>BTPG01000005.1:8890925-9328425 GCA_036245525.1 Semisulcospira habei
TGGATGTCCATTTCCTCCCCCTCCCTCCCCCCCCCCCCACACCTTTAGAAAAAGTAGAGAGAGGGGAAACAAATTGGAAGTGCGGAAATATTGCAATAAAATATCCATCACATGTAATCAGGGAGAAGCAGGAAACAGCTAATGATATTGATAAAATAAAGTGGAATTTTGTTGTTGGGAGGCGGAGGGGTGGGGGAGGCGGGAGGGGGAAGGGGAGAGGGAAGGGAGGGGGGCAGAGATGGTGCCGCGTATCCGAATGCAACCTACCTCGTGTGTGTTAATATATTTCTCATACAAATGCTCTTTTTTTTATCGGGGAAGAACCCAACGGAGAGAGAAACACGCTCAGAAAAAAACCTGTCACAACGCAATTTGTTTCATATTTCGAGTATTTATATATTAATAAATTGCGTTGTAACTTTTTTCTAGGGGTGTTTCTTCAAAATAGACGAACAAACAAGTATAGAATTCAGTCGTTACTGAGCTTAGCGAAGAAGATAAGCAGCGACTGATTTCTATACTTGCTAAATATTAATAAATTGTGTTGCGACTGCCTTTTCTAAGCGTGTTTCTTTCTCCGTTGGGTTCTTCTCTGCATTTTACACGCTTGGCAATGACCTTTTCGGTCCGGAGTTCGTTTCCATCGGCATCATATCTGTGAAAATGTATGTGTGCATATGTATATGCGAACGTCGATGATACCCGGGGGAAAAAAATCATTATGCTATCCACCACTACTAGCATATGATTAGCTCATTCAGCCCGACGGCCGTTTTCCCCAAACTTTGGAGGCGTCATCTAATGACTGAGCACCAGTTGCAGGAGATGGATCGTCCATGATAATTCAAGGGCAGTGCCAGATTAGCTTGGCGCCGACAGGCGCCAAGCTAATCTGGCACTACCCTTGAATTATCATGGTCGACACATCTCCTGCTGTAGTGCGTCAGGGCTGAATGGGTTAACTAGTTCTTTTTCTTGTGTGCATGTGTTTGGGAAAAATAAAAACTTCCTTTGACCATCTTGTGGTCGTATGCTTGACCATCAAGCATACGACCTCAATAGTTGTTAACCAGTTCACTTCAGAGAACCACTCTACACGTTCCAGCTGCAAGAGGCGTAGATCCTCATGAGCCCCCGCAACTGCGGGGGCTCATGAGGATCTATGCCTCTTGCTCACACCACTTTGTATCCATGCTCCTTGCTTGGACGACTAGGACCCTTTGACTCTGAATTAAAAAAGATTTCAGAAACACAGTCTGCGTGCTCTGGCGGTGAAGGGATTGAAAACAGGTGAGGCGCGGCGTGGGTGTGGGGATGGGCGGTGATGGAGGATGGTGGTGGGTGTGACGTGGGGAGTGGGGGGGAGGGGGAAGAGAAAAAAAAGAGACCAAATTCACAAGCTGAGGGTATCAGCGTCAGAAACAGAAATCGAAAGCCATCAAAAGCATGTCACCAATCCATTACCCCAGTGCCTGCCTCTGACAAGGATAGGCTCAATCAAACGTCGGATCCTCGGCTCACAAAACAGGGACTGGACCTAGGACTCCAGGAACCAATCGCAGCTGCAACAGGCATAGACCCTCATGAGTCCCTGCAGATACTGGGACTCATGAGGATCTGTGTGTCTAAACGACTAAGCTATATCTCTATGCTTTCTCACATACTGATTAGTTCAAACGGGTCCTCGCAAAAGGATCTTCGGCTCACAATATAAGGACTCGATCTCGGACTTTAGGAACAACTCGCAACAGCAAGAGACATAGATCATCATGAGTTCCTGCAGATGCAGGGACTCATGAGGGTCTGTGGCTCTTGCTGACTAAGATTTAGCTTGTTGCTTCAGTCTAAGACGGCTTGGTTCAAAGCTGGAGTTCTACGCTCTCAGACTAGCATAGTATAGATTGGCTTTCTGACTTGCCTCACTACACCCTGAGGACGAAATTATCTTTATTAAAAAAAAAGAAAACCTTTGAGGTCTACATCACAGTTATGGAGACAAGTCGACCATGATAGTTGAAGGGTGGTGTCGGAATAGCTTGGCGCCTAAAGGCGCCAAGCTATTCTGACACCACCCTTCAACTATCATTGTCGATCCACATCCTGTCATAGCATGGCGGTGCTTTAAGGGTCAAACGAATTTGCACCGTCTGCGAACGGGCATGCATCATCCTACGGATCTTTTAATGTGGAAAATAAAAGTTACATCAACATATCACAATCACACAAGGGTCATGTAACACCCGGCCCGAAAACCTCTTGCGTATACCGGACTTGTAGCTCTAATCAAGCGATAGATTGGTACTTTTGCGAGTGGTATGATTAAGGTTACGTTTAGGCCGAAAGACTAAAAAACAACAACAACAACAACAACAAAAACCAACCAAACAAACGATAACGAAGTCCTGGCGGATAAGATGTGTGTACCAGAAGCATGGACAACACTCCAAACATCTCCAAGAGGCATAGATCCTCATGAGCCCTCCGGGCTCATAAGGATCTATGCCTCTTGGATATGTTTGGCGTGTTGTCTATGCTTATGGTTTAGAAGCTGGTTATCTGCCATGGCTTCGTTCTCGCTCGTTGTTGGGAGTCGTTTGTTTCAAATGTAACCTCTCTATTATAAATTGCGTGTATGTAACACTATCGGGAAACGCAAATGGACTCGAACCTTTTGACTCTGGACTAATGACTCCATGGCAGGGAATTGGGGGGGGGGGGGTGGAGGGTGGAGGGGTGAGGAATGGGGGGGGGGGGGGGGGGGGGAGGGGGAGGGATTTCGTGCGCATTGCTCATTACAACCAAAATCGTGTAATTTGATTAATATTGCATCACGGATACTGACATTTCCTCAATCACGATTTTTTTCCCCAATGACCTTTTTACAAGAATGAACAGTCCGTCATAGCGATGATTTGTCACGATTCGCGAACATTACATTAAAGTTCACTCACGTGTCAAGGTTAAAACCCAAACCAGTTGACTCCCTCGATTAATGCGGAAACCCAGTACATAAAAGACTACGGGGCCAAAGCCGGCCGCAGTGGACCCGCGCACAGTCATGCGTGGGCCCACAGCGCCGGACCTCTGCTCAATGGCCTTTGCGTACTGGGAAGATTCCATTCCCTCTGCGCCTATGGGGTGTATGGTGGGTGACGGAAGGGGAGAGGAGGCGTTTACACTGAGACTTCACCAGGACTTCGTTTAGTCCATCACTGATCACGAAACTTAAACGTTTGATCCAGAAGATTTTCAGAAAGAAAATCCCATCGAAAAATGAAACACGCTTAGTAAAAACAAATGCAACGCAATGTAATAAACTGCGTTGTACATGTCCTTTCTAAGCGTGTTTCTCATCTTGTTTGGATTTTATTGTCATTTTAAACGAATTGTCAGTCACCTACAAAGAACCAAACACGCTATAAAAAAAAGGACAAGTGTAATACAATTTAATAAATCGAGATGCACTTGTCCTTTCTAAGCTTGTTTGTTTTTTTCTTGTTGGCAATATCTTGGCAATTTACACGAATTATCAGTCACCGTTTTGGTATGGATACTACTTCATCACCATTTTGTCACATTTTTTAAGAGTCACGACCCGAGTTCTACCCCAACACAGAAATCCCCAAATTTTGCCGTTGTCCTCTGAAGACTGCATTGCAGTGCAGGACACAGATCGACCATGATAGTTCAAGGGTGATGCCAGAATAGCTTGGCACCCATAGGCGCCAAGCTATTCTGTCATCACCCTTGAACTATCATGGTCGATCCTTTTCTTGCTGTGGTGTGTCTGGGGTAGAAGGAGTTAAACACAACAGTCACGTATCACGACTGCATCACATACCCCCCCTCACCCCCACCCCCCACAACCTGATCCGCAACCTAAAGTATCAAAGCATCTAAACTCTTTTCAGCTGGATTACAATCAGGGTAGGCACTTTGCGCGGCACAAAAACTAATCTTGCCTTGGCGCCAGAAAAAGTATTGATTCTGAGGAATCGCTTGATTCCGCAGTCCGTTAAAGCACTTTAATTCTGCCCCTCCCTCACCTTAAAATCCGACCAACTGCAAATAGGCATAGATCCTCATGAGCCCACGCATTCGCGTGAGCTCATGAGGATCTATGTCTCTTTGATGATTCAACTGATGATTGACATATCTGTAAGAGGTAAAGATCCTCAAGAGCCCCAGTATTCGGACAGAGGAATAACTTGACGGACGGAGAAGAGTTTTAAGTGTTTTAAATCACTTAAACTTTTCTCATCCGCCGAGACGAATTTCATTTGTCTGCAAAGTGGCATAGATCCTCATGAGCGCCAGCGACCTGCTGGGGGCCTATGAGGATCTTTGTTATGTGCTGAAAAAAATGACGATTGCCAGGTCGTGAAGTCTTGCTGGATGCGTGGCTAAAGACGGCTGAAGCATAGTGCTGAGTGACTGGAACGGTTTGAGGTCAAATTGGTGACTGAATTTTACCCATTTATCTCGGACGCACTACAGCAGGAGATGGATCGACCGTGATAATTCAAGGGTAGTGCCAGATTAGCTTGGCGCCTGTTGGCGCCAAGCTAATCTGGCAGTACCCTTGAATTGTCATGATCGATCCATCTCCTGCAACAGGTGCGTAGTCGTTAGGTGACATGTCTAAAATCTGGGAAAAGCGGCCATGGGGACAATGGGTTAACCTGGGCTGACCATTATGAGGACATCTTCACGTGAAGTTCAGTCTAACATGATGTATCACTTTACATCTGTGTTCCTTGTCTTGCCTCAAGTCTTGCTCGACGGCCAGAGGGTTGAAGCCTAGCTATTGCTGACAGAGTGGAACGGTTTGAAGCCAATAGGTGACTCAATGTGTGTGTCTGTGTTAACGAACACGAGGTCTAATCGTCGCCTGCGTTCAGTCTAACGCGATCCTGTACAAATTTACATAATAATAATGATGATGATGATGATACTACTACTACTACTACTACTACTACTAATAATAATACATGGTATTTATATGGCGCATTTCTCATATTTATAATAAGGCGTAGGCGAAAACGATTGATTGATTGTACATTGCTTAACGTCCCGACAGCAACAAGGCTTTCTCAGGACGTGCCTGCACTGCTTGTGAAAAAAAAAACTAAACAGAACATTGAATGTATGTCGCCAGCCGGTCAAATACGTTAAAGAAACCTAACACATGGGGCCTAAATAAAGCTAAGACCAGTTAGCAACACACATCCAATATCAAGAGCTACAGGCAGTGCAGACAGTAGGGAGAGTTTTAAAAAGGCAAATACAGGTGAATGGACAAAGGGTAGACAGAAACACATGCCCCAGAATAGAGAAAAACCCACCCTGTGGGGCTGACCAGGGTGACCCTGGGAACTAAAAAATACCTAACCCCACCCAAGTCCCCCAGGGCAGACCCGGGTGGGGAAGGCGAAAACGAGACACACACACACACACACACACACACACACACACACACACACACACACACACACACACACACACACACACACACACACACACACACACACACACACACACACACACACACATACCACAGACAGAGTCTGCAGGGTGTGTGTACAGAAATACCGTAGAAATTACACGCAAGTCTGCGAGAAAAAGTAAGTTTTTAACTTTGCTTTGAACTGCGTAAGGGTGGAGGCTTTTCTCAGCTTAGTCCATCCTTTAGTTCAAGGGTGGTGCCAGAATAGCTTGGCGCCTAGAGGCGCCAAGCTATTCTGGCACTACCCTTGAACTATTGACCAGACGCTTGAAACCCATTCCGTGCTAAAAAAAAAAAAAAAAAAAAACTGGAACGGTTGAAGCCAACTGGTGGCTCAGTTTATATTTGTGCTAACCAACACGAGGGTATCGTCGCGTGAAGGTTCAGTCTAACATGATCCTGTACCAATTTACATCTGCGCTCCTGGTCTTGCTAAATGACCTGACGGTTGAAGTCTAGATATTGCCGACTGACTGAAACACGTTGAAGCCTATTGGTAACTCAGTTTACATCTATGTTAACCAACAAGAGGATGCTTAATCGTCGCGCGCGATCAGTCTAGCGTAATCTTGTACCAAATTGCAACTATGTTCCTGAAGTCTCGCAAAATGACTAGACTGCTGAAGCCTACTGGATGACTACTAAAATTGGTAATTGAAGCCAACTGGTGACTCAGTTTATATCAGTGCTAGACAAACATAGGGATATATATCTAATCGGCCTCGCTTGCGATCAGTCTAACCTGGTCTTATACCAATTTACATCTGTGAGCGTTTTGTTTGTTTTATATTAACTAGAGGATTTCATCACGCGTTTAATCTGACGGAAATCGTTTTAGGGAACTTGAGCCTCAGAAACCAGATCTCTCGATTTCCCCTGAAAACCCTCACAAAACACCCAGCCATAATATATTTGTGAGTTGATCCGTAACTGTGCGTGTTACTGCTATGATTGTATTATCCCCCTTACAACTATAACGGCTTTTGAGTGCTGGTCTGTGATTTTGGATCTTACGGCTTGACAGCCGTAAGATCCGAAATCACGGACCAGCGCAAATCGTCCTAACGCCTCAGTCTCTAGTCGCGGACAGGCCGGGTTACTCTCGGCAGTTCGATAACTATTTCGCGGTCAACACCAGCTGTAGGTAATGGGGTGGACTGTATACTAGCTAGGATTGTGTCTGAATGTAGTAGTAAATTCATTTAACCATATAGCCACACTCTCAGATTTCACCATATAGCCACATTCTCAGATTTCACCATATAGCCACATTTTCAGATTTCACCATTTAGCCAGATTTTCAGATTTCACCATATAGCCACATTCTCAGATTTCAGCGGTGTCACCTAACAACTATGTAATAGTTGAAAAAGATGAGTTGACCGTGATAATTCAAGGGTAGTGCCAGATTGGCTTGGCGCCTGTCGGCGCCAAGCCAATCAGGCACTACCCTTGAATTATCATGGTTTATCCATCTCTTGCTGTAGTGCGTCGGGGCCAGATGGTTAAATCCATGTTCAGATTTATTCCCATTTGTTTAAATACATGTTCAGATTTATTCCCAATTTGTTTAAATACGTATTCAGATTTATTCCCATTTGTTCAAATTTGCCCGTGGACGTGAAAAAATATCTTTGGAGGCCACGATCTGGTCTTGTTTTAATGCAAGTTTTTGGTGTAATGTAAAACTATAAATTAATTACGACGTAGCATAGCGTGGCCTATCGCCTTTATGTTTGTGAATTTCAGCTTTCTCGTGGTCATCGATACTACTCGTACAAAAACAGCAACAACAACAACTGCAACTGCCGGTCATTAAATGTAATGTATAGTTTGAGGTATTTGCTGCGATGTATTACTTAGGTGTGATTGCACTACTACTACTACTACTCCTACTACTCCTACGACTACTACTACTACTGAAATTAAATGTAATTTATAGTTTGAGGCATTTGCTGCAATGTATAACTTAGGTGTGACTTTACTACTACTACTACTACTAATACCACTACTGTACTACTACTACTACTACTACTTACTACTACTACTACTACGAGATTAAATTATTTTATAGTTTGAGGCATTTGCTGCAATGGTGTGTTTACATTTTCCACCACTGTGACGGTTTCGTGTTTTGCTGCCAAAATCATAAGCAATAGGAGTCAATCCTAAATCGGAATCAGGTCAAAGACAGTAGGCTGAGGCCCTTTAACGTAAGGCCGGCAAGACAGCAGGTTGCGCCCTTAACCCCTTCCCTGGCGAGGAAAATGGAACACGACCCATCGGCAAGAGGTATAGATCCTCATAAGTCCGCTTTCGAGGGGGCTCATGAGCATCTATCCCTCTTGCTGAAACCACTTTGCATCCATGTCAGGCCCGGATCCAGGGGGTGGAATGGGGGGGGGGGGGTCCATGGACACATTCTAACAAAGGACCGAAAACCCCAAATATTGAAATAACCCTCTGAAGGACTGTATTACAATTCTAGAGACAGATCGAGCAGATAGTTCAAAGGTGGTACCAGGATAGCTTGGCGCCTATGGGCGCCAAGCTATTCTGGCACCACCCTTGAACTATCATGCTCGATCCATGTCTTGATCCGGTGTGTCGGGGCTGAATGAGTTAAGTTAGATCCTTTGTGCAGCATTATTTTGAGAAGTTTAAAAAAAAAAACATTAATATTGGAGAAATCTCTAACTGTTGACTCTTTATTGGCTTTAAAGTCAATTATTTGTCTTAAAAAGGACGCGCCAGCCGCGCTCTAAGAATTCGTGTCCAATGCCTGTGTGTTGAGTAAACCTTCATGGCGAATTGTAATGCAACCCCCCGACCCCTCATCGATTGTGGGCACATCAAAGACTGCGCCGGGACAAACAAAGCGCCAGAGAACTGCCTCTATCTGTAAGACGCGCACAGTACATGAAGCAACTTCTGCAATAGGCATGGATCCTCATGAGCCCCTGCAACTGCAGGGGCTCACGAGGATCTATGCCTCTTGCCAAATTTACTCTTGGTATTTCTGCAAGAAAGGAGATCGTTTTTTTTTTTTTTTTTTAATTTACAGTTGGGCAATTTTTTTTTTCGGAAAGAGACAACAATCATCATGAGCTTCTCCAGCCTGCAGGGCTGATGAGGATCTATGTCCCTTGCCGGCATGGATCAGCTCCTCAGAGAGGAGGTTAAAATGACTTCAACTTAAGGCAGTAAACGGTTTGGGACGGCGGCATCTGTGAAGGTGATTCGGGCTAAGCCGGAATTATGTGACACCCAATACCGTGACATTGATTGGTGTGTGGAGCATCAGCCAATCAAACTTAAAACGATAGGTGCGTGACGTGTGGTATATATCGCTGCAGCCAATCGTGTGAAAACAAATTGGACATCGTGACATCAACTGGTAAGAGGTGTGGACGGTGTGGTAATTAATTTTCGACAAATGAAATACAAGTAACACCGAAAACATTTACATCGACTGGTGCTTGGTGTGTGTGTGTGTCTATGTGTGTGTGTGTGTGTGTGTGTGTGTGTGTGTGTGTGTGTGTGTGTGTGTGCGTGCGTGCGTGTGTGTGCGTGCGTGCGTGCGTGCGTGTGTGTGTGTGCGTGTGTGCGTGCGTGTGGTATATCGCTTTTTCAGCCAATCAAGCGAAACATCGGGCATTGTCTTTTTTCCTTTTCTTTTCGTCAAAACGATAGAAGTTTTTGTTTTAGAATAATAGTTGTTGTGTGTCCTACATTGTAAAAATATCCCGGACAATTTAGCTTCTATTTTTAAGTTACAATGCACAAAGCTGAATGACATTAACTCGCTTAAGGCGACCCGCATCAATAGTTGCAGAAATATCGTATAGTGCTGCTGGCCGCAAAGCTATACGATGTTTCCGCAAGTAATGATGCGGGGTCGCCTTAAACGAGTTAAACTTAAAAACCATTCCAGGCTCCTTGTTGGCTGAAGGGATTTTTTTTTCCCTAGGAATGCGCTATGGACAGATTTCTGTGGATTATACTCTTCCCCGACAATTTCCTTCACATATGCTATTACAGTCACAGGGTGAACTCATAACATCCTCTTCTCACAAGGGACACACGGATGTGAACTGAACTATCTAAATGTGCAGAATCGCATATCTTCTGGCACCTTACAGTCTTAGAACAGGTCCTCGCAGGTGGATGGAGTTCGGTGAAGAATTAACCACGTCAATGTTATCTGGTAAAGCGGCGGTCTGACGGGAAGCGAAGCAGAAGCAAAACAGCCAGTAAAACACGAAACATCGCAGTTTTGACGATGTTTATCGTGTGACTAGACCTAAAGCATAACAGCAGCAAAGCGCCGAAGTGAAGCAAAGCCGATGCTTTTAGTGTTTGAGCGTGCTCTAAAATTTTGCGTTGTTTCGCTGAAGCATTTGATTGCCAGCCAATCAGAAGAGCCGACTTTACGGCAACGAGGTTGTTATCATTTCAGCGATCATGGCGGCATCAAAAGATACTGGGCCATTAGCAAATCTGACACAAGTTGATACATTTATTCTCATCGATCGGATTCAAAACCACGAGGCATTATGGAATGTTAAGAAGCCAAAATTACAGAAACCAAACCCTGAAAAATGGCTGTGCGGGCTACCTCAGCCCCGCCCACAGAACGTCAACCGGTAGCGGGAAGCGCCGTGTGTCTGCCGTGCGTGTTTCAGTGTGTGCGCCATTCGGCTGCCATTTGTGTTTGTGTGTGCAATTGCCGTGCAGATCAGGCGGGGGTGGGGGGTTGTTATAGTGACGTCATTTTGCTGCTCGTGCTATTCTTTTCAGTTCTTCAGAATTCCGCCTGTCGCGGCTACACCAGCCCACATTTTCAACGTACGGAGTGACCAGTGCCAACAGTGTCTGAAAGTGCTGTAGGTCCATCCTCACAAAATTCGTAAAGGCCGAATCAGCATCGCATTCAATCAGCTCTTGCATGAGCGCGTGATATGCGCCATGCCGGCCGAACCCGATTTTCCAACCAGGGTTTCATCCAATACTTCTTTTGCCTCTTTTGTTTCTTTCTTCTCTGTTCGGCAATTTTGTAGGCTGCAAAGGCATATCTTCCAAATCACTGTCGTCCGATGTATCTGCCATATTGAAAATATCGCGTAAAGGGAGGTAACTGATTTACAACTGAGCATTGCTTCCACGCAGACTGCTTATGCAAAACTTCTCATCGTGTGACCGGCTCACAAAGCAAAGCATTATAAACGCACTTATTTTTAAAGCAGATGCTTTGCTTTGTTTACCGCTTTGCTTCTGTTTCACTTCACGTCAGACCGCACCTTAACTCACTCACCCCTGACACTGCAACCGGAGATGAAATGGCCATCATAGTTCAAGGCGGGTGGTGCCAGCTTTGCGCCTTCAGGCGCAAAGCTATTCTGGCAAGACCCTTGAACTATCGTATTCAGGCGCCAAGCTTTTCTGGCAGCACCCTTGAACTATCATAATCAGGCGCCAAGCTTTTCTGGCACCATCCTTGAACTATCATAATCGTAATGTCGTCTATGGTAGCCATGCTATTCTAACACCACTCTCGAACTATCGTCCTCTCTTCCAGACGCACACTCTGGCACCAACCCTGTGCTTAGATGGTTGGTCTATCGTCCAGAAGCAAGTCTGGCAACACTCTTTGAATCACCATCGCCATTCCATCTTCTAGGTACAACGATTTTCTGGCACCACCCTTAAACTTATCAATGTTATTTCATCTCGTGAACCTCAACTGTATGCAATGTTCACAGGCCAGCTCTTACATTTCACAATTTCGATCTCGCATCTCAGTGTGTTAACCCATTCAGCCCTGACGCCCTACAGCAGGAGATAGGTTGACCACATGACAATTCAAGGGTAGTGCCTGATTAGCTTGGCGCCTGTCGGCGCCAAGCTAATCTGACACTGCCCTTGAATTATCATGGTCGATCCATCTCCTGCAACTGGTGCAGAGTCATTAGATGACGCCTCCAAAATGTGGGAAATACGGCCGTGGGGCTGAATGAGTTAAAGGTATCGCGTGATGCTTGGCAATTGCCTCCCTGCCCGACCACTTTCTGGTTTGCTGGGGAAAACAAAACAATTTTGTTGTTGTTGTTAGAAGTGCAGTCGGTTTTCGTGTGTATCGATCGTGATATGCGTGATAAGGCACTGGTTATCTTCCTCGTAATGCGGATCGGATTGAGGACGATATCCAGTGTGGCGTGATGGCTTTGTCAAGCTCTTTTAACGTTTGCTACACTTCGTGCGTACAAATATACCCAGTCTGTCCAATGTTCACATGTAACATCGTTATTTTTTACCTTTCACCAAAATGTACATGAATACATTCATGGGGCGGTCCGTGGCGCAGTGGTTAAGGCGCCTGCCACCAATGCCAAAGGTGCGAGGTTCGATACCGGGTTCAGGCGTCGGACTTTTCTCCTCTGGTAAGTGTCACCGTTAATTCGGGCGGACCGTCGGGGGTTCTTTCTCCGGGTACTCCGGTTCCTCCACCACCACCCCCCCCCACACCCCCAAACCCCCCCCCCCCCAGCCCCCACACTGTGGTACCGGTTTCAGGCCCCTTTACACATTTCAAATACAAGCGATCAAAAATCTCTGTAACTTCAGTAGCTGAACTGGCCCTTCGTCTGTCTTGTACTGTGTTTGTCTTAAAATGGCGTAAATCCGTGTCTGTCACGTGAGTGTGCGTGTCGCGGCGCTTTGAGTCGATTCACCCAAAAATTGAGAAAAAGCGCCTATATAATAACGGTATTATTATTATTATTCATTCAGCATCTGATCGGGTACAGAACTGTGTACTCTAGGCTGACAACCCAGCAAAAGATCCCCGGGCCGATGTCAGTCTTACCTGGTCCGTGCACAGCCGTGCGCGGGCCAGTTAAGACTGACGTCGGCCCATACTCATTAGGTTGTAAGCTAAGAAGGCCTGTCTACACCATATAACACGTTCCGAAATGACTGCAGTGCTCATCCGAACTTGATGATGACTTAGTTCAAACCCTTTCGTTTGCCGTAAACATTTTGCAAAAGGCGTTCAGAGGGGGCTCATGAGGATTTATGCCTCTTGCAAAAAGTTTATGCCAAAGAAAGGATTCCGCGGGGACTCATGTAGATCTAGTCCTCTTGCAAAACAAACTCTACACGAACTATTGGGCTCACGGGTATCTTCTTGCTAAATCAATGCAAAGGAAGGGGTTCGATGGCTCATGAGGATCTGTGCCTTTTGCAGGCTGGGTGTGTTCGACGTCGGATGTTCCTGAGGATTCAAGGAAACGAAAATATTAGCTGGGGCCAGCCCGCAATCAATGTATGTTTAATGGGGGATATTCTTGGGGGAGTTTAGCAGTGTCCCGTTCATCGTACGCCGTCCCCGATCAAATATTTAGTAGGTCTACATGTCCTGTGGTACTGTGGACAGATGGGGTCCTAGTGAGTTTTGTGGAATGATGGGGTGGGGGGGGGGGGGTTGGCGGGGGGGGGGGGGGGATGAGTGGGGAGGGGGAGGGGTGGAGGAGGAGAAAGAGAGGAGGGAGCCGTTGTGGTGCAATCAAACCTACACATAACAGCCACCTTAGGGACAGGACAGATGTGGTCGGTATAGACAGGTGGCCGTTTTATACAGGGTCATTATACAGTAAAAATGAAGGGTGGCTTCTTAGGTGGTTGCTCTGGACAGGTGGCCACTATATAAAGGTGTCTGCTACAGCAGGTTTGACTGTAGTTGTAACAGTGATGTTAGTAGTGCGTACGTTTCATCTGTCTGTGTGTGTGCGCATGCGTACGACCATCCCTGCATGCTTGCGTACGTGTGCGTGTCTGTGTGTGTGCTTGCGTGCGTGCGTGTGTGGCCTTCTGCCATCTCTTCTCTCATTGCATATTCTGTTCTTCGTAGTTTTGGTGTGGCATCAGGTAAACTCCACTCTAAACTCCAGCAGTTGACATGGAGCCAACCAAGCAGGATGCTATATTCTGTATTTATAAATGACTTAAGACAGAAACATCATACTAATAACTTTTTGACACTTCGTGCGGCAAGCTTGAACATCGCACGGCACGCTCTCAAGATTGCCGTGCGAAGTGTCAAATAGTATTCAAGCGTGCCGTACGGTATCAAGTATGCCGTATGAAGTGGCAAATAGCTTTCAAGCGTGCCGTACGATATTCAAGCTTGCCACATGAAGTGTCAAATAGTATTCAAGCATGCTGTACGGTGTTTAAGTTTGACGTTCGAAGTGTCAATTAATACTCAGACGAGCGTGTCTGCGTGCGTGCGTGGTTTTCTGTCATCTCTTGTGTGTTTGAGTGTGTGTGGATTTCTGCCATCTCTTCTTTTTATTTTCTGTTCTTCGTAGTTTGGTGTGGCGTCTGGTGTGTACATGTCCACTCCAAACTCCAGCAGTTGACATGGAGCCAACTAAGCAGGATGCTGTATTCTGTATTACATAAAAATCATAAGACAGAAACATCGAACTAATAACGTTTTGACACTTCGTACGGCAAGCTTGAACATCGTACGGCACGCTTTGAAGCGTGCCGTACGATGTTCAAGCTTGCCGTGCGAAGTGTCAAATAGTATTCAAGCATGCCGTACGGTATCAAGTATGCCGTATGAAGTGGCAAAGCTTTCAGGCGTGCCGTACGATGTTCAAGCTTGCCGTGCGAAGTGTCAAATAGTATTCAAGCATGCGTACGGTGTTTAAGTTTGACGAACGAAGTGTCAAATAATACTCAAGCGTGCCGCACGATGTTCAAGCTTGTCACAGGAAGTGTCAAATAGTATTCAAGCGTGACGTACGGTGTTTAAGTTTGACGTACGAAGTGTCAAATAATACTCAAGCGTGCCGCACGATGTTCAAGCTTGCCACAGGAAGTGTCAAATAGTATTCAAGCGTGACGTACGGTGTTTAAGTTTGACGTACGAAGTGTCAAATAATACTCAAGCGTGCCGCACGATGTTCAAGCTTGCCACAGGAAGTGTCAAATAGTATTCAAGCGTGACGTACGGTGTCACGTTTGCTGTACGAAGTGTCAAATAGCTTTCACGATGTTCAAGCATGACGTACAAAGTGTCCAATAGTATTCAATCGTGCCGTACAATGTTCAAGCTTGATGTACAAAGTGTCAAAAATGTCATATAGTCATTAGCACAATGCTTCTGTCTTATGTCTTCTATCAACGCAGAATACACCATGAACATCGCATGACATGCAACACTTCGTACTAGTCTCACGCTTGTAATGCAAAACTAAGCCCTTGATGTGCCAGTTATTTTTCGACTGAAATGTAAGGAACACCCATACTGTGATTTCTCTGTGGGCTGGCGATTGGGTGCCTGATAGGCGGGGGCAGGGGATCTAACTGTTGTCCAGCGCTGAGTAATTCCCCTTGGTTTGTTGTGTGATTACAAGGACCATGTATCTACTTCTTCTGAGTAGTTGTATGCAAGCCACGAAGCGGGGATAAAATAGATTCCACTCACGTACGAAAATGTGGCTCAAAAAGTACTTCCGGTGCACAATTAAACATGTGAATGACATCGTAATAGACGAGAAACAGGAGATGACATCGTAATAGACGGGAAACAGGAAGAAGGACCCCCCCCCCCCCACAAAAAAAAAAAAAAAAAAAAAAAAAAAAAAAAAAAAAAAGTTAAAAAAAAACACAAAAAAAAACCCACCATTTGACGGCTCTTTCTTTCAGTCAACATTCCCATTATTGTAGCTAAACCACGACCCAGTGCGCAAAAGGCCATCGGCGTCCGACGTCGGCCCGATAGCTTCTGCGCACTGGATAAGAACATAAGTCTGAAACGTTTTGGGGAGAAAATATGTTCAGTTAGCAATCACACGTGATTTGTCTCATCGTGGATGCTCGATGTCACATTAACCTCTTCTGTGCCAATCATTACGAATTTCGCGTCTGAAAGTACTGCAAACTGACCGAAATTCGCATTAAAAAAAACCAACAAGACAAAACACACATGTAAATAAGACCAAAAAACAGACATACAGAACACAGGGCTAACAAGAGACACAAATCCTCATGAGCCCCCGCGACAGCGGGGGCTCATGAGGATTTATGTCTCTTGCAGTTGGGTAGCCTTTGCCGTGCCCCGGCAGTACAGGGGTTAAGTCATAGTCGAATCCGAGTCAAGACGACATCAAAGCTGAGGTGCAATGAGAAAAACCCGCCCAGCACGTGTTTTAAAAAGACTCTACAGGACCCAGCTTGGGCCCTGCCCGTAAGTGGGTTAAATCAGTTCGTAACTCAGTTGACGGAGTTGGCAACTGCGTATCCCGAGCTTGCAAAACTCTCGGAAAACGACAGACCACTTCCTGTCGCGATTAGCAGATCGGACAACAGCAGACGATACTGTGACACTTTGAAACTGACCAACAGCCACGGATTTTTACGCGCTGGGGACTATGATGGCAGAATGTACGGTTGTACAAACTGTAAGTATGACTTCTGACACTTTGTAGTTGTGAACGAATTTTTTCAACACATACATCCAGTCCAATATAGGCTAATATAAATAAATAAAGAAGCATTGTGATGTACAGCCAACACAGTAAATTGGATGAGAGAGAGAGAGAGAGAGAGAGAGAGAGAGAGAGAGAGAGAGAGAGAGAGAGAGAGAGAGAGAGAGAGAGAGAGAGAGAGACAGAGACAGAGACAGAGAGAGAGAGAGAGAGAGAGAGAGAGAGAGAGAGAGAGAGAGAGAATCGACTGTTTACATGGATGCCAAAAGATACAAAGGTGATCAATCTTAGGTCGCCATGGGTCAAGCTGATTTTTAGTAGCTGCCCTTCGTATGGAAAAAAATATTTGCTGTAGGCCACTCCAGATGAAAAGACAAAAGACATAACAAACACAAAACGACAAATAACCCCTCCTTCCTCACCCTTCCGATATCAAATAAAGCTTCAGGCTGTACTGTGTAACTTACGGATAGCTCGTCCTGGTCCATATCCAGTTTGCGTCCAGGCAAGACACAAATGGCCTGCTCTGTCCGTCGGGTGGTCGAGTGTCGTCTGCTACTGTTGATATCAGTAGAAATATCGCTGATTTAGATCAGTGATCGCGGTGCCCACTCGCTGCATACAGGAAGTGGCCTGTCTTTTTCACGGGAGTTTTGCCAGCACGACAAACGCAGTTGAAAACTCAGTCAACTGAGTTGCAAACCGGTTTGCCGAAGGTAGCCGAACGTTCACGAAGATAGAGAGAGATAGGGTCCTGCAAAGTTTTTTTTAAACACGTGCGGGGCGGAGTTTTTTGACTGTTTCTCAGCTTTATTCAGATACACACTGAACCCCATTCGATTTGTACAAAGCATAGATGCACAGCGTGTTTTTATGCGTTGTTCGGTCAAACTCGTGTGAAGGCAAAGGATATTAGTGTATTTTCTTGTGAAAAGCACGATTTTCACTGCATTTCAATTTTGCTTTCACGCGCAGAGTCACACTTAGCAGGAGCTTAGCAGACATATTAACGAGGTTGCGTGCGCAACGAACGATGCCAACACCGAACGAGAGGGAAATAAAGTTGGCTACCAGCTTGTACCAGAAGCATCTATAGACAACACTCCAAACATCTCCAAGAGGCCATAGATCCGCATGAGCCCTGCAGGCTCATGCGGATCTATGCCTCTTGGAGATGTTCGGAGTGTTGTGCATGCTAATGGTACAAGCTGGTTGAAAAGAAAAGGGGAGACTGCCAGTGCTAATATTTTAGGAAGGTTACAAAGTAAAGTAGGTTATAGCACTGTCAGGGGAGAGAAAAGAGCCTCTCTCCCCTGACAGTACAAGCTGGTTGTCCGCAGTGACTTCGCTCTCGTTTGTTGTGGATAGTCGTTCGCGCAAACGAAACCTCACCACTACTGAGCGGGTACGCCCACTCACACATAAACGTAAGTGCTAAGTACCTGTTTCGGGCGTGCGTGTTAGAGAAGAGTGTTAATAGCCACGCTGTAGCGGAGCACCTTGCTTAGTGGCTGGCGCAGGACTAAGCTCACTCAGGCAACGGACAGAGGCACATGGGCCCCCACCGCTGCAGGGCGTCATGAGACTCTATGCTTCTTGCAGACTAAAGGTGTTTGGCATTGTGGACAGATTTGTCTAGCCACAGTCATTAACTATTTGCTAATGCCAGTGTCTGTGGAACAAACGGGTCGAAACTAGTTTGTGAAACTAGTTTGTAAGTTGGCAGACGCAACGTCAAAACAAGTAAGTATGCAAGTAAATAATAAATAAATAAATAAATAAATAAATAATTTCGTAGTTCAATCTTCCAGAAATATTCTGTGACAAAGTCAATGCAGATCAATGCAATTATGTGGTGACATTCTCCTTCTTCTCATCACCATCATTAACAAAAGCTTCATCATCATCATCATCATCATCATCATCATCAACCTCAATCGTAACCAGTACCAAGTCATTGTCATAGGCTTATGATGATCTCTTGCAGTTGGACATTATTTTTCTTGCCAATGAAGGGGTTAACTCGTCATCTCTATGGGTTGTAACGTAACAACCCCTTGAGCTATCAGAGTCGCGCAATCTGCTGCACTGTACATAGACATTAGGAAACCGCAAACTATTTATTGCAAACTGTCAAACATAACGCGCTCTGGAGGGCAGCCGGCCAGTCCTTTACTAAAAAAAAAAAAAAAAAAAAAAAAAAAAAACCTCTGTCCGAGGAAAACGAAGAATACACTTGACCTTTGAAAGCAAGAGGCATAGATCCTCATGAGCCCCTGCAACCGCAGGGGCTCATGAGGAGCTATGCCTCTCGCATTTGGATGACCGATCGGCCAAGTCTTGAAGCAGTGTTACCGGACATTACCGAGCACTTAAAAAAAAAGTCAGGAGCGATGGAGACGAATGCTTGGGGTCCCAGGGGGGTGAGGACGGGGTCGGACAGGTCCCTATCGTCTTCTTGGTGTCAGTGACCACTGGGGGTGGGGAGGCGAAGGGGTGGAGGGGGAGGGGGGGGGGGGCAAAGCCGGGCTGAGGGGGAAGGGGAGGCACTGACCAACTCAGTCCTCTGACCGCTAGTGTGTTTGTCTGCTGTGTTCCGTGTAAGAATTGATTTAGGACGCCTTCAGTTCTGCACATGTTAGGGTAAAACACATCAAGTCAAGTTGTGTACAAAGCGGGATTTTCACAGTATTACAATGAAATATAGCTTTTTACAAAACAGACTTGGGAGTATTTTGCATGGCAAAACTGGAAGTATTCTAAATATATAAAAAAAAATAACCAAAAGCTACAACCGTCCGAGGAACGTGGATGCACACTGGTCTCAGCAAGAGGCATTGATCCTCATGAGCCCCCGCAGTCGCGAGGATCTATGTCTCTTGCAGTTAGATCCTGTTCACTTTTTTATCGGCAGTGAAAGGGTCAAGGTGAATGATTTTGTGATGCGGCAGACCTTTTCTCGACCCATTCAAGTACCCTTCAAAAAATGTTCAATGGCGCCCGTAGATACGTGCATGGCTTCCGTCTTCGCTTTCGACAACTGTGAAGTGGTCTTTTGTGTTTGTGTGTGTGTGTGTGTGTGTGTGTGTGTGTGTGTGTGTGTGTGTGTGTGTGTGTGTGGCAACGCGTGTAAAAAAAAAGAAAGAAAGAAGAGATAAATACTTGCTGGATAGTCTTATGTTGTCAGTATTTGAGTTTATCCCTAGTTTGGCCAAAAAAAAATAAAGACATACTTCCGGTTTTCCTTACCGGCGAACACGAGTAAAACAAAAAGTCCAGAACATATTACCAATGTGCCAAACTCACCAAACCACAGTAAAATCATGTTAGCATTGAATGGCCCCTTGTGTGAAAATGTATTTTTCAATTCACTTAGCTCTGAGCTTATTCTTTTCCGCGGAACTGGCTGTCTGAGGGGGTTGAAAATAAATTCCACTCTCGTCCTAAGGTCGCAGGTTCGAATCCAGTTGGAGTCAAAATTTGTCCAGACCTTTTTCGACTGATGCCCCTTCTTTGAAATCGACTTTGTGGTGGACAAATTATGACGTTTTTAAAAAAAAATAATTCTCTGCTGAAAAGTGAACGTTAGTTGACAGTTGTCCCCCCTGTATCGAGTGTGTCATGGCAGCTTTGCCTACTTGATGACCGCTTGATGTCTCTCTGGGATCTCCCCACGTGGGACGATAGCTCTCTAATGAATTGTTATTGTCCCAAAGCCACCCCTCCAACCCCCACCCTCACCCCAACAACAACATTTACAAGAGTTATAGATTCTCAAGAGCCACAGGGGCTCATGAGAACATATGCTTCTTGCTGGCAGACCCAAGTGCTGATGTATGTCTACAGATTTCATCGTACGCAGGCCAAGTTGACGCAGACTGTGTTGCTACACTCTTCGTTAATTCAACACCTAAAAAACACCTAGCTGTACCAGAGCATGGATTCAGAGTGGTGTCATCAAGAGGCATAGATCTTCATGAGCCCCCGCAACTGCGTGGGCTCATGAGGATCTATAACTCTTGCAGTTGGGCGGCGGTGTCCTTGTTTACATCCACCGATTTCTACGTACGACGGGTACTAATGATGATCTTAATTAAATCGACGCCGCCAGATAGTGCCAATGATGATGAGACCGCAGCAGCCTGACGAGCGGCGAAGTCACACAGTCATAGACTGAACGCAGATGATCTCCTCCCCTCTGGGGGACGCACTGAACCTCTTCCCAGCCAAAGTACTACATTTCTGTTTCTCAAATCTTTGTTCATCTTCAATGATCAAAACAGCCACAACTGTCCAAAGAACATGAACACAAAGTGGTCTCGGCAAGAGGCATAGATCCTCATGAGCCCCCGCAGTCGCGGGGGCTCATGAGGATCTATGCCTCTTGCATTTAGATCGCGTTGACCTTTGCTAGGCAATGAAGACGTTAATATCGGAGGCCGCTCTCTACATCCACGAAAGGTTTTTAGTTAGTGAGATGCTCACGAGTGGCTGCGCGTGGCGTCCAGACGGCGCCACTGGTGATGAGGCTGAGAGACAGAGCTGTGATGAGGAGCGAAAAGCAGCAGTGTCTTCTCACACCTGTTGTGTCCCCCAAGGGTTAGTACACACGACACAACAAGGTTAGGAAGCCGAGTCATGGCCCGCGACAAGGGCTCCGAACGTCGGATAGGCGTACACATGCGTAGCCCCGCACTGACGTTCCGAAAACGTTAAAGTACCATCACTCGTAAATCTGAAGACACATTAATTGTGTGTTTATGCCTTGTCGACACACCTAAAGAAATTTAACCCCTTATCATTCGGAATACACCAGTGCCTGAAATAAGTTTGACTAAAATAGTTCAAGGGTAGTGTCAGAATAGCTTGGCGCCTCTAGGCGCCAAGCTATTCTGGCACCACCCTTGAACTAAAGCCACTGGTCTATATCTTTTTCTGTAAGTACTATAATGTAGCTTGCATATGGCAGTGTACAAAGCCTCAGTATGATATGGGTTAACAGCAGTATGGACAGGCAGCAACTGAACACGAGTAATCACACTTATTTATTCTGCGCTGTCGTTAGCGTGTCAGTCTATTTTTAGCTGTTTCTCGCACTGACAGCGTTCTATTTCTAGAACGGAAATGGAGTCATTGTCAGGTTACTTGATATACAAGCGACGTGTGCTGGAGTGGATTGTGCTGTGTCTAAATGAACCATAGCTAGACCTGTGTGTAGCGTTTCGTAACCACTTGTTGCAGAAGTGTATCTGTGAACAGTTACGGCGGTAGTAAGCCTTCAAACGTTTAGGGCTGAATGTCTTTTGTCCATCACGACAGTGATCTGATTTCAACGAAAAAAGACTGAACCCGCGACCTACCGGAGAATTGTTGAACGCTCAGTCTACTATCTGAACGACCCTGCTTCCATTGAGCCTGTCAAGGGAACGAAACTTAACCCTTTTAGCGCCAACACCCTACAGCAGGAGATTGATTGACCATGATAATTCAAGCGCCAAGCTAATCTGGCACTACCCTTGAATTATCATGGTCAATCCACCTCCTGCAAGTGGTACATAGTCGTTAAGTAACACTTCCAAAATTCGGGAAATGCGCCCATGGCGCTAAAAGGGTTAAATTCCCTCGCCCTTGTGGAGCCATAACGTTCGCTCCTGTGGAGCCATAACGTAACATTTAGACCTTCAGCCATCACACAGACTACAACAACATGTCGACCATACCTATTCAAGGGTGACGTCAGAATAGACTGTCTTTTCTAACTGTGTTTCTTTCTTCGTTGGGATGTTTTCTACATTTTTACACGCTTGACAGTCACTCTTTTTTGGTCTGGGATCGAGTTTAGTCACACATCTCAGCTGAGAAGCTACCAGTAAGCAAACCCGCCTCAGCAACAGCCGGCGTACGCCCGAAGGCCTTTTGCTCAGCGCGTAGGTGGGGGGGTATCAAGCCCGGCTGAGAGTGACAGCGACATAACTTCGCCATTATTTGCACCGAACACCGACGCCATTGCCACGGCCCGATGCCGTGTGGGAGGCAGATATTTTCAGCCCGATTCATTGCTGTAATACAACGCTGTGTAAGCAAGAGAAGGCTACCTCACGGCGTTAGCCCCATTTGGCACCGACGCACTACACAGCCGGAAATGGATCGACCATGACAATTCAACGGGAGTGCCAGATTAGCCATGGAGCCAGTCCATCTCCTGGTACTGGTACATAGTTTATAAGCGACACCTTTACAATTTGGGAAATGTGTCCTTGGGGAATCTGATTTAAAGATGCTGCCAGAGTAGCGAGGTACTACTGCGTAAGATCGGAGTTCTCAAATTTGGGGGTTGTCCTCTGAAGACTGCGTGCCAGAACGACAATCGACCGTGACCATGAAAGTTCAAGGGTGGTGTCAGAAAAGCTTGGCGCCTGCAGGCGCCAAGCTTTTCTGACACCACCCTTGAACTTTCATGGTCATTCTGCCTACTTCTGTGTTTAGTCTGGCCTGAATGGGTTAAATAAAATCATTCCCCTAAGCTGAGGAGGCAACTTATGCGTCTCAGTACCCGTGAGCTGTCACAGTTTGTGTATTCACAGCGACCTTAATTTTACGGTTGCAATCGTTACTGAAACCGGCATGACGCATTTGGCACTGAGCGTGAAAGAGCTGTTAACCCTTTAACTGCCGGGGCAAGGCGAACGCCACCCATCTGCAAGGGACAGTATCCCTCATGAGTCGCGGGAGCTCACGAGGAATTATGCCTCTGGTTAGTTCTATATTCTTTTTCACTTTTTTTTCACATATGCGTTCTTCGCGCAATTGCCAGTCAGTGTGCAATCGATCAGACGCGAGATTCGTGATCAATGGCAGGAAAAGGGTTAAGGCGTCCATCAACCACGACTCGCACCTTGCTTGCAATTCTTAAACCAGCATGACCTAATTGGCACTGAGCGTGCAAAAAGAGAGAGAAAAAAAGGGAGAGTACATGTACTATGTATCGACCCTGCAGACTGAGCCAAGACTCCTACCCAAACACGGACAGAAACACACACATCGTTCGATTACACTTAGTTGACTCCAGCGTTGCCGAATGGAAGTCAGTGGTACTCGAACCCCGAAAAACCCTCTGTGTGTGAGGATGTGAATGGTGCCAAAACGTGCTAACAAGAGGTATAGATTCTCATGAGCCCCTGCGACCGCAGGGGCTCATGAGAATCTATGCCTCTTGTAGACATTGTGACGGGCCGATGCCCTAAATAATACTATTCATGAATCTTGTTTTTTGTAGACAAACTCTTGACACGAATTCATGCGTGGTTATGGGTTTCTAGTTTGGCGGTAGCAAAGGCTTTTGAGAATCCACTCGTATAGGCCTCCTGCAGACGAACAGACTTACAGTAGACGGAGTGCATGATCGGGGCTTTCCACTCTTGATCATGCGTCCCCAGCCTATCCGGAGTAAAGTTCCTAAACTGGCCGAATGAGTCCGCAAACGGCTCGTTTGTCTTCCATAAACAGGACGTAATGGCGGGACGCCCCGTCTCGTCAAACACGTTACCTCTTCGTCCATCAACTGGACCGTCGTCAAAACTGCGGAGGCGGACAAGTTACAGTCAGACACGGACAGGAAAAGGACCAGCGAGAGGGGCATAGATCCTAATGAGCTTCCTACATTTGCGGGGCTCGTATTGATCTATGCCTCTGTGCAGATAGGTGGAATTTGCTGTAGCAGTAGGGATGACTGAAACTGACTGGCTCGACACTGCCAGGGCGAAATAAATTCCTATTTAACCCTTTTAAACCCAAGACCCCATTTCGGAGTTGTCTACCTGACAACTATGTACCAGTTGCAGGAGACGGATGGACCCTGATAATTCAAGGGTAGTGCCAGATTAGCTTGGCGCCTTTAGGCACCAAGCTAATCTGGCACTGCCCTTGAATAATCCAGGTCTATCCATCTCCTGTGGTACGGTCTTGAGCCTAAATGGGTTAAGCAAGAAGAGGCTGTTGTGAACCCAGCCGGTTGGAGGCTTGTAAGAACTGATGTATTCCTCTTGCGAGCCTTACTTACATCATTTGCAAGCTGGTCCCAGCCGTAAGGTCCACAGTTACAGAGCAGGGAGCAGTTGCATGAGTGAGCTTAGTCCTGCGCCAGCCACTAAGCAAGGTGTTCCGCTGTCGCGAAGCATCTTGCTTAGTAGTTCATGCACACTTCTCTCCCCTGACAGTGCTTTGACCTGCTTTACTTTGTATGCTCCCTAAAATATTAGAACTGGCAGTCTCCCCTTTTCTTTTCATCTTGCTTAGTGGCTGGCGCAGGAAAGCTCACTCATTCAACTGACTCCGGCACACAGCATGTTCCTCATGAGAAGAGGTGTCGTGACGGTTTAGTGTACGATGGAACTAGTACCATGTACCAAAATTTGGGCGCTATGGTCATGTCCATCAACAATCTGTTTTCATCTGTAGGACACAGACCTTCATGTGGATCTACAAGATAACGAAGGTCAGCTGTGTTTACCGCAGTGTTCCTCGTAAAGGGGAAGTCCCCCCCCCCCCCCCCTTTTCAGCTTCAGTGAAAATTTCGGATCTAGCTCACGACGCGCATTTGTCCGTCCTGCTGTGGTGGACACAGCTGACCCGGAAACGAAACTACGACGAAGTGCGCATGTGCGTGGCATGGACGATCCCAAAAGCGCAAAGACATGGGTTGCACTACAGGCATGGGATGAAAACTGCGTTAGTTGGCCACTTCTTAACACGGGTGGTGGTAAATAGCACCGCTACCGATATTAACGATCATCCCTCGCCTGTGGCGAGTACCGCTCGCTTTGGTGATCACACTGGCCTATACACTAAATGTTATTCAGTCCCTGAAGGAAACTTTGTTTGGAATCCGGGCTTTTGAAGGCCCAGACAGTCAAACACTCTACTTAATTGGTATCGTCACGCCCGTAAAAGACGAGAGACGGGACAACTCATCGCAAGGGATATAACCCTTTTTATCCTACCACACTAATGCTTGAAGTAAATGTGACTATGGTAGTTCAAGGGTGGTGCCAGAATAGCTTGGCGCCTCAGGCTCCAAGCTATTCTGGCACCACTATTGAACTTAAATAGTTTATCTACCTCCTAACCTGTCATGTATACTTCAAAGGACATTAATCACTTTTTTTTTTTAAAATGTATCAGCCTCAGGCTGTAATGGGTTAAGTCACGTTCCGGCCAGAATGCATATGACTCTAGATACCAGCTTAAAACAACCTACTCCAGGCAGGAAAGCGTTAACAGATCACAACATGAGACCAGGTTGAGATCAAATCCTAGGAAAGCAAAGAGTCCAGGACTCGCAACTCGCAAGAACTTCACAAAACACTTACATTCATCTTATACTAAGCAATGAGTTCAAGAAAAATAAAAAGTGTTTTTCCTTTTTCTCAACGAATTTGCACTGATCTAAAAAAATAACCAAAATGCAGGGAAAAAAATTCGGATTTCCGAAAAAATTCGGAAAAGTCCCATGTCTGACTTTATGAAAGTTCATAGTGTGTCTCCCAATAATGCTGGACAAAATGGCTTGCTGAATTGTGACCGCTTGAATGTCGTGAAATGAAAGACTTGTTCTGCTCTTCTTCACTTTTGGACGCAGGAGAGTTCCTGCCTATGGGGAACCACTGGTACGCGTGCCTACCCACATGGATTGTGAAAAGAAGGGTAAAGAGTCTTCGTTGAAGTACGACAACATTGACAACCAGTCGCATCGGCGACTTTTACCAATCAAAAGCCTGCCATGGAGGAGATCGCTTAGAAAACGAGTTACTTCAAACATGTTCTAAATCTAAAGAGATCTAAAAGGATTTTTTTGCCGGTTCTCCGATCACAGATCGGTGTGCTGGACTGTGATTTTGGACCTTACGGCTGAAAGCCGTAAGGTCCAAAATCACAGACCAGCACACATACAACTGTATATGTCCAATGTGTTGAACATCTTAATACGCGTCCGAATATACTATGAAATTTGCCTGGGAAACCTGGACATTCAATGCACCCAACCCTCCCTTTCACGCCGCATATAAACACGAGCCACCGCGGCAACTAAATGATTTGGACATTTCGCAATGATGAGTTGTGTCCCCTCGGAAAAAGGGTGCATTGGGGTCATGTACAGGTCAGTTTTCCCGGGTAAAATTTATAGCATGTTCGGCGCGCTTTAAAAAAGTCATCCACTGATATTACTAGTGAAAAGTTGGTGACTTAGTTTTAGCGATGTATGGGAGTCACGTTTCTGCGAGTCTCCCTACAGACCTGTCTAAGGCTAGGTCTGTGGAACGTTGATTCACGTGACTTTAATGATTGGCCAGAATGGCAGAAGCTTTTCTGAAGGTATTTAAAATACGTTATTTTCCTAAGAGTTTTGCGAGAACGAAGCATATTGACAGGCAAATTTGATATAAATCTTGATACACGATTTTTGGGGACAAAACTATCATACAGGGTAAGCAGAACGGCTAATAATAGTCCCTCACGGCTGAGCAAACTGCTCGGGATGAACCCATGACTGTGGAGGGAATTCCATCAGGTCAAAGTTTATTAATTACAAACTTTTATTTTTTTTATGTGGTAATGTTCATTGGAGTTGTGATTATATTTCACACGTTCACTATAAATAACTTCATAGACAAGTCATGTTTAACCCTTTTAGCCCCGGATCCCTACAGCAGGAGATGGCTTGACCATGATAATTCAAGGGTAGTGCCAAGCTAAATCTGGCACTACCCTTGAATTATCATGGTCAAGCCATCTCCTGCAATTGGTACATAGTCGTTAGAATTGGACCTTGCGGCTAAAAGGGTTAAAAACAAAACAAAACAAAACAAAACAAAACAAACAAACAAAAACCGCTGCGCATTGACTGTCGGGGTCATATGAAATAGGTCGACTTCCACCGACGTCATTTGTCGTTGAGTAAGCTGAGAAATGGCCCGGTTATTTCGAGGCGATCAAAGTCGGCTACCTTTCGGGCGGACTCTATTTGGAAGCCCTGCCCGTCTGAGGTGTTAGTCACCGAGAAAAAGGACAGAGGAGGGGGATGGGCGGGGGGAGATGTGGGGCAGAAAAAAGAGAGAAACTAGATCAATGAGCGATCCAGGCGATATTATTGTTGATGAATTAATGTAGAAAAGCGGTAATGGCGCACGTAAGGCAGGAGTGAATGAAAGTTAAGAGGTTTGCACCGAGTCGTACACGCTACCACGCTGAAACCCCCACACCCTCGTTCGTCTGAGGAACAGAAGTAGAGTCACAAGAGGGCGTTGATTCTCACGAAACCCTGCAGCTTGATGATGTCATGAGCATCTATGCTTTTTGCAAGCAAGAGAGTTCGCCGAGAGACTTAACAGTCTATTTAGCCTTTTTTTTCTCCATCGCATAAAATGAAGAACTGAAGACTGAATGACTGACAACCTTTCTAGATGATGAACACAGAGGTAGATTATTTTGAGCAAGCGGCACAGATCCTCACGAGACCCCGCGGATGCGGGGTCTCATGAGGATCTATGCCTCTTGCGGTTGCATTGAACTTTTCTTTTAATATTTCCCTAAATTGGTAATTAGGGGGCTCACTTCTCTG
The DNA here is from genome assembly GCA_036245525.1 of Semisulcospira habei. Taxonomy (NCBI): domain Eukaryota; kingdom Metazoa; phylum Mollusca; class Gastropoda; family Semisulcospiridae; genus Semisulcospira; species Semisulcospira habei. The sequence continues at coordinate 8,918,548 of BTPG01000005.1, forward strand.
GATGAAGAAACACAGATGTAGATTATTTTAAGCAAGAGGCATAGATTCGGATGCGGGGTCGCATGGGAATCTATGCCTCTTGCAGATGGCTTGCAGTTTTCTTTCAATATTTCGGTAAATTGATTTTATTTATTTTTTTGGCGGGTTGAGCAGTGGCCGAGATTACAAAACCAGGCCTGGACGGTACGAGAAAGAGCAGTGAATGCACGGCCAATAAAAAGATTTTCATTAATTTCTCCTGTATTTCCAGGTCCCATAGAATGAGGTGTGAATACGGCGCAACCTGATTCTGGTAACAATAGAACAGGCACTGGAGGCCAAGGGATAAATTTACAGAAGAAAGTCACGTTCCACACAAACAGTAGCTCTCTGACAGTTCTCTCTCTCTCTCTCTCTCTCTCTCTCTCTCTCTCTCTCTCTCTCTCTCTCTCTAAATTATAGAAATCGTTTACATTTCTTCACTTGAATCACGCAGCCAGTGTTTGGTTTCTCGCCGGAGCCATGCTTGTATTACTGAAAATGTTATCGTAAGATTACAATGCTGTTTATACCACACGGAGAACGCTGGTTGACATGTGTTACAGTAATTGGATGTTGAGTCACTGGCACCATTTCCCTCACGTGGTGCTGTAAATGTAACAGTTTAACCCCTTAACTGCCGCTCAAGGCGAACGCTACTGACCCAGCTGCAAGAGACATAAACCCTCATTAGTGAGCCCCCGCGAATGCGGGGGCCCATGAGGGTTTATGTCTCTTGTTGGTGTGTATGTTCTTTACGCCTATGAGTGTCCCATTTACATCTGCATTCTTCACGCAAATGTCGGCCGGTGTACAAACGCCGATTCGTGACCGCGGATAGCGGAAGGGGTTGATTACTCGCGAAGCTCTCACGTGTCTCCTGTTTCAAGAATAGTGGATCGGGACACGATTTCGGAGTAAAACAAATAATAAATAAAACTCAATTTTATACCAAGCACGCGCGGCTCCGCCCGATCCAAACACGTCTGACGTGTTTGTTTCGCAGGATTACTGCGGAACCCAGCACTCCCATGACGTTTTCAACAATGATTAATACTTCTACTTTTTTTTTTCCGTATCGTAAACACTATTAACCCCCTTTACTGCCAGGAAACCAGCGAACCCGACCCAGTCGCCATCCATCTTTTGCAGTTTGATGTTGGGAGCGATCGCGAACGAGTTAACACCTTTGCTGCCACGGGACGCAGATCGTGTAATGGGAATCTTTGTTAGCTCAACGTCAAATAGTCCCAGACGTCCAACAAACGTGGGTACCAAGTGGTATCAGCAAGAGGCATAGATCCTCATGAGCTCCCGCGACAGCGGGGGCTCATGAGGATCTATGCCTCTTGCAGTTGGGTTGCGTCCCTTGTTTTATGCGTGTGAATGCGTTAATATCACAGTATTAATACTATTAAACCTTTGCAGCGTTAGCATCCACACGTCGCCATATGGCGCGGAGAAACTGGAGCAATATGAGGATACGGGTAACGTCGTACGCTTATATCTTGTGCGGATGTGGTCTATCCTTACAGGAAAACGCATGGATTCTCGCGAGGCCACCCGCTACCGGCTAAACACCCAAACGTGTAAGCAGAAAACTGTAAACTCTGACGAAGTGTAAGTCTCGCAAAACGAAACATGCCAAAACAATTAAAATTAAACGTTCCCTGTTATTAGTCAGTAATATTTCTGTTCCTCTATGTGAGAAGGAAAGTGGTGCATAGTGCGAATACAAGGCACGAGGTTTAGATTCTCGTGAGCCCCTGTAGGTGCAGGGGCTGATGAGAGTCTATATCTCTTGCATATGGACAAAAATGATTGATGGAGTTGTCACTAAATTAGTGCCACCGGATTTGCAGGAGAAGAAACTTTAAAACAACCAGATTTAAAACAGTAAAAATCTGCTGATTGGTTTCTTAAGGTGAGCGCACACGAATCCACGCCTCGAGCAAGTCCAACAGCAAAGTTGGCTTCAATCGGCCGATCAACTTTTATCGAGCACTTCGCACACACATTCGGTCCACCACGTGAGCCTTTTAGGCTGCAGGTGATTGGTTGACGCGTTTAAACTTGAAAGTGTATTGAGAGGAACAAGTACCAAGTTCTATTTGGATTGAAACTGGATACGTAGCGGAGTTGAATTCAGCTCTCGGAGTGGCGATCAGCTTCTTTTCAATCCCTTATAAGCCATGTTTCAAGCAATCCAGACTAAAATGGTGATTGCCAAACGTGTACAATGCAGAGAAGAACCCAACGGAGAAAGAAACACGCTTAGAAAAGACAGTTACAACGCCATTTTCTCAACGCGTTCCTTTCTCCGTTGGGTTCTTCTCTGATGTTTCAAGCGTTTGACTCGAATCCCAAAAATTGATTCGATTCCGAGCACCCTTACGACCTGCCAGTTCCAAATACAACAGGGGCAGATTCTCATAAGCCCATTCCAAAATACTACATGATGGTCTTTAATGACAGGTGACCCCTCATATGGGTGGCCGCACCAAACAGGCTTTGCTGTTTCTTGCAACAAACCACTTCACTGACAGTGGACAGCAGATTGTGTTTTCCATTTTTGGTAAAATAATCATCAAAGATCCCCAGCCGTCAAAGGAACATGGATACAAAGTGGCTTCAGCAAGAGGCATAGATCCTCATGAGCCCCCGCGACTGCGGGGGCTCATGAGGATCTATGCCTCTTGTTGTTTGCGTGGCGTTCAATTTTTCCTCGGCGGCAAAGGAACAAACAATATGGACAGAGCAAATTTACGCTGCAAAAACAATATAAAGGTTATGAAAATGTTGATGCCCAACATCCCAATAAACTTCAAACAAGTGAGCAAACCCTGCCCAGGCCTTGCGGTTACAGGTCGGACAATCAATGATTTCAGAAACGAGAGAAAAACAGGAAAAAGGGGGAACTGTCCTATAACTTCAAAACAGCTTGTCGTCTGCTAGATTTTGCCGAACATACACAGTCACTGAACCAGACCGTTTCATCTACAACAGGCATAGGATTTCATGAGATGTGCAGCCACAGAGAGTCCTTCAGCGAGTTTTGTGTCCATGTGCAAGCGGCATAGATTCTCATGAGCCCCTGCGTCCGCGGGGGCTCACGAGAATCTATACCACTTGCTCGCAGAGATCGGATCATTTTACTCTGTGGTAAACTGCAGACTGCGCTTGTAGAATGGCGAATCCACAAGAATCCCTCTAGCCTGTGAAAGCGAAAGACAGTATACATTTCCATTTTTGTGGAAAGCATTACATTAAAGGCCCACTACCGCCGTAACTGTTCAAAGACACACTTCTATAATAGATTGTTACAAAACGCTACACACAGGTCTAATTATGGTTCATTTAAACACAGCACACGTCGTCATCATATCAAGTAACCTGACAATGACTCCACTCCGTTCTATTGATACAACGTTATCAGTACAAGAAACAGCTAACAACAGATTGACACGTTAAGGGCTGCGCAGAACGAATAAGTGTAATTATGCGTGTGCTTTTGCTGCGTGTCCAGACTGCTGTTAAAGTTCTTTAGGTGTGTCGACAAGGCATAACAAAAACAAATGGGGCTGATATGTGTGTCTTCAGATTCATGAGTAATGGTACTTTAAATTATGTTACGTTACGTTACGTCAAGCTACAGAACAACGAAATCTTGATTTTAAAATAAATGGACTTCCATGTCTTTTGCCTTTGCAGGGCAGAACTGCCGCCTCGAATCTTAAAGCTGCTGCAACTGTGTTTTCCTTCGGTTTTATTTCATATTGATGATGATGATGGTGACAATAATACAAATATATTGTAATGAAAATGATGATGATAATAATAATAATAATAATAAAAATAATAATAATAATCATACAATAATAATAATAATCATCATCATACAATAATAATAATAATAATAATAATAATAATAATAATAATAATAATAATAATAATAATAATAAATGATAATAGCAATATAATGATAATAACAATAATGAATAATGATAATAATAATATTTTTTCTCCTTTTTCTTCTAATCATCATCATCATCCAAATAACAATATTTTGCAGTAGTAGTAGTCGTTGTAGTAGTAGTGGTCATAATCATTATCATAACGAAAATAATATTGGGTGTTTACTATATCGCCTAACACCCAAAGAGCTCTAAGCGATTAACATAGACCATTATTAGCACATTTCCAACGTCTCTCCCACTCCAACAGATCTGGTCCTCGAGGTCTAACTTTAACTCATTGTGCCCGAGGTACGAAATATCCACATTTTGGAGTTATCCTCTGAGGACTGCGTTACACTTCAGGAGACAGATCGACCATGATAGTTTAAGGGTGGTGGCAAAAATAGCTTGGAGCCTATGTCTATGTCATTTATGTAGTAGATGTAGCAACGGCAAGTTTGAAAACTGGTCCTGTTACCAATAACTTCTACCGTTGGAAAATAAAGGTTCATTGTTCATTGTTCATTGTTCATGGTCGAGCTATATCCTGCTGTAGTGTGTCGCGGGCAGAATGAATTAAATTGTGTCCGTACAGACTCCCTCAGCAATTATAGTTATTGCCTTAGCAGACGACTCGAACCATTTCAAGTCAAGCTGAACGCCTAGACGTCTGCAAAGCACGTATTGAAAACAGCGGGGAACCGGAAATAGGCAGAAGGAGTGGGGCATGTCATTTCTGCAGATTTCCCCCATTTCTTCAAATGTCAACTGTTCCGATTCAGTACTCACTTTCTCCGTGAGCGTACCACAGACGTAAACAGTACGTCTATAAGAGTTATAGAATTTCAAAGCCGTTTGTAACTTATGACGGCTTATGAAGATCTGTACTTTTCTGTGAATTTATCGATTTTAAAATTGACGAATTAGCGTGAGACTACTTTTTCACTTAAATCATCAGCTCTTTACGCCTGAGAAACACAGAACAAAATGTGACATGCAGGAGACATAGATCTTCATGAGCCCCCGCGTGAAACGGGGGGACCTATGTAGATCTGTGGCTCTTGCATAGTGATGCCTTTTGTTGCCAGGGGCGTTTCTGCAAATGCCAAGTGTTCCGCTTGCTTTGGGGTTTCGGCTGGACGGTAAAGACCGCACACAAAGGAACGACCGAGCGCCCAAAATAAAGCGGCCATTTGATGACATAATCTCTCCCGTGCATTGGCGGCTAGTCTGAGAGTGCGTCCAGGGGACAGATCGACCATGACAGTCCACGGGTGGTGCCAGAATAGCTTGGCGCCTTCAGGCGCCAAGCTACAGATCAACCATGACAGTCCACGGGTGGTGCCAGAATAGCTTGGCGCCTTCAGGCGCCAAGCTATTCTGGCAGCACCCTTGGACTGTCATGGTCGATCTGCATCTTGCTGTATGGATAGGGTCCGTAAAATGTTCGACCCCACCGGAGTTCGAACCCACGACCTTACGCTATAGTCAGTGTCCGACGCCCCACCTGAGCCACCCCCACGGACTACTTAGAGATGGGAGGGTCTCATTTGAGCTTATCGAGTGCAGTGACTAGACAGCATATCCCCTTGAGAAGGGAGAATCTCGTACGAACATATCGCGAGGAGGCGTAGGCAGCACATCTGGTTAGACTTTATCGAGAAGCGAGGATCCTATTTGGGCATATCAAGAGAAAACACTAGACAGCATACTTATCTGTATAGACTTCTGTAAGAGCTGTTCTTAATTGGACGAACTTTTGATCGGCAAACCTGGATCGGAGAAGATCGGCGATCTTTTGGTTTGTTTCTTAATTGAGGTTGAACGAACCTAGGCGAACTTCGGCAAACCAGGTTTGCCATGGTTATCTTTCTAAACTGAAGTGCTTGATTCGGCGTACTTACTGTCTGCGAAGGTGTTCAAAATCGCTGCCACTATGCCGCTTCGCGATTTGAACGATGTTTGTTTTTGTACTCCTTGCAGTAGCGACCCCACAAACAGCGTTGCGCCTCCCACAAATCAATAAAAATAGGTCTTGTTCTTCGCACGAGTGAAATATCGCCGTCCGCCATATTTGTTTGTATCGGTGACTGTCTTCTTATCTCCAACGCAGAAGAGGGTAAAAGTTATGACCAATCAAAGAAAAGGTTCGCCTTTGTTTGCTCAACACGTTGAGCGAACCTTTTCCGACAGCGAACTATGGTTTGCCGAGGTTCGTGAACTACTTCGAACTAGGTTCGCCGTATCTTTAGATCGTCCAATTAAGAACCAACCTGGTTCGTCCGAGATCGTAAACTGTAGTTCGTCAGAGTTCGCGAACTAAAGTTCGTTTAATTAAGAACATGCTTTAGGCGGCAAAATCTCGAATGAACATCGTGCACAGGGACTAGAGCAGCATACCTGATCAGACTTCTCCGAGAAGGGCGAATCTCATACCCGCATATGTACAGAGGTTAGCAGGGTTGGAAGATTTAACGATTTAACGATTTAACAAATTAAATTTTTGGTTAAAGAAAATTTAACGCGTTAATGTTTTTAAAAAGTTAAAGAAAATTCAACGAATTAAAAAATAAAAGTAACGATTATCGATTTTTTTCGTTAAAAATTTCGTTACTTCAGTTTGTTTTTCCGCCACGAACAAACAGGTGCAACTGCGCAAAGCCGGTTTGACCCAGTTGCAGCCGGTTTGAGGCGGTTTGGAGGATCTATGCCTCTGGGTGAAAAACTTAACGGATCCCCTTTGCTTGAGAAAATTATGAGCGTAGATTATCCCAGGAAGAGGCATAGATCCTCACGAGCCCCCTGCAGTTGCGGGGGCTCATGAGGATCTATGCCTCTTTCCGTTTGGTGGTTTTCGTTTCAGGAGTAAAAAGTCAGATGGTACAGCAACGATTGAACAGGTGAAAAACTTAAGAGATCCACTTTGCTTGAGCGAAACATGAGCGCAGATTATCCCAGCAAGAGGCATAGATCCTCATGAGCCCCCGCAGTTGCGGGGGCTCATGAGGATCCATGCCTCTTGCAGTTGGGTGGTTTTCGTTTCAGGAGTGAGAAGGCAGATGGTACAGCAACGATTGGACAGCACAGGTGAAAACCTGAACGGGTGCATGCATACATTTTTAATTGTAGTAGGCATAGATCGTCATTAACCCACCAACCCCCCCTCCCCCCCCCCGTCCCCCACCCAAGACTGCTGGGGTTCTTGAGGATCTATGGCTCTTGCAGATGAGTGGATTTGTCAGCAGCGCGAAATAAGATCAAACAAGCCTGAATTGTTCCATTTTTAGCCGCATGACTTTTTCTTGCGCTGTGCAGTTTTCCGAGTTTTTTTTTCTTTCTTCCCCCTTCTCATAACTACTGCATGTATCTGGCCAGATAGTGTTTTAGATAGTGGGTAGAGGAGGAAATCTGGTGGCGTGTCACTTTTCAACTGCATGCCACTTTTTTGTTGTTGTCTGAGCTCAGCAATAAATGATCACTCATGTATTTAACGCAAATTTATTTCATTAAAAAGAAAAATTAAAGAAAATTTATTTCTTTAATTTTCAAAAAAAAAAGTAAAGAAAATTTATTTCTTTAACCTTTTACCAGAATTAAAGAAAAGTTATTTCATTAAAGAAAAAAAGTAATGACTATCAACCCTGGAGGCTAGACAACAAATCTGTGCAGACTTCTTAGAGAGCTGTAGTTTCCATAATTATGACCACATAAACATCGGTCATTATATAGGCGCTTTACCCAATTCTGCGAATCGGCTTAAAGCGCCGGGAAATGAACCAAACACGCACGCTCATGTAACACACACGCATCCATTCTGAAGACAAACACAGTACAAGACAGACACAGGACATTTACGTGGTGCGAAGGGCCAGCTCAGCTACTGAAGTTCGGAAAATTTTGATCGCTTGTCTTTGAAATTTTTATGAAGTGGCACAAAACCGGTACAAAAGTGGAGGGGGAGGAAGAGCCGGAGTACCCAGAGAAAGAACCCCCGACGGTCCGCCCGAATTAACGTGACACTTACTAGAAAAGTCCGACGCCGGAACCCGGTACCGAACCTCGCACTTTAGTATTGGTGGCAGGCGCCCTTACCACTGGGTCACGGACCGCCCCATGTAGATATCGAGAGGATATGCGGGCAGCAATCTTTGAGATGGCAAGATCTTATACGAGCATATCGAACGCAGAACCTGTACATTTACACAGCGCGGTTGACAGATGGTGTCTTGAGGCTGACAGAAAACCTCTCCACTTCCATTTTCACGCAGACGTTTTTGAAATCTTTATTAATCCAACGTCAAAGAGTCCCAGCCGTCCCAGGAGCATGGATTCAAAGTGGTGTCAGCAAGAGGCACAGATCTTCATGAGCCCCCGCACCTGCGGGGGCTCATGAGGATCTATACCTCTTGCAGTCGGGTGGTTTTTAATATTTTTCAAGACGTTAATTTCTGAAGTATACATACCAAATTCAGAAGAAATATCGACCACAAAATGAAATGAAAACTTTGACCATGATAGATGAAGGGTGGTGCCAGAATAGCTTGGCGCCTTTCGGCGTCAAGCTATTCTGGCACCACACTTGAACTATCATGGTCGAATGACCCCTTGACTGTCACAGGCGATACCACTCGGCGTAACTACGCGTCTCCCCCGCCAAACGATATCGTCAGTAGCAGTCACAGGGTTAACAGCTTATTGCAGTATGTCACGGTTGACTGGGTTAATGAGGACGGGGCGAGAGATGACGTCAAAATGATGATCAGGAATGAATAAAATATGATGACATCAGGGATGAACAAAAGATGAAACGAAAACGATCATGGAACAATAAACAGCCTGCTGGTGGACACAAGAGCAATATATTTTGTATCGTCGATACAATTTGACAAAATAAGCACTTTAAACCATGATGCAGACGCACAGAAAAAAATAAAATAAAAGGCGATGGACAACAGTGCATTAAATGCATTTATGTCCGTCCGGGACTTCTTGCACAACTGCTAAAAAAGGATTCTTAAAAATACAAACACCAAATATATTTGCCTGTAATCATTTTTTTGGGAAGCAGGTTGGGGGTAAGCTGTATTGCACTTTCTGACCAATCCCAACCTCGGTAAAAAAAAAAGGGGGAGAAAATTCGCCAGGGACCAGAGAACTGTAGAGTTTGTCCGGATTTTTGTGTGTGCTTCATTTCAAACTTATTGAATTTTGCAGGACATCATATTCATCAGTTTTCAGCCCATTTTCTCGATTCCTTTCGCGCCCAGGGTCAAAACAGCTCACTTACAACAGTCGTCTGCTAATGTATGCATTACCAGCAACTCGTGGGATATGAATCGAGCGCGATAGCTCAAGGGTAGAGAATGATTCGCTTGGCGCCTGTCGGCGCCAAGCGAATCAGGCACTACCCTTGAGTTGTCGTGGTTGATCCATCTCCCGTCGTTGGCGTACGATTTGAAAAGAGGCATTTCCAAGCTCATTTGATCGCGACGCTCAGAGGTTCTATTCACAGCGGTTCATCGACAAGAGGGAGATAGGCACAGTACAAGTCTCGTCATGGGTTTAGAAATCAGAAGGAAGGAACGAGGGAGGGAGGGAGGGAGGGAGGGAAGGAGAGTGAGAGAGAGAGAGAGAGAGAGAGAGAGAGAGAGAGAGAGAGAGAGAGAGAGAGAGAGAGAGAGAGAGAGAGAGAGAGATTGATTGATTGATTGATTGTACATTGCTTAACGTCCCGACAGCAACAAGGCTTTCTCAGGACGTGCCTGCACTGCTTGTGGAAAAAAACACACAAACAAACAAACAGAATATTGAATGTATGTCCCCAGCCGGTCCAATACGTTAAATAAACCTACGACATGGGGCCTAAATAAAGCTAAGACCATTTAGCAACACACATTCAATATCAAGAGCTACAGGCAGCGCAGACAGTAGGGAGAGTTTAAAAAAGGAAAATACAAGTGAATGGACCAAGGGTAGACAGAAACACATGCCCCAGAATACAGAAGAAAACCCACCCTGTGGGGCTGACCAGGGTGACCCTGGGAACTAAAAAATAGTTACCCCACCCAAGTCCCCCAGGGCAGACCCGGGTGGGGAGGGAGAGAGAGAGAGAGAGAGAGAGAGAGAGAGAGAGAGAGAGAGAGAGAGAGAGAGAGAGAGAGAGAGAGAGAGAGAGAGAGAGAGAGAGAGAGAGAGAGAGAGAGAGAAACAACAATGAACAATGAACGCTTATTTAGGAACGGTAAAAGTATTTGGTAACAGGACCAATTTTCAAACTTGCCGTTACTACCGTAAGCTAAAAACTACCATTACGCACTATCACGAACAAAATAACGGTTTCACACGAAAGTAAATAAAAGCACACTGGCACAAACACTCTCTACATCACACACACACACACACACACACACATTCTACACCACACACAGACACACACGCACATGCTGCAATACACGCACGCACACACACACACACACACACACACACATACCAACGCAAACACACTACACAATTCCCTTAATACATATATATATATATATACTATATACTATATACCTACTATACTATCATATATATATATATATATATATATATATATATATATATATATATATATATATATATAATATACAGTTCACAGTCACACAACGCACATCCCAAATATTAAAATATACATGCGTGTCAAAACAGGAAAACTGAAAGAAATACAAAATCAAGCATAACAACAAATGTAACTATATACATGTATAGCAGAGAGAGAGAGAGAGAGAGAGAGCGTTAACCGTTTAGGTCTAAACGTTTTTGTCCACTAGGGAGGTGATTTCAAAGACAGGGCAACGATTAGGGTCTGAACAAATTTTGACTCAACCTGGATTCGAACTCGGGACCTTTCGGACCAGAGTCAAACGATCTACCACCGAACCACCCAGTCCCACTTTCACTGCATCGCGAGAGAGCATAGAAACATATACTGCATCATTTTTACGTTTCATATTATCTTTCATAAATACAAACTCATGCATATACGTCAGGCACCGAGCGTATTACGTTTGACCCTATGGTTGTCGCTAGCTACTTTCGTCGCGATGATTCCTACAGGAATCATAGAGACAAAGGTCGCTACCAACAGACAAAGGGTTAACGAACAGGTCATACAGACGACCTTCTACTCGAGTCAGACACTTTCTCCGGGGTATCAATGTCTGTGAATCTGTTAGTGCTGTGCAGACAGTGATATTTATCGGGAGTTGTCCAATAAAAACTTCATTACAGTTCAGGAGACAGATCGATAATGATAATCCAAGGGTGGTGTCAGAATAGCTCGGCGCTTACAGACGCCGAGCTATTCTGTCACCACCCTTAAACTATCATGGTCGATATCTTGCTGTGGTAATGCTTTAGGGCTTAGTGTTTTTTTTTTTTTTTTTTCAACTTTTCACCGCTGAGAAAAATTGAACACCACCCAATGCAAGAAGTATAGATCCTCATGAGCCCCCTGCAGTTGCGGGGGGCTCATAAAGATGTATGCCTCTCGCTGAAGCCACTTTGTATCAATGTTCCTTGAACCGCAGAAGATATTTTGGCGTTGTCATTCCGTTTAGGGTCACGTAGTCCATTGAGTATGTCAACGTCGTGTCACGTCCGACCTGTTTCTGAACCCAATCGCTGTTGGAACGCAGCAGAGAGTAACACCCACATGCAATAGACGTAAATCCTCATGAGCCCCGCAGTTGCGGGGGCTCATGAGGATCTATGCCTATTGCTCACCTCACGGTGTATATCCATTTCCGTGGGGGGCGGATGAGGCTCTGTCGCGTTTCAAGAAGTTACAAAAAGTTTTCTTAACTCATTCGAGACGTGCCGCCTCCGGATACGCGGTATAAGCCGCGTATCCGGAGGCGGCACGTCTCGAATGAGTTAAAAAGTATCTGCGATCAGTGGCAGAGAAGGGGTTAAAAATAACGCCTCCCCCACCGCGCGGAACAAGTTGAAGATATCTCTGCACAACAATTTGTCTCCCAAACAGACATCTTTTGAATTATCTAGATCAAAAGAATTACCAACAATGCAGACAGACAATTGGCACGCAGATACCACAGGGCTATTAACCCTTATCATTCGGAATACACCAGTGTCTGAAATAAGTTTGACTAAAATAGTTCAAGGGTAGTGCCAGAATAGCTTGGCACCTCTAGGCGCCAAGCTATTCTGGTACCCCCTTTGAACTAAAGACATTGGTCTATATCCTTATCTGTAAGTACTATAATGTAGCTTGCATATGGCAGTGTACAGATTTGAAGCTAAAGCCTCAGTATGATATGGGTTAATATAGTATAATATAGTAATACGTCGCTCTCAGACGGACCAGGGTGACGCCGCGGCTAACCAAGACCGAGACCACCGGAAGTGGCCGTCCCAGAGCCCCTCTGGCGGAGGAGTAGCTCCGTTCTCGGAACGGTCCATTATCCTCAAACGCTCCATTATCCTCAAACTGTCCATTATCCTCAATCAGCACGGTCTGCGAGTCGCGGGTAATGGCGGGTGGAGGAGAAATGTGGAGATAATGAAAAGTGCCGTTTCGGCCCGACCCGGGATCCGTGACCTCACAGGTCAAGGTCACAGCGGTGTCACGTCGCTACAATCCAGTGAGAAAAGGACCGTTCGGCTGACGCCGGCCACAGTAAGACCTGTTGCACACTAGGAACCGATTACTGTGGAGAGTGTTAGCTACTGCAGCGACTAGAGCATCATAGTTCCAGAAGACAACGAACTGCGTTTGCAAGAAAGTCAAAACATCTCAACTCATTCAGCCCACACACACTACAACAAGACATGGATCGAGCATAATAGTTCAGGAATGGTGCCAGAATAGCTTGGCGCCCATAGGCTGAACTATCATGCTCGATCTGTCTCTAGAAACTGTAATACAGTCCTTCAGAGCGCATCTTCAAAATCTGGGGATTTCGGTCCTAGGGTAGAATGTGTCAATGAGACCCCGCCTGCTGCGGGAGCTGATGAGAATCTATGTCTCCTCCTGATTCCATATATTCAATAATAATAATGATGATGATGATGATGATCATCATCATCATTATTATTAACATCATCAGCATCAGCATCATCATCATCATCATCATCATCATCATCGTACCGGCAATCCTTTACTTTCGAGAAAATTTGACCACCCAACTGCAAGTGGCATAGATCCTCGTGAGCCCCCGCTGTCGCGGGGGCTCACGAGGATCTATGCCTCTTGCTGAAACCACTTTGAATGCACGTTCCTTTGACGCCTGGGGATCATTGACTTTGAATTAACAAAGATTCCAGCGCAAGAGTTACAAAGTTCGGCAAGCTAGACCTCGGACACGCTCACGAGCTAGCCGCTTGCAGCTAACGGGTTAAGCGGATGTTTCAGTCACTTGACACTTTATGAGTTACCCACAGTTTTACTGCAAGGAAAGATTTAGTAGTGTTATCTTACGTCAGGCCTATTTAGCTTGGCGCCTGAACATTCGAAATAGCGGCAAGTGTTCTCTCGTGTCTAGAATAACAGGCGTCTGATCACGGGGCGGCAGGTGGATCGATCCAACACAATTGTACCTCGCGCTTTCTATCGTGTGCGAGGAACGAGGTATGAAGGCGTTTCATCGATTCATCGTTTGCTGTGTGGTGGTATCCGTTCTGGCACTACCCTAGAACTATCATGGTCGACCCATCTATCGTTTCACCCAGCCGTGAGATGGTCTTTGTCGCCTGCTCGGCGTTAAACCCCAATACAATCAAACCTGCATATTATAATGGCCCACCTATGTAAGGAGCAGGCCCCCTACAAAAAAGATGTCCGTTTCATACAGGGTGATGATATAGCAAGATTGAAGGGGAGGTGTATTTCATTCTAAGGCGACTACAAGAGGCAGGTGGCCACTGTGTAAACGTGACCGCTATAGCAGGTATGACTGAACATGTAACTCCATCTTAGCATTTCACTGCGACACCATCAGAGCCGAATGCATTACAAATTGACCGGCTTGCTTCAGTTCCCGACAGTCATTTCTGTGTCCAATAATTGGATTGGCTTTGTTGTGTAGCTGCAGGTCAGCCCCAGTATTGCACGCGCCCCAGCACACCGCGGTATCTGATACAAAGTGCACTTAAGGTCTCTGGCTCCCGCCCAGTGAGCAAAAGGTCCTCGGGCCGACGTCAGCCTTAGCTGGCCCGCGCACGGAGTTGGAGTACCCTCGCTGGAGTTCCGCGGCCATGATGGACTGCGGATTTCGCGCATGCGCAACGATTTACTCAGAAGCATTGGAGTAAGCAAAAGACTGCACGATGTGTGACCCAGTTGCGTTGTCGACCTTCACATTTCGCCTGTGGAGCCTAGAAGCACTACTAAAACAGCTATACCACGCCGTGCTAGCAGCCTCGACTTCAACTTTTTTTTTTCTCGAAAAAAAAATGCCGGTCAGGCCAATGGTATTCCAGGCCACGATCACGTGGTTTTTATTCATAGTCTCATTAAAGCGTGGAATTCCACTGCATACCGTTCTAATCACCAGGAGTCTATATAAAAAAACAAAAAAACATCAGCACTGCAGGAACGCGATCAGGAATAGCGTGGCCTACCCTTATGGCTAAAGGGCACAACGCTATACTCCAGCTGACCTGTAATAATTATGCGTGGAGACGGTTTCGTGAACACCAGCTATTCATCAGGTTATTAGGTTCACAAACACGCCGCAGCGAAAATACACCTGTCTCTTGGCACGGTTATGTATAGGGCTGGCCAGGTAACACGTGGTGATTTTCTAGGCGATACAAGTGATCGACGGCGCTGAACTTGCATGTGAAAATACCGTTTGTAACGGATTCCTGTTGCGCCTGTTGCAATTTTCAGGTATAGTTCATTTGCGGCCGGCGTTGCTTTGTTTTAAGGAAATCGAAAACGTGATCGATGATTCAAGCCTAGAATTGCAGCTTCATTTAAGATCTTGTAATACCGAAACAGAAATAAGTTTGTTTGTTGTTGTTGTTGTTGTTTGTGTTTTTTTTCCAGCTTCATCTCTGCGACTGGATGCAGACGAGTGTTTTCGCCAACCTCTTCTAAGAGATTCAGACGGCTAAGGAACTGGTGTCAGCAAGAGGCATAGATCCTCATGAGCCCCCGCAACCGCGGGGGCTCATGAGGATCTATACCTCTTCCTATTGAGTGTTGTTCCGTTTCTCTCGGCAGTGAACGTGTTAACGGGTTCTAACTGTGCAAGAATCACACACTAACTCCTTCTGCCCGGGACACACCACAGCAAGATGTGGCTCGACCATGATAGTTCAAGGGTGGTGGCAGAATAACTTGGCGCCTCTAGGCGCCAAGCTATTCAGCCAAAACGCTGTAACTACCATGGTCGATCTGTCTCCTGAATTGTAATGCAGTCCTCAGAGGTTAACTCCAAAATGTGGGTATTTCGTACCTCGGGCACAATGAGCTAAGGGTGAGGAAAAGGTTATCACATACAGAACACACGCCGAGGCAAGTCACTTAGTGGTGGACAAACAGAACAGAACACATAGAGTCCGAAAAAGCTCAGGCGGTTAAGTGTCGGAGCAGGAGAGCGAATAAAATCGCCGGGTCGTGGATTCGAATCCCGTCCCGGCCCCGGTAGATGGACTCGCAATCCAGGGGGGAAAGACGGGCTTGTTCAATAACATGTCCGTTGAAAGGTCCTGGTAAATCAAAGTGGCACAGTTGGACTGCGCCTGAGTTGATCAGTGTTCAGGTCGTACTCCATAGGCAATAGATTTCCCTGTCCCCTATAACCCGCCAGTCAGGGCCGTCCATTGTCACTTCGGTGCCGTGGACGTTAAACCCCGAAATAACCAAACAGAACAGTTAGAAGCTGTTGTCACTTGCAGCTCGAGGTGGGCTCAACCCGGGATGAATACACCCATTCGGAGTTACGACTGCGCATGATCTATCGTTGTTCCAAACAAACAATCTGGGGTAAATGTGCATGCGGCATGTCTTTTTATGAGAAACCCTAGACAAAACCAACGTCGTGTTTCATTCTCTTGTTACGGTGATTAAAATGGGCCAATCCGACTTATGAGCACATGATTTTTCAGTGGTCCCCGGGAGTGCTTCGATCTTAGTTTAATGAGACAGAACGGGCTAAATATCATTTGCGATCGGTTTATTTCCACGGGATTAGCAATAAACGCAACTTTAAAAAGGTGATGAAATCAGCGATGTCACCAGCACTGGAGAATGATGCAGGAGGTAGTGAAGCTGAATGCCCGAGTTTTCCGAAAGTGTTTTGAAAACACGAGCCGTCCGGGTCTGTTATGGTCCAACACCCGCCCCAAAATGAACTACTTGTCTGAGATTCCGAATGGATGTATTCTGCTTGATGCATTTACACTTGCATTTGGAAGCGGGGTTGACGTATACACCCACGTGACCCTGACAAAGCATCCGTTATGGATGTATCATGTCGCTTTCCGTTTGGTAATTGCGATTTTTGTTTGAAAAGTGAACTGCTGCTGAATCTCTATCAGTTGTCGAGTCTCTTCATCTGATATGAACAACTCATTTTCACCGCACGCCAGGCTTATACACTGTCGATGTACTGGACTGCACGGCTAAGAAATCTGCGTATTGAAATTCCCGCCATATGACGTCACGTAAGATTACTTGGAAATACGCACAATTATGACGCATGAAAGGAAAGCGATTTAGATCCAACCCCGGTTCTAACCTGCTTGGGAACAGGGTTGGAGCCTACTCGTACTCGGGTCCAAACCGGGCTGGACCAAGCGTAAACCGGGCTGGACCAAGCGTAAACCGGGCTGGACCAAGCGTAAACGCACCAAAGCGGGTTGAACGGACACGCGTTATTAGGTTTTGTTTGTAACAAACGACTCGCAACAAGGAACACAAGCGAAATCACGGCGGACAGACACCACTCCAGCCATCTCCAAGAGGCATAGAGGCATAGATCCTCATGAGCCCTCCGGGCTCATGAGGATCTATGCCTCTTGGAGATGGTTGGAGTGGTGTCTACGATATTGGAACAATCTGGCTATCCGCCGTGATTTCGTTCTAGTTCGTGGTTGGGAGTCTTTCGTTGCTAAACGAAACCTCGCTGCTGTGCAAGTGTAAACGGCTTCTTAGATCGCCCGACGATTGTGTCAGGGGATCTAACTGCTTGTTGCATGATTTCCATTGGCACGTGTACTGTATCTTCTGCAGCAGCCTCCCCCACCCTCACCGTATCTCTCCAACTGCGGCCCGAAGTTCTTCTGCTTACTGGGCAGCCTTTGCACAGCTTGCACTCTATTATGAAGTGGGAACCGGGTTGCTCGGGTGGTACAGCGTCGGACTCCCGTCTGAAAGGTAGCATCTGCTACCAATGCTAGAGGTGCGATGTTCGATACCCGGTTCCAGCGTCGGACTTTTCTCCTCTAGTAAGTGTCACCGTTAATTCGGGCGGACCGTCGGGGGTTCTTTCTCCGGGTACTCCGGCTCTTCCTCCCCCACGAATCTGGTATCAATGTCAGTCCACTTAATCAAATTTCAAATATAAACGATTTTAATTTTCAAAACTTCAGAAGGTCGCTTGAACTTGCCCTTAGCACCACGACCGTAAATGTTCCGTGTTTATGTACAGTGCGTGAGTGAATGCGCGTGATTCACGTGACCGTGCGTGTTGGGTTCAGTTCGCGGCGGCGCTTTGAGCCGATTTTCAACTGGGATAAAGCGCTTATTTAATGCGCTTATTATTATTATTTCAACTGGGATAAAGCGCCTATTTAATGCGCTTATTATTATTATTTCAACTGGGATAAAGCGCCTATTTAATGCGCTTATTATTATTATTTCAACTGGGATAAAGCGCCTATTTAATGCGCTTATTATTATTATTTCAACTGGGATAAAGCGCTTATTTAATGCGCCGATTTATTATTTATTTTTCTAGGTGTTCCAAACCCAAACTTTGTTCATACCCCTGTTCGGCGCAGCGTTTTTGAAACCCCGTTCACGCTAACCCTATCACTGCCAGTGGACGCCGACTGTGTTTCTGAAATCTTTGTTGCCAGAGCTCAAATCGTCCCATGAGCATGGTACAACGTGATGTCTCCTGCAACCGGATTGTGTGTGTGTTCACTTTTATCTCGCCACTTAAAGGGTCAGTTCCCGAAGGTGCGCCTTTGGTTTTAACCACAGAGAAGTCGGCTCTATGTTTTCTCGCCGACGGCTAGGATTCAAAGACTCATCGTTGGTTGGTTAGTTCGGGGTTCAACGTCCACGGCACCGAAGTGATAATGAACGGACCTGACTCATCGGGACTGCGCTGTGCGCGTTTTTACAGGCTGGCCGACGGTTTAAGGGGTCAAGCCCTAAACGTTTTGACGATTCTATTACACCATGTTTCTTCCTTCACCTCTGCGCTACCCCAATCCCCTCTTCATCGCACCCCCACCCCCACCCCCACCCCACCCCACCCCCCACCGCCCTGCCCGCTCACTTCCCCTCTACGTTTAATCAGCATTTTCTCTCTACCGCCACTACATTGCTACAGAATCTTACGTCGCCCGGTCAACCGTCTGATGTTTCAGGAAAGCGAAAAAGGTTTTGTGCTGAAAGATTAACACCTAACACGTCTTTCAACATTCCGCTCTTAACAGTTTATGAAGTGGGAAAATCCATTTCTTCATTAAAGAGTAAACGTACATCTGGCCATGATGGAATTAGCAGCACTGTTCTTAAAATGGCTCTTCCATACGTCGTCGAGTCGCTAACATACATCTACAACCTTTGCATACAACATGGACAATTTCCGCCTGGTCTAAAAACGGCAAAGGTAATACCGCTACCTAAAACAAAAGATTTAAATGACCCCAACCATTTCAGACCCATTTCTCTGTTGACAACTCTGTCAAAACCGACTGAAAGACATATCCACACACATTTACAACATTTCTTAGATAAATACAAACTCATTCATCCACTACAGTCTGGTTTTCGTAGGAGACATTCTTGTCACACAGCTTTGGTTCACCTGGTTGACAGATGGTTAACTGCTATGAATAATAGGCAAATGACTGGAGCGGTATTTTTGGACCTTTCTAAAGCTTTGATCTTGTCAACCATGGTCTTTTAATTAAAAAGCTTGCTGCCTATCAGCTGAGTAATGGCACCATTGCCTTCATTACATCATATCTAAATAGGCGCACACAGTACGTCTGTGTAAATGGTACAAACTCACGCGAGGGGGTGATAGAGCACGGAGTACCACAAGGATCCGTCCTCGGTCCATTATTATTTTCAGTTTTATAAACGATCTTCCCTTACATATATCCGACCCCCGTTTAATCTGTAGTCTCTTTGCTGATGATGGAACTCTTGACTTGTCATCGTCGGATGCATCCTGTATAACCCAGTTGCAACAAAGCGGCTTGAATGATGTTTCCACATGATGTCAAAACAATTATATGATTCCGAATCCTGCTAAGACCAAATGTATGTTAATTACTACTAGACAAAAACATCAGCTGAACCCGCCTCCCCTACAGCTCTATTTGAATGGTCAGTCTGTTGAGCAAGACAAGGAACAGCGTGTGCTTGGAATCATCATTGATGACAAACTGTGTTGGCAAAGCCATATTACCAAAGTGTGTAAAACAATATCAAAAAACTTATTCTTACTGTCAAAATTAAGATTTTTTACTAACGAACCAACAAGGAAACTTTTTTACTGTGCCCATATTCAGCCACATTTGGATTATGCCTCCTCAGTTTGGGATGGGAGCAGTGATGCTAATCTCAAAAGGATGAATTCGCTTCACAGGCGGGCAATCAAATTAATCGTTGACAGACCCATGCAAGTCATTAGTACGGATTACAAGTTCAAGCTGCTGGATATCCTACCACTTGACAAGCAGTTCATTTATAATAAGTTGGTACTCATGCGCAAAATCACCCTCTCAGACTCACCAGCCTATCTCTCTAATTTGTTCGCACTTGCCCACAGAGCTAGACGAACATCAGGGAACAATCTGGTAGTACCAAGGCCCCCCTTAGATATTTACAAAACGTCCCTCTCCTACTCTGGTGCAAGATTATGGAACACAGTTCCTGCAGACATTAAAGCAGCACCTTCTTTACGAACGTTCAAGTACCAACTGCATAATTTTTTTTAAGAACGTGTGGAAACAAATTGTTCATTTTTTTTTCGCATATCGTCATTGACTGCAGAAACATTTCCTTATTCATATTCATGTATCATAATACTTTAGACTTGCTGAGGTGTTCTTTGTCATTCCCTTTGCAGCATAACATCATAATTTTTTTATGTTTATTGTTCGATGTTTTGCTTGATGTCAGTGTGTGTGTGTGTGTGTGTGTGTGTGTGTGTGTGTGTGTGTGTGTGTGTGTGTGTGTGTGTGCGTGTGTGCGTGTGCGGACTGGTATATATCAGTGTGAATGTGTGTGTGTGTGTGTGTGGGGGGGGGGGTGTAAATGTGAGCATTGATTATTTAAAATGGAATTATTGTTGCCTGTACATTTTACTTTTATGTATTCTTTTCTATATAAAATTATGTATATGTGTGTTTATGTGCATGCTATAGCTTAGCAAGCACATGCTTGAAAAAAGGTCATTGAAGGTACCTAATCATTTATCCTTGAAAAATAAAGTTTCATTTCATTTCACCCCCCCCCCTCTCACCCCTCCCCCACCATCACCCCACCCCCCACCCCCACCTCACAAACACACACAACCCTCCGACACGGCAATACAAGAGATCGATATGTCACAGATCAGGTTCATAATAATAAGCCCTATCACTCCTCGCGAAATAAACCTTTCGCTTCTACAGTCGCAATGTTTCATGCAGATATACGTGAAATTATATATATATATATATATATATATTAAATCAGCGCAAAATCAGAACAGAAAAATAGCATGCTGCAAAACCAACAGTGACAATAATTATTTTTGACTTTATGGAAAGTCGTAGGGAGGCGGATCGCCCGTGGTTGTCCAAGGGTAGTGCCTGATTAACTTGGCGGCTATAGGCGCCAAACTAATCAGGCACTACCCTTGAACAACCACGTTATAGGCGCCAAGCTAATCAGGCACTACCCTTGAACAACCACGGCCGATCCGCCTCCCGCTCCATACTTTAAACACGAAAGACAAAAATCTTCCAGACGCCGACCTAATCAAGCACTGCCTAGGGACAGCTGTCACAGTGGCTCCAGCAGGGCAGGTTTTGAAAGCGGATGAGCTAAATAAACTGCAGCGTGGCGCGGATAACGAGAAAGTCGCCGGTTTCACGTGCGCAACACGCAAAATTAATACCGGTGTAACTCGCCAAAAATGACCCTTATGCCAGATCGACCTGGGTCATTTTGGCATATACGTTTGCCGCGCCAAGGTGACCCCGTGTCGATTTCGCGTGGCAGTTGGCCGCGCCAAGTGACTCCGTGCCCTTCTGGTGTAGTGCTTTGCCGGGAAGTTCAATAAGACAAAGTGACCAGTGGTGGGTTTGCAGTAGGGGTTGTAGTAGAGAGTTCCACCGGCTGCTTATGACGTCAGGAAACAAGAGAATACAACTGTGTCGCGTGCCAAAAGGATTCCTCCTAAAGAAACAGTTTTCGTCATGGTGACCTTTCCATTGCCCACTGCAGAAGGGGACTGGCCATCCAGAAAATTGCGTAACAATCAGTTGTTTTTTAAACCCATTCAGCCCTGACGCACTACAGCAGGAGATGTGTCGACCATGATAATTCAAGGGTAGTGCCAGATTAGCTTGGCGCCTGATGGCGCCAATAATAATAATAATAATTACGGTATTTATAATGCGCTTATCTTATAATAATTATAACTCTAAGCGCGCACTCACAACTCGCACACGCGTGCGCACGCTTTAGACAACGACTCACGTACCACAAATAGTGAAAATACATTACGACAGTCAGCTTGGGGTAAGGGGTGTGTGGTGATATTGTGCTAGAACTGTTGAAAGAGATGAATTTTGAGGGCGGACTGGAAGGAGGAGAGAGAGTGTTTCTGACGGAGAGAGAGTGGGAGGGTGTTCCAGGTGGATGGACCGTAGACGGAGAAGGAGCGGGGGCCGAAAGTACTGAGGTTGGTGCGGGGGATGAGGAGGCGGAGAGGGTGCTAATCTGGCACTGCCCTTGCATTATCATGGTCGATCCATCTCCTGCAATTGGTGCATAGTTATTAGATGACACCTCCAAAATTTGGGACATACGGCCGTCGGGCTGAATGCGTTAAATCAGTGAATCGTACATGATGAACTTTATGAGCAGTATTCATATATAGTTTGCAGATACACAGCTAAAAAAAGACAAACCAGGACGTTGAAACTTTTGGATGAGACACTGCACTGAGTGGGTAAGGTGCCAGTTGTATACTGACGAGCAAAAGAAATGCGACCATTTCTGGAATCGTCGAAAACTGACACGGAAACACTAAAGTGGTCCCGATGATTGCAAACACAAAAAAGTCGCATTTCTTTTGCTCGTCAGTATATCACTGACACAGGCTTCAGATGAACGGAGACACTGAAAACTCCAAGGAACGCACTTTAACCCCTGTGCTGCCGAAAATTGTCAACACAATCATACTGCAAGAGACATAACTCCCCATGAGCCCCCGAGATTGCGGTGCAGAGGTGTGGAGAAAGGCAGCGGGGGTGAGCAGACTTGAAGGTTGGTTGTAGGTTGGTTGTACATTGCTTAACGTCCCGACAGCAACAAGACTTTCTCAGGACGTGCCTGCACTGCTTGTGGAAAAAAAACAAATAAACAGAATATTGATGAATGTCGCCAGCCGGTCTAATACGCTAAATGAACCTAAGACCATTTAGCAACACACATCCAATATCAAGAGCTTCAGGCAGCGCAGACAGTAGGGAGAATTTAAAAAAGGAAAATACAGGTGAATGGACCAAGGGTAGACAAAAACACATGCCCCAGAATAGAAGGGAACACCCACCCTGTGGGGCTGACCAGGGTGACCCTGGGAACTAAAAAGTAGTTAACCCCACCCAAGTCCCCAAGGGCAGACCCGGGTGGGGGCAGATTTGAAAGGACATGAGACATCCACAGTGAACCTGACTGTCAATATTGGCACGATATTGAAAGGAACTCTGGGAAGATTGATTGACTGATTGATTGATTGTACATTGCTTAACGTCCCGACAGCAACAAGACTTTATCAGGACGTGCTTGCACTGCTTGTGAAAAAAACCAAAACAACAACAACTAAACAGACATTGAATGTATGTCGCCAGCCGGTCTAATGCGTTAAATAAACCTACAACATGGGACCTAAATAAAGCTAAAGACCATTTAGCAACACACATCCAATATCAAGAACTACAGTCAGCGCAGACAGGAGGGAGAATTTAAAAAAGGAAAATACAGGTGAATGGACCATAGGTAGACAGAAACACATGCCCCAGAAAAGAGGGGAAACCCCACCCTGGGGGCTGACCAGGGTGACCCTGGGAACTAAAAAGTAGTTAACCCCTCCCAAGTCCCAAAGGGCAGACCCGGGTGGGGGCAGATTTGAAAGGACATGGGGGATCCACAGTGAACCTGACAGTCAATATTAGCACGATATTGAAAGGAACTCTTGGAAGACTTCTGGCGGGTGGAAATGGAGCGCGCCTGGGCCTTTCCGAGCGCAGAGATCCCGTCTTGGCCGAACTGAACTGAGATGAGCACGCTCACGCATACACCTGCAGAATCAAGTCTGGAAAGTTCGCGACTGTAGCTCAAATTACAACAAACGCAAAGCATTCGCGGTTTCATTTTCACTACGCTGTTTCATGTTATTAATTTTCTCAGTTTTTGTTTCACTCATTCAGCCCGACGCACGTATTTCCCTAAATTTTGGAGGTGTCATCTAACGATTATCCACCTGTTGCAGGAGATGGATCGACCATGATAATTCGAAGGTAGTGCCAGATTAGCTTGGCGCCTGTCGGCGCCAAGCTAAGCTGGCACTACCCTTGAATTATCATGGTCGACCCATCTCCTGCTGTAGTGCGTCAGGGCTGAATGGGACAACATCAAAGCCCAGCCCCATAGTAATCGGAGATTGTATGCCTACTCTCAATGCTGGAACATTCTTCTCCAATTGAAGGACAAGGACACAAGGACAAAAATAACAACCAAAGAGACAAACTCTTATGAGCCCCACAGATGCACGGGCTCACGAGTATCTACGCCGCTTGCGCCTGGCTTGTTCTCAATGTTCATTACCCCACATGATTAAGGTGCTATTTCCCCCCCCCACGTCAAAAACAGGCTCATGCGAATCTGTGTTCTCGCGTCGGCACGTCATTATTAAACTGTATTGCTCTGACATCACGCGCACCTTAAACATCAATGGGCAAGCTTCTCAGACCAAAGACACTCGTCGATTCGATAACACATCGCTATACATCGAATAAAGGGCCAACCGCTTTTATGTCAAGTGCATTAGGAACGTATACAAATTAGCGCATTGCCCCAAAGGTCCACATCGGTTTTTCTCTAGACAATAAATTGCAGTTTACGAGACCGATCGCCGGTAATAGTTCAAGGGTGGTGCCAGAATAGCTTGGCGCCTATAGGCGCCAAGCTATTCTGGCACCACCCTTGAACTATCACGGGCGATCCATTTCCAGTTGTAGAGTGGCAGGTGTGGATGGGTTAGGAGTTGTGGATCGAGTTGCACTAAATTTCAATAGCCAGTACCTGGCTGTCATAGTTCCAACGGCATTTTTTAAAAGATAGTTTTTGCCCCCATGCAAAAATCTCGCTGCAATGCAGAAGGACAGCAAGTGGTTGGCAGTTACTGGCTGGGAAACGTTTCTTGCAACTGGGGGCTGAACACTATCGAACCTGTTTCAGATACGCTCTATAAGGGTTCTTCAAGAACGCTTACACAGTGTACCTAATTAGAGTCTATATGACCCGGCACGTGAGGGTCCCCTCGAGTCGAGGACTTGAAATGGGCTTGAGAAACGAGAAGTAAAATACAGTCCGTAAGACTTTTTCAAGGGGAACGGCGCGCATGGTTCAGACAGACCCTAGGAGTTTTTCGACTGTACATAGGCCAGGCTTGTGAAGATGTACTTGAAGGAAACTTAATACTATCAAATTTTTTTCAAAATCAAAATCTTATAATGTGTGTTCACACTTATTAGATTAGATGCTGATGTTAGACGCGGAAGAAAAAAAAAAAAAAAACACCAAAGGGACACAATTAACTCATTCAGCCCGACGGCCGTATTTCCCAAATTTTGGAGGCGTCATCTAATGACTATGCACCAGTTGCAGGAGATGGATCGACCATGATAATTCAAGGGTAGTGCCAGATTAGCTTGGCGCCGATAGGCGCCAAGCTAATCTAGCACTACCCTTCAATTATCATGGTCGAACCACCTCCTGATGTAGTGCGTCAGGGCTGAATGGGTTACAGCAAAAAGTAGTTCAGTTGCTGCTTTTCTTGCAAATCAAAGATAACTAGCGATTTGTTTCTTGTGTGTATGTCCATTTTGAAAAAAATGCGGCGCCAAGCTAATATGTCGGCGCCAAGCTAATCTGGCACTGCCCTTGAATTATCAGGGTCGACCCATCTCCTGCAACTGGTGCATAGTCATTAGAGGACGCCTCCAAACTTTGGGAAATACGGCCGTCGGGCTGAATGAGATAACCCGACAATGTAATACATTGTGTTGTAAACAGACGTTGTCAGGAGACCAGAAGTAGGTCAACATTGCACGAGTTTGCCCCCCCCCCTCCCCCCCCCTCCCCCGATATTGCATGTCTGTCTGGTGTTTTAATCCACGGTTTCCTTGAAACACGTGCCTTTGCGACCTACTTCCGACTTCCGGAAGATAGTCTATTGTCGTTTTTTAAGCGCGATTTTATTTTGCAGGGATTTTTTTTTTAAAGGCCAACTACCGCCGTTACTGTTCAAAGACACAATTCTGTAACAGATGGTTTCGAAACGCTACGCACAGGTCTACTTATGGTTCATTCAGACACAGCACTCCAGTTCAGCACTCCGTTCTAGAAATGCAAACGCTATTAGTACGAAAATAGATTGACCCGCTAACGGCTGCGCAGAATAAATAAGTGCGATTACGCGAGTTGTTTGCTGCATGTCCAAACTGCCATAGAAGCTCATTAGGTGTGTCGACAAGGCATAACAAACACAAATTGTGCTGACATTTGTATTCAGTTTTACGCGTAAGTGTACTGTAACTCATTCGAGACGTTCAGTGCCGCCTCCGGACACGCGGCATAAGCCGCGTATCCGGAGGCGGCACGTCTCGAATGAGTTAAACATAATACCGTATAGGCAGTTTGACATTTTGATCGCACACTGTTTTTCCCCAATATCTCTGCAAAGAAACACTAATCAGCGTGGAATGTGGAATATTCTTTTTTACTGAACTCCTACGATTTGTCGATTTTGCTATACAATCGCAACAACAAAAAAAAAAAAATGATGAAAAGACAAGCACAAGCCATTTTCAATACCTTAATAGAGCCTCGGCAGATCTCAATATCGTGGTCAAGCATGCAGACTTCATGTATGCCTGCGCGGTTTCAGGTTTGAAAATTTGGCCAATTCACGTGAAAATGGATCTTTCTGATACTGGGTATAATATATCTGGGGCACATTTTCGGATGTAAAATGAGCCATTTCATGAAAAAAATTCTGAATTCTTTACGACTGTACAGCAAAACTGACACATTGTTCCAGTTTATAAAAAGTAAATCGTATTAGGTCAACTGTCACTGAATGATATTTACTCTAAGATTGGTATAGAAAAGTGGCGCTTTGCGGGGATATTTGCGATAAACTTTGTGCGCTCCGATGTCAGACGATCTATATTATTGCCTCAACCAGCCATTCATGGGCGCCTGTCTCTGAATATAATCTGAAAGCCATACATAAATATATTGTATCCAACAATGCATCCAACAGTTAATCTGAGGGGCTTTGCAATACACCCACGCACTTCTCACGTTCGCTGCTGGTTTTAAGCCAATTCAGTCCCAACACACCACAACAGGAGGCTGATCGACCGTGATAATTTTAGGGTGGTGCCAAAATAGCTTGGCGCCTGTCGGCGCCAAGCTATTGTGGCCTCACCCTTGAACTATCGTGGTCGATCTGTCGCTAGAACCAGCCATATATAAGACATACAAAGACATGTACAAGACGAGACGAGATACGAGATGTGTCGTGTGACAACATTATACTTTATTGTCCATCGAAGTGGAACATTGTTTCACGGGTTCACACGTCAATAAATAAATAAATAAATAATATATATATATATATATATATATATATATATTATATATATATACTATATATATATATATATATAGTTATATATATATCTGTTAAAATGTCATTCAGCCAAACAGTCACAATATGCCAGTTCGTGTAGTTCTCCCTCTTTTATGCATTCTTTGGTGATCAGAAGTGAATTGCGATCCGTACTTGCCCTTGTTGTTTTCAGATGAAAATATAAAGAAAAACGTTCAGGGCTTAAGGTCTTTTGTCCACCACGAAGGTGACTTCAAAGATCGGGCGCCGAAATAGAGTCTAAACAAATTTTGACCCAAGCTGGATTCGAACCCGGGATCTTTCGGTCGAGAGACCAACACTCTACCACCGAGCTCCCCAGCTCCCCAGAGGAAAATAAACCCCAACAAAGGAAAAAAACACGCCGATAAAGAACAAGTGGTACACCATTGGTGTTGCGTTTGTCCTATGCGCGTTTCTTTCATTGTTAGGAATTTCTTTAAATTGTACGCGCTTGGCCGTCACTTTTTGGGGCTGGATTCTATTTTCAGAGGACCGGGTTAAATGTGCAACAACCAGCGATCAATATTCAGATGTATTTAACCCTCTGGGTGTCGGTAGCGGTTTTTGTCGCGATGATTCCTGTAGGAATCATCGCGACAAAAACGGCTACCGACACCCAAAGGGTTAAAATCACTCAGTCCTGCCTCACAGCTTCCAGTACAACGCACGTGGTGACATGCGGCTTTCGGAAGACTCATTACTGAAGAACTCGCAATGACAATGATGGCGGGGCTCATGGTGACCCTGACCCGATTTTAGCAGATGCATTGATTGCAGTGATATCGCAAAACACACACACACACACACACACACACACACACACACACACACACACACACACACACACACACACACACACACACACACGCACACACACGCACACACACACACACACACACCACCACCACACCACACCACACACACTCAGACAGACACACACACACACACACACACACACACACACACACACACACACACACACACACACACACACACACACACACACACACACACACACACACACAATAGTCATGCGGGCTACGTGTACAGAAAGATCCAACGAATAAAGAAACATTTTTTTGTTGTTTTTTTTTGTTGTTGTTGTTTTGTTGTTGTTGTTGCTGTTTTGTTAAGACAGTTATACAGAATTTATTAATATTTCGGGTTAAACTACCTTTTCTTGTTCAAAACAGACGTATAAAAAAGTGCACAATATAGCATATTTTCTTTGGCGATAGGCAAGTGTCTTTCGATTCAAACTTTCCGTCACCAAAGAAAGTAGCAGAATGTGCACTTGTTTGCTTGCTATTTTGAAAAGTGTTTTAATCTGAAATATTGAACTCATTGTGACCCAGGTACGAAATACCCGCATTTTGGAGTTGTCCTCTGAGGACGGCATTACAATTTAGTAAACAGCTCGACCATGATAGTTCAAGTGTGGTGCCAGAATAGCTTGGCGCCGACAGGCGCCAAGCTATTCTGGCACCACCCTTGAACTATCATGGTCGAGCCGTATCTTGCTGTGGTGTGTCCGGACTGAATGAGTTAATAAGCTGTGTTGTAATTGTCTTTTCTAAGCGTGTTTCTGCCTTGTGATTTTCTCTGCATTTTACACGCTTGGCAGTGGCTGTTTGGTCTGCCGGGTTTTGACGTACAAGTACAAACTACAAACTAATACCGTCAGTCCGCTTCGAGGAGCCTCAGTGCACGCACAGTTTTACGATGAGAGCGAAATATCTGCTTATACTACAAGAGCAATAGATCCTCATGAGCAGGGTCATGAGAACCTATGCCTCTTCCTTTTCAGGATTAGGGCCTATTTACATCTACCGTTAATCAGAAGGAGGAGTTCGACAGAGCCTGAAGCTTCGAGGGTAAACAGTCAATTAATTGCTCATGTATTTCAGCAGCATGCTTGCAAACTCGCTACAAGACCAGCGAACTTTTTTTCCCCCATTTCTTTAGGAAGGGAGCATTAGGAGCACACGCTGGCCGAGGCGTGTGCATAAACCATACAGCTCTGAAATGCTGCAGTAAGATATTACTCGACCATGATAGGCGCCAAGCTATTCTGGCACCACCCTTGAACTATCATGGTCGATATGTCTCCATGTGGACCTCAGCAGATTAACCCATTCTACCCCAACACCGAAATCCCAAAACATATTTTGCCGTTGTCCTCTGAAGACTGCATTGCAGTGCCGGACACAGATCGACCATGATAAATCAAGGGTGATGCCAGAATAGCTTGGCGCCCATAGGCGCCAAGCTATTCTGGCATCACCCTTGAACTATAATGGTCGATCCTTATCTTGCTGTGGTGTGTCTGGGGTAGAATGAGTTAAATTAAACCCAGATTCAGAAACTACGATCACAGGGCTTAGTGTGCTAAGCAGGTAAGTCTCTGGCACCCATGATTAGGCCATTTACATGCGTGTTTCATATGATGGAGGGTGTATCTGGGGCATCATCATCAAATCACACGAGCTTGCCGAAGGATTTGGGGCTCCATTATAAAAGATCTGTAGTTAAACAGCGCGAGTATTTGAAGTTATTTCCTCGAGGGTTTTATTTGAAAAGGCAGAGGAGATGATATGGCTAAAAACACAGAGAGAGAGAGAGAGAGAGAGAGAGAGAGAGAGAGAGAGAGAGAGAGAGAGAGAGAGAGAGAGAGAGAGAGAGAGAGAGAGAGGGAGGGAGGGAGAGGGAGGGAGAGAGAAAGAGAATGTTATATAAGAGTGCAAGACAGCAAATTAATTATAGGACTCATATTGTCTGAACAAGTAAATTTATATTAAACCTTAGTGTGTAATGATCAGTTTGACTGACTGCTGTTAGTATAGACGGATGGATGGACGGACGGACGTGTGGGTGGGTAGATGGATATATGAGCGAACAGACGGGTGGATGGATGCGATTTCATTTCGTCCGCACAACACCTCCTCAGTCATCACGGCAATATAAACATCTGATCTGTGCACTGAGAAAAAAGGTGCAAAAATGCTACCTTGTACAAACACCGTGCTGTAAATAAGCATGCACAAAATACACTGTATGCATGACCTAGATACACACGAATCACAGCGGAAACATCATTCATTGCACAACACCTAAAAATAACCCCATCCTCGTTCTTAGTAAATGGGCAACGCTGAACCAGCAAGAGGCATAGCTTCTCATGAGCCCCTGCGACCGCATGTGCCCATGAGAATCTATGCCTCTTGCAGACGTGACTGGCCGTCTGAAGTACTTGCACGTAACTGTTGATGTTATAGAAACCCGCTTGGTTTGGTGTGGGTACACACAGCGAGGAGTAGGAACTCCACAGCGTGTTCGGTTATGTCTTGTGTTTCCTCATGCATTTTTCATGGACCTGGGAATGTGACGATTACCCGCAGGACTTGAAAGCTGACGGAGAGCTGCCTCAAACACACACCCCGAACCCCCCTCTCCCCGCCCCCCCTCCCCCTCCCCCGCGCCTAGTCTAGACATCCACCCCCCCCCACTCCCACCCCCACTCCCCCCCCCCCTAAAAATAAAAAAAATTAAACACACAAAATATCATCAGTCCGCAATTGGACCTGCAAATGCGACCAACGTCGGACCCAAGGCCTTGCGCTCACCGGGCATACATATTGTTGTTTGGGAAACAAACAGCAGCAGCAAAAAAGGTTTGTCCACAGGCCTGTCTCTTTCACCTCCACAACCGTCTGTGGAAGATCTGTATCATTTGACAGAAAAAAATCTTCCAGTGCCAGCCATTGCTGCGGGAGATAGAACGACGTTGACAGATCAAAGGTAGTGCTGGACAACGTCAACGAAGTCTCCTACCACGACGTGTGTGTAGTGCTTAGCAACGATTGACTCCTTGGCTGTCGGTAGCGGTTTTTGTCGCGATGATTCCTGCAGGAATAACAACACTCTGACATCCTGCAGGAATCATCGCGACAAAAACACGCTACCGACAGCGAAAGGGTTAAAAACTGTAAACATTTGGCACTGGAAGTGATGTGAATACGAATTATTATACATTGTGAACAGGGGGAAAAAGAACCCAAGGAACGTCATTCCGAGCTGCTGGTACAAGATGAGAATGTGGACAAATGAGAACGAAGACAGCACTGGGTGAGCTGGAGTTACAGACCTAAACACTCACGACTTTCACCATATGATCAGTGAACCGCAAAAATCTAAGTGAGCGTAAACAAGGCACAGATTCCCATGAGCTTCTGTGGCGGCAGAGGCTCATGAGTATCTATGCCTCTTGCAAATGGCAGATCTGAGGAATCTTCTTGTACGAAGCCTTTATCCCTACTAATGCGTCGGCCATGTCCACCGGCACATCCGGGCACCCGAGAGAGCGCCCTCACTCGGCCGTTCTCGCAGCAATCCAATCGGCAGTAACATTGCAGGACAAACCCGCACAAAAATTCTTTCCTCGCGAGTTCTTAAAAAAAAAACACACACACGTACAAATAGGTTTGATTGTTTTTTCAAGAAGAGAAGGAACAGCCTTTAATGGGTACGAGGCTCTGTGTCTCCATCATCATTATACATGAGAAACATAGGTTTAACCATTTCACTGCCAGTAAATGCAGGCTGTGTATATATCTTTGCTCGCTCAATATCACTGAGTCCAAGTTGTCCAAGGAACACGCATATATACAAATTGGAGTCAACACGAGGCATAGATCCTCATGAGCCCCCGCAAATGCTGGGGCTCATGAGGATCTGTGTCGCTTGCTATCACATCACGTTCACTTTTCAGTCTCGGCAATAAAGGGGTTAAATGGCTTTGAAGAAGAAGAAGAAGAGCTACGATAAACGTCAACGCGTATACATAAACGCCGCGCAGCGTGAGCTCAAGAGGATATGTCTCCCTCCTCATTTTCAAATGAAACACAGATTTGAACGGGACTGATAATTGCCAAAAAAGAAAGAACAGATTTAACGAGTATATATGCAGCATATGTTCATGAAGATCTCCGTTTCTAACGCAATTGAAGGTTTTGATGCTGGAATATGCAATTCCTTCAACAACCGGAAGATCCCTATTCTCTGGAGACGCCATGTCCATCGCGGATTAGTTGTGCGGATAACAACCCTCTGCTTCAGAAACATAGATGAAAATGTCGTCAGTGGCGGGGGCTCATGAGGATCTATGCCTCTTGCAGTAGCCTTGCGTAGAAAAGCAGCATGGTAGCAGGGCTTTGTCTGGGCCCCCAGATCTCGTCCCAAGATCCCACACATCGTTGCACCTTGGTCCGACCCCATCATGCGAGGAAGGTCGTGTATGCCTTGGTACACTTACACTTATGCCTTGCACCCCTACTGGGGCATAGGCCGCCTACAAAGGATCTCCAAGAGTCTCTGTCCCGGGCTCTCCTTTCCACTTGGTTCCAGGTCATCTTCATGGTCTTAAGGTCTGCATCCAGTTCCCGGCGCCATGTGTTTCTTGGTCTGCCTCTTTTCCGCGTGCCCTGTGGATTCCATGTTAGGGCTTGCCTGGTGATGTTGTCTGCTGACTTACGTAAGGTGTGCCCTATCCATCTCCAACGTCGTTGTTCTAATTTCGTCTTCTGCAGGCAGCTGGTTGGTTCTATTCCAGAGTTCGTTGTTGCTGATGGTCTCTGGCCAATCGATATTTAAGATCTTGCGCAGGCAGTTGTTAATGAAGACTTGTATTCTCTTTGTGATGGCAACTGTTGTTCTCCAAGTTTCTGCTCCGTATAGAAGAACTGCCTTGACATTGGTGTTGAAGATCCTGACTTTGGTCTTGGTTGATAGTTCTTTGGATCTCCAGATGTTTCTCAATTGTATAAATGCTGTTCGTGCTTTCCCTATCCTTTGCTTGACATCTGTATCTGAGCCTCCCTGTTTGTCGATGACGCTACCCAGATAAGTAAAGGCATCCACCTCCTCCAGTGCTTCTTTGTCAAGCGTAATCGGGTTAGTGGTGGCTGTGTGTACGCTAGCACGTAATTATTGGTTCGCGGAGTTTACCAGTGTACGAAGCCAGCCTGTCCTGTCATAAATTAAAAAAAGACGTAACCCATTTAGCCCGAACGCCCGACAGGAGGAGATGGATCGACCATTATAATTCAAGGGTAGTGACAAATAAGCTTGACACCTTACCAATGTACGAAGCCAGTCTGCCGAGTCATAAAATAAAAAAAGACCTAACCCATTCAGTCCCAACGCCAGACAGGAGGTGGTGGATCGACCATGATAATTCAAGGGTAGTGCCAGACGAGCTTGGTGCCTCAAGCTCATCTGACACTACCCTTGAGTTATCATGGCCGATAAAAATGTGTGGGTTAAAGGGGTTAATGATTTTGTTGTCATGGTACGTTTTAATTTATGTTTTATTTCTTTTATTACACTGTATTGCAATACAAAGATCTGGAATGTACGCACCATGTACAAAACAATTCATGGCGGCGGACAGTGGAGGCGTCGTAGAAGATCATGAAGCACATCTGGGACACCATGGAGAAGCTGGCCAAAAATAGGCAGAAGTGGAGGACCGTTGTTGCTGCCGAACACGCCAGCGGGCGTAATCGTCGGTAAGTAAATACAGTGAAATTCTCGCTTTTCACAAAACATGTTCGTGTACGCTTGAAGCTACTGCTGCCCTTTGATGGACGGATGGAAAAGCAAGACCCTCCCTGAATACCGAATTCAATGAACACTGAACCTTTATTTTACAACGGTAAAAGCATTTGGTTACACGACCAATTTTCAAACGTGCCCTTTAAGTTCCCCCAATCTAGCCCGCTGTTTAGCGCGAGAGGCGAGAAAGCGCAGTGGGCTGTGGGCGCGTCACTACGGACGATCGGCAGTGCGAGCAGGAAAACGTTACATAAACAAATTATTTCCGTGAAATAGCCCTATATAAGCAGAGTTCACTTGAATAAAATGCATCTAATTTGGGTCTAACAAAGTTAAATAATTATACTAGCTATTGAAACGACATGGCAGACCATTTTTAGAAGCCACTGTGACTGGCTTTATCGCAGTTTTCATGCATGTTGCGAGATCGCTTTCCTAAGACAATTTTTTGCTTTTAGGTACTGCTGTAAAATAAATATAACACCAAAACTTTTCTCATTTCACAAAAACAGCAGCCATCTTGCGCATGCGCAGACCCAGAAGGGACTTTGTGGGTTAAGGTTCATAGTCCCATCTTGTTTATATTTAACGTGATAATTATGAGTTTCGCTTCGCTTCAAGATTGGAAAATGATGACAAAACTAGAGTTTCACGGTGCAATTTCAGTCTTGCTATAATTTGTGTGAAATCAGGTTGACTTTACCTTAGCTACATGCTATACCAAGTACACCTGCATGCTCTTCTGAAAGCGCGTCGATGTGTGTGCATGCGTGTGCAAAACTGTATAATCAGGAAGCAATCGTCGACCGTTCGTTGCCAATCCAAGCTTACATTTCCCGCATACTGTATAGCAAAACAGTCTCGGCTTAGCATAACAGTCAGCCGAGTTGCCCACATTTCGTGGCTAGCCAAGTCTAGTCTCGGCTCAAATTAGCGTAAGCCAGCGAGCGTTCTCGCGCTGCTCGGGAACTCGCAACCAGCCTATTACAATGAACAACTCGTTTTTCAACCAAATGGACTCATTGTTTATTTGCTTTCACAAGGCAGCCAGAGCCAGCCGAACGCCTCACAAGGGGACCTGGCTAGATCAGGTGGAACAGTATTCGACTCTGGGCCGAAAGGTCGTGCGTTCGAACCCAGCTAGTGGTCAAAATTTGTACAGATCTCATTTGGGTGCTCCGTCTTTGAAATCACCTATGTGGCGGGCAAAAGACGCTAAGCCCTAAACGGTTAACGTTTGGTGAATGGGTTCACTGGTATAGTTTTGCTTTGCACTGGGCAGCAGCTCTGGCATCAGCATTGCCGAGAAAAAGTAAACGCGCGCTCTAACTGCAAGAGGCATAGAACTTCATGAGCCCCCTCGAATGAGGGGGCTCATGAAGATCTATGCCTCTTGCCGAGACCTCTTTGTGTCCATGTTCCTGAGTCAGACAGTCGTGGCTTTCGATCTCTCAGTGATCACAGATTTCAGAAACACAACGTACTCGCGATGGCAGAGAAGGGCTTAGGAGATTTCCGACCTGACCCGCGTGGCCGGTCTGGGGGTATCGTGTAGCCCGCGAGTTTAGGGACCCCGGGATCGTTTAATCTTTAGGCTGTTTGAATGGAAGACTGCCTCCAGCTCTGCAGGTGATGATAGTCCATCTTGCAGATATCACTAGAAGAAACTAGCCGCGTCCGCTTATGAGACTTGTGCAGATAGGAGTGGATTTCTCACGACGCTTATAAAATAATGAGAATCGGCATATACTGCAGGTGGCAGATCAGAAAAGATAACTCAC
The DNA here is from genome assembly GCA_036245525.1 of Semisulcospira habei. Classification (NCBI taxonomy): domain Eukaryota; kingdom Metazoa; phylum Mollusca; class Gastropoda; family Semisulcospiridae; genus Semisulcospira; species Semisulcospira habei. The sequence goes on from BTPG01000005.1 coordinate 8,954,326, forward strand.
CGTTTCGGTTCAGGGGTCAGTCGCGTGAGCAAGCTTAGTCCTGCGCCAGCCACTAAGCAAGGTGCTCCGCTGTCGCGAAGCACCTTGCTTAGTGGCTGGCGCATGACTAAGCTCACTCATGCAACCTGAACCAGGGTCCGAAACACAAGCGAACGTAACACCAGTCCAAAGCTTCAAAACCCACACCGACTTCCGCCGTCTGAGAAACCGACGGGACTCAATCGGACTCACCCATGCCATCAAGAGGCATAGATCCTCACGAGGCCCTGCAGTCTGCAGAGGCTCATGAGAACCTATGCCTCTTATCTCGCCGAAAGATGCATCCGGAAATGGAGGTACCCTGTAAATCATCAGCGAGATTACTTTCTGGCAATCGATGGGGGTGGGTGGACGTTGAAGCTGAACACTAGGTCATCTCCAATGATTGGGTAACACAGATGTAAATCAGCTCACTCTATCTACGATATCATTGTATTTGTTCGTAATCTCCTGCAGTTTGTATAGGTCCGCAAGGATCTACTACCACCGGCGATCGCTGGAAGGGTGGACATTTAAGTCGGATGCTGAAACGGACGTAACTTTATCTCCTTGGTCTAAGGAACAGCGATGTAAATAAGCTTATTTTGGCTTGGCAGGCGACATGCGTCTACGGTCGGTAATTCTGAATAACGCATGGGGTTATGCGAATCCAAGCCCCCAAAAGAAAAATCAAACAAATAAATAAGCAACTCTTTAGATCATGATACACTGGATGGCTCGGTTACGGTCCAACCCTTAGCATTCAGTTGGGCAATAACTCGGATAGTTTTACTCTGAGGAAGCAAAAACGGGCTGATCTTTGTATGTAAACAAGAGGCATAGAGATTCTCATGAGTCCCTGCATCCTGCATGGGGCTCATGAGAATCTATGCCTCTTGCAGATGTTAAATGTTTGGTTGAGCGACTGCGCTAGGAGAACATGATTGTCCCAAGTTGGCGGGAATGAATGTCAAGTTTCAGCGAGATAAGAAACAAAACAAGCAAGGGTTTGCGTGTTTTTAGATCGTATCTTGTTTGAGCAGACAGCACCAAGCGCGGGCGGGAGATGGATCGACCACGAGAGCTCAAGGTTAGTGAGTGAATAACCTGGCGCTTGGCCAGGCGACAAACTAATCCAGCACTGCCCTTGAACTATCGCGGTGGGCCAATCTCATACGGCCAGTTGCCCGAGTGAGCTTAGGTCCTGCTCCAGCCACTAAGCAAGGTGCTCCGCTATAGCGGAGCACCTTGCTTAGTGGCTGAAGCAGGACTAAGCTCACTCATGCAACTATCCCCGGTCTCTTTGTTCTTCGTGCATAGCAGACGCGCAGCTTACTGGGTTGAGCCTGTGGACGCTTAAGGGTTAAGGGAAAGGGGACACAAGTTTCTGAGTTCTGAGCAAACTGTCTTCCACTGATCTCCTTTTTCGTCATTATTTTCGAGAGGGGAAGGTTATGCGAGGCGGCCATGTGGCACTAATTAGTCATAAACGTCGACGTATTTCTTCCTTATTCATCTGAATCTGAGAACGGAGATATTTTTAGTGTGCATCAATTGCAGTTACACGAAAACCGAATATGCAAGCATGTAAAAATGTGGCGGACCATGTGCACACAAATTATAAACATTTCAATTTCAGCTAATCGACGGACAGACGGACGGGCGGACGGATGGTTGCATCCATCCATCCAATCGTGCAATCCGTCTGTTCCAAATATATACACTGTACAGCAAAACCTGTTTCGCCATCTTTGGTTGTAAGCAAAGTTTGTTCACCATAAAACATTGTATGCATACTGGATTTCCACGTGACGACGAATATTTGATCTGAAACGTTTTTCTTATTCTTCTTCTTCTTCTTCTTCTGGAATAAGGGGTTTTCCTACTACAATTCGAAGTGGTTTTTTTTTTTGGCTTTTTTTTCCATTTATGGAAGGGATCCTCGCGGTGTCATGTTTTCAATTCATTGTATGAACGTGTCTCTATGTTTATTTGGCTGCTACAGTTTGTATTTGTTACATTTCGATGCAGAAACTAAGGTCCTGCAGGTTGTTTCTTTTTATTTATCCCATGCAGGACACGATAACAAGCGGGACGGGCAAGGGCAGTACAAGCACAGGAACAAAGAAACAACTGTTTTGCTGTCCCACTTATCGCCACTTGAGTGTATCCATTTTTCTTTTTGAGAATCGTAAACAAACTTCGTTTACAAGGATCGACTCATTCAAGGCGCCCAACGTCAATAGCTGCGAAAGTGTCGTATGGCGTTGCCTTCGGCAACGCTATACGACACTTCCGCAACTATTCATGCGGGGCGCCTTGAATGAGTTAAGATTGTTTCGGCATTTTCCCACTCTTTATTGTCTTCTCCATCTTAATTCCATAGAAAATAAAAACTTTACCTGGACAGCAAAACGTCTCGTTGATACATTGCTACCAGTGAGCAAAATTTTCTTCGGGCCGTCGTCTGCGGCGGTTGGCCCGTGCACGGCCGTGCGCGGGCCAATCACGGCTGGAGTCGGCCCGAGGACCTTTTTGCCTGCTGGGATCATGGTTGTCTGAATATCGACGTGAACGCAAAATATACGGTAGTGGCTGACATGGGATGTTGTGTCCACAAAGAGAACAATGCCACTCTTGAGTGAAACACGTCCACAGTTGCTTACCCGCCAAAAAAATAGATCTCACCGGCCTTCCACTTTCACATCTAATCGCCTTTTTGTAGCAAGCCTACAAAGAATTCGCGGGAGACAGATCGACAATGATGTCTGAACCCATTTTAACCCATTCTACCCCAGACACATCAAGATCTGGATCGACCATGATAGTTCAAGGGCCGTGATGCCAGAATAGCTTGGCGCCTATGGGCGTCAAGCTATTCTGGCATCACCCTTGAACTATCATGGTCGATCTGTGTCTTGCACTAGAGTGCAGTCTTCAGAGGACAATGGCAAAATTTGGTGATTTCGGTGTTGGGGTAGAATGAGTTAACCTAACTTTCCGAATTTTGGAGGTGTCACATAACGACTTTGTACCATTTGCAGGAGATGGATCGAACATGATAATTCAAGTGTAGTGCCAGATTAGCTTGGCGCCCGACGGCGCTAAGCTAATCTGGCACTACCCTTGAATTATCATGGTCGATCTATCCATGAGTCGGGGCTAACTGGATCAATGATGAGCGCCTTGAACTCTGAATGTTTTTCTTTTTGTTTTGTTGTTTGTTTAAGCCAATGGGGTGGGGGGGTGGGGGGGGGGGGAGCCTGCGCTTTGTAAGAACAAATTATACTTCTTATTATTATAATTGTAATTCTTATTACTATTATTACAGTCGCTTATAACATGGTTAGATATAACAGCAATTAAAAAAAAATGCAGACTACACTTTTCAATTGTTAATTATTTCGCATATATCTAACTTCGGATACAACAACAACAACACAACAACAACAACAAAAGTGGTCTTCTGCGTCTTATTTTATCAGAATTCCACTATATTATTACTATTGTTAATGAGGCCGTATATCCTAGCACTGTTTTTGTTGATTTATCTCCCCTCAAGCGACAAAAATCAAAAGACGTTTTTTTTTCCCCCGCTTGGGACAGCGTTTCACAGCACTTCACAGAAACAAACGGCCTGAGGAAGTTTGTGTTTGGGAAGGTCTCGAAACAAAAATAGATTCGCCACCACTTGAGACGGCCATTTTGCTCACAGAAAATGCACCCGTCTAACGCTGAAAACTAAAGAACTACAACAATACAGTCTCAAATAAACAGTGTCCATCGTGTTGTGTGTTTTGTTCTAAAGAACTACAACAATACAGTCTCAAATAAACAGTGTCCATGCGTTGCGTTTTGTTCCATTCAACTTTGAAGGCGATGCTTCGTTCAAATGAGCGATCTTTTGTAAGCAAACAAGGAGTTGTATACAACGCCGGGAAATTCGCACTTTTTTGTAGTGTAAAGACGCTCAAAAACAATGCTCTCGATTGAATGTAATATATTATTCACCCTTAACTGCCGGGCCAAGGCGAACGCTACCCCGCTGCAAGAGACATAATTGTGTCTCTTGTTAGTTCTGTGTTCGTTACGACTAATTTTGTTCCCATTTACATCTGTGTATTTTCACGTGAATGTCGAGCAGTGTGCAGTGGTTTCAGACGCGAAATTCGATATCACTGGCAGCTAAGTGGTTAAGGATACACATCGTAAGTGCAAACAGCTATAACTATACGTTCACACGTGTTTATTTTTCTTCTTTTTTCAGTGTGGTGTAGAAGTGTGCAAGCTTTATGTGCTAGCGCAATATTGCTGATTGAATTCGAAGCATTAACACATTCGAGACGTGCGGCATCCGGATACGCGGCATAAAGCCGCGTATCCGCATGCGGCACGTTTCGAATGTGTTAAAGCGATCGACCTACTACAGGCAGAAAGGCGTCAATAGTTCTCAATATCTCCTGTTCAAATGTTCTTAGTTTGCCGTACATGTAAAAAGGCCCGCGTGCCTACTGTCTTTATCTTTAGAAAATAAAGTTTCAGTTCAGTTACAATAACGCTGAATATTATGAAGTTTGAATGTTTTAAAATAAAGCCTTTTCCGGTCTTTTTGTCCTATGTACACGCGAGAGTTCCTTCCGCTACGCTCAAAAGGCAGCGCAAAACCTCTGGTTTTCTATCTTCTCAGTAAGTGGACTGCAAAAAAGAATTGATTGTACATTGCTTAACGTCCCGACAGCAACAAGGCTTTCTCAGGACGTGCCTGCACTGTTTGTGAACAAAAAATAAACAGAATATTGAATGTATGTCGCCAGCCGGTCCAATATGTTAAATAAACCTACGCCATGGGGCCTAAATAAAGCCAAGACCATTTAGCAACACACATCCAATATCAAGAGCTACAGGCAGCGCAGACAGTTGGGAGGGTTTTAAAAAGGCAAATACAGGTAAATGGACCAAGGGTAGACAGAAACACATGCCCCAGAATAGAGGGAAAACCCCATCCTGTGGGGCTGACCAGGATGACCCTGGGAACTAAAAAGTAGTTAACCCCACCCAAGTCCCCCAGGGCAGACCAGGGTGGCGGTGCGAAAAAAAAAAGAAAAAAAAAAAGAAGGGAAGAGAATTCGTCGCTGAGGCAAGACAACATTGGTTAATCCGCTGTATCGACAAATTTGAGCAATTCTCATACGGATTGTGAAAAGAAGGCTAAATTGAAAGTCTCACTTGAGGCAAGACGTGACAACATTGATAACCCACTGTATCGGCCAAGTTTAGTCGTCACAACCTGCCATAGAGCAGATCGCTTTAAACACCAACTCTTTTCACTGCCGGTGGCTAAAGAGTAAAAACTAATACTGTTTAGTATGCTAATATCATAGACACATTTTACGTCAGAATGTCTTGGTATTAATGTTTAATGATTTTTATTTTTACAGTTCATGCGTCCACAAAATTGTAATTGCCCTTTTAAGGGATAAAAAAAAAACTTTATTTAAAATTGAATTGAACTGAATTGAACAGACTGAAAGCACACAGGCCTCAGACTCAGCAGACGTGAAAGAGGACAGCAAGAGGCATAGATCCTCATGAGCCCCCGCGGATGCGGGGGCTCATGAGGATCTATGCCTCTTGCATTATTTTGTGGTGTGTTCATTATTGTGTTTCAACAACGACGGGTTAACATTACTTTGCCACATAATGATCTAGACATCTTTCCATTTTTGGTTTGTTCACCGTGTTACGGCAACGACGGGCTAACACTGCGTCGGCTCCTGAGGATCTATGCCTCTTGAATATGTGGTTTGTTCATTGTTTTCCGGCAAAACGAAGGGTGAACAACGCACTGGTGTTGATAATGGTGCTCTAGCGGTGAAAATGTTAACATCCTTAGGAGTTGTATCTTGAGATAGTTTGCTTTGGCCGAAGGCGACTGAGAAGACTTTGTTGAGGTGCGGTCTGCTGTCGCTTGTGTTTCGTTCCCGCCGTGTCTAAATAATGTCCGTTTCCAAGACATTCTCCCGTCGTTTTTGCACGGGGATACAATCGATGAATCAATCACTCAATACATAAATCAATCAGCCAGCAAATAAAGAAACAAAAGTCCACAAGTTTTAGTGGAAAGGTAGCCAACGGCAACTTTCTCAATAGGTTTAACAGACTTGAAAAACCTTTGGCTATCGATAGCGCGTTTTTGGCGAGGTGATTCCTGAAGGAATCACCTCGGCAAAAAGCGCTACCGACAGCCTAGAGGGTTTAAACATACACTCCTTACCATTGTCAAGGTAAAAAAAAAGCATCTTAAAGCTACCTCCTCCAGGCAGTAATGGGTTAATAGTTCACAATATCTCATTACAAGTGTTCCTAGTACGATTCACAATAATGCTGGACAAAAACAGGGCTAATTTAAATTAAGCGTCATTCAATGTTGTAAAATAAAAGATTTTTCAGCTCTTCGTCTCCTTTGTACACGGGAGAGTTCGTTCCGTTGCCCTCAAAAGGCAATGGAAAACTTCTGGTACGTGTACACTGTGTACTCACAAACCAAACATAGGTGACGCTAGAGTTGGTAGAACAAGCACACATACTCAGCGCCGGCTGGAAAGACAAACGCTTAGGGCCCCTATCCTTTCCTATCAGTCAGGCACCCAATCGCAGCATTTTAAGGGAGGCGGTATATGGTCGTCAGTTATTTTTATCTGCGTATTCATTGCAGGCTGGCGATTGGATGCCTGATGAGGAAGGGCAAGGGATATAATAATAATAAATAATAATAATAATAATACCGTTATTATATAGGCGCTTTTTCTCAATTTTGGGGAAATCGACTCAAAGCGCCGCGCCTGAAACCCAACACACACACTCACGAAACAGACACGGATTTACGCCATTTAAGACAAACACAGTACAAGACAAACGAAGGGCCAGTCAGCTACTGAAGTTACAGAGATTTTTGATCGCTTGTATTTGAAATTTGTAAAGTGGCCTGAGACCAGTACCAAAGTGTGGGGGGTGGAAGAACCGGAGTACCCGGAGAAAGAACCCCCGACGGTCCGCCCGAATTAACGGTGACACTTACCAGAGGAGAAAAGTCCAACGCCGGAACCCAGTATCGAACCGCTCACGTTTGGAATTGGTGGCAGGCGCCTTAACCACTGCGCCACGGACCGCCCCAAATATAACCGTTTGTCTGTCCAGCGCTGAGTAATTCACCTTTGTATGTATACTCTGGTATTTGTGAAAAGAAGGGCAGAATGGTCTTAGTTGACAACATTGATAACCCGTCGCATCAGCGAATTTTAGCAAAAAAGCCCGCCATGGAGCAGATCGCTTTAAATCCTCATTCTCAGGCATTCGTCCGTGGGTTACCTCTGCGACTGACAGGCGAACCGTTTCTCGCGAGTGTCGACCATTTGTGACAGTCTCCCAGCTTGACGACCCATCCGCCGGGTATACAAAGCTCCATTAGACAGATTGCCCGCGCCTGGCCACGAACAGTACGTGTTAATCCCCCATTGTCACGTGTCCTGACAACTCTGTCTGTGGTCACAGACTCCAGGATAACCAGCGGGCGTCAAAGACGAGACGTCCGCTGAACGCAGCGCTGGGTTGTTACGCCTCACTTTTTGTTTCAACTGAAACAGGTTAGGTCGAACAGAGAGCGGACTTCAAACATTCCTTGGATTCGTCCAAACCCGCTCCATCTGCAAGAGGCGTATATTCTCATGAGGCCCTGCGGTCGCAGGGCCTCATGAGAATATACGCCTCTTGCTCGCAAGGAGTTGACTCATTGGCGTCCGCAGTTTGAGGTACTTAACCGGCATTAACAGTACGACTGCTACGAGGAAGCATGCCGCTGTGATTGGGGCGATCAAGCGAAACCGGTCCCTTTATTCCTTACTATAAATGGGCGGAACCTACTGTCTTTTCTTTTTGTTAAGGGGCTCAATCTACTGTCTGTGACCTAATTCTGACTAACTCCTATTCCGACCCTCTGCTAAGTGGGAGTACACTGATCTCTAGTGACACGCCATCCAGACATGCCTTTTCCACGGCAGACTGCAGACCGTCTTTTCACACACCGAAACGTGACCAGTGAAACAGGTCAGTGAAACCATCTACCGGCTGCACGGGGGCTCGTAGAGAAAATGTGGTGTGGATAATTTGAAACTAAGAACAGTCTTTGGAGACATCGGAGTCTCTTCAACCTTTCATCACACAGCTGAAAACACGACTCATCAGTCTGCCTTATGACAGGCTGCCGCTAGTGAACTGTGTTTTACACTTCGTTCTTTTCTTGTCCTCTGAAAATTCTTGCTTTTTTGTCATTTCTTTTCAAAAATCCCTCTCTACAAAGCGTTTGGAGCATTCAGATTGGATCGGAGGATTGCGCGTTGCGTCATCACCGTCATCATGATCATCACCATCACCGTCATTATGATCATCATCATCATCATCAAAATGCGTGTTACATTCATTCATGCTGCCGATATTTTGGCAGCAATCATCTGGGGGTCAGTTGCAAGAGTGAGCTTAACCCTTCTGCCAGCCACTACGCAAGGTGCTCCGCTATATAGCGGAGCACCTTGCGTAGTGGCTGGCAGCAGGGCTGTGCTCACTCATGCAACTGACCTCTGGAATCTAGCTCAACGCGTCAACGAGTTCCATGTCCCGTTCTAATCTCTGAGGCTACATTTGCACCCCTTCACTACAGGCTGACGCACCGAGATCGTGTTTCTCAGTGAAATCTAATTCCAAAAGTCCCAGCCTTCCAAGCGTCATGGATTCAAAGTTGTGCCAGCAAGAGGCATTGATCCTCAGTCATGAGCCCCTCATGGAGGATCTGCCTTTCTTGCAGTTGGGCGGTTGTTCTTTTTTTTTTTTTTCTCTCGGCACAGAACGGGTTCAGTTTATGGTTTCCTCTTTCTTAGCTCTGCAAAACTTAATTCTTAGTTCAAAATTCTGCGAGTCTGCGAGTTGTCCTTTAAAGAATACATTTATGAGAAATCGGCCATGATAGTTCAAGGGTGGTGCCAGTATAGCTTGGCGCCTCTAAAGGCGCCAAGCTATTCTGGCACCACCCTTGAACTATCATGGTCAATCCAGATCGTGTGTCTGGGCATGATTTTCGTAAACGGCGTCCCTATTAGCGGCTGTGCGAACCAAGAGTACAGTTACGTCTACAGACGGCAATCCAGGATTTACATTCCACATAATCAGTCGACAATTTCCATGCAACTATTTTCCCGGCAGACAGTCCTCAGCTGAAATGGCCTATCGATATGCAAGAATCTGATAGATCCTCATGCGCCAAGACAGTTCGCGTGGGACCATTATATTACAATCTTCTCGGTGAAATATTCAGCATCTGCTGAAGGAGGACATCGTGTGTACATACTGAGTGACTTTGTAGACATTTTCTGCTGTCAGCAGTGTGATTGTATCTCAGGAAAGGCAACAAGCCCTGCAGATTATACCAACAAGAGGAACAAATTCTCATACGCCCCTGCAGCAGTTGGGGCTGGTAAGAGTTTATATCTCCTCCTGCTCGGACAGAGTCAGTTTAACTTTATTGGTATTCAGACGGCGAAAGCCATTGAGAATTTGGCTCCAGACTACAAGAGAGTGAAGAGACTAGACGATGACAGAAGTGGGTTTACCCGAGTGACTGCTCACTTCACGTGTATGCACGACAAATCTGTCGCTAGCCTTGACGGAGTTACCAGTCTAGACTTAGGATTTGACCCCTTCACAGCCGCGAAAACTGATTGAACACCACCCAACTGCAAGAGGTATAGATCCTCATGTGCCCCCGCAGTCGCGGGGGCTCATGAGGATCTATACCTCTTGCTGAAACCACTTTGCATACATGCTCCTTTAACGGCCGGTCTTTGACGTTGAATTTACAATGATTAAAAGCACACACAGTCTGCGTCCATTAGCAGAGACGGGGTTAACTTGTGGTTAGCGCATTTGTTTTAATTTGTCCGCTGCAAGGATGTCACCGAATGAACCACACGTAAACCAACAAACGAACGCCTGAAAGAACGGACGAATTAGCGGTTAATGTTCAGTTTGACAGTAGACAAAATCAATGTTTGGTTCGGTATTTTGCGCGACAATTCCTGTAAAACGGTCCCAACGTATTAACCCTTTGGCTGTCGGTAGCGGTTTTTGTAGCGGTAGCGGTTTTTTTCTGTCTTGAGTTAACTCATTCAGCCCTGACGCACTACAGCAGGAAATGGATCGACCATGATAATTCAAGGGCAGGGCCAGATTAGCTTGGCGCCGATTGATCGACCATGATAAATCAAGGGCAGGGCCAGATTAGCTTGGCGCCTGTCGGCGCCAAGCTAATCTGGCCCTGCCCTTGAATTATCATGGTCGATCCATCTCCTGGAACAGGCGCATAGTCGTTAGATGACGTCTCCAAAATTTGGGAAATACATTCCTGCAGGAATCATCGCGACAAAAACCGCTACCGACAGCCAAAGGATTAATTTTGAATAATATTATTATCTCTGTGGCGAGTTTGTACATACATACTGTAGGATGCAGGAGTTCCTTCTGTTTCTGCGCACTTAGAATATCAATCGCGATAGATCTGATTAAAAAAAAAAAAGGATTTGAAACGGCAATCAAGAGGAATTGTCATCTTGAGTCCCCGCGGTTGGCATGGGCTCATGAGGATCTATGCCTCTTGCAGACTGGTGGCGATCACCGCCAGACAAAATCAAGTCAATTATAATGCGTCACGCGTAGTTTCAGCATCATTGTTATCGCACGCCATGTGACATGAGTTAAAAACTGTATCCAATCGATGGGGGCTAGAGACGAACGTAACAGTAACACTGAGGCCTGCTGCTTTAAATTTGCCCAGCAAAAATTGACAGTTAGAGATTCCGTGCTCGGAAAGCTGCGACGTGAAGTGGGGGAGTGGGGGAAATTCGCTTAAGTGGCTTAAGGACGTCTGCTTCCAACGGTACAGGCGAATGGTTGGCAGAACGCAGCTGAAGTAAGCCGGCGTATATAATGTGACATACTTGGAAGAAACCACGAATGCAAATAAGTGGTCTTTATCTGGAGAAGAATGTGTGCACACTTGTTCCAGAGGCCAAAAGCGGGTCAAATGTAGTGAATATACAGTAAGCTTTGGATATAACAAGTCACCAGGGGACCCAGTTTTTCTTGTTGTCATATCCGAAGTTTATTATAAACGAATTAGTTTACGTAGAAAGAGACCTGACGGGACTGTACATTGCTTAACGTCCCGACAGCAACAAGGCTTTCTCAAGACATGCCTGCACTGCTTGAGAAAGAAAGAAAAAAAAAAACAACAGAATATTGAATGTATGTCACTAACCGGTCCAATACCCTAAATAAACCTACGACATCTGGCCTAAATAAAGCTAAGACCATTTAGCAACACACATCCAATATCAAGAGCGACAGGCAGCGCAGACGGTAGGGAGAGTTTAAAAAAGGAAAATACAGGTGAATGGACCAAGGGTAGACAAAAATACATGCCACAGAGTAGAAGGGAAACCCACCCTGTGGGGCTGACCCAGGGTGACCCTGGGAACTAAAAAGTAGTTAATCCCACCCAAGTCCCCCAGGGCAGACCCGGGTGGGGTAGAGAGAGAGAGACTTGATGGGACCTTCAAAAGAGTGGTGTAATATCCGATTTTTGTTATATTCGACCTTGTTCTAAGCGAAGTGTAAGAGTCGGAAAGATTTTTTCTCTCAACTTGCTCACGCCCAAAGCTAAGTGTACTGGCGTTATGAAATGCGACCTTTTTGCAATCATCGGAAACACTTAAGTGTCTCCCTTGATTCCAGAAAGGTCGCATTTTATTTGCTCGTCAGTGTCTGCACACAGTGACGAAACGATACGGAAAAATACGACACGGCACAAAACGATTCGATATGATACCAGACGGGGCAAGACGAATGGAGCCGAATAGACCAAGGACGAGATGGGACTTTGGGTACGAATCGTGACTAGGCTGAAAAGACGAGACGCTGTTTGATCAGACAAGACTCTTCTTGTGTGATCAAACATAGTTTCTTCTTTTTCTCGGCACCAGGCATAAAGAGTTGAGACCAAATAAGACGAGAGGGGACGAGACGGCGCGAGACAGGGCGAGACAAACTTTATTTTAACCCGTTCAGTGACGAGAAAATTCAAACACAACAGCCAGAGGCATAGATCCGCGTGAGCCCCCGCAGTTGCGGCGGCTCATGAGGATCTATGCCTCTTGCGGCCGCTTTGAATCCATTTTCCTCGGACATCTACGGTTTTGTTTGGTTTGTTTTTTTCTGTCTTGAGTTAACTCATTCAGCCCTGACGCACTACAGCAGGAGATGGATCGACCATGATAATTCAAGGGCAGGGCCAGATTAGCTTGGCGCCGACAGGCGCCAAGCTAATCTGGCCCTGCCCTTAAATTATCATGGTCGGTCCATCTCCTGGAACAGGCGCATAGTCGTTAGATGACGCCTCCAAAATTTGGGAGATACATGCACCGGGCTGAATGAGTTAATGAAGAATGTAGAAATACAGTCAGCTTAAGCTGGTACTGAACGGATGGAACATTGCTTCCATGAAAGGAACTTTTTTTTTTTAACTCCTTCTACCCCAGACACACCACCGGCTTATAAGAATCGAACATGATAGTTCAAGGGTGATGCCAGAATAACTTGGCGCCTATGGGCGCCAAGCTATTCTGGCATCACCCTTGAACTATCATGGTCGATTTGTGCCCTGCACTGCAATGTAGTTTTCAGAGGACAACGGCAACATTTGGGGATTTCGGTGTTGGGGTAGAATGAGTTTTTTAAAAAAAGCGCTCGAACAGAAGAGATATAACAAAATATAGTAATAAAACAAACCAATAAATCAGAAAACCGATGTCATTTTATATAGGGTATGGGGGGACATTTTCTGCCAATCGAAAGCCAGCGTTCGGTATTTTCCCTTTCTGCTTTTTATTATTATTTTTCGGTGTTTCTCTCGACTGCTAGAGCCGAGGACCCCTGGTCGTGTTGACGCGAGGCACGGAGGCTGAAATCGGACGACCAGCAAGGGGCATAGATCCTCATGAACCCCCGCGATAAGCTGGGGCTCATGAGGATCTGTGCCTCTTGCGGTTGTGCCCTGCGCTTGCAGATCCATGCCTTCTGCGCTTGCGCGTTGATGGCTGAGCTCCGGCAGTTGAAAGGGGAGGGACCCAGTAAGCCAAAGTCTTCGGCCCCACGACGGCCGCTGTGAGCCCGCGCACAACCCCGCTGCCGTTACCTGTGCCCGAAGACGTTTTGCGTCTGGGGGATGGTTTTTAAAGCAGAGTCTCCAACTGAAAAGAACTCGTTAAATTCTTCAGTGAGGGACCCACCACACTGACGCTCGGCTAATCCCCTCCTACTGTGAAAACCCTGTGCTTCTGCAAGAGACATAGATCCACATGAGCGTCTATACCTCTTTCCAATGATATACATCCGACAGTGATGCAAGAGAATCGAGCTGTGCATGGGCCCACGAAGATCTGTGCCAATTACATGATCAGCAACCTGAAGAGGCTTGTGATGATCTGTGTCTTGTTAGCGAAGCTCAAAGTTAACGCTAGTTTACGCAGACTGAGTAGGTTTTCGGGGTTCAAGCTGAGACATGTCGAGATGAAGGAGGCTCGAGAACCGTTGGCAACAGAATTTTCAAAGTCAATTTTATGGACTGACTGTGAAATGGGGCCGAACGTCCGTCTCCGCTGCAACTCCCCCCCCCCACCCCCCCCCCCCCGCCAATCCCCACTTCTCTCTTCCCCTCCCCCCCCCCTCCACACACATTTTTTTCCTTTTTTTTTTCTTTTGTGTGTGTGTGGGGGGGGGGGGAGAGGGAATCGGGGGGGGGGGGGGGGGGGGGGGAGGGGGGGGGGGAATCCGTGGTGGAAGAGAAGGAAATTCAAACTTAAAAAAGAAAGAAAATGTCAATTTGTTAACATCCTAAAACACTCAAACTAACATTTTATTAACACAGTTTATTTCATAATACATTTATTTAATTTCAGTTTTTATTTATTTTACATTTGTTTCAATTTTTTAATTTCTTTTCTTTTCGTTTATTTTATTTTTTTTTTTTTCAAATTTCGAAGTAGCGTGGGAGATGGTCTCAACATTGTTCAAGCCGCGAGAAGACATCTGATCGTCGCAGCCCTTGTGACCAAAATGACCATGATTAGAGTGACGCTACCAGAATCGTTCAAGGGTTGTGCCCAATTAGCTTGGCGCCTGCAGGCGCCAAGCTAATCGGACACTACCCGTGAACGATCATGATCGAGACATTTCCCGCCGAAAATAAAATGGAGGCTTAACGAGTTAATGTAAAGGTCATCATCCGCTTTCTTCGTCACACTAGACTCACGGTGAAAAACGTACGCAGCATCGAGCATCCACTGCGTTGGTATTTTCAGTACCTCGTTTGTTTGAAAAAAAAAAAAAAAAAAAAAAAAAAAAAAAGAAGATACAATCTCGTCTGTGTGCCATGCAGACAATACCGGAACTCAAACCGAAAGTATTAACTCACTCAGCCCGACGGCCGTAATTCCCAAATTTTGGAGGCGTCATCTAATGACTGCACTAGTTGCAGGAGATGGATCGACCATGATAATTCAAGGGCAGTGCCAGATTCGCTTGGCGCCGAAAGGCGCCAAGCGAATCTGGCACTACCCTTGAATTATCATGGTCGACCCATCTCTGCTGTAGTGCGTCAGGGCTGAAAGGCTCAACATCGCATCGTTTCTTTTAACCTATTTCACTGAGGAGAAAGAGTGAACAAGATCACACTGCAAGAGGCATAGATCCTCATGAGCCCCCGCGACTGCCTTTCGCTGAGACCAGCTTGTCTGCGTGTTCCTTTGAAGGCTGTGGGCTTTTGGTGATTGAATGGGCAACAGATTCAGAAACAAAATGCGCGTCCAGTGGCAGGGACGGGGGGTTAACCAGGAATCATCACGACAAAAAGCGCTACTGACAGCCAAAGGTTTAAAGTTTGGCATGCTCTGTCGAAATTAAGCCTTTTTTTTAAAATTTATACAATATTTTCTAATTAATAGTGGTTTTTTAATGAATTGTCAAACGTTCCCTTTTGAAAGCAGTACGAATTGGTCGTATTCTCATGCATACGTGCTCTACCAGTGAATGCTTGGTACGGCTGCGGTTTTCCACCGTCCCGATTTGGGTGGTTTTTTGCGAAGTTTCTCTTTAGCTTGTCCCTATGATCGATGTCTAAGCAGCTTGATAATAGCTGTCTGATAAAGCCTATTGAGTCTCAAAAACCGTTCCCGACTTCAATCACCCGACACTTCCCTCACGCGAGAATGCTGACCCGTAAGCAGAGGGACTGCTGCTACCTACTACGAGAAACATACTTCTCACTGGTTCCTACAGACAAGCGCCAGTAACACTTCTTGTGTATACAGTCAGCAGTATTGTTAGCAGTACAGGTGGCTGTGCGAGCATGACGGTTAACCCATTACATCCTGAGGCTGATATTTATTTTAAAAAAATGCTTATTATCCTATGAAGACTGCAATACACATTGGGAGATAGATTAAGCATTTTAGTTCAAGGGTGGCGCGAGAATAGCTTGGCGCCTCAGGCGCCAAGCTATTCTGGCACCACCCTTGAACTAATACACTCAAATTTAATTCAATGAGCGTATCAGGATGAAAGGGTTAATGATGATGATGATGATGATAATAATAATAATATAATAATAATAATAATAATAATAATAATATGACAATAACCAATCAACTCCGGATATCACAAGTCGCCAGGGGGACCAAATTTTCTTATTATATTCGAAGTTCGTAATAAACGAAGTATTTTCCATGGAAAGAATTTTGAAAAATTGTTATGTACGACTTTTGTTAGATCCGATAAAACGAAGTAGGCTGTAATCATCATCATCATCGTCGTCGTCGTAATAAATACTACTGCTAATAATAACATTAATACTGTACCTCCATAGAGCAAGAAACTATGTGACTGATCTGACGCCTCAATGTTTACGCCTCAATGTTTAAAAATCAGGCACAAGATCTCAAGAGCCCCTGCAGCCTGCATGGTGCCATGAGCATCTATGCCTCTTGCAGACGACACAGCACAGCTGACGGAGTGACCTTGCTGGAGCCCAGACAGTGACTATTTCGGTAATCAGGATCAGTGGTGCGCGTGATTTGACGGAAGTCTCGCAGCCCCCAAGCGGCGAGATTACCAAAGGCGAAAGGAGACAACCGCCACTCATATCGTGGGTGTGTGTGTGTGTGTGTGTGTGTGTGTGTGGGGGGGGGGGGGGGGGGGGGGGGGTGTCGAGGGGGAAGGGGCGCAACTCTTCAGCATCAGTCAGCGGAAAAGGGGTGCAACCCATCACGTCTTGCGTATCAGGTGCCGTCATCGTGGCAGCAAAAATACTTAGCAGACGACATCCATCACACGCTGAGTGAATGACTGGGGTTCAACGCATTCCAAGCACGGGCTGAGGAAAACAGAGAGGCTGACAGTTAACTCTTTCAGCCCCGGCATAACACAGCAATGGATCGACCATGATAGTTCAAGGGTGGTGCCAGAATAGCTTACAGGCGCCAAGCTATTCTGGCACCACCCTTGAATTATCAAGAGGGAGCCTGATTTCTGAGCGTTCGACTCTCGTCCAAAACGGCGCGGGTTCGAATCCAGCTGGGGTCAAAATTTGTTCAGATTCTATCCGATGCCGCGTCTTTGACATCACCTTCGTGGTGGACAAAAACGATAATACGGACCAAAAAGGTGGTTACGCTCTTAAACGTTTAAAACGTTTTGAACTATATTGGTCGACCTATCTCCTTACACTGCAATAGGGGAGCTGGGTGGCTAAACAGTAGAGCGTTCGACTCTCGTCCGAAAGGTCCCGGGTTCGAATCCAGCTGGGGGTCACAATTTGTTCAGACCCTATTCTGTGCCTCGTCCTTGAAATCACCTACGTCAGTGGTAGACACAATACGTTAAGCCCTAAACGTTTAATGTTTAACGTTTTAAACTGTAATGCAGTTCAAGGAAACAACTACAAACTGTGGGTGAGTTCGAGCTCGGGACACAAGGGGTTAAAGATAGGAACACAGAAAGCCGAGCGTCGTCAAAAGGTCACAGTCATGCTTGTAGTGTAAGAACGTGCTGAGAAGCGTTTCAGGCCTGTGGCTGTCGGTAGCGCTTTTCTGTCGAGGTCAAGCCTTGCAGGAATCGCCTCGACACAAAGTTCTGCAGACAGGCAAAAGGCGTAACCCCTTCAGTGCCGAAAAATGTGTAAACAATCCAGCTGCAAGAGGCATGGATCCTCATCTGCGGGGGTTCATGAAGATCCACGCCTCCTGCCGACACCATGCACTTTGGAAGGCTGGGGCTCATCGGCGTTGAAATCACACAAAAAAACATTGAGACACACAGTCTTCGTCCACTGGCAGTGAAAGGGTTAAGCGTTCACTAGCAGCGGCAGATGAAGCAACCGTGACAGTTCAATGCTAGTAGCTGTGAACTTCTCTAGACATCTTAACATTTTGTAATGATGCGCTTAGCCTGGCGTTTGGCCAACGCAGCAATGCTTCTCCCTTACGTCTACGAACTACAAACTATTACGCCACACAACCTTTGGCATATCGCGGTCGATCCACCCCCCGCGACTTGTACGTGCTTAGCGCAAGATTCTAACGCGATCCTTTTTTTTTTGTTTTTGTCCCAGACTTGGGCCAGCTTAACATGCCGGAATCACCTCGACAAAAAGCGCTACCGACAGACAAAGGGTACAAGGTCTGCATTTCTGATTACATCACGAGCCAACTTTGTCGTATTGTTATAACCGAGCTTGTGCTCTGACCTGATGGTAAATGTCATGAGGCCAGTAACATTAACATCTTTTGACTTGTAATTTTTTCTTATTATTATTGTTTTAGTTTTTGTTTTTTGTTTTTGTTTGGTTTTTTTTTTTTTTGGAAGGGGCTTGGGGGGGGGGGAGGGGGGGAGGGGGGGTATTTGGATGGTGTTTTTGTTTTGTTTGTTTGTTTGTTTCATCCTGTCGCGTTTTTGAGAAACTGTGCTAGCTCGTACGGGAAGGTTACTCGTGGAAGAGACCAATAACGAAACTGAGAACGATCGCTCTTTTGTACTTTCTCTCTCTCTCTCTCTCTCAATTTATTCACACACACACACACACACACACACACACACACACACACACACACACACACACACACACACACACACACACACACACACACACACACACGCGCGCGCGCGCGCGCGCGCCTACTATTTCCATCATTACAAAATACAGTTTCAGTTCCGTTCTCTCTCTCCCGCCCCCCCCCCCCCCCAACACTCTCCCCCCCCCCTCCCATCCAACCCCCCCCCCCTTATTTTTTGTTTTCAGTTTTTCACATATTTCTTCATACAAGCCTCCCAGTGAGAATTTCTCGTCGGGCCATGAAATAAACATCATCCTTGCCATTTATTATCAAAGAAATTCCCAGCAAAAATGAAACACGCTTAGAAAGGCCAACAAAACAACTGTTGTAATTGTCCTTTCTAAGCGTGTTTGTTTCTTTGTTGGGATATTCACGTTTTACGCTCTTTGCAATCACCTTCCTGGTGTGAATTTTATTTATTGATCAGCCATCATACTGACGTCATCAATGCTCTGTATCGTCATAGTTCTTGACATCATTAAAATTATCAGTGTGTGCTGGTCTGTGATTTTTAACCATACGGCTTAACGCATTGAGCCATAGGGTCGGAATAGACGATGAGGGTCGGAAAAGGTCGAAACTGCAAGTGTTTCGTGGCATGTTTGTCCGGGGATTTTAATCCACTGCACGCGTGTCGACGAAGAGAGTGGAGTCTGCCTGTTTGTCCGGGTTTATAATCCACCGTTTTCGTAGAAACACGCGCAGGTTTGACATAACAAAGAACGTCTATTCCAGAATACAGAAGATTACATTGCAGGTCAGAAGATACCCAGTGCGCAAAAAGCCATCGGGGGGACGTCAGCGGCGGTTTGCCCGCGCACAGAGCTGCGCGGGCCAACGGCGGACAACGTCGGCCCGATGGCCTTTGCGCACTGGGTAGGTACGCCATGACAACCGCACCGCTCCTTGAATGAGTTCAAATGTAAGAACCAAAAATCACAAACCGACACGTTAAAAATGCACCTGACTCACCATGCATGACGGGGAGCAGCCAGATGACCTGGAGCGTGACGGCCAAGGCGACTCTCCACTGCACGTCCATGGTGAGCCGTCGGGCTTCTTCCCCTGTAGTCGCCCGGCAAGGTAAACACCAGCACAGTCGCCGCACGAACACACACGCACAAAGTCTCTCAAAAAGTCGCCACACTGACGAACACACCAAATCAAGTCGTCTTTTGTAGGACTGTATCTGGTCATTAATTGGAAATATCCCTCTTGCGATAATAAATATCTTGAATCTTGAATCTAATATAGTACAGGATGACGAGCAAATGGAGTCGTCCTTACCAACACACAGTCACACTTGCTCTTCACGGCAGTGTCTGAGTCCAATTCACTTGTGTCATCAGCAGATCTGGCACTCACAGTAACAACAATTGTAAACTGTTGTGGCTTTAAAGAACTTGGCCCAAGCTTTAATCACTACACGCGTGGTTTTAGTTCCAGAGAACTTGCACTAGAAACACTGATTACCAAGGTCACGTGTGTGATACAAACAAATCTTGCGCGAAAACCAGTTAAACTACAAGTACATGTCTTGTGTGTTTCACAGAACTTGCGCCAGAATCATGATGACAGTAATGAAAAGTTAATAATGTGCTTTCACCAACCTAGCATCAGCACCAATGTAAACTACAGCAAACAAAGTCACTATCGCATCTTCATGGAATATTTGCCAGCAGAAAAAAAAATCGTGCGCGTGCTGTTCAACCCCAGCAATGTCACCAGTAGTTCTCTATCTTCCGCGTGGCCTCGCTGAACTTGCAGATACATTTGTGCAATACAATAGTCTTCTCGATCGCAGTCTCCAGATGAATAACACACTAGTACTTCCAACACCGAGTTATCAGCAAATCACCAGAGTCGATGATGCTACCCAGTCCAGGACTGTTTTCTTCTCGAAGTTTTATCTCACATCCACCTGTTGGCCAAATAATGGAAAAAGGGACATAAATTCCACAGAGGCGCCGAGCTCATCCATGACTACCATTTACTCATCATGGTCCATCTATCTTCTTTACTTGCTATGTTGGCCGTTAGAGACAACTCAACTTTTTTTAACCCTACCTTTGGCTGTCGGTAGCGGTTTTTGTCGTGATGATTCCGGCAGGAATCATCGCGACAAAAACCGCTGCCGACAGCCAAAGGGTCTCCAGGAACCATTGCGACACAAACCGCTACCGATAGCACAACGGTTGAACTCGATGAAATATTTTATTTTAGAGGGAGGAGCACTGTGTACCCTTTTACAGCTGGTGCGTTGGCCTCTAGACACGCATTCAAGTTTGAAAAAACACCGAAGACGAAATAGTTCAAATCTAAAGAGCGCAGTACGAATGCATTTATCTTGAAACGAGGGCTGCCGAACGGATTACGAGCAGACCGCTCTCCCAGTCACTGACCCCAGACACAAGTGTACGTACTACAATGAGTATCACTAGGTTGTCTTTAGGATACTTCGGAATGGGGCAATTCTGGGATGGACCACGCTCTCCACAGTCCGAACTGCCCTACTCATCCGGACAAGCTGATCCTTGTACATGCAAAGACAATCCGGTATCGAACACAATTCACCTGCAATCGGTATAAATCATCGAGTCCAACGTACTGCTTGCCTATCAACATACTGGTCAAAATTACATGTTTGTTCCTTCGACGAAGGAGATGATTGGGTGTACGGCTTTGCACTGGACCAGACAAACTCTCTGGTGGTCAAAGCCGGCCCCTAGTTGCTGTTGTTAATTAAATGTCCACTGTACTAAGCTAGTCTTTGGCTTCGATCACGAAGTTTTGTATAGATCGAGTCTGTACTGAAGTCTGATACATAATTCTCCCATCTGCAAGAGGAATAGATCCTCATGAGCCCCTGCGGCCTCGGCCGCAGGGGCTCATGAGGATCTATGCCTCTTGCCAAACGGACTGACATTTTCTGCGGCATGCTTTGGGCACGATATGTCTTTCGGGCAGAAAGGACTTCTGTTGTAATTTTGCGAATCGTGAAACGGATCATGAAGATCTGTCTCTTGCGAAGGGAAGTCTTGTCTTCTTCAGCCGGCAGAGGTTCGTGAAGTTCTTTGCCTCTTTCCTACTGAACAGCCATGTTCTCTTTTGACTGAGGTCACGGCTGTTTGTATGGGGTCATTACTTACAGAAGTCATCTCCTGCGTACTATCCGCGCCAAGTAGGCCAGTAGCACTCTTACATCGAATGATATTCAGCCAAAAGAGGCACATCTGCTCATGGTCCCCAAATCCTGAGAGGGGAGATGGGCAGCCCTTGGCGAAAGAGCCTGCATAAGATTCGCGTTCGAGGTCCCGGGTTCGAAGCCAGCTTGGGTCAAAATTTGTTCAGGCCCTTCCCGGTGCCCCGTTTTTTAAATCACTTTCGTGGTGGACAAAAAAACCACGTTAAACCCTAAAACGTTTCACCCTTTAACTGCCGGGGCAGGAAGAACGCTACCCAGATGCAAAACGGGGTCACAGTCTTGAAACAGTAACGGGTACTAGTCGCACAGTGTACCACGAGCCCTGAATGTTTGTCTGGCCATGTTTATTTCTACTGGTGATTTGGCCTCTTTCAAATGTTTTCGCTGTTTCGCACGACATAAAATATTCGCTATGCGTCGTCCTACTTAAAAGCGACCTTCTCCCTGCAACAGTGGTTTATCGGTTAAACGTTCACGTCGGTAATACTACCAGGACTCATGAGGATCACGTCGGTAATACTACCAGGACTCATGAGGATCACGTCGGTAATACTACCAGGACTCATGAGGATCACGTCGGTAATACTACCAGGACTCATGAGGATCACGTCGGTAATACTACCAGGACTCATGAGGATCACGTCGGTAATACTACCAGGACTCATGAGGATCACGTCGGTAATACTACCAGGACTCATGAGGATCACGTCGGTAATACTACCAGGACTCATGAGGATCACGTCGGTAATACTACCAGGACTCATGAGGATCACGTCGGTAATACTACCAGGACTCATGAGGATCACGTCGGTAATACTACCAGGACTCATGAGGATCTAAGCCTCTTGCTAACACCACTTTGTATTCGTGTTTCTTTCTCTGGTCTTGAATTTTTTTTGAATCTTTCAGAAATACAATCTGAGTCCACTGGCAGTGAATTAGCAACATGAACGACAGCTAGCTCGGATGTCGTGTGCACGATGGCCATGAGAATCTATGCTCTATACTGTCTCTCTTAGTGGTATTAGAAAAGGCTATCAGGCCGCAGTCGGCCACAGTAAGCCCGCGCACGAGCGTGCGCGGGCCCACAAGGGCCGAATTCTGCCTGATAGCATTTTGCCTACTGGGATGGTGGTATTCGCAAAAATGGTGGTATTCGTAACAGATGCTCATCGTTTGATTTTTTATTTTTATTTATTTTTTTTTTTTTGGGGGGGAGGGGTGGGGTGGGGTGGGGGGCTACAAAAGGATATTATTTGAGCTGATATTCTGGTTGTACGTACACAGTTAGAACTGCCTCTGAAGAGGTCAACTTCACCTCACATAGCGTAAATCTACGCAGCGTGAATCCACCCGGTGTAAACCTACCCAGCGTGAAGCCACCTACCAAGTTCACGGACTTAGAAATTTACTCCGAGTTCGAGTTCGGCCCATGAGGTCTCTGTGTACAGTCTGGTGACGAAAATGTCTCTTTCAATAATCGTACGTCTGCTAAATCCCAATCATCTTCTCAGTCACAGGAGCACAGAAGAAAATGACGCTTAGTGTACCTGACATGAGTTGGCTCCAGAAGATCTATGCCACATTGTGATGCAGAAAATTCAGAAAAATTGGAAAACCCCTACATCTTAGACTTTCCAAGGAAATTCTTATTCCGATAGAAATTCTGATTATGCTAGCAAGAGGCATAGATCCTCATGAGCTCCTGCAGATGCAGGGGCTCATGAGGATCTATGCCTCTTGCAGGAAGCGCCCCGTTTTGGTCTGCTAAGCCCGAATTCAGTCAAACAGACACTAAATCAATTGACGCGGCGTGTCTTTTTCGGGACATGAATGCATCCGCAAACGACCAGTCATGATTGCTCGGCACTTTGAGAAGTGGTTTCTTTTCACACGCCATAATATACTGAGGGTGCACAAGGGTACCATCGCTAGTCAGCAAGAGGCATTGCTTCTCATGAGCCCCTGCAGTCGCTGGGGCTGATGAGAATCCGTGCCTCTTGAAGAATGAGTGGTGAGTGGATGACTATCCACATGAAACGGCACCTAAATGTAGACCTTTTTTTCTCCAACAAAGCTCCATTCTCTTTTTCCTATTAAAGTTGCCAAAAAAGTTTCGATGTCCAAAACACTACACTGGGTGTCAGAATACGTGGACGAGTTTTCTGAAATAATTCACTGAACTAACGGCTGTTACCAGATGTATCGGACACCTCGAAATATCTGCCCTGCCCCTTCCTCTTTAGTTTAAAAAAAATCTTTTAGCGAGGGGTTTGGAATGTAGGGTGTGTGTGGGGGGGGGGGGGGGAGGGAGGGGGGGGGGAGAGATTGAGGTCGATGCGGGCCAAAAGCCTTGGACATTCACACATCACCGATCCGCCTTTGATTGTATCTCCAAGATTATGATTGGGTTTACTAATCTTCTTTAAGAACTTCAAAATGTTCATAATATCATTTGCAGCATTTTGTTTAGACAAACATCTAGCTCTGAATATTTATTCCTTTCTGAAGCTCTCTTCAGATGAAGGCGCGCAAAATAACTCGTGCGCAGCTGCGCGTGCCCCCATGTTGAGGATGCGCTGCCCTCTTGCGCGTCTATCTATTTTTAGCGCAGCGTTACTGGTGCAGATAGAGCTGAGCGGAGACATTGTCAGAATACTTGATATTAAGATGGATGCGCAGCCCGCAAGCGTGCCCAGTTATTTTTAGCTCAATGTTACTGGTACAGATAGTGTTGAACGGAGACATTGTCAAAAAATATTTGATATCAAGACGGCGTGTTTTGAACCGATTCTGATGTGGCTAAATGAACCATAGCTAGACTTGTACGCAGCGTTTCGTGGCCCCCATTTTTTTTTTTTTTCAGAAGTGATTCTTTGAACAGTTACGGTGGCGTAGGACTTTTAAGGTGAGTCAATAACTTATGCGCAGCCTGAACCCGTGTCCCCTTGCTAGTGAGAGTCAAAGACCCAATGCGCACTAATCCATGCCCCTTGTTAGTGAGAGTCAAAGACACAACGCGCATTAATCCATGCCCCTCGTTAACCCTTTGCGTGTCGGTAGTGGTTTTTGTCGCGATGATTCCTACAGGAATCATCGCGACAAAAACCGCTACCGACACGCAAAAGGTTAAAACTGAGTCCAATAACTCGTGCGCGACAACCCGTTGCCTCCTAACAGAGAGACTGAAAAGTCAAGCGCGGCCCCCGGGAGGACGAATGCAGGGACGCACGAAACAGCGGAAGGGACCTAAACGATCGTTTCATAATACAGAGATCTGTTTATGTCGACGTTTTGTAAAATATTATGACAGCCTCTCCCACCTTCTCCCGCTAATTGACACTAACTAGATCGGGCTCTCTCTCTCTCTCTCTCTCTCTCTCTCTCTCTCTCTCTCTCTCTCTCTCTCTCTCTCTCTCTCTCTCTCTCTCTCTCTCTCTCTCTCTCTCTCTAGGTTTGAAAAATGGCTATGTCTATGACGATGTCAATGCCTCAACCGTTGATAAATAAAGCTTCATTGAATCATTGAATCATTGAATCTCTCAATCTCTCTCTCTCTCTCTCTCTCTCTCTCTCTCTCTCTCTCTCTCTCTCTCTCTCATATCTGTCGCCCAGCTCATAAAAACTAAAATTGACGACATCCAGGAGGGTCTTCATAATTAATGGGTAGTGTTCTATTTGCTTGGCGCCTGGGGACGATCTGCCATGATAGTTCAAGGGCAGCGTCCGATTAGCTTGGCGCCTAAATCGGATCTATCATGATAGCTCAAGGTAGTGCCAGATTAGCTTGGCGCGTGAAAAGGCCCGATCTACCATGATAGTTCAAGGTAGCGCCCTTTTAGCATGACGCCAAGAAAGGATAGTGTTATATTAGCTCGGCGCCTGGAAAGGAGCTATCATGATAGTTCAAGGGTAGTGCCAGGTCAGCTCGGCGCCTGAAAGAGTCTACCATTATAATTCAAGGTAGTACCAGATTAGCTCGGCGCCAGGAAGGATCGACCATGACGGTTCAAGGGTTAGTGCCCGTTTAGCTTGGCGCCTGGAAGGCGCCAAGCTGAACGGGCACAACCCTTGAACTATCATGGTCGACGCTTCTTCTGACATTTTCCGGTTGAAATAAAATTATCCGTTTGTGAAATTAAGGTCTAGGATTTAAAATGTCAAGAAAATCTCACTGTGGCAGGCAATTGTCCTGATTTAATTTGGAGACAACGTTACATTGAAAACACGGAAAAGATTGTCCGCTTTAGTAGGTTGTAACTGTACCAGCCCTGTGCACGTTTGCAGAAAATGTACAGTATAAAAGTATGCAATGCTAGGTTGGAACTTTACCAGCCCTGTGCGGCGCGTTTGCAGACAATGCACAAGTATGCAGTGCTTTTAGTTGCAATCGCGGTATTTGGCGTTAGTACAAAACACGCCGTAAAACACTGCACGATTCTCATTGCCACCCCGACATTCTGCGTTTGCTGAAAACGCAAAATAGAACACTACACAGCTCGTGCTCAGTGTAACCTCTAGCTTGTTTAGAGAACGCACAGCGGAGCGCTGCACAAGTCGCTTCAGTTGTAACCGCGGTATTTTGACGTAGCAGAACTAGTTTGTACAAAACTAGCTGTATGGCTGATCCGCGAAAAGCTGGCGTTTGTCGCACAGAACACCGCGGAACACTTGTCGCAATCGCGGCATTTTAACGTTGCCAAAGAACGCGCCGTAAAACACTGCACAACTCTCGTTACCGTGCAAGCTTGGCTTTAGTAGAAAGCGCACAGAGAACGCTGGCCTGCGTCATTGTAACCGCCGCGATATTAGTTGTGGCGTTTGTTGGCACAGAACGCCGCGCAACTCTCCGCTGTTTTCGTCATATTCTAGCACAACAGAAACAACGAACATTTATTAAAACCGCGGTAATTTGGCGTCTGTAGTAAACGCACTCAAGAACACTACACAACTCTGCCGCGATATTATGGCGTTTGTAGGCACAGAACACCTCGCAACTCTCGCCGCTTTGGCCATATTCTGGCGCAACAGAACCGACAACATTTATTAACCCATTCAGCCCTGACCCCCTACAGCAGGAGATGGGTCGACCATGATAATTCAAGGGTAGTGCCAAGATTAGCTTGGCGCCTGTCGGCACCAAGCTAATCTGGCACCACCCTTAAATTATCATGGTCGATCCATCTCCTGCAACTGGTGCATAGTCATTAGATGACGCCTCCAAAATTTGGGAAATACGGCCGTCGGGATGAATGAGTTAAAACCGCGGTAATTTGGCGCCTGCAGTAAACGCTCTGAAAAACACTATACAACTCTCGCAGTCGCGGCATTTTGGCGCCTGCAGTAAACGCTCTGAAGAACACTATACAACTCTCGCAGTCCGCGCGGCATTTTGGCGCCTGCAGTAAACGCACTGAAGAACACTATACAACTCTCGCAGTCCGCGCGGCATTTTGGCGCCTGCAGTAAACGCACTGAGTCGGAAGAACACTATACAACTCTCGCAGTCCGCGCGGCATTTTGGCGCCTGCAGTAAACGCACTGAAGAACACTATACAACTCTCGCAGTCCGCGCGGCATTTTGGCGCCTGCAGTAAACGCACTGAGTCGGAAGAACACTATACAACTCTCGCAGTCCGCGCGGCATTTTGGCGCCTGCAGTAAACGCACTGAAGAACACTATACAACTCTCGCAGTCCGCGCGGCATTTTGGCGCCTGCAGTAAACGCACTGAAGAACACTATACAACTCTCGCAGTCCGCGCGGCATTTTGGCGCCTGCAGTAAACGCACTGAAGAACACTATACAACTCTCGCAGTCCGCGCGGCATTTTGGCGCCTGCAGTAAACGCACTGAAGAACACTATACAACTCTCGCAGTCGCGGCATTTTGGCGCCTGTACAAAACGCGCAATATATACAGTAAGCAAAGTTTTGTTACCGCGGTAGTGGTGTGATTGCGCATAATGGCAAATAATGTAATTGTGTATATTTTACCCGACACTGTGTCTGGAATCACTTGCTATTACAATATATGTAGTCAGATGTGTAACCACACACCATTGACCCTTTCATTGCCGGGGCAAGGCAAACACCACCCAGCTGCAAGAGATATAAATCCTCATGAGCCCCCCCTCCCCCAAGCAGTCGTGGGGGCTCACGAGGATTTATATCTCTTGTTAGTACAGTGCCATGATAGTTCAAGGGTGATGCCAGAATAGCTTGGCGCCTATCAGGGTGGTGTCGGAATAGCTTGGCGCCTGTTTAGTCTTTATGAATATTTTTTGGGTCCCATATACATTCGTTTATCACACGCATGTCGGTCAGTCTGTAGTGGTATCAGAAGCACAATTCATGATCACTGGCCGCGAAGGGGTCAACATCAGTTATGGGGCCGACATACATACGTATTCTGAGAAGCAAAAAAAAAAAAAAAAAAGAAAAAAGCGACATTTTGGGAACCACCGGAAACACTATAGTGTTTCCGGTGGTTCCCAAAATGTCGCTTTTTTCTTTTTTGTCTTGTCAGTATACATGCCTACTCTTTGGTTATCGGTAGCGCATTTTGTGGAAAGTTCCTGCAGGAATCCCTTTCGACGAAAAGGGCTACCGATATCCAAATGGTTAACTAAAGGTTGTTAGGCATCGGAGAGCACAACGTCTTTTGCACGAACATCTCCGCAAAAGCCACTTTTCTATACCAGTCTTAAAACGAATGTCATTCAGTGACAGTTGGCCTGCCACGATCTACTTTTAGGAAACTCAAACAATGTGTCAGTTTTGCTGTACAGTCATAAAAAATCGGAAATTTTTTTTTTCATGAAATGACTGATTCTACAACCCTGAATGTGCCCCAGAAATATTAAGCCCAGTAGCAGAAAGATCCATTTTCACGTGAATTGGCCAAGTTTTCAAAACTGACACAGCGCAGGCATACATGAAGTCTGGACGCTTGACCTCGATATTGAAATCTACCGAGGCTCTAATAAGTGTATTATAATGGCTTGTTCTTGTCTTTTCACCAAATTCTTACGACTTTACAGCAAAATCGGCAAATAATAGGATTTCAGTTAAAAAAAAAAAAAAATCCGTATTAGGTCAACTGGCACTAAATAATATTTGTCCGAAACGTGGTACAGAAAAGGTGTTCCTTTGTGAAGATATTTGGGGAAAATATGCGCTCCGCTGTCAAACGGCCTATTGGCCTACCAGTCCTAAACAGACTGACCAGGTATGCCTTGTGAAAGCAAACAAAAGCAAAAAAGCGAGATTTTCATAGTATCACAATGCAAACCTCGCTCTTCACAAAAGGCCGCGTTTGTGAAAAGCGAGATTGTCGTTGTATTGCAATGAAAATCGTGCTTTTTCACGCAAAGTGGGATAATCTCGCGCTCGATTCCCTGACAGTCCACTGATAACGACCGACAGCCGTTCACGCGTCAAGCATTAGATCCTCGAAAACTGTGCGTCATCAATGTACGCCAATGAAAGACTCAAGTGAGCGCAGGAATTAAGTGACGTCACAGATAAACTAAAATTGACCCGTTAGCTGTCAGTAGCGCTTTTTGTCGCGATGATTCCTGCAGGAATCATCGCGACAAAAAGCGCTACTGACAGCCAAAGGGTTAAATGACTGTTATTGACCGATATTGACCATACCGTTTGGCGTAAAAGACGCGTATTTACGTAGTTAGCTAGTGACGTATTTACGTAGTTAGCTAGTGACGTATTTACGCTCTTTTCCGCCATGCGGTATCGTCAGTAGCAGTCAAAGGATTAATGCCGTGATTCTACAGAAAATTCAGTGTGGCATACAGTTAATTCTTTGGCTGTCAGGAGCGCTTTTTGGCGAGGTGTTTCCTAGATCCTACCAAAGGGCTTGATGGAATCACCTCGCCAACAAAACCAAAACAAACAAAAAAAAAAAAGCGCTACAGGCAGCTAAATGACCAGCAATAGCGACCACTTCCTAAAAAAAAAATATTGATTTTAGGTTTTGAGGGCATTTCTAAAACTTGAATAGCGAAGGCCCTACAACTTCACCTCGTCAATCAAATAAATGACCATTGACAAAATCCACAAGTCTTTTGAATAAAAATTATTAAATACCTGACCGCTAAGTCCTCAGTCACGAAAAAAAACCCACCGGAAAACAGTAGAAACTCCACAAGCTCACCACGTCAAAGTCTGCCGCGTCAGTCGATCACAAGTCGAACTTCATCAAATAGAATGCCAGACTGTCAGAAACCCCTCAAGCGCGGCTGGTCAGTACGTGGGCTTCCCGCGAAACACTCTCGGCGACCCCCCTAACTCGCAGTTAGCAGTGACCATGCACACACTGAATTCCACAGGTCGCGCGCGCGCTCTAATAAGTGTCGTCTGATCAGCGCGTGCAGTGTGGCGGCGGCTCGAGCGATTCTCGCAGCGTGACGTCTGCTTACCCGCCGGCCCCGACAGAAAGGGCAACAATCAAGAGAGAGGGGGGATACATTGACTGCCATTTGTTTGCTGCCTTCCGGATGTTACTGAAAACTGTCGTCTGCTTTTTTTTCTCAGTAACATTCGGAAGACTACAACTGACTGACGGAGTTGCCTTCCGATTGATTGATTGTACATTGCTTAACGTCCCGATTTCTACAAAACTTTCTCAGAACGTGCCTGCACTGCTTGTGGAAGAAAACCCCCCAAAAAACAACAAAAAACCAGAATATTGAATGTATGTCGCCAGGCGGTCTAATACGCTAAATAAACCTAAGACCATTTAGCGACACACATCCAATGTCAAGAGCTACAGGCAGCGCAGACAGTAGGGAGAGTTTAAACTAAAGGAATGAAATACAGGTGAATTGACCAAAGGTAGACAGAAACACATGCCCCGGAATAGAGGGGAAAACCCACCCTGTGGGACTGACTAGGGTGACCCTGGGAACTAAAAAGTAGCTAACCCCACCCAAGTACCCCAGGGCAGACCCGGATGGGGGAAGTTGCCTTCCGAATTTTACTGGGGGGGGGGGGGGGGGGGGAATGTCGTCTGCTGGCGTAGGCTTCTAACTGTAATTGCTGTCTTGGGATTTGATTGACAAAACCGTCGCCTGGCGTAGGCAAACCACAAGAAAACCTGGTTTGATCGATGACCTCTGCAAGCCAAAAATTGGTCGTAAAAGACAGGTGCTCTCTCAAGAGAAGACTGGGAAGGACAAAAAGTGTCACCTGTTATTAAAGGCCACCATTTAGGTTTGACTGATTGTACATTATATAAATACCATGTAATAATACATTGCTTAACGTCCCGAAAGCAACAAGGCTTTCTCAGGACGTGCCTGCACTGCTTGAGAGAGAGAGAGAAAAAAGAATATTGAATGTATGTCGCTAGCCGGTCCAATACCCTAAATAAACCTACGATATCCGGCCTAAATAAACCTAAGACCATTAAGAGTTTAAAAAAGGAAAATACAGGTGAATGGACCAAGGGTAGACAGAAACACATGCCCCAGAGTAGAAGGGAAACCCACCCTGTGGGGCTGACCAGGGTGACCCTGGGAACTAAAAAGTAGTTAACCCCACCCAAGTCCCCCAGGGCAGACCCGGGTGGGGTCACCATTTAGGCTACAGCCACCTAAATGGTGGTCTTTAATGACAGGCGACCTCTCATAAGGGTTGTCACTCAAAACAGGTTTTGTGGCACTTCCGACTTAGTTCTTGACTTTGAGATTTTGTTTATTGTTGTCTTCAGTCCGACCTGACTCAGAATTTGATGTTTGGCATGGGAGAGCTAACAATGGCCGTGTAGAGCTATTCCAGGGCTGGCTTTGACTGCTGAAAATAGCCAGTAACAACGGGTTCTCAACGTTACCTTGCCTCAGCTAAGACCTGTCTATCCCTCCTTTCACAATACACGTGAGCACGCACACGCAACAGAGACAGAGGATTCTGCTGCCCATTAGTGGACGTCTCCTACGTTTTACCCCTTTCCCTACCAAAGTGCGTACAGTTGCATGGTTTCTGACATCCTTGTTCGCTGAACGACCCACAACCGAAGAACGTGGACACAAAGCGGTCTCAGCAAGAGGCAAAGATCCTCATGAGCCCCCGCATTCGCGGGGGCTCATGAGGATCTATGCCTCTTGCATTTAGGATTGCGTTCACTTTTCCTCGGCAGTGAAGAGATTAAAGAAAAAAAAGCGCAGAGAAAAGTTTCATTTTACATCATAAGTTTCCGCTTCTGATCATTTTACGTCATAAGTTTCCGCTTCTGATCATTTTACGTCATAAGTTTCCGCTTCTGATCATTTTACGTCATAAGTTTCCGCTTCTGATCATTTTACGTCATAAGTTTCCGCTGCTGATTATTTTACGTCATAAGTTTCCGCTTCTGATCATTTTACGTCATAAGTTTCCGCTTCTGATCATTTTACGTCATAAGTTTCCGCTTCTGATCATTTTACGTCATAAGTTTCCGCTTCTGATCATTTTAGTCATAAGTTTCCGCTTCTGATTTTGTTTTGTTTGTTTTGTAATGAATCAATCAATGAATCAATGAATCTTTATTTTACAACGGTGAAGATATTAACACAGTCAGTGACTATGTCATTTTTCGTACCTGCCGTTGCTACAACTACGACTAACCAAGTACAAAATATACATAAAACAGGGACATCAAAGCACAGTGATACAAATGAATATAATTATAGTCCACTAAGCACAGACACACGCATACACACACAAACACACTCGCGCGCGTACACACACACACACACACACACACACACACGCACATACACATGATTGTTAGAATATACACGTACATTTGTGTGTCTACGTATAACTAGGTATTGTTATTTGATTGATATCAGGTATCTATAAAGACTTGTCTTGAAACGAGATAATGTCGGAGTGGTTTTTAACGTGATGTGGGAGTGAGTTCCACAGTGTGTATGCCATAACAAGAACGTTTTAAAGGCGACATATTGCGAACTAGCAACCATTAATTCCCTGGAGCAGGACCTCTTAACTCCTTCACTGCCAGAGGACGCAAATTGCGGGTTTGAAATCATTGCAGATGCAACGTCGAAGCTCCACAGCCGTCAACGGAACATGGATATAAAGTGGTTTCAGCATGCGGTACGGATCATCGTGTGCCCCTGAAACAGCGGGTGTTCACGAGGATCTATGCCTTTTTGCATTTATTTGGGTTTAACGCCGAGCAGGCGACTAAGGCGGCCATCTCGCGGCGGGATGGGTAAAAATCTGGCCAGCCAGACTAAAAGAAAGGTCTTAAGACAAGATGTAAATATATCTGAAAAAGAAAAATCATGCTAAAATGTCGCACAGGTCTTTAAAGGAAACGTCTACAGACCTAAAAAGGTCAAAATAATGAAATTCACATAGTCTATGAATGCTCAGATCTTATTAACTCATTCAGCCCGACGCACGTATTTTCCAAATTTTGGAGGCGTCATCTAACGACTGTGCACCTGTTGCAGGAGATGGGTCGACCATGATAATTCAAGGGTAGTGCCAGATTAGCTTGGCGCCGACAGGCGCCAAGCTAATCTGGCACTACCCTTGAATTATCATGGTCGACCCATCTCCTGCTGTAGTGCGTCAGGGCTGAATGGGTTAAAAGTATTGCATTCTATGCCTTTTGCCGCCAAGTGGTGTTCGACTTTTCTCAGCAGTGTGATTCTTGCCAGTCAGAGAAGGACTTCCGAGCGAGCTGTCCCGGCTCAGCCAATAGTGAAAATCGTTTGACGGCTGTAATTATGTGCTGGTCCGTGATACTGGACCTTACGGCCTTTTGGTCGGCGAGTCCAGAATCACAGCGGACCGGCACACATTTACCGCCCGTGTTCAACGGGGCCTTGGGCCATGTTGCATGAGTGAGCTTAGTCCTGCGCCAGCCGCTAAGCAAGGTGCCCCGCGAAGCACCTTGCTTAGTGGCTGGCGCATGACTAAGCTCACTCATGCAACTATAGCGGAGCAAATTGCTTAGTGGCTGGCGCGGGACTCAGCTCACATGCAACTGGCCCATGGGGAAGGTAGCAGTATCCCCCTGACGGCGAGAAGACGCATCACTTACTGCACGGCTCATTTCACTGACCAGCGATCTGGTCGCCACTGACAGGCTGAACGACTGGTGATCTCCTGACGATGAGGAACACAGATGTAGAAGTACACTGGGTGCAGTATCAATCCGTACTTGCCTACGTTCACTAGTCTCGCGTTTAATGTTAGCTATTGATTTGATATTACAACTTTTGATTTTTGGGGAATCCAGACCAATAAAGGTGACTGCCAAGCGTGTAAAAATGCAAAAGAAATTCCCCAAAAACACTTAAAAAGAACAAGTCCAACACAAGTCACTTCCAAACATATTTATTTCTTTGTTGACAATGTCTTTTGATTTCAAGAGGGAGGGAGGGGGGGGGGGGGAACGGGTGTCGAAGACGAAGAAATTTTCCACACTAAGGACTTGACAGTGTAACGTTTAGGGTTCGACGTCTTTTGTGAACCATGAAGGCGACTTAAAAGACGGAGCATCTAACAGGATTCGAACCCGGTATCTATCGCACGAGAGTCAAAACTAAGGACATTGAGGCGTAGGAACGCGAAAAGTATAAACAGTCACATTTCAGTTTCTAAACAGCATCCTATCTCAACGATATGCCATTCCAAGGAATGGAACAAACTTTCAGAAAGTGCTTCTTTCTCTTTTTTATGTTTAGGACAATTTGTTGATTGATTGTACATTGCTTAACGTCCCGACAGCAACAAGGCTTTCTCAGGACGTGCCTGCACTGCTTGTGAAAAAAAACTAAACAGAAAATTGAATGTATGTCGCCAGCCGGTCAAATACATTAAATAAACCTACAACATGGGGCATAAATAAAGCTAAGACCATTTAGCAACACACATCCAATATCAAGAGCTACAGGCAGTGCAGACAGTAGGGAGAGTTTTAAAAAGGCAAATACAGGTGAATGGACAAAGGGTAGACAGAAACACATGCCCCAGAATAGAGAGAAAAACCCACCCTGTGGGGCTGACCAGGGTGACCCTGGGAACTAAAAAATACCTAACCCCACCCAAGTCCCCCAGGGCAGACCCGGGTGGGGGCAGGACAATTTGTGCTTAATTTAGCAATATAGATGGCAAATTTATTTTTTTAAAAATGATTCAAGGCATTGAACGAACTTGCACAAAATGTAGCTATTTTGTACAGGACAATGTGAGTTTAATGTAGCAGTATATATGGCAAATTTGACAGCAGGGATCAACAAAATGAAACTTATAGATTTTCATCTACCACCAAGGATTTTCATTTAACACCAAATCAAATGACGAAAGATGACAAGAGGTATAGATCCTCATGAGCCCCCGCGACTGCGGGGGCTCATGAGGGTCTATACCTCTTGTAAAGGCCGTCGCTCCTCATAAAGTAAAAGATAATGCGGTGTGTAGCGTCATTAGCGTGTGGCGCTGATCGCGGGAAATTGGAACACGCTACTGGGCACGTAGTGAGGAAATGGGGCGTAAAAAGACATACATTTTCAGTCATTAGACCCTAGATGGTGGTGAGGCCCCGAGGGCGATGGAAAGGATTTTGGGGGCGTGGGGAAGGAGGGAGAAGAAGAGATGGAAAGGGGGGGTGGGGGTGGGGGACGGTGAAGAGGGGGAATTATATGGAATATTGGGAGCCAAAACTCTTTCCGTCTACAGCCACTGCGGGTCACAGCTCGCCTGATGGCTAACCCAGAATACTATCAGGCACTCTCATCCACTATTTTTACGACCCAATAAATTGTGCGACAAGGTGTGAACGCCCCAAACTGAAATGTTCATCCGTTCCTTCGTAAATTTAGTATGAATTTGTCTTAGTTTCGGAAGCGCGTACTTACTTTGTAATTGAAATGATTTTGCCATTTTTTGTTTGTTTGTTCTTTTTCTTCTTTTTTTTCTTCTATTGTTTAACCTTGATTTCGATGCAAAAAAAAAAAAAAAAAAAAAAATAAAAAAAATACACAGTCTGAATGTGCAACGTTTTCAGCATGTCTTTGGTTAATTTTGCTCGTTAGACCGTCCGGCGATAAACGTGGAACATTAACTTTTAGCGTGTCGGTAGCGGTTTTTGTCGCGATGATTCCAGTAGGAATCATCACGACAAAAACCGCTACCAACACGCAAAGGGTTAAAGCGACCTTTTTCAGGGCATGCAGGCTTTGATTGCTGAAAGTCGCCAATACAAAGGTTTATCAATGTTGTCTTGCCTAAACTACGTCTCTACCCTTCTTTTCACAATCCATGCATATGTACCGGAGATTTTCCGCTGTATTTTGAGCTTAACTGAAGGAACTCTCCTGCGTACAAAGGAGAGAACTGAAAGTCTTTCATTTACGACATTCAAACTTCAAAATTTAAGTCAGCCATGTTGTCCAGTCAGCCATGTTGTCCAGTCAGCCATGTTGTCCAGTTAGCCATGTTGTCCAGTCAGCCATGTTGTCCAGTTAGCCATGTTGTCCAGTTAGCCATGTTGTCCAGTCAGCCATGTTGTCCAGTTAGCCATGCAAAGAACATTGATTAAGGATATACTGCAAACTATTGACCCTTTACTGGCGGGATCAGGTCGCTTTAATTTAGTTTCGGGTCCCAGCCTCCTTCCCCCCCCCCCTCCCAGCACCCCCTCACCCCCCCCCCCCCTACACACACACACACGCCTTGCAGGCACGTCTTTTGACAAAGATAAAAAGTCCGTTATCACTTTTCTTTTCTTTTCATTTCCCATGCTCCCTTTAAATTCCCTCTGCTCTTCCATAAACCTTTTTTGATTTCCGCGTCTGTTATTCTTTCCAAATCCCCGCTCCCCCCCCCCCCACCTTCTACTCTTGACTTCCTTTTTTCCTCTCCAATAAAGTTTCATTTTATTTCACTCTGTTATTCTCTAAACCCCTCCCCCCCCCCTTCCCCGCTCTCTGTAGTCCCAAATCGGAAATCATTATTGCACGCATGCGTCTAACAAAATGTGTTCGTTACGCTTCGGCAGTGCAAACTACGCTACGAGCTACAGTCCTTCGGGCGGCTTCGGTCGGAAACGGCCCGCGCACGTGCGCGGGCACGTGCGCGGGCCGAATCCGGCCGAAGACGCCCGAAGGACTGTAGCTCGCTGACTAGCCCTTCGTTTGAACACGAACCCTCTCTCGTTTCTGTGTTTATTCGCACGCCCCCTGGCTTTGTGTGTTGGCGAAACATGGTTTGCAAACTCGAGTGAAAAACCGATCGTTACCGCGTGAACATGATGTTCAATTGTGTCGCTGATTGATTCCCCGATATGTTGGGACGGTTTGACGGCACCGTGCGTAACCTCTGTCTGGCCAGAAAAAGGGACGCACACGACGTTAGTTCTGGAAAACTGTAGGTGAAAAATGTGCATGTGTTTTGACGATAAACAGTGGATTAAAAGCCCGGACAAACGTGCGATTATCGCATGTTTGTCCGGACTTTCTGTCCGCCGTGTTTTTGTCGAAACACGGCGCATGACATGTTTTGAACCCAGACCAAATAAAAAGATGAGTGCCGAACGTGTGAAATGCAAAGAAATACCACCAAAAAAGGAAGAAACACGGTATGGACAGACCAGACGTGGTGAGAAATCCACGTGGAAATGCTTTTTCAGATTTCTCACCAC
The DNA here is from genome assembly GCA_036245525.1 of Semisulcospira habei. Classification (NCBI taxonomy): domain Eukaryota; kingdom Metazoa; phylum Mollusca; class Gastropoda; family Semisulcospiridae; genus Semisulcospira; species Semisulcospira habei. The sequence continues at coordinate 8,991,499 of BTPG01000005.1, forward strand.
GTCAGGCCTGCCCATAAGGGCACCACACAGTCGATCTCCTCCGCAGCAGAGGTGTGGAGAAAGGTAGCTGACGTTGAGCAGATTTAACTCATTCGAGACGCGGTGCCGCCTTCGGATACGCGGCATAAGCCGCGTGTCCGGAGGCGGCACGTCTCGAATGAGTTAACAGGACAACATGCGAGGAAACACATCAGCTATACCAATACTGGTACAATATCGAAAGGAAGTTCTGATGGTTGATGAGGAGCGTGCGAGATGAAGATCCCATCTTGACCGAACTGAACTGAACGAAACGCGCTTAGAAATGCCAAATACAACAAGGTTAATTTGGGGGTAAAAACTTTATTTCTTCAAACAGACATACAGACAGAAATGAACTCAGTACACGGACTTATCTTTTGAGGCGAGAGGTAGAACTAAAGACTGAGATATCCATATGTAGTTTATGTTTGTCTATTTTTGAAAAGGCTTTAAACCCGAAAAAAAATTAAAACCGTGTTGAACTTGTCCTTCCTAAGCGTGGTTCTTTTATGTTTTTTTGTTTTTTTTTTCAAATCGGCTGTGTTAGTGGATTCGTTTATTGGCGCTCGGGAGCACGCAAGCGCGCACGGAAACAGACACACAGAGGGACACACACACACGCGCACGCACGCACACACACTGACACACACATTGATACACGCACACACACATGCACGCGCGCGCGCGCGCGCACACACACACACACACACACACACATTCCCAAGTCCCATTTCCGGTATTCCAGGGAACCAGAATATCCGGCGGTGCTACAGACAGGAAAGAAAGTGCAATAAAGTTGATTTCTCCAGGGAAAGATAAATGAAACCTGTGGAACAATTCAGCACCTTTCAGATGACCACGCATGTTAGCGGCCGCAAGGTGCCATCACCAGATGTTTACTGACGAGCTAAATAAATGAGACATTTTCGGGACCATAGAAACACTGTATAGTGTTTCTGACGGTTCCGAAAATGTCGCATTTTCTTTCGCTCGTCAGTATACAAGAGACGCTTCACGATCAGACAGGTTGCAAAAAAAAAAAAAAAAAAAAAAGGGCAAACCGACCCCAAATCAGTCATTTACCCTTTTTTTTGCAATTGGATCGTCTTCACTTTTTCTCGACAAGAAGAGACATAGATCTTCATGAGCCCCCGCAGTTGCGGGGGCTCATAAAGATCTATGCCTCTTGCTAGGAGCTACTTTGTATCCATGTTTCTTGGACGGACGGAGTTCTTCTTGTTGAATTAACGAGGAGCTCAGAAACACAATCTCGTCCACTGGCAGTGAAAGGGTTAAGGGAATGATGCTGCGAAATCCGTTTGGTATGAAGTGCGGTGGCAAAGATGCTGATGTTTTCATATGCTCGGGAAAGGTTCGGGAAAGCTAGCCAACCAGTTTCCACGTGGAAAATAGACTAAACAAGAAATTGGCCCAACTTCTTCTTCTTCTTCCTCGAATGCCGCTCAGACGGGGATTCCGGTGGCTCGAATGTATGCTGCTGTCCGGCGGACATCCTCCAGTGGGCCAAAGATCTTCTCCCGCACCGGCGTGTCAGCAGGCCAAGTTTCTGCTCAAAGGTTGTGGTGATGTGGACAGTCCTGCAGGAGACGTTATACCGTCATGTCATGTAGACAGTCCTGCAGGAGACGTTCTACCGTCATGTCTGCGGTGCCACAGGGGCACACAGGAAGTGTCTCCAATATGGAGTTTGGCAAACATGTGGTGCCCGAGTCTGCAGTGACCTGTCCTCAGTCTCACATTGATCACCGGCTCTTCTCTTGGGAGTTGGTAGAAACTGCCCCTAGTGGTATGGTCTGGGTGTTGCTGCAGCCATCCTTTCCTCTGCTTTTCTTTCACTATGGTTTTTGGCCGGCCCAAAGAACACATTTGGTCCGACAAACTCAAAGTAGACAATCCTCGCAGGGACCATATAAATGAAGTAATGGATTTTTTAATGGCATAATCTAGTCAATAATAATAATAATAATAATAATAATAATAATAATAATAATAATAATAATAATATAAAGTAAATAAATAAATAAATAAATAAATAATATAAACAGAACATGCGCGTTGTCAAGGCAAATTATACACACATCGTATGTCTCTGGGTTATGTTCCGAGGGTCTGTAACCCAGGCGTTGGCCGCTGGCCTGTGATTCTGGACCTTACGGCTAAAAGCCGTAAGGTCCAGAATCACGGACCAGCACATTTAAGATGGCGACTGAGGCCTCATGGAGGGATAACACTGGATGCCACTTTCCCGACAACTCCATGAATTTGTTCTGCAGATTGTTAATCACAAGTCAGGCTCGAATCACGCTGAGCAACTGAGCGTCGTAAAAAACGCAGCCGACGCGCAATACGAGTGTTCGCTGTGATTTAACCCCTTCCCTGCCACTGTACTTACGTTGTATTTCTGAAATCTGCGTTCATTTCAACGAGCAACAGCCACAACCGCCCAAGGAACATAGATACAAATTGGACTCAGCAAGAGACGTAGATCCTGATGAGCCCCACGCAACTTCAAGGGCTCATGAGGATCTATGTCTCTTGCAGTTGTGTCGTGTTAACTTTTTTTCTGCAGTCGAGGTGTTAAATTACAGTTGCAGGACGTGAATCGACCACGACAGTTGAAGGGTAGTGTCTGATTAGTTCACTACTACAACCATGAAAGCTTACGTATGTTGTTAGCAAAATAATAATTATTTCAGTGTCCTGAAAATACTTCTTACTAAAAAAATGCTAACTGCATCACTTACAGCGGGAGGGTACCGCCAGATTCGCCATGTCCCTGCCAGCGGACGCGCATTTATTTTCTGAAGTAGGTGTTCACTGAACGACCAAAAGCCACAAATGCCCAAAGATCATGGGCTAAAAGCGGGCGTAGCAAGAGCCATAGATCCTCATGAGCCCTCGCAGTCGCGGGGGCTCATGAGGATCTATGCCTCTTGCAGTTAGATCACGTTCACTTTAAAGGAGTTAAGGGGCTAAATTGCCGCCAGTTTGAACCAACATGTATTATAGACGCCTGGTCTGTCCATCTCCTTGTGAAAAAGGCTACTCACAAATCAGATAGGTGAGGCTAGCGCTGGTAGAATTGTACACATACCAAGGGGAATTACTCAGCACTGGACAAGCAGTTAGATCCCCTGACCCTCCTATCAGGCACCCAATCGCCAGCCCACAGAAAAATACGCAGGTATAGAACAAGACGATTATCTACATCCCTAAAAGGATGCATAAGGTCTAGCCTATAACCCATGTCTTTTTCTGGAACTTAGGAAGTAGGCAGGAGAAACACGCATACACAAACAAGAAACAATTGTTGCGCATTGTCTTGTGTATCTATTGTGGGAAATCAGGGTATTCACCCGACCACATTTAGTAGTGCACCTTCTTGTTTGTGCATGTGTGTTTCTCCTGCCTACTTCGTAAGTTCCAAAAAAAGACATGGGTTATAGGCTAGACCTGATGCATCCTTTGAGGAATGTAGATGATCGTCTTGTTCTATAACTGCGTATTTTTCTGTGGGCTGGCGATTAGGTGCCTCATAGGAGGGGGCAGGGGATCTAATTGTTTGTCTGTCCAGCGCTGAGTATTTCCCCTTGGTATGTGTACTTGTGAAAAGGGCTATGCAATGGTAAGAGAGGAGTATAAGAAAAGAGAACCAGCTTTCAACGTTATGTGTGTGTGTGTGTGTGTGTGTGTGTGTGTGTGTGTGTGTGTGTGTGCGTGCGTGTGCGTGTGTGTGTGTGTGTGTGTGTGTGTGTGTGTGTGTGTGTGTGTGTGTGTGTGTTTTAAGGCAACCAAGATCCAGAGAAAGAAACACACAAACAGACGGACAATCTCTAAAATCCCGTAGACGTGCTAACATGAGGATTTCATCCCAAAGTCTTCCGTATTGTTTGCAGCTCAGATGCGTTTATCTTTTAAGAACATTCAGAGTTGTTCATATTTTTAGGCTTATAATGCTGATCCATTTCCCTCCTCTCTAAGCCAACCTCAGATCAACACACACGTCGGCGCACACAAATAAAGGTACGGACACACGGCCATCCCGCCATTAGTACGTTCTGTGGGCTCGTGCAGCGACAGGAATCCATCTCCTTCTACTCTAACCCACCCTCTGATCCACACACACTGGCACACATCAATAAAGACGGACGAAGAAGAATAAAAGCACGAGCAGCGAAATGACGTCACTTCAAGCTTCACGTCATGACATCATCAGCCCCACCACGCCGTGTTCATAGTGACGACTCGATGTTATACGTCATCATCGCAGTACTAACATTTGACGTATCAGAGGATCAAGTTTGCAATTTTCTTGCTGATTTTCATGCCTAGAGCTTACAGGTCACAATTTAACCTAATCCTACCCCAGGGCCGGGACAAAAAACAGGCTTATACAAACACTTTTTATGAAAAATCATGCGGGTATTAATGAGAAGATAGCTTTTTGTTCGTAAAAGAAAAATTAAAGTCATGTTAGCCGTTTTACAAATGACTCCAAAAAAGTGGTGCAGAAAATTGATTTTAAACAGGTCACAATTGGCCTAATCGTACCCGACAGCTGAGACAAACTGTAGGCTTATGTAAATACCGAATACGAAAAAGCATGCGATTATTAATGAGAAGATTGGTTGTTTTTTTTTTCGTAAAAAAACAGATTCAATTATTTTCAGGTTAACCCATATAATTCGTGAAATTAATCCCAAAACCGTGAAAATATATTTTTCCAAAACTATTTAATTATCACTCAAAACGTTCTAGAGGTACTATGCTGTTTAAAGAACTCTTTCAATATCTCCCTTTTATCTAGCTATATGCAAAATATCTAGTAAAAATAAGAAAAATTACGGACTTCAGTCTGGATCAACCGGTTTTTGTGAAACAGTCATTTTCTCACCAATGAGCATCTTAATTAAACCATCGAAAAAAAGGTCCCGAGATTATTCTTTTAAGGGCAATATCCTAAAATTTCAAGTTTGTCCGTCCTCAAACGAGGGCTCTAGTCGCTGTCACATACATACACACATACACAGCGCGTTGGCGCGAAAAAGACATTTTCTAGCAAGGTTTACGTAGCTAGACGTGACGCCATTTTATTTTGTTACTTCTTTGCCAGAATGTCTGCCCCGCACGCCAAAAACGTCATGTGCATGCTCCGGAATGCGCTCCGGACCAGCCCCATTTCAAAGTCTACTGTATTTTTTTTTTTTTTAAAATACGGTAGACAATAAAATCCGACTGTCACGCTTTCTCCTGTGTCTTGCTCGAGCTCCAGAAACACACTAATCAGACGGACACAGTAATTAGGCTCGTCTGATCTACTTAAACCCTTTCGCCGACAGAGCACAACGAACACAACTGCAAGAGGCACAGATCCTCATGAGCCCCCGCAGTTGCGGGGGCTCATGAGGATCTATGCCTCTTGCTGGCTTCAGTCATATCCACGAGCTACACTCAAATTGCGAGAGACATGCATTACTAACTGCGGTGGTTCGTGAGGATCTATTCCTCTTGCTGGGCTCGTTTGTATTCACGTATAACCTACCCAAGGAACACAAACGAACCAACGGACGAAATTTCATTTCAGGACACAAGCCTTAGACAATGAAATCTGTCTTACGATGTCATGCACTGAATCCGCGATGGTTTCTTAGACAATAGTTCTAGCACACCGGTTGTCTTATCAGCGGTTGCGAATCGAGGGAGACAACCGGTGTGCACTTCCAGTCGTCAGCAGTAAGGGGGTTACGGGAGGTACCGCGTATAATTGGGAACTCCGCCTTCTGCGTGCGAGTACAAATGACGGGGAACAAGGAACTACCAATCAGCATTAGCTGACCGCGCTCCGCAAAAATAAAACGCATCAGTCTATGCCAAGGACGATTTTGATGTGACGCAGGCGATGACGTAGTTGGAACGTGACACTGTACGCAACCAGATGCGCGCGTCCGGCGTACATGTATTTGGCATCGATGGCGACCCTAGTTACACTTTGCAAATCAGTATAGCTGCGCACATTTATGTTGTAATAGTGTTGGCCGAGTTGCGATAATATTCATACTGTCAGTGCGCAAATGCTCCTCGGGCCGACAACGGTCCCAGTTGGCCCGCGCACAGCCATCCATTTATCTATATCCCGTAGTCTTGCCGACCGTTGGGGCACCACTGCTGACTTGGCAACTAGCTCCCTCCATTCCTCTTTAGCCTTAGTCAGTCCCAGTCATCCCCTAATATTTCAATCCCCTAAAAAACACTACCGCCTACCGTCTGAACATTTGCCATGCACAAAATACAATACCAAAAAAAAAAAAAAAAAAAAAAAAAAACAGCACATCGACTGTCATGTTTTGGCTATGAACCCGATTCCTTCCTTACCAACCCCACACCCAAGCACAGCTGAAATCAGCGTGCCCCTCAAATCACCACGTCAACGGCAACTCAACATAGGCCCACAATTGTCCACTGGATAAGCTCAGGATGGTATGAATCAAAGCACCAAACATGTCTCCTCTTATCTAACCAGAAATTTCCAGAAAATTCCAACATTTAGCCCTAGTACAAATTTTCAAACAAGGCAAAAGTTATTTTTAAAAACACCGGTCCTTTCACTGCCTGAACTGCCCAATTTGAATATGTAACATGACCTTAGCGTATCGCCCAGCGTCAGTCCTGTCCACTCTGAGATATTGTCCTCCCATCTTTTCCTCTGTCTTCCTCTCCTTCGTCCTCCTTGCACCGTGCCTTGCAGGATTGTTTTGGCAAGCCCTGCTGAACGCATGACATGCCCATGCCACTTCAGTTTGCGTTTTTTCACAATGGCTAATAGGTCTTCATAGGGCCCGACGGCTTGCCTGATTCTGCTGCCCACTTCCTCGTTCGTGATGTGATCTCTGTATGAAATGCCAAGCAGCCCGCTTCCAAAACCTCTCACTTCAGTGGCTTGTATCCTCCTTTCAAGGTCTGTTGTTTGGGTCCATGTCTCACAGGCATATAAGAACACTGAGATGACTAAGGAGCGCATCAGTCTGATCTTGGAGCAGAGTGTGATGTTTCTGTCCTTCCATATGGTCTTTAATCTTGTCAGTGCTGTTGCTGTCTGCGCAATCCTGGACAGTATTTCTGGTTTTGATCCCTCATCTGTCACAATGGCTCCTAAGTATTTGAATTTATTAACTGTTTACAGTTTTTGGCCTCCAATCATGATGTCAGTGCCAATGCCACTGGTGTTATTGGTCATCAGTTTGGTCTTCTCTGCATTGATTTCCATCCCAAACGCAATGGCTGTACTGTCTAGCTTTTCCACCACTCATGCGCGTGTCAAATGTGGCCGTTTTTGGCATCAAGAGCTTAGTGACACCAAACGGGACAGATCAATGTGCTACAGTGTTTTATTATATTATATTGAGCAACATTTTGCTTGATATAGTGCCGATAACAGGCAGATGTGATTACGAGACACGAATCAAAATGTCAGAGTCGCAAGACGAGGACATTTGTTTCGGGTCAAGTAATCACATCTGTCTGTTTATCGGCACTGTATCAAGCAAAATGTTGCTCAATATAATGTAGGTACCCAGTCCAAAACAAAGCATTACCAGAGTCCTTCCGATTACCGCCATTGGTGCTGAAGTGATTAATTTCGCTATATTTGAACATAAAACTTTCCAGCCTGATTATACTAACCGAAATGTACTCAGCGCAAATCCACCAAGGCGTACATCTACCCGGTGCAAATGTGTTCCTCTGATTTTCCATTTATTTTTAGAACTAAATACACTCAGCGTGAATCTTCACAGCATGATTCCGCTCGGCATAAATCGACAAAGGCTTAAATTTACTCAAATAAAAAAAATCTCAGTGTGGAATAGCGACAGCACACATTTACACTGGGCAGATTTACGCCCAGGTTCATTCAAGCTGTGTAGATTTTCGCTGGCTATTTTCACGTTTTTTTAAGATTTGCGCTGAAACATAGCGAATTTGACCCCTTCACCGCCACTGATAATGGCACTGTGTGTACTACACTTACTATAAAAATCACGTCACCACAAAACTGACTCTTTGACGTCGACTTTCTTAAATGTTGCCAAGGAGGTCTATCTATCTATCTACCCCGTAGTCTTGCCGACCGTTGGGGCACCACTGATGAGCTCCCTCCATTCCACTCTGTTCTCTGCCATTTTTAGTGTGTTGATCAGCTTCAGTCCTGTCCACTCTGAGATATTGTCCTCCCATCTTTTTCTCCGTCTTCCTCTCCTTCGCCCTCCTTGCACAGTGCCTTGCAGGATTGTCTTGGCAAGCCCTGCTGACCATACCACTTCAGTTTGCGTTTTTTCACAATGGCTAATAGGTCTTCATAGGGCCCGATGGCTTGCCTGATTCTGTTTTTCACTTCCTCGTTTGTGATGTGATCTTTGCACGAAATGCCAAGCGGCCTTCGAAAACATCTCATTTCAGTGGCTTGTTTCGAGGTCTGCTTTGAGGGTCCATGACTCGCAGGCATACAAGAACACTGAGATGACTAAGGAGCGCATCAGTCTGATCTTGGAGCAGAGTGGGATGTTTCTGTCCTTCCACTTGATATGGTCTTCAGTCTTGTGTCACAATGGCTCCTAAGTATTTGAATTTATTAACGGTTTCCAGTTTTTGGCCTCCAACCATGATTTCAGTACCAATGCCACTGGCGTTATTGGTCATCAGTTTGGTCTTCTCTGCACTGAATTCCATCCCAAACGCAATGGCTGTACTATCCTGATTTACCACCAGCTGAGCTAGCTCCGCCTCCGTTCCTGCAAGGCGGCCATCAATGTCGTCCGCAAAGGAGGTGACATGACGCAAAGTTTACATACACATAGGCTGAGGGAACTTTACCGTCCAACACCAATTATATGCTTCAAACATACAGACCCAGCAAATATGACACTGCTGTACACGTTTTATCGCGCAAATTCCTTCTCGCACGCCTCCGATTTTGGAGAAAACATGTGATAAGATGCCTTAGGTGCGACCATATACATTAATAACTATGTCTTTTTGTGAACCGGGGTATGATACTTCCGATGTGTGTTTGTTTAAATGGTGACCTGTTGTGTGCCCCGTATTGGACTGTCGACTGACTCAGCGCGGAGATTTGGTTTGACTGTGTAGACATCAGTGCTTTCAATAATCGTGCGTGTTGTTGAGTAAAGTCTACTTGTAATTAGAACACGGATAATGACGGAAAATGCCAGTAGGTTTGTTTATTTAGTCCTTTTCTAAGGTTATCACTATCACTAGCGTCGTCAGTCTTAATAGTATGGCGCGGATTCGATTCGTGCGTTTGCAGATGTCTACATGATTCTCCGTTTGGCTATGTGTATGGGAGATAAATTTCGAGCGTACGTTAGTCATTACTAGTGAGCATATGGATCTAATGTGACAGTATGAGCATATTTAGCGTGTTTGCATTGACAGAGGCCGCAAGCATCAAGATTGAATCGTTTTGGCCTGAAAGGGATTATGGGAAGGAAAGTATATCAAGCACAAGTTCATGAATATTAATTTGCTTGTTATACAATATATCAGTGCATGTGTCAAAGAAGGGGAAATTTTATGGAGTGGGTACATAGGGCTAGGACAGTCTCAGAATAAACCATAGTCGCTCGAGGATGAACGTCTTAATAAATAAAGAAATAATATAAACAAATGAACACCCCTCTCCCCCTCACACCGCTCCCCCCTTTTTCATGTGCACCTAATTCATACTTCCCCGTGATTCGTCGCCACCTGGTCCATACCTTCTCATGGTCACATCCCTCTGGTGTACAGTTTCCCTTCTTCATGTCCATCTGTCCACTTTCGGCACCTAGGCCACATGCAAACCTTCTTGAAATTCTACTTTTCATCATCTGGTCACTTTAAGCTAACGCCAAATTTGCCTTTCTTCAAAAGCATTCCCAAGTTGACTTTATTTGTCATGTTTTTCATTTAACTTTGACCTTTTTCCATTATGCGCAGTTTTGATCTTTTAGTACATGACAAGTTTGCCTTATGACTTTAATTTTTGAAACAGATAATCCAGGTTATTATTGAGATACGCCTTGACCTTTTCCTGTCGACCCCCGGCGGAGATCGAACCTTGCGGTCTCCAGTCAGACGCAGTGTGCTATTGGGACCGCGGTGATAGCATGCCTGAGGTGAGCAAATTGTCTCATAATACGCCATAAATAAATATTTTGAAGACACAGATGTATTTTGTGGGGAGTCCATGTGCGTTTGCAAATACAACCCGTAATTGTATGACTATTTTTTATATGTGTCACTCGTTTCGTTACACAAATGCAAGTTTTCATTATCGTGACTTATTTGGGGTGTCATGGCGGCTTGCATTGTTGTGTGCAAACGTTAACACAGATGCACTATTCTGAGCTTTTTTTTAACACAGAAGGCTCCGTTCTTGTCATGAGAAGTGTTTGCTGTACAACCGATGTGATTCAAATGGGAAAGAACAGCGGTGAGCCGAATTCTGACGGGCCCTCCCACTATTAGGTGCAAGAGATGAATCGATCATGCCAGTTCAAGGTCTGTGCTTGAGTAGCTTGGCCCCTACAAAGGCACTAAACTTGAACCGTCGAAGATAAATTTAATTCATTTGTAATCTCTGCTGAGGGTGGCACCTGTGTGTGTGTGTGTGTGTGTGTGTGTGTGTGTGTGTGTGTGTGTGTGTGTGTGTGTGTGTGTGTGCGTGTGCGTGTGTGTGCGTGTGTGTGCGTGTGTGTGTGTGCGTGCGTGTGCGTGCGTTTGTGCGTGCGTGCGCGCGCGCGTTAGGCACGATATCAAAGATACAGTTTGACAACCGAGAAAGTAAACAGCATTTTTGTCCAAAATGTTACGCCCAAATCAGTCAATTGATTTTCTTTTTGTTCCATTTTTTTCTTCAAAAATATCGGTGGGTGGGGGGGGGGGTGGGGGTGGGGTGGGGGGGGGTGTTACTCTGGCATCCCCCTTTCTACATTTTCATTGGAAGTGGAGGTGGGGGGGCGGATAGGGCTAGCCTTTATGAGAGATGACATGTCACTAAAGACTATCGTCTCAGTGGCGAAGCCACTGAGACGATACTCTTTAATGACCTGTGATCTCTCATAAAGACGATCGCTCAAGACGGGTTCCTCTGTTACATGATACATCTCCGTGTCTCGCACAGACGGAGTTATCGGACTTCTGCTGGTGACACCCAACACCCGAAAACAAGATCGCCGCCAAGCCCACAAACCAGAGAAGCAGACGACTCCACAAAGAACCATAACTCTATTCGACGGCACGGACGGAGTATCTTCCCGCTCCAGCGCTCATGGCGGTCAGGACCTTTCAGCAGACAGATGGAGAGGGGGGCACGAGGTGACGTTACACCGCCGATCCCGTTGGATTTTTGTTAAACAAACCGACTATTCTTCTAAATTCGTGTGCAAGAGGCACAGATTCACATGAGCCCCTGCACATGCAGGGGCTCATGTGAATCTGTGCCTCTTGCTGACCCGAACTAAACTTCTACTGTTCTTCAAATTAAGGGCTGTATGTACCCTTGGGCCAATTCTACGACTGAGACGTATGTGTCTTCTCCCGCTGATGGATCATTTATAAGGCGAGCAGAATGACTTGAAAAGAAATTATTCCTAAATCAAAATCGGGTCTAAGGCTGTAGGCTGTGTCCATTCACAATGAGGCCGTCCCTGCAGTAATAGAGAGACCGGTGTCTGTCCACGATCACCGCCGTGAGATGGCCTTAGTGGCCTGCTCGGCGTTAAACCCAAATAACTAACTGTCCACGATCATATAGACGTAGGCATCGCAGGGGTATTAGGTAAACTCCTCACACGGTAGAGACCGATGTAAATGAAGCAACTCCTTGCGAACAAGAGACGTATATTCTCATGACCCCCTGCATAGCAGGGACCCCTGAGAATATGCGCCTCTTGCAGATGGAGCGGGCTGGATGAATCCACTGAATGGTTGAAGTCCGTGCACTTTTTTAACTTACGTCTGTTTGACACAGGGATAACCTCTATCCCCCCGCACGAAACAATGAAACCCTTTTACGTCATCTTCTTGCCACTAGGTAGCCGCGGAAGATGGATCGACCACGTCAGCTACACAGATTGATGGATCAGTTCTAAGGCAAGCAGAATGACTCCAATTCACCCACACGAAACAATGTAAACCCGCTGACGCATCTTATTGCCAGTAGCTACACAGACTGAAACAGGAGGTTGCAATGGGAAAGGGGGAGGGGGATGGGGAGAATGTGAGAGCACTGCTGACGTTATATAGTAAAAGCCAGCAAGTCCAGTTTTTGAGCAAAGGGAGATTTTCATACTGTATTTTTTTTTTTCTCCAAATAACGGCTGCAGAGTGGAGAAATGAATATCTATCGCACACTTAAAGGGTCTGCCAAAGTGAGAATCACGTGCCCGAGTTGCATCATAGGGTCCCCCTCCACTCAACGACTGGCCAGAATAATAGGTTTCCCCATGTTGATTTTAGCAATCATCAAAATAAGTCACTGTCTGTTGGTGGTGCATAGGAATAGAAATCCCAAGGAAGAAAGAAATACGCTTAGAAAGTAAATTGTCCTCTCTATGCGTGTTTCTTTCATCCTTGGGAATTTTCTTTGAACTTGACGTTTACACAATTGGTAGTCATTCGTTTGGTCTGGATTTAGTGAAGAAGAAAGCCACAAAGGGACAATGTTTCAATGCTTTCTAAAACAAAACGACTTATTGAAACAAACAATTCCATAGAAACACAACTTTATCCACAAATAATAATTGAAAAAAAAAAATACACTGCGCTTTTGAGTTCCCGAAAACCGTGCATTGGTCAAATTCTCTCTCTCTCTCTCTCTCTCCCCCCTCCCCCCCCTCACCTCCCCCGCCCCCCCCCCCCACCCCCCACCCCCCAAGCACCCACCCCCGAGATATCGCAGCATTTCGCGTTTTCAATGGAGGATTCATACAGGCAATCTAGTTTTGTTGGGTGGGGTGGGGTGGGGTGGGGTGGGGTGGAATTGGGAAAGATGGGGGGTGGGGGGGGGATTGGGGGGTTGAGGGGTTAGGGACAAGGTTGGTGTCGCAGTCAATCCTGAGTATTGTTTCAGTCATCCTGATGGCCATATAAAACGACTCCATCAGACAGAAGTAAGTCACGTCGGCTGCAAGCCAAGCAGAATAACTTGAATGCATCCACACGAAACGATATATCCTTTCAGCAGACATATCAAAAGTTGAGATGATTGCGAGAGGAGGGGAGCGAGAGTGGGTGGGTGGTGGAGGAGGGAGTATGACGGCAAAGGAACAAGAGTAGTGGAGGGAGGGAGATGGATCAGGCTCAGCAACGGTGTCACCCCGACAATCCACTTTGTTTCAGTCATCGCGCTAAATAAAAGTGGACCCGCTGAATGAGTGAGCATGGTCCTGCGCCAACCATTAAGCACCTTGCTTAGTGGCTGGCTCAGGACTGAGCTCACTCATGCAACAGCCCCTCGGTCCTCGGGCCGACGTCGGCTGAATGACCTTTTCGCGGCCTACACAACATATCTGGGTTTGCAAGTTCCAAGAGATGCAGTCCCTAGAATCCTTACAAATATGATGGACGTCATTTCCTTGTGCAGCTCACTGTGAAAATCGAGACAGTGGTTTTACTCTGTGACATCATGCGCCCATCTGTCACACAGGAACACCCCCAAGAGCGCCTCTCCCGTAAGAGCGCACTGATGTAAAATTGAACCACCAAGAGGCGCAGATCTTCATGAGCCCCCCGCAGCATGCTGCGGGGGGCTCATGAAGATCTGCGCCCCTGGGAAAGGGATGGAAGTACGCCTTAGGGATGGTTCGAGACATTGGTTTTGCCAAATACGCGCGGCTTACGCCATGAAAACCGCTGAAGCATTGGCCAAGCTGCTTCATTTTGCAGAGAAAATTAGTTTTCCCGGCTACTCTGACCCGCGCCAGACACAGACGCGCGGGGAGGCTTAGATTGAATTGAATGTATGCTTTTGTCGCGTGCCGGTATCACTAGGTGTTGCGGTCAGCCTCACGCGCTCCGTCTCCTGAGCTTAATCCGCGGCGTGACCACTTCACTGCCAGTGACCCTCCGCCAGTTGCAGGAAACTATTTTCCCAAGCCAGTGACTACCAGCCAACTGCCCCTTTGCACTGCAGCGACATCCCCCCCCCCCCCAGCTAGTTCAGTTCAGCTCAGTTTGGTTCTGTCAAGCGGAATCTCTGCCCTCGGAAAGGCCCATACGCGCTCCTCCCCATCCACCAGAGGTCTTTCCAGAGTTACTTTCGATATCGGGCTAATATTGGTCTGTTTCACTGTGGATCTCTCATGGGGAGCTGGGGAGCTCAGGTGGTAGAGCGATCGACTCTCGTCCGAAAGCTCGGGGGTTCGAACCCCGCTGGAGTCAAATTTTGTACAGACCTCTTTTCGGTGCCCCGTCTTTGAAATCACCGTCGTGGTGGACAAAAAAAAAAAAAACCGTTAAACGTTTTACGTGTTTTTTTTTCGTTTTTTTTTTCTCATGTCCTTTCAAGTCTGCCCAACGTTCGCTGCCTTTCTCCACACTTCTGCTGCGGAGGCGATCGATTGTGTGTTGCCCTTGGTTCTGTTCCTGGAAACGCTTTCTCAGGTCTCTCAGTCGCCTGATCTGTACACCCGCAAGCTCTGTGCCATTTCTGCCTTGCCAGCGAGGGACGAGGGCTGAAAGCCGCTATAGGACTATGACAGGCTATTGAAAATTACGTGCAATTCCATAGTACTATGACAGGCTATTGAAAATTACGTGCAATTCCATAGGACTATGACAGGCTATTGAAAATTACGTGCAATTCCATAGGACTATGACAGGCTATTGAAAATTACGTGCAATTCCATAGGACTATGACAGGCTATCGAAAATTACGTGCAATTCCATAGGACTATGACAGGTTATCGAACATTACGTGCAATTCCATAGGACTACAACAGGCTATTGAACATTACGTGCAATTCCATAGGACTATGACAGGCTATTGAACATTACGTGCAATTCCATAGGACTATGACAGGCTATTGAACATTACGTGCAATTCCATAGGACTATGACAGGCTATTGAACATTACGTGCAATTCCATAGGACTATGACAGGCTATTGAACATTACGTGCAATTCCATAGGACTATGACAGGCTATTGAACATTACGTGCAATTCCATAGGACTATGACAGGCTATTGAACATTACGTGCAATTCCATAGGACTATGACAGGCTATTGAACATTACGTGCAATTCCATAGGACTATGACAGGCTATTGAACATTACGTGCAATTCCATAGGACTATGACAGGCTATTGAACATTACGTGCAATTCCATAGGACTATGACAGGCTATTGAACATTACGTGCAATTCCATAGGACTATGACAGGCTATTGAAAATTACGTGCAATTCCATAGGACTATGACAGGCTATTGAACATTACGTGCAATTCCATAGGACTATGACAGGCTATTGAACATTACGTGCAATTCCATAGGACTATGACAGGCTATTGAACATTACGTGCAATTCCATAGGACTATGACAGGTTATTGAACATTACGTGCAATTCCATAGGACTATGACAGGCTATTGAACATTACGTGCAATTCCATAGGACTATGACAGGCTATTGAACATTACGTGCAATTCCATAGGACTATGACAGGCTATTGAACATTACGTGCAATTCCATAGGACTATGACAGGCTATTGAACATTACGTGCAATTCCATAGGACTATGACAGGCTATTGAACATTACGTGCAATTCCATAGGACTATGACAGGCTATTGAACATTACGTGCAATTCCATAGGACTATGACAGGCTATTGAAAATTACGTGCAATTCCATAGGACTATGACAGGCTATTGAACATTACGTGCAATTCCATAGGACTATGACAGGCTATTGAACATTACGTGCAATTCCATAGGACTATGACAGGCTATTGAACATTACGTGCAATTCCATAGGACTATGACAGGCTATTGAACATTACGTGCAATTCCATAGGACTATGACAGGCTATTGAACATTACGTGCAATTCCATAGGACTATGACAGGTTATTGAACATTACGTGCAATTCCATAGGACTATGACAGGTTATTGAACATTACGTGCAATTCCATAGGACTATGACAGGCTATTGAACATTACGTGCAATTCCATAGGACTATGACAGGCTATTGAACATTACGTGCAATTCCATAGGACTATGACAGGTTATTGAACATTACGTGCAATTCCATAGGACTATGACAGGCTATTGAACATTACGTGCAATTCCATAGGACTATGACAGGCTATTGAACATTACGTGCAATTCCATAGAACTATGACAGGCTATTGAACATTACGTGCAATTCCATAGGACTATGACAGGCTATTGAACATTACGTGCAATTCCATAGGACTATGACAGGCTATTGAACATTACGTGCAATTCCATAGGACTATGACAGGCTATTGAACATTACGTGCAATTCCATAGGACTATGACAGGAAATTGAACATTACGTGCAATTCCATAGGACTATGACAGGCTATTGAACATTACGTGCAATTCCATAGGACTATGACAGGCTATTGAACATTACGTGCAATTCCATAGGACTATGACAGGCTATTGAACATTACGTGCAATTCCATAGGACTATGACAGGCTATTGAACATTACGTGCAATTCCATAGGACTATGACAGGTTATTGAAAATTACGTGCAATTCCATAGGACTATGACAGGCTATTGAACATTACGTGCAATTCCATAGGACTATGACAGGCTATTGAACATTACGTGCAATTCCATAGGACTATGACAGGCTATTGAACATTACGTGCAATTCCATAGGACTATGACAGGCTATTGAACATTACGTGCAATTCCATAGGACTATGACAGGTTATTGAACATTACGTGCAATTAAATAGGACTATGACAGGTTATTGAACATTACGTGCAATTCCATAGGACTATGACAGGCTATTGAACATTACGTGCAATTCCATAGGACTATGACAGGCTATTGAACATGACGTGCAATTCCATAGGACTATGACAGGTTATTGAACATTACGTGCAATTCCATAGGACTATGACAGGCTATTGAAAATTACGTGCAATTCCATAGGACTATGACAGGCTATTGAACATTACGTGCAATTCCATAGGACTATGACAGGCTATTGAACATTACGTGCAATTCCATAGGACTATGACAGGCTATTGAACATTACGTGCAATTCCATAGGACTATGACAGGTTATTGAACATTACGTGCAATTCCATAGGACTATGACAGGCTATTGAACATTACGTGCAATTCCATAGGACTATGACAGGCTATTGAACATTACGTGCAATTCCATAGGACTATGACAGGCTATTGAACATTACGTGCAATTCCATAGGACTATGACAGGCTATTGAACATTACGTGCAATTCCATAGGACTATGACAGGCTATTGAACATTACGTGCAATTCCATAGGACTATGACAGGCTATTGAAAATTACGTGCAATTCCATAGGACTATGACAGGCTATTGAACATTACGTGCAATTCCATAGGACTATGACAGGCTATTGAACATTACGTGCAATTCCATAGGACTATGACAGGCTATTGAACATTACGTGCAATTCCATAGGACTATGACAGGCTATTGAACATTACGTGCAATTCCATAGGACTATGACAGGTTATTGAACATTACGTGCAATTCCATAGGACTATGACAGGTTATTGAACATTACGTGCAATTCCATAGGACTATGACAGGCTATTGAACATTACGTGCAATTCCATAGGACTATGACAGGTTATTGAACATTACGTGCAATTCCATAGGACTATGACAGGCTATTGAACATTACGTGCAATTCCATAGGACTATGACAGGCTATTGAACATTACGTGCAATTCCATAGGACTATGACAGGCTATTGAACATTACGTGCAATTCCATAGGACTATGACAGGCTATTGAACATTACGTGCAATTCCATAGGACTATGACAGGCTATTGAACATTACGTGCAATTCCATAGGACTATGACAGGCTATTGAACATTACGTGCAATTCCATAGGACTATGACAGGAAATTGAACATTACGTGCAATTCCATAGGACTATGACAGGCTATTGAACATTACGTGCAATTCCATAGGACTATGACAGGCTATTGAACATTACGTGCAATTCCATAGGACTATGACAGGCTATTGAACATTACGTGCAATTCCATAGGACTATGACAGGCTATTGAACATTACGTGCAATTCCATAGGACTATGACAGGTTATTGAAAATTACGTGCAATTCCATAGGACTATGACAGGCTATTGAACATTACGTGCAATTCCATAGGACTATGACAGGCTATTGAACATTACGTGCAATTCCATAGGACTATGACAGGCTATTGAACATTACGTGCAATTCCATAGGACTATGACAGGCTATTGAACATTACGTGCAATTCCATAGGACTATGACAGGTTATTGAACATTACGTGCAATTAAATAGGACTATGACAGGTTATTGAACATTACGTGCAATTCCATAGGACTATGACAGGCTATTGAACATTACGTGCAATTCTATAGGACTATGACAGGCTATTGAACATGACGTGCAATTCCATAGGACTATGACAGGTTATTGAACATTACGTGCAATTCCATAGGACTATGACAGGCTATTGAACATGACGTGCAATTCCATAGGACTATGACAGGCTATTGAACATTACGTGCAATTCCATAGGACTATGACAGGCTATTGAACATGACGTGCAATTCCATAGGACTATGACAGGCTATTGAACATTACGTGCAATTCCATAGGACTATGACAGGCTATTGAACATTACGTGCAATTCCATAGGACTATGACAGGCTATTGAACATTACGTGCAATTCCATAGGACTATGACAGGCTATTGAACATTACGTGCAATTCCATAGGACTATGACAGGCTATTGAACATTACGTGTAATTCCATAGGACTATGACAGGCTATTGAACATTACGTGCAATTCCATAGGACTATGACAGGCTATTGAACATTACGTGCAATTCCATAGGACTATGACAGGCTATTGAACATTACGTGCAATTCCATAGGACTATGACAGGTTATTGAACATTACGTGCAATTCCATAGGACTATGACAGGCTATTGAACATTACGTGCAATTCCATAGGACTATGACAGGCTATTGAACATTACGTGCAATTCCATAGGACTATGACAGGTTATTGAACATTACGTGCAATTCCATAGGACTATGACAGGCTATTGAACATTACGTGCAATTCCATAGGACTATGACAGGCTATTGAAAATTACGTGCAATTCCATAGGACTATGACAGGCTATTGAACATTACGTGCAATTCCATAGGACTATGACAGGCTATTGAACATTACGTGCAATTCCATAGGACTATGACAGGCTATTGAACATTACGTGCAATTCCATAGGACTATGACAGGCTATTGAACATTACGTGCAATTCCATAGGACTATGACAGGCTATTGAACATTACGTGCAATTCCATAGGACTATGACAGGCTATTGAACATTACGTGCAATTCCATGCTCCTCAAACCTTCGCAAACTGGTCACTCCAGCTGTCCAGGAAGGAAGACCAGAAGTGGCGTCAGCGAGAGGCATAGATCCTCATGAACCCCCGGCGACTGCGTGGGGGCTCATGAGGTTCTATACCTATTGCATGTGGTGTGTCGTGGTTTTTTTTATGCAGTGAAGGAGCTGATACGACGCTTTAACTCTTTCTATCCCAAGACCGAAACCCCCAAATGTTGCCCCTGTCCTCTGAAGACTGCATTGGAGTGCAGGACACAGATCGACCATGATAGTTCAAGGGTGATGCCAGAATAGCTTGGCGCCTATGGGCGCCAAGCTATTCTGGCATCACCCTTGAACTATCATGGTCGATCCATATATTGCTGTGGTGTGTCTGGGGTAGAATGAGTTAAGTCTCGACCTGCCTATAATAATTATAACACGCGCACAATCCTAGTACGGCGTCATACCCAACCGCCTCCCTCTTTCCCTTCAAGACCTAAAGCAACAGATCGTACATGCCATCCGGGCTCTACAAGCGAAATGTTTCTTACGCTCAGTCCTAACAACAACACAACAACAAAAAGATAGATTTAAAGAACTAATATCTAAAATGTTACCTAAACGTAAAAGCAGCGTCGCTACCAAAATGAATACAGAATGTACGAAAAGTGCATCGAATTGCACATTTTCAATAGCCAGGACTTGCATATCATAGTCAAAACTGCTTTATTTATTTTATTTTTTTTATAGCAATTTTAGCCCCAAGCAAAAAAAGAAAAAAAAATCTCGTTGCACTAAAGGACAGTTGTCTGGCAGTTTCTGGCTCGGAAAATGTCCAGCAACCTGCAACTGGTGGAAAGATTCTCCGCCGACATAGTCAAAAATGTTCAATACGAACACACAGCATCTGAAGGGTTGATCTTATTTGTCTAATGTACAAAGGAAAGTTTATAGACAATGCCACGACTAGCAAACAGTGGCTCATTTGTAAGCAGGGCAAAAGCCACTAGGAAAAATCATTCCTTTCTTCAAAACATGTCTACTCCGTCTGCAAAAGGCATGGATTCTCATGAGCCCCTACAGCCGCAGGGGTCATGAGAATCCATGCCTTTTGCTGGGTTGACAACTATCCTTTTCTATCCTACTTAGCTCCAGAAGATGCAAATGAGTCTCCGTTTTCAATTTCTTTGTGTTAGGCATTGTATCCGAAGTAGAGACCGAGGCAGAATTCAACACCGGGGTTGAACACCCGAGGACCTTACGTGGCTGAGGAACATAGATGTACATGTAATTCAAGAAAAATGACAGGCAGAGGTCCTTCTGGGGCCCCTGCACTGAGACTGCGGCTCTATCCCATTTCCAAGACTGGCGTAATCGATGCGGAGCAGATCGTGAAAATGTGGCGAAAGACAGGTAGTTCAGACACCATAGAGAACAAACCCTGCAGGCCAGTTCAGACGCTATCACCTCCCTCTACCTACAAGAGGCATAGATTCTCATGAGCCCCTGCAAAGCAGGGGCTCATGAAAATCTAAGCCTCTTGTCGTCACAGGCTGGACTTGATGATCCTGAAATTGAGGGAGTCATTTTCGTTGGGTTTTTTTGTCGTCCGCAGTAAGTCTGGCACCGCTGTCCGATTCTTCGCCGTAATCGGCCACGCTTCCTCGGAGATCACGTGCCG
Organism: Semisulcospira habei; assembly: GCA_036245525.1. Classification (NCBI taxonomy): domain Eukaryota; kingdom Metazoa; phylum Mollusca; class Gastropoda; family Semisulcospiridae; genus Semisulcospira; species Semisulcospira habei. The sequence continues at coordinate 9,012,877 of BTPG01000005.1, forward strand.
GTGTGGAAAGCAGGACAGACCCTGGACGAACCCCCTCCTCCCCCCCCCCTCTCCCCTCCTTTGTTGTACACAGTCAATACGAGGCACCCGGTCCAGTCGACGACAAGTCCTCGGGGACAAACGTCGCGCTAAGCAGCCGTCGGCCCGCGTACGGTTGTGCTTCGTTCGGCGAACCGCCGTAGTAATCTACAAGACGCATCCAGTACACACAAAAATCCTCGGGCAGACATAGGCAGCCAATAGCAACCGATGTCGGCCCACAGATCTTATGCTTACCAGGCATAGACTAACAGTTAACAGGTTAACCTATTAAACCCAGAGGCTGAAATTTTTCAAGTGTTGTGCTTGCCCTCCAAAGGTTACACATTCCAAATCCTTTAGTTGTCACTTACTTTCTTCACGCAATGACAAAATAAGTAGAGAATTGTCTACTTGTTTGTTTGTCTAGTTGAAAAAGGGTTTTACCCGAAATATTAATAAATTGTGTTGTAACTGTCTTTTCTAAGCTCGTTTCTTTCTTTCTTCGTTGTGATATTCTCTAGACAGATCAGTCATTTTAGTTCAAGGGTGGTGCCAAAATTGCTTGGCGCCCATGGGCAAATGTATTTCCTCTTAAAGTGTATCAGACGGAAGGGTTAGAGGAGTTAGTTATTGGCGCTTAGCCGGAGGCACCGAAACAACAGTTAAATTAAAAACATCTTTCACCCACTGGGCAAACTGAACTTTAACCCATTTCATCCTGAGGCTGATTTTGTAAAATTTTCCTATTGTCCTAAGAGGGCAGCATTACTGATTAGGAGATAGATCAACTGTTTTAGTTCAAGGGTGGTGCCAGCCTGAGGCGCCAAGCTATGCTGGCACCACCCTTGAACTATCAGTCAAATTTATTGCAAGCAACGGGTGTATCAGGATGAAAAGGGTGACACGGACCCAACCCGCCCTTTCCCAACGCATATAAAGAACTGCCGAGGCAACTAAATAATTTGAACATTCGCAATGGTGAGTTTATCCCCTCGGGAGAAAATATGACGGTTGGGGGTCATTTAGAGGTGAGTTTTCCCGGGTGAAATTCACAGCATGTTCGGCGCGCTTTCACCAGCCCGAAATCAGCGATCAACGTTAACTCATTCAGCCCGGCGCACGTATTTCCCACATTTTGGAGGCGTCATCTAACGACTATGCACCTGTTGCAGGAGATGTATCGACCATGATAATTCAAGGGCAGTGCCAGATTAGCTTGGCGCCTCTGTCGGCGCCAAGCTAATCTGGCACTGCCCTTGAATTAACATGGTCGACCCATGTCCTGCTGTAGTGCGTCAGGGCTGAATGAGTTAAGGATTATAAGGTATAGGCCTTTTATCTCCTGCAAACCAAACCAGCAATAATGGTCTGCCTGTTGACCGTGGCTGGAATCAAGAAGGAGAAGAAGTTGTTTTGGGAGTATACATGAGTGAAGACATGATATATAATAAATAAATAAATAAATAAATAAATAAATAAATAATTAAAAAAACACATATTCGCACATTTTAGGAAGATTACAAAAGTAGGTAAAAGCACTGTCAGGGCAGCGAATTGTGCATTATCGACTAATGATCATAGATCGAGTTAGTTAGTTGGTTATTTGGGTTTAACGCCGAGCAGGCGGCTAAGGCCATCTTATGGCGGGATCATAGATCGAGATTGGTCAAAGCACACAACAACAACAACAACAAAAGGATAGGAAAGAAGGGTGCGCTAAGTAAGTGACTGGAAGTAATGAATATGGAAGCCTGCAGACACCACAGAAAAATGTGGTTGTCCTTGCAGGTAGGCAGAAGTTCCTGCCTTTCCACCAGTATGCCGAATGGTGTGCTAGGTCGCTTAGACCGAAACAGGTGTCCACACCGGCTAAACAATCTGGACCCACCATGAGGGACCTAGATCTAAATTCCCATGCATCAAGAGGTTGGAAATCCAGTGAATATGCGAGGGGGGGTGGGTGTTCCATATTCATTGCTTCCAGTCACTTACTTAGTGCACCCTTCTTTCCTATTCTTTAGTTTATGCTTTGACCAATTCTCTCTCCTGACAATGTTTTTACCTACTTTACTTTTGTAATCTTCAAAAAAATATTATCACTGGCAGTATCCCCTTTTCTTTTTAACTCATTCAGCCCGACGCACGTATTTCCCTAATTTTGGACGCGTCCTCAAACGACTGTGCACCTGTTGCAGGAGATGGATCGACCATGATAATTCAAGGGTAGTGCCAGATTAGTTTGGCGCCGACAGACGCCAATCTAATCTGACACTACCCTTGAATTATCATGGTCGATCCATCTCCTGCTGTAGTCCGTCAGGGCTGAAAGGGTTAATTATATTCGCACATTGCTCTGAGAGGCTGTAAGTCTTGCGGTATTGAGAGAGAACGCAGCGGCTGACTCTTGAGCGTCACAGGTATACAGTATTCTAAACCTGAGACTGACGGTCATGTTACATATTCAAATTGAGCAGTTCTGGCAGTGCAAGGACCGGTGTTTTTAAAAATAATTTTTGCCTTATTTGAAAATTTGTAGTAGGGCTGAATATTGGAATTTGCCGGAAATGTCTGATTAGATGAGAGGAGACATGTTTGGTGCTTTGATTCATACGGGCCATCCTGAGCTTATCCTGTGGACAATTGTGGGCCTATGTTGAGTTGCCGTTGACGTAGTCATTTGAGAGGCACGCTGATTTCATCTGTGCTTGGGTGTGGGGTTGGTAAGGAATCAGGTTCATAGCCCCAAAATGAGACAGTCAATGTGCAGTTTTTGTTGGTATTTTGTGCATGGCAAATGTGCAGCTGGTGGGCGGTAGTGTTTTTTTAGGGGATTGAAATATTAGGGGATGACTGGGACTGACTAAGGCTAAGAGACTGGACAGTACGGAAACGGCACTGTGTTCCGTGGCCTGACGCTCCGAGTCAGGGGCACAACTCTTCACGTAACTGCCATAACTTCGGTTTTCTCCCCTTGTGGTTTTACTCAGGACTAACTCTTCGTACAGTCTAGTCGTAGATTGTGGAAAGGGTCATACACATTCACACCGACAAAGTGCGCAGGCTGAAATCACACTGACCTGCTCTGTCCGAGGGACTTCAAGAAGACTGAGTAGGTCGGTTGTCCCTTTGTCTGTCGGTAGCGCTTTTTGTCGCGATGATTCCTGTCGGAATCATCGCGACAAAAACCGCTACCGACAGCCAAAGGGGTACAGTTTTTATGGTTACCGCCAAGCAAGCAACTAAGGCCATATCACAACGGCTCAAACAGCAGCGGGAATAATCGTCATGACGCATAGCAGGTCAGAAGCTGATGGAGATCTGTGGCTCTTGTCGATAGAAGAGGTTCAAGAGATTCGCTGTTAGACTGAAACCTACATCTACCATGTAGATGGTAGCACTGGTCATTTCTAATCACACACAATACTCGCCCAAAAATCTGATCTATGGGAAATCAACGCGAAACATGGACTTAGATGCGGGCGATCGTTCTTGCCGACCAGAGGCACAAGATCCTCATGCGCCCCTGCGACCGCAGGGGCTCATGAGGATCTGTGCCTCTTGTATTTGGCAGGAGATTCGCTTCAGAAAAATGATCACACGGGCAGTACCGGCCAAATCTAATCAGGGAAGGGACAGCCACGTAGCTTGGCCACCATAATGGTAGACTTAATCCTCCACGATCTCCCGCCGCCGTAGATGTAAATGAAGCCGATGCCCAGGTAGCAAGACGCACATATTCTTATGAGACCCTGCAGCTGCAGGGCCCCATGCACATCTATGCGGCTTGAAGGCGTAACGGGCTTGAACCGCAGACGCGTCTGTGTACCCCATGTCCAGCCAAAAACCAATATTTGTCAGATCAGGGGAGGCAATCGTTGTGGACGGCTTAACGTCCCGCCACCAAGGGAGACAATCAGCCCTCAGGGACCAAAGGTCTTCAAGGCAGAACATGCCAGAGACTTGCATAAAAAAGTTCCACTCAATTCCTTTAACACATTAGTCCCCGATCACTCTTAGTGCCAGAGGGACATTAAAATGAAGAAGATGATGACTTTAACACTGGGGCAGAGTGAACGCCAGTTTATAGTTACCGGGGGTTTACAACGCCGAGCAGGCGACAAAGGCTATCTGATAGCGGGTAGTCAACACCAGAAACATGTAAAAAAAAAATAATAATAAAAAAAAAGTACTATGCAATTCTTTAGCCCTTCCACTGCCGATAAAAAAAATGTACACGAAACTGCAAGAGGCATAGATCCTCATGAGCCCCCGCAGTTGCGGGGGCTCATGAGGATCTATGCCTCTTGTTGAAATCACTTTGCATCCATGTTCATTCGACAGCTCTTGAATTTACAAGCACAATCTGCGTCCACTGTCAGTGAAGAGGCTTTAACCCCTTTCCTGCCCGGGCAGAGTGAACATGGTCAACCTTAGAATGTAAAAGGTCCTCGGGCAGACGTGAACCTGTAACCTCCAGCTAGAGTGACTTCGACCGTAACTACCGCGTCGGTTAAAACGGCCAAAATCCAGACCCAAAAGGCGACTGCCAAGCGTGTAAAACGCAGAGACTAACCCAAGGAAGAAAGAAGCGCGCTTAGAAAAGACAGCTACAGCACAATTTTATGAACATTTTCCAAATAGATAAACAAGAATACACTTCGCTACTTGTCGTATCGGAGCGTGTAGAAGTGACAACTCAAATGCTTGGGCGGATCTGGGGGCGGTTCCAGACCCCCCACCCCCCTCTCCCCAACCCAATTTTTTTTTTAAAAATTGCTATGACAAAGTTCCTTTTTGGGGTGTTTGGACCCCCCTCCCCTCTTCCCTCCCCCCCCCCCTCTCCGCCCTACCCCCCCCCCCCCCGCGCAACCCCCCCCCCCCCGTCCCCCTCCGCTCTTTTTCGGCCCCTGGAAGCAAGGTCTAGCGTCAGGGCAGCCTTTAGTACGAGGTTGAAGTCCCAAACAAAAAGTTGGAACCCCCCCCCCCCTTTCGAAGTAACTGATCCGCCCCTGCCCCTAAAGACACCTCGGCGAGACTGATCAAATTTGCAACATGTACTGTTCTAAGAGCACCAATATGAGGTCAAGGAAACAGCTCAGCAAAGTGGAGGGCTCCCAACTACTCGTAATCCCCTATGCCAACCTGGCCTGGCTTGTCGTCCACGCAGGGGCCTGCCGCCCCCCCCCCCCCCCCCACCCCCCGCCCCCCCCCCTTCCCCCATGCGATCTACCAAAGACATGGCCGGAGTACGAGCAAAGCTATACCTAGCTCGAGGCCCGATATGTCATACCGCGGAAGAAATCGACAACACCTAGGCGAGAAGTTGCATCGTGACGGCGGGAGATTTTCGCAATCGCCCGCCCGCCTTTGGCCTGCGGGAACACCGGGTAGTGTTTATGACCTCAGTCTTTAACTCCTTCACTGCCACAGTTCGTACTTTGTACCTCTGTGTACATCTGTAAAAGTTCGAAAGGGCTCCAGTCGTCCCATGAAACAATGGATACAAAGTGATTTCAGCAAGAGGCATAGATCCTCATGAGCCCCCGCAGTCGCGGGGGCTCATGAGGATCTATACCTCTTGCACGGTAGTGTGGTGTTAATTTTTTCCCGGCAGTGTAATGTTAAACTCGGCACTCTTCGTCAACGCCAGTTCTTCCGTGTGTTCCCGATCACAGAAGAACTCAAGAAGTGTCCACTTGCGCGAGGAATATAGCGATTGTTTGCCACATTGGCACACATAGCATCAAGAAAGGATTTTTTGTTTTTACATCAATGTCATGCTTCAAGTTAAAGTTGTATTGCATTTCCTTGTGATCCATGTCACCGTTTTCTGCGGCGGGCGCCGAGGAGTTTGTTCCGTCGTCTTGCTACGCGACTTTTTATGTTCGCCGTCGCTAGATGTTTTCCAGCCACCGCCTGCCATTCTCGATAACTGAATAGAGAAGAAATATTGACCCTCAGCAACACTCGCTCACTCAATTCTCCTCGATGTTCGACTTGAATAGGATCCTGTAAGGTCACGTACAATACGGGTTTTCTGAACCGGGGAGAGTTAGTATTAGGGTTTTACACCGCGCAGGCGACTAAGGCCATCTCGCGACGGTGCTCCGAGGAGAGACGAAGTGGTAAAAATTAACCCTTTGGCTGACGGTAGCGGTTTTGTTGCGATGATTCCTGCAGGAATCATCGCGATAAAAACCGCAACCGACAGGTAAACGTTTAGTTTATTTTACCCCGAGCAGGCGACTAAGGCCATCTCACGGTGAGGTGTTAACCGAAGGGGTGTAGGGGGCTCTGGATAGAGGTAGCACCTTTGCTGTTCGGCAGCTGCGTCCTACATAGGACGGACGGGCATCACTGGTCCTCATCCATCTCCTTAATCTCTCTCGTGTTGGCTCCAAGCGCCACACCCTGGCAAACCACCTCAGCTGGTGGGCTAAACCACGTGAGGGGGTGGTGTTCACATTGCACCACTAGGCGGATGAGCTGTTTCTGACAGCCAACGGCTAGAGGACGGAGGAGATCAGGTTGGATCCAACGGCCAAATGTGGGGGAGTAAACCCTTCAAATCAGGAGTGGAGCCCCGAAGGCAGACAGTTGCCTGTATTCACGCACTGTTCTGGCAGCTCCTGCAGCCAAACTGGTGCCAAACGTACTGCTTTGCATTCCTTTGGATACATCAGCGAGGCCGAGAGGGAGATCTTGACGACTGGGCACCCCATGATCTCCGTACACTTTGCCCAGGCTTGCGCCCTGGAGAGGTCACTCCAGTGACTGACCCAGCAAGCGCATATACTCCATTGTCTTCCGAGACAGGATGCCAAACATGCCAAACGTTAACCGAAGGCAAAAGAAAAAAACGCTTTTGGGATGGTACGTCTCAAAGTTCCACCATGGAAAGGAATGGAGGGGTGGGGGGGGGGGGGCGACAAAGTTCAAACCGATTGGAATATGTGTCTGCACATCTGAGAGAGAAAGCAACAATGCGAGCCATCTCCTGGCACCATCCTCACTGGGTAGGCGGGCGCATGAATGGACTTGACTGCAAATATCACTAAAGGCAGTCGCACACGCAATACGGAATGAGACCGACATTCGATTTGAGGGACAGGTTACAGTCAAGCCTGTTTGAAACGGCCATCTAAGGGACAGGCCAGATGTGCGCCTATATAGGCAGTTGACGTTTTTATAAAGGGTCATGTTTCAGTAAAAATTAAAGGGAAGCATACTTCTTAAATGGCTATTATAGACAGTGGCCATTATGCAAAGGTGGCCGCTGTAGCAGGTTTGACTGTATCCGATTATGTGTACAGCAAGAGACAGATTCCCATGAGGCCCTGCGAAGCAGGGGCTCATGAGAATCTATGTCTCCTGCAGATGGGTGGCTCTGCATAATAAGCTGAACGGTACGACCAATCTTCTGTCCAACCCCCCCCCCCACTTCCCTAGTCCTTCCCGGTATCCCCCCCCCCCTCCCCCCCACGATTCTGTGCCCTCGCGCCCTCTCGCCTGTTTTCTAACTCTCGTTCCTTCTGTTTGCGGCAATTTCAGGGGACAGTAATCTGGTGGATGTCAAGGGAGTTAAGCTATTACTACCCGCAGTCTGGCGTTTATATGCGGTGAAGGCATTTTATAAGCTTCGGTTGAAAACCCGTTCACCCCTTAAGTCTGAGGCGAAGATACACATGCGGAAGATCTGTGACCACAAGGAGCATAGATGATCGTGAGAACTCAACCTGCATGGGCTGAAGAACATCTATGCCTCTTGAACCGAAAAAGGATGGTTGGATGCCGGGTGGGCGTTCATCGTGCGAAAGTTTGGACAAATCATTACGTGCTTATTCGCTGTGGATTCTGGGACTTTAACCCATTTAGCCCCGACGCGCTACATCAGGAGATGGATCGACCATGACAATTCAAGGGCAGTGCCAGATTAGCTTGGCGCCTCACGGCGCCAAGCCAATCTGGCACTACCCTTGAATTATCAAGGACGATTCCTCACCTGCAAACTGGTAATAGTCGTTTCGGTGACACATCCTACATTTGAGAAATACGGCCCTGGGGTTAAACGGATTAACCCCCCTCCTGCACGCAGCCAACAATATTGTAAACAGCAGCGGTGGCTGCACATACAGGGGTTAACTTTAGTCCAATAAGTCCGCAAATCCGTACGCTATAAATCAATTAGCTCATGAAAAGTACGAGATTTTCTACTCCTAGTACGAGATTTAGTATTCCAATAGGTGATTTGATTACACGGGTTCCGCTAACTCATTCAAGCTTTCCATTACTATTTTGACGTTAACTCATTCGAGACGTGCTGCATCCGGATACGCGGCATAAAGCCGCGTATCCGGATGCAGCACGTCTCGAACGTGTTAATGGGTATTTTACTCTTTGGTATATATCCTGTAAAGTACCGCTAATTTGTAAAATTTTGCTAAAACGGAAGTAAGTGGAGCAGCCAGTATGAGGTACCGATTAGGTTTGACAGATGTGGGGCCAAATTGAAGAATATTACTGAAAATATTTTTAAAGAATACTGATAATTAAGAGGAAGTAAAGATAAACGTGGAAAATTTGTCCGAGATCAACAATCTCTCCTATTAGAATGAATCAAGTCTGTCCTTCGCTGCCTTGCCTTGGGCTTGTTCGAGTCCATCATGGAAAACATCTTAGTTACTGAAAGATGTTCTTGCACGGCAGTGACAATCAACATTGCATTGAGGTTTGGAGTTTTCCTGCTCATTGTGAAGCTTTTGAACTGCAAGCTGAGGGGCGGAGCTGTGCGTTTGTGTGTGTGTGTGTGTGTGTGTGTGTGTGTGTGTGTGTCTGTGTGTGTGTGTCTGTGTGTGTGTGTGTGTCTGTGTGTGTGTCTGTGTGTGTGTGTGTGTCTGTGTGTGTGTGTGTCTGTGTGTGTGTCTGTGTGTGTCTGTGTGTGTGTGTGTCTGTCTGTGTGTGTGTCTGTCTGTGTGTGTGTCTGTGTGTGTGTCTGTCTGTGTGTCTGTCTGTCTGTGTGTCTGTCTGTGTGTGTGTCTGCGTGTGTGTGTGTGTGTGTCTCGTCGTGTCGTGTCGTGTCGTGGTGTGGTGTGTGTGCGTTTCATCTTTGTAACGCACCTCGCCGCCAGTCAGTGCTTGGCTGGGATCAGTGGCCGCCAGTCGATGTAATTTTCTAAGGCTACATTACTTTCTTCTGTCCTATCGTTCTCACTCTGTTTCTTCTTCTTTTACCTTCTATCGCTCTGCGCTTTGTTAGGATAGGGAGCTAGTGCTAGGGATTTTTTGTTGTTTATCTTCGTCTTGTAATCATGTAACTAAACTATATATTCATTTGGTGTTGCCCCCATTTGTTATCTCACTGCGGTAATGATGCTCGGTCATCGCTCCTCACCGCCGGTACGGGGGTGTGATAATCTTTTTCTGCACCACCACTTGACCATGTTGTCTCTATCTGATTGGTGCTAATCAAATACGTGAGCAACTTATTTATTATTTATTACATGGTATTTATATGGCGCATTTCTCATATTTATAATATAACTCAATGCGCAGAATGTAGCCGCGAACTGAAACCCAACAAGCACGCTCACGTGAATCACGCGCATTCACTCACACACAGAACATTCACGTGGTGCTAAGGGCAAGCTCAACGAGCTACTGAAGTGACGGTATTTGGAAATCGTTTTGTATTTGAAATTTTATGAAGTTGGCTGAAACTGACACCAAAGTGGAGGGGGAGGAAGAACCGGAGTACCCGGAGAAAGAACCCCCGACGGTCCGCCCGAATTAACGGTGACACTAGAGGAAAAAAGTCCGACGCCGGAACCCGGAATCGAACCTCGTACCTTTAGCATTGGTGGCAGGCGCCTTAACCACTGCGCCACGGACCGCCCCGTCTAAAGTCTTCTGGATCGAGATGCACGTAAATTTCAACAGCCAGTACCCGTCCGTCATAGTTCTAACGCCTTTGTTTTGAGCTATTTTAGACGTAAATCTCAGGGCAATACAGAGGGACATTCGGTTGGCAGTTGCCGTCTTGGGAAAGGTTCTTGGGGGGGGGGGGGGGAGTGGGGAGGGGGAAAGGGGGGCAGGGGGGGAGGGGGGCAGGGGGGAGGGGGGGGGGCTGAGTTCCGCCTCAGAAGTGAACCGTTGTGGTTTGCGGTTGTAAATGCATGCACTGTTAACCCATATCATACCGAGGCTAAAAGCTTCAAATGTGTACACTGCCATATGCAAGCTACATTATAGTACTTGCAGATAAGGATATAGACCAATGGCTTTTGTTAAGGGTAGTGCCAGAATAACTTAACGCCTGTAGAGACGCCAAGCTATTCTGGCACTACCCTTGAACTATTTTAATCAAACTTATTTCACACACTGGTGTATACCGAATGATAAGAGTTAACTCTTTCGAGCCGTGCCGCATCCGGATTCGCGGCTTGACGCCGTGTGTACATATGGAGCCGGCTTGACGCCGTGTGTACATATGGAGCCGGCTTGACGCCGTGTGTACATATGGAGCCGGCTTGACGCCGTGTGTACATATGGAGCCGGCTTGACGCCGTGTGTACATATGGAGCCGGCTTGACGCCGTGTGTACGTATGGAGCCGGCTTGACGCCGTGTGTACATATGGAGCTGGCTTTACGCCGCGAATCCGGATGCGGCACGTCTCGAAAGAGTTAACCACACCTTCGACACTAACAAATTCATTTGTGACTTTCACGTCTGCTTCCACGTCCTTACTTTATCCCCACTGTATTAACACATTCTACCCCAGGACCGAAATCCACAAATTTTGAAGTTGCCCTCTGAAGGACTGTACTAAATGCCAGAGCCAGATCGAGCGTGATAGTTCAAGGGTGGTGCCAGAATAGCTTAGCACCTATAGGCGCATAGCTATTCTGGCACCACCCTTGAACTATCACGCTCGATCCACGTCTTGCAGTGGCGTGTCTGGGTTGAATGAGTTAACCCTTTCAGTGCCGAGAAAACTTGAACACCACCCACCTGCAAGAATTATAGATCCTCATGAGCCCCCGCAGTTGCGGGGGCTCGTGACGATCTATGCCTCTTGCTGACACCACTTTGAATCCCTGTAACGATGACGTCTGGAGTTTTGGGGGTGTTGAATTGACGAAGAGAGCAGCAACACAGTCCGATTCAGATGTCACTGAACGTCTTTAAAGTACTCTTACACGTAAATCTAAAGACAAATTTCAGAACCATTTGTGTTTGTTATGCCTTGTCGACACACCTAAAGCATGTTCTTAATTAAACGAACTTTAGTTCGCGAACTCTGACGATCTAGAGTTCACGATTTCGGACGAACCAGGTTGGTTTTTAATTGGACGATCTAAAGATACGGCGAACCTAGTTCGAAGTATTTCACGATCCTCGGCAAACCATAGTTCGCTGTTGGAAAAAGTTCGCTCAACTTGTCGAGCGATCCAAGGCGAACCTTTTCTCTGATTGGTCAAAACTTTTACCCTCTTCTGCGTTAGAGGTAAGAAGATAGTCACCGATACAAGCAAATATGGCGGACGGCGATATTTTTTAACTCGTGCGAAGAACAAGACCTAATTTTTATTGATTTGTGGGAGGCGCAACGCTGTTTGTGGGGTCACTACAGCAACGAGTACAAAAACAAAAATCGTCCAAATCGCGAAGCGGCATAGCGGCAGCCATTTTGAACACCTTCGCAGACAGTAAGTACGCCGAATCAAGCACTTTAGAAAGAGAACCATGGCAAACCTGGTTTGCTGAAGTTCGCCTAGGTTTGTTCAACCTCAATTAAGAAACAAACCAAAAGATCGCCGATCTTCTCCGATCTATATTTGCCGATCAAAAGTTCGTCCAATTAAGAACAGCTCTAACACACTTCCGCATCAGCGTGGCCACGCAGCAAACGCACACAAGCGTAATCACGTTTGTTTATTCTGTGCAGCCGTTAGCACGTCAATCTATTTTTAAATGTTTCTCGTACATATAGCACAGTATTTATAGAACGTAGCGGGGTCGTTGGCAAATTACTTGAAATTAAGACGACCTGTGCTGGATTGTGTCTAAATGAACCATAGCTAGACCGGTGTATAGCGTTTAGTAACCACCTATTGCAGAAGTATTTCTTTGAACAGTTACGGCAATAGTGAACAATCGGCTTCAAGTGCCTATGAATCTAGAATGTTCACACATTTAGCAGTTATCCCGGTCTGGCCTGCTGCGTCACTATTTTAGATCAGCTGCGTGGATTCGGTTTAGAAGTCTTCACATTGTGTCCACTGACCCTACAGCCTACAGACAGGCCACTTGACCACGTTGGGCCTGCGGCTGTGTGAAGATCTGGATGCACAGCGCAGGCATGTTCTACAAAATTACATCAAATCACCATATTTATCAGCAATGCAAAATGAAAGTATGTGCCGTGCAACACAAGACATGCTGCTGAAATGTATCTCCATCATATACTCACTGACAAGCAAAAGAAATGCGACATTTTTGGAAACATCGGAAACACTATAGTATATATATATAAATATAATATCTTTTGCTAATCAGTGTTACGCTTGTGGTTGTGTTATTCTTTGAGAGCATGGATGTGTTAAGCATAGGAAAGAACCGATATTGATTTGAGTTATTTTGGATAAGAATTACGTACCTTTTTAGTAGGATTCATTTTCTTTTGCACGGAGAATTGCGATCGATTTTTGTTGTGACGCGTAATTTCGCTACAATGTTGTAAAGTTTGACCTATATTAGACTGGAAGGTTCTAGCAGGGTTGCGATCTTTCTATTGACCTCATATATGACGTCAAAGTTGTCGGCAACATTTTATAACATTGTATCAAAGGCGCTAAAAGGGTTTTGGAAATTTGTAGTAACTTCTAGAGAGTTCTTTGTTAATGAATATTAATGAGTTGTGGTTACGGCTTTTCTGATTGGTTGTGTTGGGAGAATTTGCTAGATTGTTCTGGAAATCTGAAATGGTGTAAAGGACCGTGTTGAGAGGTGTGTGTGTACATTGTATGAGAGACGCAGTGTGTCAAAAGTTTTGATGCATTGTAGAGTAGACAGTGTACCAGTGTTGGTGCATTTGTGGATGCATTGTGAGGAGATCGCATCGCTGCAATAAAATATTGTTGGAACTGTTACTCCATTGTGATCTACAACCTTGTGCCACGTGTGACGAGTTGCAGCTGAGTGAAGTTTCTTTACAAGAACCCTACGTGCGTGCGTCTGGTGTGATTGCATCGTACTACGACTACGACGACCACGTAAAAATGAGTATATATATAACCCCCACCCCCACCTTCATCCCCACCCGTAGTTTGTTTTTCCGATAAACAAAAGACCCAGTCAGTCCCCGCGAAGTTTACTCTACCACCCCCCCCCCTACCCCACTCCCAACACCGCCACTTTCCCTCGTGATACGTTAATGCCATATTTTGGAATTCGTGAATCGTAACTTAAATCTTCGTGAATCCGTGATGGTAACCACCACCCCCACCCCCTTTACCACCACCCCCACGCCCGTGGATACAACCTATTCCCCCACCCCCCTCCTTGAATGCGTTTAAAAGTGACTTCGTTTCTTTTCCTCGTGACACGTTAATGTCTTTATCTATAAACTCGTAAACAGCAAAATAAGTCGTGGTCAATCCGTGATGGCAACCACCCCCCCCCCTCCCCCACACCACCTCCCCAACCCCACCCCAGTGCCCACCACCCCCGACCCCCCTCCACCCAACCCCCCCCCCCCCCCCCCCCCCCCGCCATCTGGCGTTATAGTCTGCAGCGCACTCGAGTATATTCCATCGCAACACGCGAAAAGATCACTACGTCAATTTGGCGCGGCGGTCCAGTGTGGAGTGTAGTAAGACCGCCACCAATAGCACAAACACAATCTTCCTCACCTTCCGCAACTCCCACAGTCCCCCGACTACAACAAGCACACAGTATGTCCGCGGACGTCCGCTTAATTATTGAAGTCTTAAGATGGAACGCCGGTTCTCACTGAAAATCCCTACCGTCTGCCATAGAGTCTCATGAGTCCGCACAGGGCCCACCAGGCGCCATGCCACTTAAAGATGCACGTTTGAGAGGAAAGCTGCATGGTTGTCAACTCAATCAAGGCGTCCCCCATCAATAGCTGCGGATGTGAAGTACAGCGTTGCCTCCGGCAACGCTACACATTTTCGCAGCTGTTGAAGCGAGACTCCTTGAATGAATTAATGTTCAAACTCACGAGTGCAATGCACCTGTAGGAAATGAAAAGTGAAATTTAAACACACACACACACACACACACACACACACACACACACACACACACACACACACACACACACACACACACACACACACACAGAGACACACACACACATACACACACACACACACAGTCACATGCATAAATGATCCCACCACCCGCATGATCAATCTTGGTGCTGTGCTGCTGACTTACTTAAGTAAGCTTGGATAAAAGCAATGCCATCAATAGGCAAAATTCCACCCATCTGCAAAGGGCATAGATCTTGATTTAACCCTACAGACCATAATGTGGATTAGATGCAAGATCCCTTGTGACAAAGAGATGACTTCTTCTACACCAGCAAAGTCCATGTTTTCTCACACTGAGCTGTGAGCAGTATTTGAGATAAAAACATCTTTTGTCAAAATATGGCTATTTTGGACCTATTTTTTGAGATCTTGTGACCCTTGACTTTTCCGAGGGATCAACCAAATTAGTATGAATTGAAAGGTCTTGCCCTCAGGTATCTAAGTACCAAGTTTGGGTTTCAAGTTGTGAATAGTAATTGAGAAAAAAAAAAAGTCAAAATATAGCTATTTCTGACCTATTTCCTGAGCCCCTGTAACCTTTCCCTGTGTAGAGAGGTCACTCAAATTGGTATGTTTGAAAAGGTCTTGCCACAAAGTATCCTTGGGCCAAGTTGGAAGACTGTGGCTTGAGTAGTCTCCGAGCCAACGTTAATGTTTTCGGCAACGACGACGGCAGACCGGACACACAGAGCACCACTGAACTAAAGTAATAGACTAACTTTCGCTTTGCACGTCAGCCAACACTAAAAAAGTGAATGCGTTCTTTTCACTATCTGTGACCTCATGTGAACGCTGTAAAAATAAAATCTTACCTTAAAATCCCTCTCAGCACCAGTCTGAGCTTTGTTTGCTAATCCCCCATCGCTTGTTCAAGTTTACTGTCCCACCGGCACTAGATTATACTGAATACGGTGTAGTCAATCTTAGGATCTAAAGCTGTGTTTTCCCTCCTCCTTTTTCATCCGGGCTTGGGACCGGCAAGGGCGGAGTTGTATTCCTTTATAGATATACATCCAAAACGCACATAAGACTTTAGAATTACAAGGGCCTACACCACTTTCAAAACACTCACAAGTTTGCGCGCACATGGGTCACGTGATCAAATGTCATATCACCGCAAGATGTGCGAAACTATATTTTTTTTTTTTTGTAAAGAAAACAACTTGAATACCTTATTGGTCACAGGGGGTACCAATTAATGGTTCCGTTGACCTCCCTCAGGCCTCAGGTCAGTGTAGCGAACCCCGGTGACGTGTGCAATACCTTGACGTATCAGATACTAGCCTCACGTATTTGTATCCCCACCCCCACCCCCCATGCATCCCCCCTCCCCTTAACAACACACATACACACACACACATACTTTAAGACCCAAGGTCCCATTTCTCAAATGTTGGAGATATTGCATAACCTCTGTGTAACAGAGCTGCATATTGATTGACCATGATAATTCAAGGGTAGTGTCAGATAAGATTGGCGTCTTCAGGAGACAAGCTAATCTGACACTACCCTTGAATTATCATGGTCAATCCATCTGCTGATTCAGGGTCCCGGGCGATATGGGGTAAGACACTTTCACAAACACTGCCGAAATGTTCTAAGAACACATGACAGGGTCGGATCACTTTACACCAGGGGAGGGGGGAGGGGGGAGGGGGTCCAAACTTCTTGTTTGGGACCCTGAACCTGATACAAAA
This sequence comes from Semisulcospira habei, assembly GCA_036245525.1. Taxonomy (NCBI): domain Eukaryota; kingdom Metazoa; phylum Mollusca; class Gastropoda; family Semisulcospiridae; genus Semisulcospira; species Semisulcospira habei. The sequence goes on from BTPG01000005.1 coordinate 9,028,933, forward strand.
GGCCTCCACGACCCTACACTTTGCTTCGACGGGGGCCGAAAAACCGAAAAATCAAACAGTGAGGGGTGTGGGGGGGTGGGGGGGGGGGGGAGTAGTTGACAAAGTTTGTTTCCAGGGACCGGGAAAGGGGGGTGGGGTAGGCATCCAGGGCCTGACAGATCAAACCAGAGGGGGGGGGGAGGGGGGGGTGGTAGTGGTCGTCAGACCTTGCTTCCAGTGGCCGCAAAATCAAATGGGGGGGAGGGGGTGGGGAGATGTCGTCAGACATTGTAATCAAACGATGTGGGGGGGGGGAGGGGGGGAGGGGGCGGGCGTCATACCTTGCTTTCAGGGTCGAAGAATCAAAGAATGGGGAGAGGAGGGGTGGGGGGTGGTCGACGGACCTTGCTTCCAGGGGCCGCAAAATTCAAACAACCGATTGGGGGAGGGGGGGGGGGTTGAGCGACAGACCTTGCTTTCAGGGGTGGAAAATCAAACAGTGGGGAATGCAGGGGGGGGGGGGGTGGGGGGGGGGCAATGCGATAGACCTTGCTTCCAGGGGCCGAATGAACAAACAAGGGAGGGGGGGGGGGGGGGGGTCCAAACACCCCCGAAAAGGGACTTTGTTATAGCATTAGCAAGTTTGGGTTTAAAGTTGTGTTTGAGAAAATAACATCTTTTGTCAAAATGTGGCTATTTTGAACCTATTTCCTGAGCTTGCTCTTGTGACCCTTGACCTTACCGAGGGATCAACCAAATTAGTATGCATGGAAAGGTCTTACCCTCAGGTATATTTGTACCAAGTTTGGTTACATTGCTTAACAGCAACAAGGCTTTCTCAGGACGTGCCTGCACTGCTTATGAAAAAAAAAACTAAAAACAAAACAAACTAAACAGAATATTGAATGCATGTCGCCAGCCGGTTCAATACGTTAAATAAACCAACAACATGGGGCCTAAATAAAGCTAAGACCATTTAGCAACACACATCCAATATCAAGAGCTACAGGCAGCGCAGACAGTAGGGAGAGTTAAAAAAAAGGCAAATACAGGTGAATGGACCAAGAGTAGATAGATAGAAGCACATGCCTCAGAATACCCTGTGGGGCTGACCAGGGTGACCCTGGAAACTAAAACGTAGTTACCCCACCCAAGTCCCCCAGGGCAGACCCGGGTGGGGGGTACCAAGTTTGGGTTTGAAGTTGTGAATAGTATTTCTGGATCCAACCCTGCACCCTCTTACCCACCCTTGACCTTTGCAATGAGTTAAGTAAATTGGTATTATCATCAGCTACCTTTGTGCCCAATTTGATTGAAAAAAATTGTCAAAATGTTTGCTAATACCTCAAATTTTATGAAAAATTGGCATTTTATGTATACACATTTGCCAGCCTGTGATTCTTGATTTTCTGAAGCGTTATCCAAAACAAGTATGCATAGATAGGTCTTGCCATCAGGTATCTGTGTAGAAAGTTTGGGTTTAAAGTTTTGTCAAAAGATGGCTATTTTGAACCTATTTTCCTGAACCAGATCTTGTGACCCTTGACCTTACCGAGGGACCAACCAAATTAGTATGCATGGAAAGGTCTTGCCCTCAGGTATCTTTGTACCAAGTTTGGGTTTGAAGTTGTGAATAGTATTTCACTTTCAGTAAGTAAAAAATAAATTATGTCAAAATATAGCTATTTTTGATCTATTTCCTGAGCCCCTGTGATCTTGACCGTTGTGAGAGGTCACTTAAATTGGTATGTTTAGAAAGGCCTTGCCACAAAGTATCCTTGGGCCAAGTTTGAAGAATGTGGCTTGAACAGTCTTCGAGAAAATGCCAACGTTAAAGATTACGACGGACAAACAACCACTGGCCCAAAACATACTCACTTTTGCTTCGCACATGAGCAAAAAATGTACTACTCATACGTACGCACACACACACAAACACCACACCACACCACACACACGTGTACACACACACACACACACACACACACACACACACACACACACACACACACACACACACACACACACACAAACACCACACCACACCACACACACGTGTACACACACACACACACACACACACACAAACACCACACCACACCACACACTCATGTGTACACACACACACACACACACACACACACACACACACACACACACACACACACACACACACACACACACACACACACACACACACACGAAATAAGCAAAAATAATTGTTAGAAACTCAAACATAAGGTTCCACATGATGTGGAGCTTGCAGGTGTCCCAATAATATTAATAATAATAATAATAATTATTATTATTATTATTATTACTATTATTACTATTATCACATGCTCCAAAAATGTGTTTCTCACCAACATTAAATCTAGTGAGAGTAGTGTACACATTCGCGCCTTGCGCAGAGGAGGTGCGAAGGGTTTTTATGCGTCGATAGGAAGCGGTCAGTCCCAGAGGTAGGGCCAATAGTCCAAATCCATGTTGGTCTCTGTCTGTGAAGGAAATTGTTCTCCCTATCATACGCGCTATCAGGGCCCCCAAAGTGTCAGTTATTTCCCCTCGATCGCGGCCGCTATCGCTGTTTAATTCGAAACTACGGGAAAGTCACCGTCATACAGTATCTAAATAAATCTTGATAATAGAGGAAAGCGCTTGTTCCAAAACATGTACAGGCCGTGGCCCAATGAGCAAAGGACCTCGGGCCAACTGCGGCCGTCGTCGACCAAAGGCCCTTTTGCTACATGGGGAATGAGCTGGTATGTCTAATCATCTTTATGAGTTTTGCCAGCAAGATTGACTGTACATTGCTTAACAAGACAGCAACAAGACTTTCTCAGGACGTGCCTGCACTGCTTGTGAAAAAAACCAAACAGAATATTGAATGTATGTCGCCAGCCGGTCCATGATACGTTAAATAAACCTACAGCATGCGGCCTAAATAAAACCAAGACCATTTAGCAACACACATCCAACATCAAGAGCTACAGGCAGCGCAGACAGTAGGGAGGGTTTAAAAAAGGAAAATACAGGTGAATGGACCAAGGGTAGGCAGAAACACATGCCCCAGAATAGAGAGGAAAACCCACCCTGTGGGGATGACCAGGGTGACCCTGGGAACTAAAAAGTAGTTAACCCCCATCCAAGTCCCCCAGGGCAGACCCGGGTGAGGATTTGCCAGCAAGAGGCTTAGTTTTCACGAGCATCGCTGTGAGGTGGCTTTGGTCCCAATAACAGACAAACAGACAAACCAAATCAGGAGTATCTGTCTAGACTGCGTGCAACAAATCCAGACCAAAAAGGTGACTGCCAAGCGCGTAAAACTGAGAGGAGAACCAAAGAGTTATTTGGGTTTAACGCCGAGCGGGCAACTAAGGCCATCTCACGGCGGGATGGGTAAAAATCTGGCCAGCCAGACTAAAAGAAAGGTCTTAAGACAAGATGTAAATATATCTTTAAAATATTTCATGCTAAAATGTCGTCAAGGTCTTTAAAGGAAACGTCTACAGACTTAAAAAGGTCAAAATAATAGAATTAACATAGTCTATAAATGCTCAAATCTTATGAAAAATATTGCACTCTCTCAGAAAACTGAAGATCTTGTCCAGGGGTACATCCCGGAACCAAACCTTCAAGGTGTCTGCTGTGAAGTGCTTATATCTTGTGTCCGTTAGATTGGCACAAGACAGCAAAAAGTGTTTAACAGAATACAGCTCATCGCAGGCAAAACACCGTAGACGCTGCTCCTGTTTTAGTAAATTAGAGCGCGCGTAACAAACGTGTGCCCGATGTGGAGCCGAGCAAGGACAGTCTTCTCGTGGCGGCTGCAGCAGCGGTAAGGTAGACTGTCGGACACCTTAATCAGCTTCATGCAGCTTGTTAGCTTCCTCTTTGTCCCACTCGAAATGCCACTCACGGGCTATGTACTCACTAATCACAGGTTTAAAATCACTATGAACAGTCTGTGTGCCAAGGACAGGGTCGTTGCGGGCATCGTTGGCAGCAGAATCTGCGATCCTGTTGCCTTCGATGCCCACATGCCATGGGACCCAAATAAAAATGATGTCATAATATTCCTTCATCAAATCCGCGTAAAGCTCTCTAATCTGCACCAGCAGTGGGTGGTCTGTTCCCGCGCCCTGAAGGGCGTGCAGGGCAGAAAGAGAGTCAGACACAATCAGGAAGTTCCTTTCCCTAGACCGATAAGCATGCTTGAGTACCAGCAGAACCGCCTGCAGTTCTGCACTAAATACAGATAAATGGTTTAGGACGCGGTGCTTAAATGGGCGTAAGGATGTCGAGAGGACACTGCGGCCGCAGCCACTCTCCCATCCTCAGACTTTGAGCCATCCGTATAAATACGACAATAGCCAGAAAAACTTGAAAGGAGTTCATAGAGGCTCTGTCGGTATATGGCTGGTGGAGTACAGTCCTTCTTGTAGGCGATCAAGTCCAGCAAGATGTCAGGAACTGGTAATAGCCAGGGTGGAGTGATGTGTTGCAGATATTCCAAAACTTTGTCCAGGTCCACTCCAGCCGTCTGCAGATGAGGTCGGACGTCGGACACGGAGGGAACCAAAGAAAGAAAGAAGCACTCTTAGGGAAGACAGTTGTAATTAACCCTCTTAACCCCACGGCCGCATTTCCAAACTTTAGAGGTATTGTCTAACGACTATGACTATGTACTATTTGTAGGAGATGGATCGATCATGATAATTCAAGGGTGGTGCCAGATGAGCTTGGCGCCTTCAATCCATCTCCTGCTGCAGGGTCCCAGAGCTAAATGGGTTAACTGACTTATCTAAACGTGTTTCTTTCTTCATTGGGTTATTCTCTATGTGTGACGAGCACAATTTAAGCACCCCCCCCCTCCCCCCCTCCCCCCCCCCCCCCCAGCAAAGCGATATTAAATAATAGCACGTGACCTCAAGGATTGGCCAGAATGATAAAGGTCACGTCATTACAGGTCACTGGGTCATAGCCCAGCTAAGATCCTAGGGCCCACGACGGCCGCAGTGGGCCCGCTCACGGCAGTGCGCGGACCCACTGAGGCCCTCGTGAGCCCGAAGACGTGTTGCTATCGGGGCTGTGTAATGCGGGGGAGGGGGGGGGGATGGCACGCGCAGAGAAAATTTTGCTGCTTTATCAAAAAGTTTTATTACTGAAAAAATAAGCAATCGTAAACTCAATCTGAATAACCCTTTTCAAAAACAATGTTTGGAGACAAAACAGGACGGGGATTTCATCCCGAAGCCTAACGTATTGTTTGGAGACAAAACAGGATGGGGATTTCATCCCGAAGCCTAACGTATTGTTTGGAGACAAAACAGGATGGGGATTTCATCCCGAAGCCTAACGTATTGTTTGGAGACAAAACAGAATGGGGATTTCATCCCGAAGCCTAACGTATTGTTTGGAGACAAAACAGGATGGGGATTTCATCCCGAAGCCTAACGTATTGTTTGGAGACAAAACAGGATGGGGATTTCATCCCGAAGCCTAACGTATTGTTTGGAGACAAAACAGGATGGGGATTTCATCCCGAAGCCTAACGTATTGTTTGGAGACAAAACAGGATGGGGATTTCATCCCGAAGCCTAACGTATTGTTTGGAGACAAAACAGGATGGGGATTTCATCCCGAAGCCTAACGTATTGTTTGGAGACAAAACAGGATGGGGATTTCATCCCGAAGCCTAACGTATTGTTTGGAGACAAAACAGGATGGGGATTTCATCCCGAAGCCTAACGTATTGTTTGGAGACAAAACAGGATGGGGATTTCATCCCGAAGCCTAACGTATTGTTTGGAGACAAAACAGGACGGGGATTTCATCCCGAAGCCTAACGTATTGTTTGGAGACAAAACAGGACGGGGATTTCATCCCGAAGCCTAACGTATTGTTTGGAGACAAAACAGGACGGGGATTTCATCCCGAAGCCTAACGTATTGTTTGGAGACAAAACAGGACGGGGATTTCATCCCGAAGCCTAACGTATTGTTTGGAGACAAAACAGGATGGGGATTTCATCCCGAAGCCTAACGTATTGTTTGGAGACAAAACAGGACGGGGATTTCATCCCGAAGCCTAACGTATTGTTTGGAGACAAAACAGGACGGGGATTTCATCCCGAAGCCTAACGTATTGTTTGGAGACAAAACAGGACGGGGATTTCATCCCGAAGCCTAACGTATTGTTTGGAGACAAAACAGGACGGGGATTTCATCCCGAAGCCTAACGTATTGTTTAGAGACAAAACAGGACGGGGATTTCATCCCGAAGCCTAACGTATTGTTTGGCGACAAAACAGGACGGGGATTTCATCCCGAAGCCTAACGTATTGTTTGGCGACAAAACAGGACGGGGATTTCATCCCGAAGCCTAACGTATTGTTTGGAGACAAAACAGGATGGGGATTTCATCCCGAAGCCTAACGTATTGTTTGGAGACAAAACAGGATGGGGATTTCATCCCGAAGCCTAACGTATTGTTTGGAGACAAAACAGGACGGGGATTTCATCCCGAAGCCTAACGTATTGTTTGGAGACAAAACAGGACGGGGATTTCATCCCGAAGCCTAACGTATTGTTTGGAGACAAAACAGGACGGGGATTTCATCCCGAAGCCTAACGTATTGTTTGGAGACAAAACAGGACGGGGATTTCATCCCGAAGCCTAACGTATTGTTTGGAGACAAAACAGGACGGGGATTTCATCCCGAAGCCTAACGTATTGTTTGGAGACAAAACAGGACGGGGATTTCATCCCGAAGCCTAACGTATTGTTTGGAGACAAAACAGGACGGGGATTTCATCCCGAAGCCTAACGTATTGTTTGGAGACAAAACAGGACGGGGATTTCATCCCGAAGCCTAAAGTATTGTTTAGAGACAAAACAGGACGGGGATTTCATCCCGAAGCCTAACGTATTGTTTGGCGACAAAACAGGACGGGGATTTCATCCCGAAGCCTAACGTATTGTTTGGCGACAAAACAGGACGGGGATTTCATCCCGAAGCCTAACGTATTGTTTGGCGACAAAACAGGACGGGGATTTCATCCCGAAGCCTAACGTATTGTTTGGAGACAAAACAGGACGGGGATTTCATCCCGAAGCCTAACGTATTGTTTGGAGACAAAACAGGATGGGGATTTCATCCCGAAGCCTAACGTATTGTTTGGAGACAAAACAGGATGGGGATTTCATCCCGAAGCCTAACGTATTGTTTGGAGACAAAACAGGACGGGGATTTCATCCCGAAGCCTAACGTATTGTTTGGAGACAAAACAGGACGGGGATTTCATCCCGAAGCCTAACGTATTGTTTGGAGACAAAACAGGACGGGGATTTCATCCCGAAGCCTAACGTATTGTTTGGAGACAAAACAGGACGGGGATTTCATCCCGAAGCCTAACGTATTGTTTGGAGACAAAACAGGACGGGGATTTCATCCCGAAGCCTAACGTATTGTTTGGAGACAAAACAGGACGGGGATTTCATCCCGAAGCCTAACGTATTGTTTGGAGACAAAACAGGATGGGGATTTCATCCCGAAGCCTAACGTATTGTTTGGAGACAAAACAGGATGGGGATTTCATCCCGAAGCCTAACGTATTGTTTGGAGCTCAGATGCGTTTATCTTTTAGGAACATTCAGAGTTGTTCATTATTTTAGGCTTATAATGCTGATCCATTTTCCTCCTCTCTAAGCCAACCTCTGATCAACACACACAAATAAAGACGGACACACGGCGCTTCCCGCCATTAGTACACGCTGTGGGCTCGTGTACCGACAGGAATCCATCTCTTTCTACTCTAACCCACCATCTGATCCACACACACTGGCACACATAAATAAAGACTGACACACGGCGATTCCCGACATTCGTAAGCTCTGTGGTCTGGCGTAGTATAGCTATTCTGAAGAAGAAGAATAACACGAGCAGCGAAATGACGTCACTTCAAGCTTCACGTCATGGCATCATTAGCCCCCACGACGCCGTGTTCATAGTGACGACTCGATGTTATACGTCACTCATCGCAGTACTAACATTTGACGTATCAGCGGATCAACTTTGTAATTTTCTTGCTCATTTTCATGCCTACAACTTACAGGTCACAATTTGACCTAATCCTACCCTAAGTCTGAGACAAATAGCAGGCTTATGCAAACACTGCTTATGAAAAATCATATGGGTATTAATGAGAAGATAGCTTTTTTTCGTAAAAGAAAAATTAAAGTTATGTTAGCTATTTTACAAATGACTCCGAAATAGTGGTTCAGAAAATTGTCTGATTTTCACACCTAGGGCATACAGGTCACAACTGACCTCATCGTAAACGACAGCCGAGACAAACTGTAGGCTTATGTAAATACCGAATACGAAAAATCATGCGATTATTATTGAGAAGATTTTTTTTCTTAAAAAAAAATCAATTGTTTTAAAATTAACCCATAAAAGTCGTGAAATTAATCCAAAAAAAGTGAAAAGATTTTTTTCAAAAAATATTTAATTATTACTCAAAAGGTTCTATATGTATAGTGCTGGTTAACGAACTCATTCAATATGTCCCTTTTAGCTAGCTATATGCAAAACATCTAGTAAAAATAAGAAAAATTACGGACTTCAGTGTGGATCAGCCGGTTTTTGTGAAACGGACATTTTCTTGCCAATGAGCATCTTAATCAAAACATCGAAAAAATATCTCGAGATAATTCTTTTACTGACAATATTTTGAAATTTCAAGCTTGTCCGTCCTCAAACGCAGGCTCTAGTCGCTGTCACATACACACATACGGCGCTTTGGCGACAAAAAAAGACGTTCTCTAGCAAGGTTTGCGTAGATAGACATGACGTCATTTTCATCTTGTTACTTCTTTGCCAGAATTTCTGCCCCGCACGCCAAAAACGTCATGTGCATGCTCCGGAATGCGCTCCGACCAGCCTCATTTCAAAGTCTACCGTATTTTTTTAAATACGGTAGACAATAAAACATTGCTTTGACTTCCGGGTCACCATTCAAGGTCAAGTGCCCCATGATGTCTACTACGTCATTCTTAGTTCTCCAAGGCGTAGATGTGCGGAGGCACAGCAAAGATAAGACATCGGAGCGCAAGAACCCCCCACCCCCCACCCCCTCTCCTCTCTCTCTTTCTCTCTCCCCTCCCCCCCCCCCCCACTCCAAATAAAGAAAACCTCCTCTTCCTCATCGTCAGTGTCATGATAACATGATAACAATATCCATACACACAGCCGCACAAGCATAAAAAAACGCAGTTCATGCAGGCCACAAGTTGCCAAAGTCAACAGGAGACTGATTCATCATGCAATCAACCGCTGCCGACATAAAAACAAAATTGATACACGCAATGTCTAGACTGTGACAGCTCAGCAGCAGCGCATGATTCGAATTGTTACAGCCCTGGAGAGGCGCAAACTGATTAGGTCCACTACCGCTGATTTATCTTGATCCATCTCCTGCACCTTGCATGTACACATAGTGCCCAGCGAACGAGTCTAACGGAGCTGAGGCAGTTGAAAGTGACAACGAAAACAGTGGGCACGTGGTCAGTTGCATGAGAGAGCTTAGTCCTGCGCCATCCACTACACAAGGTGCTACCTTGCTTAGTGGCTGGCGCAGGACTAAAGCTCGCTCGTGCAACTACTCCCTGGTGTTTGGGTTCCTTTGAAAGAGAGCGAGACAATATTAGATTTGCGGCTATTCTCAGTTACGGGGGCAACACTGAGGTGAGGAATGAAAACAAAAGGTAGACCTCCATCGCGTTATTGTCTCAGACTGCACAGTATGGTGTACAGGCCAGGTCATAAATGTTGCATATTTTATACAGCTCGCTCGATCCTCAACTCGTTCATGGAGCCCTGCATCAATAGCTGCGGAAGTGTCGTATAGCGCTGCCTCCGTCAACGCTATACGACACTTCCGCAGCTATTGATGCGGGAGCCTTGAATGAGTTAATCAAAGAGGGTGGAGGGGTATTACGATGTCTCACGTGTAAGATGCAGCTGGCTAGCACTACGTGTCACGAGAAATACGTGTCGACAGCACTACGATCGCTAGTTCTGAGTGTCGATAGCGCTGCGGTCGCTATAGCACAACGTGTCGAAATCAGTACGTATCTCTGCAACGACCGTAGTGCTATCGAATGTAGAGCTATCGAACCGTCAGTAGTTCTATTGACACGTAGTTCTAACGACCGTAGTTCTATCGACACAAAAATCCGCGAGATACGTAGTGCTAACGGGGTTCAACCGTCCTTGTCACGGCGTCTGACAATTATTTATTATTACATGGTATTTATATGGCGCATTTCTCATATTTGTAATATAACTCGATGCGCAGAATGTAGCCGCGAACTGAACCCAACAAGCACGCTCACGTGAATCACGCGCATTCACTCACACACTGTACATAAACACAGAACATTCAGTTGACGTGGTGCTAAGGGCAAGCTCAAACGAGCTACGGAAGTGACTGTATTTGGAAATCGTTTTGTATTTGGAATTTTATTAAGTTGGCTGAAACTGATACCAAAGTGGAGGGGGGGGGGGGGGAGGAAGAACCGGAGTACCGGGAGAAAGAACCCCCGACGGTCCGCCCGAATTAACGGTGACACTTACTAGAGGAGAAAAGTCCGACGCCGGAACCCGGAATCGAACCTCGCACCTTTAGCATTGGTGGCAGGCGCCTTAACCACTGCGCCACGGACCGCGTTGACCGGTTCATAGTACTAGTACAGCGAAAGTTAAAATAAATGGTTTGAAATCCAAACAGTTATTACAGAATTATTACTCAAACTTGTGCGCTTTCAAACACTTGGCTTGCCGAGAGCGCCCTGGCATCAAATCCGTTCGGCCTCAGTCTCTCTCTCCTTGGTCGACCGCGAAGGAAAATGACGCACGAACAGTCCAAAAACCGCAAAATAACTAAAACTTGTCGAGTCCGTCTCGGAGAAGAGGAATAGTGAAATTAATTAGGAATTAATGAAATCGACTAACCAGCAAGAGACATAGATCTTCATGCGCCCCTGCAGCTTCGCTGCAGGGGCGCATGAGGATCTATGTCTCTTGAGTTCATGGACAAAGTTGTGAAAAACCCGTGCCAGATAATACGTACAGTGTTAAAGAATTAGCACTGATTGCACGACAGGTGGAGATTTGCACGCATAGTTCGGACGCTTCAAAAAGTTCGTGTGGCTATATAATTATGTACTCTTTGCTAAAAAGAAAATGGCCGAAGAAAAAATGAAGGCTCAGGCCAAGCAGAAAATATATTCAGACTTGAAACCTTTTGTATTTCACGTGCAAAACGTCTTGGTTGCTTTAATTTATTTTTAAAAAGACGTTAAAGCACCAGTTTGCATAAATCTGAAGACATTTTAGCACCATTTGCGTTTGTTGTGCCTTGTCGACACACCCAATGAACTTCAGCAGCAGTTTGGACACACAGCAAAAGCACACTCGTAATCGCACTTATTTATTTTGCGCTGCCGTTAGCGTGTCAATCTATTTTTAGCTGCTTCTCGTACTGATAGCGTTGTATTTATAGAACTGACTAGAGACATTGTAATGTTACTTGCTACAAAGACGACGTGTGCTGAACTGGATTGTCCTGTGTCTAAATGAACCATAACTAGACCTGTGTGTAGCGTTTTGTAACCATCTGTTACAGGTCTTTGAACAGTTACGGCGGTACTGGGCCTGTAATGGCCAACAACAGACTCGTCTGCAAAAGGTGAGGGTTCTCATAAGCCCTTGCAGCCGCAAGGGCTTATGAGAATCTGCGCCTCTTGCCATGATTTATGTTAGCGCCCGTTACGTATTTCAAATGCAAAGCGGAGCAGAGCAACGTAGTGTCACGATGGATGAAAATACTCTCGTTGGGTGACATTATTCATCAACCTATGGCCCCACTGACTGGCAAGTACCGTAGGTGGCTAACAAGTCATTGACGACTTCACAAATCTGATTCTGTAGCTAACAAACTCGCGATTTTTCTTTTTACGAAAACGGTGGATTAAAAGCCTGGGCAAACATGCGATATATCGCATGTTTGTCCGGGCTTTTAATCCACTGTCTGTTTGCTTCAAAAGAAAGGCACTGTTTGACCTCCGTCCAATTCACGGAAATCGTCTAGACTAATCGACTGAATTGATTGACTGGCGGATATTCGGTACTGTCGTATAGCAGAGGCAGTCAAATGTGTGAAACCATCAGACCAGTCGTGTCAATCGGGCAAATGGTGCATCGACTCAGTTCAGTTGCAAATCAGTGATTGAATTTCACTGAAACATACACTCGTCGCGCATGGCCCGCAGCTCGCGCGCTCGCACACACACGCACACACACACACGCACACACTTCCTGTAGCAAAATGTCTCCGGGCCAAAGACGGCCACAGTGGGCCCGCGCACGGCCGTGCGCGGGCCCACTGTGGCCGTCGTTGGCCCGGAGACATTTGCTAACTGGGACACACACACACACACATCCGGCTTCAGCTCTAACCCCCCGCCCTCCCCCCGCCTCCTCCTGCCCCCCCCCCACCCCCTTCCAGCCCACCACCACCCCACATCTCTCCATCCCACTATCCACCTCTTTGATTTGTAGACTTCCCTTTGCATCTGCTAACGTCCATTTAGTGAATATTCGGTAAACATGGTTGAGCACAAACAATGCAGCGATGGTCAACAAACATCTGTCTCCATAAAACAGCATCAGAGCGACTGAACCGTTCCAGCAGTTTTGTGTTTGTTCGCTATAGGCACGCATAACAAATCATTTTTTTTTTTATTAAAAAAAAAATGTGCGCGATAAAAAAGTGCATTAATTTGACGATACTGCATGTTTGTCCGCCATTTTAATCCCGGACTGAATGTTTAATTTGTGTGCGTGTGTGTGTGTGTGTGTGTGTGTGTGTGTGTGTGTGTGTGTGTGCGTGTGTGTGTGTGTGTGTGTGTGTGTGTGCGTGCGTGTGTGTGTGTGTGTGTGTGTGTGTGTGTGTGTGTGTGTGTGTGTGTGTGTGTGTGTGTGTGTGTGTGTGTGTAAAGCTTACTTTTGGTGTACAGAAACTGAAAGAATCAAACACTTCTATAATGTACACTTTGGTAGGGCATTATTTATGACCAGGAAGTACTTTTAAACATTCAATGTATAAGTCTGTCTCATCGCGTGGTAGAAACATGACTGGATCCACATACTGAGTCCCTGGAGATTTCCGGAAATCAGATTTAGGTCAAAATGCACGCGTTTCGATGAAAAAAGTAGAATAACAGCCGGGATAAACATGCGATATCGCATGTTTGTCCAGGCTTTTTATCCACTTGGGGGGGGGGGGGGGTAAACAAATTCTGAACATATTCTGAAATCGTGTGTTGTCAAGGAGTGTCTTATTTTGCATTTAATTTTTCTTTGCTGGAAATTATTGTTATTTTGTTTATAGTGTATCCAACAGCATCACGGAAGAGAGTGAGAGAACGCTTCATTGCCTTAAGTGTTCCGCATACAGGGAGAAAAAAGCGGGTTATTGCAATAGAAGCTGTGTGCTGATCTGTGATTTTGGACTTACGGCTCTAGAGGTCCAAAATCACAGACCAGCATACACATACTGAAACAATGCCCGGTACTGTCGCGGACCAATCGACTTGGAACAGCTCAAGCACAGTGATGAAAGCGGTAGGAGCCTGTGAAGCGATCACGACACCCCTAAGCCCTGGCGGTCACAGATCAAAGACCGGCAACCCATGTCAGGCGGCCACAAAGGGCAGACGATATTGACTTGACAATAGTGATTGTGTCAACAATGTGTCAAAACACACACACACACACACACACACACACACACGCACATCCACACACACACACGCACGCATGTCCACAATCGCGCACGCGCACACACACACACACACACACACACGCCACACAACAGCAGGCTGGTTCAGTCCGGCACAGCGTGTGAGCAATCTCAGCCCTTTCACTGCCAGTAGACTCTACACAGACTATGTTCCTGAAATCGTGGTCATAGATCACCAGCCGTCAAAGAAACATAGATACGCATTGGTTTTAGCAAGAGGCATAGATCCTCATGAGCCCCCGCAACTGCGAGGGCTCATGAGGATCTATACCTCTTCCAGTTTGGTGGTGTTCAGTTTTTCTCGGCAGGCACACACACACTACACGTACACGCACGCACGCACGCACACGCATACACACATAGGTAGGCATCACGCACGCGCACGCACGCACGCACACACACACACACACACACACACACACACACACACACACACACACACACACACACACACACACACACACACACACACACACACACACACACACACACACATTTTGCAGCAACGAGATGAGACGTAGACATTATCTGTGCTAAACTGACTGTATGTCTGAAGATTAAGAGAGAGAGAGAGAGAGAGAGAGAGAGAGAGAGAGAGAGAGAGAGAGAGAGAGAGAGAGAGAGAGAGTGTTGCTAGTGAAAGAGTTATATTGCAATTAACCTATTCACTACCAGTGGAGGCAGGTTGTGGTGTTTTTTTTTTTGTATTTTAATAATTATAAATATAACGTCAAAGATCCTCCTCCGTCCAAGGAAAATGGATAGAAAGTGATTTCAGCAAGAGGCACAGATCTTCATGAGTGTAAAATGGACAGAAAGTGATTTCAGCAAGAGGAACAGATCTTCATGAGTGTAAAATGGACAGAAAGTGATTTCAGCAAGAGGAACAGATCTTCATGAGTGTCTGTGTCTCTTGCAGCCGAACCGTGTTCACTTTTTCTTGGCAGTGAATATATGTTAATGTTTCAATTAAGTGTGCGATTCTGTAGTACCGAGAAATTTGTTTATTGATGAACGTAGAGGAGAAGTTTTTGCTGTCGGGCCGTAATGCAGACTCGAAAGAGAACCGGAAATACAGATAGTTGCTCATTAGCTGCATTATCCTCGTTACCGGTTTTATAGCACCCAGTTGCAACAGGGACATCGCTCCTTCTTCGAACGACGAAGGAGTGATGTCCCTGTTTAAACAGGATGCATTTATATCGATCCCGGTCAATCAAATGAGCACGCAACGTTTAGACATCAGTACCAGGTTTTCACGGCAGATCTAGTGCAGATTAGAAAACACTGGTCGAACTTGCTCATATTATTTTAGTGCAGGGACTGAGCCAGTCTGCTCCAGCTGAAAATAGGCACATAGAATTTATGCCTCATCGTGCTAGCAAGGTGTGGCCTCATTGATACTCCCCTAGCCCCCCCCCCCCCCCCCCGCCCCCTCCCCCCGCCCCCTCCCCCCGCCCCCTTCCCCCTTTTAAGCCCACCACTGCCGAGAAAAAGTGATCACATCACAACTGCAAAGAGGTATAGATCCTCATGAGCCCCCGCAGTCGCGGGGGCTCATGAGGATCTATTCCTCTTGCTAAGACTACTTTGTAGCCATGTATCTTCGATTGGTGGGAATCTTTGTCGTTGAATTAACAAAAATTTCAGGAACATAATTTTCGTCCAGTTGCAGTAAAGGGGTTTAACTGCGTGCCATTCTGCGCAATCGCAAGCTCGACGATTGTGTAATAAGCATGCTAAATTGAGTTTCACGAACCGTTCATGAAGTTCAGCTCAACAATTACTTGACTGATACATGTCCGTCCGTGCCCGGTACGTGCAGACTAGAAACCAGCGGGAAGAACTGCAAGGTCATGATCAGACTGTGATCTACAACTGAGATCACGACGTCCCTTCTCGTGCCACACCTACTCACCACAGCCCCCCCCCCCCCCCCCCCCCCCCCCCCCGCACAGATGACTGCAGAGATGACGTTCTCTGCAACGGTATCCCTCGAGTCTCCACTCCGACGCACAAAATACCAACAAAGAAAGGATCGCACTTAGAAAGGATAATTACAACAAACATTTTGCAAATTCAACGCACATAGACACATTCGTGCCCAGCAGGAGGCTTAGATCCTCATGAGCCCCCTATGCCTCTTGCCCTGATATGACTGCAGCTCGTTCTGTCCCGTCAGCGAAGGGTTAAGTGTTCCTGGGTGGAAAAAAGAAACAAAACAATCTGAGATGGAGCGATGAAGTTTCATTAGCCTTGAGATAGAGCCCACTGTCAATGGAGAGAGGGGAGATTGCCTCAACTGGCTCCAAATTCAAAATGTAATTGCGCCGGGGCTCACAGGGGCAAGCACCCATTCAAACGTTTTTAAACAGGAGTTATCGCCCGCGTGTTCGTGCCACAAATCGAAGCGAGGCGAGTGCATTGGACTTTTCTTAACCTCCATTAAATCCGGAACTCTTCGTTTTTGGCTGGGACATGCACGTCTCTCTCTCTCTCTCTCTCTCTCCTCTCTCTCTCTCTCTCTCTCTCTCTCTCCTCTCTTTCTCTCGTTTTAACCCGCCCTTGACTGCCGAGTAAAATTGAACACCACCCAGCTGCAAGAGGCATAGATCCTCATGAGCCCCTGCAGTTGCGGGGGCTCATGAGGATCTATGCCTCTTGCTGAGGGCACTTTTGCATCCGCGTTCCTTTGACGGCTGGGGATCTTTCACGTCGAATTTACAATGATCTCCGAAACGCAGTCTCTGTGGTTCCATCGGGAGCGAAGGGGTTGCGGGCGGCGTTTAGGTCCATGTGTATGTGTGTGCGTGAGGCTGATGTGCGTACGCAGCCGTTAATTCTTTGATGAATAGTTCGTTTAACCCATTCAGAGTCAGCTGACGCAGACTGTGTTAATTCAATCACCAAAACAAAATCTTGACGTCCCAGGAACGTCGATTGAAGTTGGTGTCAGAAAGAGGCATAGATCCTCATGAGCCCCCGCGACTGGCGGGGGCTCATGAGGATCTATGCCTCTAGCATTTGGGTGACGTTCACATTTTCTCGGCATTGAATGGGTTAAATAAGCGAGGCCCTGTCTCTGGCTGTGCCGACAGACGCGCTTTATAGCTTAAAATAAAGTTTTACTGATTAATTGATTCACTGATTTTTGTGTTTCACTCTCGCTTTCACTCCGTCACGCACCCGCATGAAAGCACGTGCACGCACGCAAGCACGCACACACACACACACACACACACACACACACATGCACACACACACGCACACACACACACCACACACGCACTCACACACACACACACACGCACGCACGCACGCACACACACACACACACACTCACAGGGAAATGGGGATACAGACAATGACTCATAAAATATGAAAGCTAAAAGGCCATTTAATGTCATTTCAGGCATATCATAAACAGACCGACGAACAATAATTTACGCTAGTAGTGTTGTTGTTGTTTTTTTTAAAATACCAACTGAAACTTGAAGTTATTAGGCCGTATGGAAAACATAAATAAGAAATAAAATACAGTTTTACCAAAAACGGAACTTCAATCTCTTGTGCACAGCGCTGATAAAAAATCAAATTGTCCAGCCAACGCCCAGTTCACACAGAGTGCGCTGCATATTTTTGATCCGTGGTACAGTCACATGCCTATAGCGCAGCTTCTATTCAACCCGTATCATACTGAGGCTGAAAGCTTCAAATGTGTACACTGCCATATGCAAGCTACATTATTGTACTTACAGATAAGGATATAGACCGATGGCTTTAGTTCAAAAGTGGTGCCAGAATAGCTTGGCGCCTGGAGGCGCCAAGCTATTCTGGCACCACCCTTGAACTATTTTAGTCAAACTTGTTTGACACACTGGTGTATTCCGAATGATAAGGGTTAAGAAACAGTCAGCCGCGGAATAGTTAACCCCTTCCCTGTCAGTGTACGTACATTTCTGTCTCTGAAAGTTTCGTTAATCCGACGACCAATAGACACAACCGTCCGAGAAACATGGATACGAAGTGGTCTCTGCAAGAGGCATAGATCCTCATGAGCCCCCGCAGTCGCGGGGGCTCATGAGGATCTACGCCTCTTGCAGTTGGACCATGTTCATTTTTTTTGTCTCGGCAGTGAAGGGGTTAATGTCATGGAGCAGTCAGCTGCTATATTGTCAGAGTCATGGGACAGTCAACTGCTTGAAAGGTAAAGGTCATGGAGCAGTCAGCTGCTATATTGTCAGAGTCATGGGACAGTCAACTGCTTGAAAGGTAAAGGTCATGGAGCAGTCAGCTGCTATATTGTCAGAGTCATGGGACAGTCAACTGCTTGAAAGGTAAAGGTCATGGGTCAGTCAGCTGCTATATTGTCAGAGTCATGGGACAGTCAACTGCTTGAAAGGTCAAGGTCATGGGGCAGTCAGCTGCTATATTGTCAGAGTCATGGGACAGTCAACTGCTTGAAAGGTAAAGTCATGGGTCAGTCAGCTGCTATATTGTCAGAGTCATGGGACAGTCAACTGCTTGAAAGGTAAAGGTCATGGGGCAGTCAGCTGCTATATTGTCAGAGTCATGGGACAGTCAACTGCTTGAAAGGTCAAGGTCATGGGGCAGTCAGCTGCTATATTGTCAGAGTCATGGGACAGTCAAACTGCTTGAAAGGTAAAGGTCATGGAGCAGTCAGCTGCTATATTGTCAGTCATGGGACAGTCAATTGCTTGAACGGTAAAGGTCATGGGGCAGTCAGCTGCTATATTGTCAGAGTCATGGGACAGTCAACTGCTTGAAAGGTCAAGGTCATGGGGCAGTCAGCTGCTATAGTGTCAGAGTCATGGGACAGTCAACTGCTTGAAAGGTCAAGGTCATGGGACAGAACGGCTGCTCGACGCATGCAACGCCCTCCGCATCAATAGCTCCGGAAGTGTCGTTTAGCGTTGCCGGCGGCAACACTATACGACACTTTCGCAGCTATTGATGCGTGGCGCCTTCGATGAGTTATTCAATGTCATGGGCCAAACAGCTGCCGCTTGGTTGTGTCGGTCATGGGAAAAGTAAGCATTCTATGCGGTGCAATAAAAAAATTAAAAAAAAAAATAAAAAGCCAGCAATTTTACATACAACAAATACATGCTTGTTAAGTCACAACAGAGGGAGACCGGTCGGACATCACAGTTTAAGAGTAGTGTCAGAGTAGCACGGTGCCATCCAGGTCGATCCATCTCCAAAAGCAGATAGATATTTTAACTATATATATTTTTTGGTGAACTCATGATTGTACCGGGCATACGATTTATACGCACAACAAAATAGATAATTTATACAGAACGTTACACGGAAAAGAGCTCCCCCAAAATACCGATATGATTAAAGTGACCCGTCGCCAGTTGTATACAGTTTTATATATTCTTTGTGTAAAATCGCACATAATTGTACCTGGTAGCAGGTTTATACACTAAATAAATAAGCAACTGCAAATCTTTACACAGAAAATAAAAGGCAACAAAAATGCTGATATGATTAAAGTGACCTGTTCCAGGGCGGGCTTTGACTGCTTAAATTCGCCAACGCAACAGGTTCTCAGTGGTGTCTTGCCTCAGCAAATACTCTTCTGCCCTTCTTTTCACAAACCATTGCGTAGGCAGCTGTAACAGAGGAATTCTAGTTCCCCTTGTAATCAGCGTGGGAATTCTCTAATATACAAAGGAAAAGACTTTCATTTTACAATATTCCAACTTCAACTTAACCCGTTCAGTGCCGAGAAAAATGTGAACGACACCCAACTGCAAGAGATGTAGATCCTCATGAGCCCCCGCAGTTGCGGGGGCTCATGAGGATCTATACCTCTTGCTGAAACCACACTGAATCCACGTTCCCGGGACGCTAGGGCTTTTTGGTGTTCACAAACCAGATAGGTGAGGCTAGCGCTGGCAGAATTGTACTCAAACCAAGGGGAATCACAAATGATCGTCTTATTCTATACCTGCGTATTTCTCTGTGGGCTGGCGATTGGGTGCCTGATAGGCGGGGGCAGAGGATCTAACTGTTGTCTGTCCAGCGCTGTTGATTCTTTTTGGTGTTGAATCAACGAAGATTTGCAGAAACATAGTCTGCGTCAACGGGCACGAAACAGGTAAAGTTGTTAGACCTTTCATTCAGCAGAGAGAGAGAGAGAGAGAGAGAGGAGAGAGAGAGAGAGAGAGAGAGAGAGAGAGAGAGAGAGAGAGAGAGAGAGAGAGAGAGAGAGAGAGAGAGAGGTGGTGCTAGTGAAAGATTTATATTGCAATTAACCCATTCACTACCAGTAGAGGCAGGTTGTGGTGAAATTAAATTATTGTATAAATATTGGTGGCAATAATACTGGTGTGTGTGTGTGTGTTTATATATATAGATATATATATATAATATATAGTATATATAATATATATATATATATATATAATATATATATATATATATATATATATATATATAGATATATATATATAATCAGATATTTACATTTCAGTATCAGATAATCAGTATTTACATTTCATCCGTATAGCACACTCCAGATAGACACATCTTATCGGCTGAACCCAATTGGAATCCAGTATCCTTGGACAACTAAGGTTTGTTGATGTTGAACTGACGATGGCTGCAGAAGCAGTTTCCGTCAACGGTGGTGGTGGTTAGTTCGGGTTTAACGTCCACAGCACCGAGGTGATCATGGACGGCCCTGACGGACGGGTTATGGGGGACAGGGAAATCTATTGCCTATGGAGTACGACCTGAACACTGATCACCTCAGGCGCACTACGCCAACGTCAACGGGCACTGAACGGGGTTAAAACACCTGGGATTACACTGGTTGTCTGCCTCCATTCGCTACCGCCGATCAGCGGGTAGCGAATCGAGGCAGACAACCAGTGTGCCTTCGGCTATAACACGCCAACAGGTGTGTTCTGAGCCATGGCATCTTGTTCCATCCGAGGTTCACAGTATTATTCTTGTACTGAGAGAGTTTTTCACGCGCTCGGTAGGTACGGCACTGTAGGGGCGTCATGGTCACAAGACACAGACGGGCGGCTCCTCACGCTGTCAGTGAGGCATGGGACGTAGTCTCGCGGGATGTAGTAGGTCGAGAGGTTAAACAGGTCCGCAAACACCCGGTACTGCTCACTGCCAAAAAAGAAAGTGAACTGATGTTTGACTGTTGTCGTGGTTTTTCATATATTTTATTTAATTATTTATTTTATTTATTTATGTATTTATTTATTTAGTTTTTTTTTTTAATCAATCAATCAATCAATGCATCCATCCATCCATCCATCAATCAATCAATCAATCCATCAATTAATCAATCAATCCATCCATCCATCAATCAATCAATCAATCCATCCATCAATTAATCAAACAATCAATCAATCAATCAATCAGTCAGTCAAACAACCAATCAGTCAAGTAATTAATTAATTGATTTTTTTTTAAACAATCGAAGGTGTGGTTCACAAATTTTTTTTGCAGGGCATTGAGTTGTTTGTATGAACTAAAGGTTTAATGATTGTCAATAAACAACAAACGCCGACAAGCAAACAAAAATCGTTAACATGCTCATAAGAATAAGTTCAAATGATACAAATAATTAATATCGGATAAACAGAAACGCCAGACCTGTTCGTTGAAAGCAGGTAACTGTAACCGGAAGACCCGCCCGTGCCGACTTTACTTCCGATCATGCGCTGTACCATCATCACGTGGATGTCTGTAAAGAAAGTATCACAAACTGAATTCCGCTTTAACTCATTCTACCCCAACACCGAAATCTCTAAATTTTACTGTTGTCCTCTGAAGACTGCGTTGCAGTACAGGACACAGATCGACCATGATAGTTCAAGGGTGATGCCAGAATAGCTTGGCGCCCATAGGCGCCAAGCTATTCTGACACCACCCTTGAACTATCATGGTCGATCCTCATCTTGCTGTGGTGTGTCTGGGGTAGAATGAGTTAAAGTGCGGCAGCAATCTGAAGTCTTTGGCTGTCAGTAGCGACTTTTGTCGCCTTCATCCTGCAGGAATCACTGCGACTAAAGTCGCTAGCGAGAGCCAAAGGATTCAAATCTAATTGACAGCTAACTTGAAAGCCGAGCATCCCTTAAACCCTACTAACTAACGCATTTATCAAACAGACGAAATCTGTCACTGTTACGATTGTGGTTGTGTTGTCCTGTGAGAGCATGCATGTGTTAATCGTAGGAAACGATCCGATTTTTATTTGAGCTATCATGGTTACGATTCACGTACCTTTTTAAGTAACATTTTCTTTTGGTCGCGCAGAGCGGAATTCACTTCGTTATGATACGTTAAATTTAGTCCAGAACGTTCTAGAAAGGTCGCACTGTCTAGTAACCTCGTATGTGTGACGTCGGGGAGTTCGTAACAGTTTGCAACATTTTGTTTTTCTGTGCGCGTGAATTGAGCAGCCTTTTTTTTTTTGTTTTGTGAAAGTTCTTGAATTTTCTAGAGCGGATATGCAAGGTCGTGAGAGGGTTACCATACTTGTATGTGACTTCATTATACACTAGGATTTAGAGCTGAAGTTAGCAGCCGAATTTTCGTAGCCTATTGTAGTTTTTCTAGAAAGATTATTTTAATGAGTTTCGGTTGCGTGTTTCGTTCTGATTGGTTACGTTGTATGATTTTCGTTAATGATTCTGGAAATTGGTAGTATATATAAAGAGGGCGCTAGGAAAGCACGTTCGTACATTGTCTTGCATTGTCAGTGGTAGAGATACGCAGTTTATCGTAGGTACGTGGCCCGTATAGGGTGTACTCATTGTGTGAGACGCTGTGTATGAGAAACTTTGTGTCGGAGTGTGGACATTGCAGAAGAGACATTGTATCAGTGTTGGTGCATTTGGAATTACATTGTGTGGAGATCGCATCGCTGAATTAAAATATTGTTGGAACTGTTACTCCAGTATTGTCTACATCCTTAAGCCACGTGTGACGTATTGCAGCTGAATGAAGTTTATTTAAACGACTACAACTCCACCACGTAACAATCACCTTTTGGCGGAGGGGTGTCTGACATTGCCTATGTGTTTGTGACAAAGGAATGTCATAAATAGTCCACATTTTGTGACAAAGCGATTCCCCCAGTAAGTAATGTCCTTGGGCCCACGACGGCCGCAGTGGGCCCGCGCACGACTGTGCGCGGGCCCACTGCGGCCGTCGTGGGCCCGAAGACCTTTTGCTACTGAGGCTTGACGTATCCCATGTTGTTTTTGTGAAAAAGGGATGTCTGACATGGCCCATGTTTCTGTTGACAAAGTGTTGGCTGGCATAGCTAATGTTTTGTGCCAGAGACGTCTGACGTAGCCCAAGTTTCTTGTGACAAAGGGAAGTCTGGAATAGCCCATGTTTGTTGTTATGTCTGGCATATTCCTGTTTCTTGTGACAAAATGGTTACATGTCTGACGTAGCCCGTGTTTCTTGTGACAGGGATGTCTGACGTACCCAATGTTTCTTGTGACAAAGGGGTGTCTGGCATATCCAATGTTTCTTGCGACAAAGGGATGTCTGATATAGCCCATAATCCTTGTGACAAAGGAATGTGTGACATGGCCCAATGTTTCTTGTGACAGAGCGATTCCTGACACAGCCAATATTTCTTGTGACAAAGGGATGTCTGACGTAACCCATGTTTCTTGAGACAAAGGGATGTCTGACAAAGCCCGTCCTCAGTTTCAAAACGTTTTCGGTCCCACGACGGGCGCGGTGGCGCACAGCCGCCCCAGGACCTTTGCTTATTTGGGTGTTTCTTCTGACAAAAGGATGTCTGACGTTGCACATGTGACATAGGGAAGTTTTACATAGCCATTTTCGTGTAAAAAAAAAAAAATGCTTGGCATAGGCTATGCTAGACACCCCTTTGTCAAGACTCATGGCATCGCTCAAAACTCACGTCTCCACTTGAAGACGAGCGCGTCGATGTCCATCAGGAGGGTGAGCAGCTTGTAGGGCTGGTTGAAGCGCGGCTCCTCGCGATAAAGGGAGATCATCATGGCCCCTTGCAGCGCCCGATGGCTCAAGCGGCGCAAGTCTGAAAATATTATTTACTCGTGATGCAAACATGCCCAGTTTTAATTAAACCGTTCAGCCCTGACACACTACAACAGGAGATGGATCGACCATGATAATTCAAAGGCAGTGCCAGATTAGCTTGGCGCCATCAGGCGCCAAGCTAATCTGGCACTACCCTTGAATTATCATGGTCGATCCATCTCCTGTGACTGTCACATAGTCGTCAGTGACACCTCCAATATTTGTGAAATGCGGCCTCGGAAATAAAATAAGTTAATCCACCATCTTTAGACGAGTCCGAAATAGATCAGGCGGTTAAACGTCAGAGCAGGAGAGCGAAGGGAATCGCCGGGTTGTGGGTTCGAATCCCGTCCCGGCCCCGGTAGCTGGACTCACAATCCAGGGGGAAAAAAGGATTTGTTCAATAGCATGTCCGTTGAAAGGTCCTGGTAAATCAAAGTGGCACAGTTGGAGTGCGCCTGAGTTGATCAGTGTTCAGGTCGTACTCCACAGGCAATAGATTTCCCTGTCCCCCATAACCCGCCTGTCAGGGCCGTCCATGATCACCTCGGTGCTGTGGACGTTAAACCCGAACTAACCAACCAACCACCATCTCTAGGGTTGGATCAGTTACCTCAAGGGTTGGGGGGGGGGGATCCAACTTTTATTTTATTTTTTTAAATTTATTTGGGTTGGGGAGGGGGGGAGGGGCGGGGGGGGGGGGCTGGAGAGGCCCTGTGTGAAAAAATCGCAAAAATATTAAACATGGAGAAGAGGTGTGTGTGTGTGTGGGGGGGATCCAAACACCCCTAAAAGGGACTTTGTTATTGCGTTTTAAAGAATTTTGGTCGGGGGTTAACCCCTGGAACCCCCCCCCCCTCAAATCCTCAGATCCGCCCATCATCTCCCACCCTTCCCCTCCCCCCACCCACCCACGACCAAATTAGTCGACCATAATTGTATGCTTCATCTGCACGAGGCTTAGACCGTCGTAAGCACCAGCCGCAGGGTTCCGTGTGAATCTAATACAAAGCTTGGCCACATTCGTTCAATGTTTTGTGTGAACACGGAACAAAAGCTCGAAAGCAACAGCAGCGATACACAGTTTCCCGCCCAAATACACATGAAACCTTTCTGCCGTCCATTCTTGAGAAAAGCGAAATTTTCAATGTTATACAATAAAAAAATATCGATCTTCTGGAGAAAAAAACAAACAAATCCGGACACACTGACTTTTCTCACTTTTACCAACATGGACGCCATCGCTTGAGCTAGATGGATTGTCCGTGCCCTGATAAATTTAACCCATTCAGCCAGGACACAATCAGCCAGGACAATCTTCAGCTACTTCTCGACGGTGTGTGTGTGTGGGGGGGGGGGGGGAGGTGGGGGGTGGGGGTGGGGGAGGGGGTGGGAAGGGCGGGGTGCGGGGGAGGGGGGGGGGTGTCCAACTTCTTGTTTGGGGCCTCTAACCTGAAATGGCGCTCAGAAAGCGGACCTTGCTTCCCACTTAATTGTTAGTTTGTTTGTCTGTTTTATTTATTTATTTATTTTTTGTTTGTTTAATTATTTATTATTTATTATATTTTATTTATTTTATTTTATTATTTAATTTTTTAATATATTTTTTATTATTTTATTTTATTTATTTATTTTATTTTATTTTATTTTTTTATTTTTTTAATTATTTTTTATTTATTTATTTATTTATTTTTTATTTATTTATTTATTTATTTTTTTTTTATTTATTTTTTTTTTTTTGGGGGGGGGGGGGTCCGGAGTCCGTGAACCACCCACCCCCCTCGCCCCGCCCTTCCCCAAAACTATCGACCGATATACTCCCAGAACTAGTAATCTTTGAGAACAATGGCTGAATTTCGTCCAAGGGTAGTGCCAGATTAGCTTGGCACCTCAAGGTGCCAAGCTTATCTGGCACTACACGTGAATTATCATGGTCAATCAATCTCCTGTTGTAGGGACTCGGGGCTGAATGGGTTAATATTAATCATCTTTGGCAACTGTCTTACCTATATTTTAGCCCCGACGCACTATTGACCCTGAAAATTCAAAGGTAGTGACAGATTACCTTGGCGCCTGATGGCACTACCCTTGAATTATCATGGTCGATCCCTCTCTTGCAACTGGTAAATAGTTGTTAGGTGACACCTTCAGAAATTGGGAAATGCGGAGGTTAAATTGGGGTTAAATTTAGGGTACGATACCTTTTTGGACTTCTTCGTCGTATTTCTCTTTGTTGTAGATGCTTGCGTAACCAGCCTGTAACATAAATACAGTGAATAAAACAAATCACATTGAGAGCATACAGTTTAACACATTCAGTATTGACACTCTACAGCAAGAGATCTTTCGACCAGGCTAGTTCAAGGGTGAATAAGCATGGTCGATCTGACTCGGAAATTTCTTTGTAATCTTTAAAGGCCAACTTCCAACTTGTAGAATTTCTGACCTTACTGTAGACTCGGACTTCAATCTAGTTAGACTTTTGGTAGTTTGGGGCGGTCCGTGGCGCAGTGGTTAAGGCGCCTGCCACCAATGCCAAAGGTGCGAGGTTCGAAAACGGGTTCCGGCGTCGGACTTTTCTCCTCTGGTAAGTGTCACCGTTAATTCGGGCGTTCTTTCTCCGGGTACTCTTCCACCCACCCACCCACCCCCCACCCCCACCCCTCCCCCCCCCCTTCCACCCCTACACACTTTGGTACCGGTTTCAGGCCACTTTATAAATTTCAAATACAAGCGATCAAAAATGTCTGTAACTTCAGTAGCTGAGCTGACCCTTCGTCTGTGCGAGGTGCTGTCTGTACTGTGTTTGTCTTCAGAGTAAATCCGTGTCTGTCACGTGTGTGTACGTGTTGGGTTTCAGTTCGCGGCGCTTTGAATCGATTCGCCAAAAAATTGAGAAAAGCGCCTATATAATGCCGGCATTATTATTATTATTATTATTATTATTATTATTATTATTATTAGACTTGTGGTAGTTTGGTAATTAGACTTTTGTTAGTTTTGGTAATTAGGCTTTTGGTAGTTTGGTAATTAGGCTTTTGGTAGTTTGGTAATTAGGCTTTTGGTAGACTCACTAAAGCAAACTCACTGAAGCCAGCTCTTTATTCCTGATGTATGCAGGTGCAGGTGCTCTGCATACTTTTCGTCTGTGATGCAAGTGGTCTATCATAGTTTGTGACGTTTTCTCCTCTGCCATTATTTGACCAACCTGACGTAGCAATTTCCACGCTAGACTGACCCGAGCCATGTCTCTCCCATCCTGCACGCTCTCTACTGGTTGCCAGTCAGTGATAAAGTTAACCCATTACATCCTGAGGCCGATTTTGTAAAATTGCTTATTGTCCTGTGATGGCTACATTACAGATTAGGAGACAGATCAACTGTTTTAGTTCAAGGGTGGTGACAGAATAGCTTGGCGCCTCAGGCGCCAAGCTATTCTGTCACCACCCTTGAACTATCAGTCAAATTTATTTCAAGCAGTGGGTGTATCTGGATGAAAAGGGTTGAACACAAAGCCCCGTCCATTTGCCATGTTTCCCTGTCTGGCACTAGACCCACTATGCTCTCAGAGCTCCTTCACTGTTATATCCCTTCCAGGCAGTTGCGCAGTTTGTCTGACAATAAATTGCTTCGGATTCCAACAGTAAGAACTAAAGGATTTGGGCAGAGATCTTCTTCTTACCAGGGACCATCAGTCTGGACTGATCTTCTTAAATCCTTGAGACACAGCGAGTCCAGTGCCAGTTCTAAACGCAGTCTTAAAACCCATCTTTTCGAATCTGGACTATCAGTGTTCATGTATTTAGTCATTTTCTGTTCCTGTGTGTACTTGTACACGTGATTTCTGTTTTGTCGTTTTTTGCATGAATAGTGTTCTTGTTCTTATGTACGGCACCCAGAGCATTTTACCTTATAAATGCTCTTTAGTATTATTATATGATCTAGCTACAGTGAACTGCGTATTTTGCGTCCAATGATTACCTTCTGTGCCTCGTACTTTTTTTCCACCTCTTCTCGGGTCAGTCCGTCTCTTTCCGCCTGCAACAATTAGTCAGGAAGTTAGTTATTTGGGTTTAACGCCAAGCAAGCGACAAAGGCCATCTCACGGCGGCAAGGGTAAAAATCTGGCCAGCCAAACTACAAGAAAGGGTTTAAGACAAGATGTAAATATATAATTAAAAATATTTTCAGACTCAAATGACGTACAAGTCTTTAAGTGATAAGACTACAGACTCTTGGCAACAGTCAAAACAATAAAATTCACATGGTCTACAAATACTCAGATCTTGCTGAAAATATTTGACTCAGAAAATTGAGCACATCCCGGAACAAAACCTTTAAAGGGTCCGACTGCAGAAAGAAAACAGATGCGCCTAGAAATAAGAACTAAAAAGATGGGGGGGGGGGGGGGAAGGGGGGGGCGTAGAGGAGGATCTATATAATAATTATCGATCAGCAGGAATCATCGCGACAAAAACCGCAACCGACAGCCAGAGGGTTAAAGGATAGTTATTGACCTGGCAGCTTGACCAAAAATCTCTGTAACTTCAGTAGCTGAACTGGCCCTTCGTCTGTCTTGTACTGTGTTTGTCTTAAATGGCGTAAATCCGTGTCTGTTACGTGAGTGTGTGTGTTGGGTTTCAGTTCGCGGCGCTTTGAGTCGATTTGCCCCAAAAAATTGAGAAAAAACGCCTATATAATAACGGTATTATTATTATTATTATTATTATTATTATTATTATTATTATTATTATTATTATTATTATTATTATTATTATTATTATTATTGACACGTGGTTAAAAGAAGTGCCTGATTTACCAGTTTACCACAAGGCCGCATTTCCTTGCGTTGTCACCTAACGCCTATGCAGGCCTACCAGTTGCAGGAGATGGATCGACCATGATAATTCAAGGGTAGTGCCAGATTAGCTTGGCTTACCCTTGAATTATTATGGTCGATCCATCTCCTGCTCTAGTGCGCCCAGACTCTATACATACAAGTCACGATGTTATTCTTCTTCTTCTCGAACGCCGTCACACTTGGAGTTTGGCTCTCAAAATGAAATCTGTGGTCTTCTGTAGCGCCTCCACAGGCCCGTACAGTTTCTCTTGTAGAGTGGCGGGCTTCGGCCATATCTCCTCCCTCAGCGGCTGGTGGTTCCCACAGTCCTGGAGGATGTGCTCTGCGGTCTGCTCTGCTTCCCCACAAGGGCACAGGGGAGATGGCACGAGGTGGAAGCGTCTGTGCAGGTGGAAATTGAGTCGGTTGTGCCCGGTCCTCAGACGAAAGATGGTCACCTGCTCTTGTCTGGACAGCTGATGGTAACTGTCTAGGGGCCGTTGTGGTGGTCTGTACACAGACTTAATGATGATCTCTGTGAAGCTGACTCCATTTTCATCTTGTTCTTTCTCTGCGCCCACTTTTGCCATTCTGTCAGCTTCTTCATTGCCGTAGATGCCACAGTGTGAAGGGATCCACTGCAGCACCAGTCTGGTGCACTTGATGTTTTGCAGTGCCTCTTGTAGACGTGGCAGTTTGCTTGCTGTTGCTGCCTCAAGGACAGACATGGCATCAGTAAGGAAGACAATCTGGGCATCAGGGTCTGCAGTGCCACTAAGGGTGTTAGCTGCGCGGACTAGGGCTTCCACCTCAGCTCTGTAATTTGTGCAGTGAAGGCCTGTTGGTACTGCCTCTGCCTGCCATTTTCCGTTTGGGTACTGAATGTACACCCCAGCCCCTCCATCCTGAACTGCATCTGTGGCTGATCCATCGGTGTATGCCCGTATCCATGCTTCCTGGGGATACTTTTCTTCGAGCATGGCCAGTGTCAGGGCTTTCTTGCTCACAGTGCTGTGCTCATCTCTGGTGGTGATGTAGGGTACCGTGGAAGAGATGGTGATGTTTTCTGGCTTACTTTCCCAAGGTGGAAGGTCGCTAGCAGGATTCAGAGCCTCTACCTGCGCAGGCAGCTTTGCCTGGTGTTTTCTCTGCAGTGCTCTCGTCTCCTTCACAAAGCTTGATCTTTTCAGTCTCCCTGAGGTTGGTTGTTTCATCCTAGCGTTCATAGGATGGTCTTTGGAAGACTTGACCTTTGTGGACTGTATCAAGGCTTTGCAATCTCTTCTCGTGCGCAGGGGTGGGATGCCTGTTGTCTCTTCCATCTTTTCAATTGGTGTGGATCTCATTGCGCCGGTGATGATACGCAGTGCCTGGTTCTGAACTCTGTCAATGGTCTGCTGGTGTGACTGGGCTGCCGTCAACCATGCATTAGATCCGTACTCAAGGTGTGGTCTCACTGTGCCTTATGTTATTATTATCGCGGAACTATCGGACGAAAACAGACGCCGAGAGTACCTCGCTACGTACGCCTAGTTATCCACTGTAGTAAAATGGCGTCATGGTGAGCTTCGCGTCATGTCATGACAGTGCTCTATAGTGACGTCATTTTGCTGCGGTGGCTAGCGCACATCCGGGACATAGCATGGTGCTCTCTGCTTCTGGTGTCCTAGGGGTAGCTCATCCTGTTGCACAGGGCCTAGAACTCCGTCGTTTGGCCACACGACGGAAGAGTTCTAGGCCCTGTACAACAGGATGGAGGTAGCTTTTTTCTAATCGCTTACCTGCTCCTTGGTGTCAGCGAGCCAGCGCTCGACTCCGTCCTCGTAGTCCTGCCAAAATGTCTCCCCGCACAGGTCAGCGGTCCTCTCCAGCCATTTCTGATTAGGCAAACGGAATAATTCGACACACGATTAAAATCGAAATATTCCAAGCAGCAAAGACGGCAGTCACTACCCAATGCGCAAAAGGCCATCGGGCCGATGTCGGCTGCCGTTGGCCCGCGCCGCACGGGCGTCCCCGGGCCAAAGGTGTCCGACGTTGGCCCGTTGACTGGTGCTGTAAAAACATCTCGAACTTAACGCTGGTATAGCAAGAGAAATGTTTTGCCTGAATTTGGACGCGATAGAGACATCCCAGACCCCGTTCGAATCAAGGGAGTAGAGGTGCAGAGGTTTGATTCGTACATGTATCTCAGTGTCATTTTGAAAAATAAACTTTGTTGGAAAGAAACTACAAATGCTATCATTAAGAAGACACAGCCGCGTCTGTATTGTTTAACTCATTCTACCCCAGACACACCACAGCAAGTTAAAGGTCGACCATGATAGTTCAAGGGTGATGCCAGAATAGCTTGGCGCCTATGGGCGCCAAGCTATTCTGGCATCACCCTTGAACTATCATGGTCGATCTGTGTCCTGCGCTGCAATGCAGTCTTCAGAGGACAACGGCAACATTGGGGGATTTCGGTGATGGGGTAGAATGAGTTAAAAATTTGAAATATTTTGATATTAACCCAGGTATTCTGCATACTTTTTAACTGTAGTACCGTCGCCAGTGTTTTGAATTTTGGAGCTGTGTGTTGGGGATAATTATGCACACATGGAGGTACAAGAATTCTGTTATTTCCCGTGCAATAACAGCTACCAATGAGACTCACACTAGGAGAGTACCTCAAAGTCTAACCGCTGACACGCGCGCGCGCGTGTTTGTGTGTGTATGTGTGTGTGTGTGTGTGACGGTGTGTGTGTGTGTGTGTGTGTGTGTGTGTGTGTGTATGTGTGACGGTGTGTGTGTGTGTGTGTGTCTATGTGTGTGTGTGTGTGTGTGTGTGTGTGTGTGTGTGTGTGTGTGTGTGTGTGTGTGTGTGTGTGTGTGTGAGAGAGAGATTTGACTCTCTGTTGCTAAGTCTTTCTTATTAGGCAGTGATAATAATTTTTATGTGTTATGCATTGTTTTCAGGTGTGACTACGCTACACAAGCAGCGGACGGAAAACCTCTAGTACGTGTGCTTAGTGACATGGATTGTGAAAAGAAGGCTAGAAACGTCATATCTGAGGCAAGACGAACATTGAAAACCCTTGGTGAATTTTAGCAATCAAAGCCTGCCACGCAACAGGTCGCTTTGAGTAGAAATTCAAACAAGTGCATCACGGTCGACCCATCTCTGTGTACCCAGTAAGCAACGCTCCTCGGGCTCACGACGGCCGCAGTGGGCCCGCGCACGGCAGTGCGCGGACCCAATGTGGCCGTCGTGGGCCCGAAGACGTGTTGCTACGGGGGTAGTGCGTCCAGGCTAAATGTTGGTGTTAACCTACCTCGACACGCTGCAGAAGAGTGGGTTGTCCCTGGGCCTCCTTCAGTATGTCCTCGAACCCTGAAACCTTGCAGCACGCGGAAGCTTTGTACTCCTCAGTCGGCGGGCAGAGCCTCTGTTGAAAACCACAGAAAAAAAAAAATCACGTCAGTTCTTTTTCATAACAGTCTCGGATTTTTTCCGAATGGATCCGCTTGTATTCCCGGCGTCACGAGTGTTGTTGCTGGTGGGCGGCATTTTGGGCGCGACTGATGAGGTACGTATGGAGTAGCGGTTGTCAGAAACACTAGCGCGAACACATAGGCAACTGAAGAACTCAGCGCGTGGTGACACGCGAGTCAGCCCCTATCGTGCGCGCAGTGCACTGCACTCACTATAGATAATTGCGTGGCGGACTCGCATGTGAAAACCCAGAAAGCAAAAGACCTCAGGCCCGACGGCACAATGGTCTGTTGCTTACTGCCGGTTGGTTCGTCAGGCGGCTATGTGCAAAAATAACTGGCTTTCATCATGTGCTATTTACTTACGCTTATGTAGTTATGTAGATGGTTCATATTGCCTTAACAACTTAATTTGACATACTGACCTCTCTGACCCCCAGCTTGATTTCCAGCAATCGAAACTGCAGGCTCTGGAACCCAGAGGCAGGCGACAGGTACCCTCTGTCAACAAAGAGAGAAAAGACATCGCATCGTCATTGACGTCATTTCCGCTTCCGTGTATCTGAATCGGTTACATGACGTTAGTTATTCGAGTTTAACGCCGAGCAGGCGACAAAGGCCATCTCACGGCGGGTTTAAGCAGGGGCTGATCCAAATTTTATTAAATGCTATAACAAAGTCCCTTTTTGTGGTGTTTGGACACCTCCCCAGGCTATAACAAAGTCCATTTTTGTGGTGTTTGGACACCTCCCCACGCTATAACAAAGTCCATTTTTGTGGTGTTTGGACACCTCCCCACGCTATAACAAAGTCCCTTTTTGTGGTGTTTGGACACCTCCCTACGCTATAACAACGTCCCTTTTTGTGGTGTTTGGACACCTCCCTACGCTATAACAACGTCCCTTTTTGTGGTGTTTGGACACCTCCCCACGCGTTTACTTAACTCATTCTACCCCATCACCGAAATCCTTAAATTTTGCCGTTGTCCTCTGAAGACTGCATTGCAGTGCAGGACACAGATCGACCATGATAGTTCAAGGGTGATGCCAGAATAGCTTGGCGCCCATAGGCGCCAAGCTATTCTGGCATCACCCTTGAACTATCATGGTCGATCCATGTCTTTCTGTGGTGTGTCTGCGGTAGAATGAGTTAACACGTTGAATGTCCCAAACAAAAAGTTGGAACCCCCTACCCCCCACACCCTCGAGGTAACTGATCCGCCCCTGCTAAGACATAAGCTCAACTAAGTTAAGTAAGATAAGACAAGATAAGGATAAATGTGTCTTTTCTCACAATTGCATCCAAGTAAAATAAATAAAATGATTTATAAGAATTATCTATACGCAGCAGGGTGTAAAACAAGTGACCGGCACAAATTATTAACTCATTCAGCCCGACGGCCGTATTTCCCAAATTTTGGAGGCGTCATCTGATGACTGTGCACCAGTTGCAGGAGATGGATCGACCATGATAATTCAAGGGCAGTGCCACATTAGCTTGGCGCCGACAGGCGCCAAGCTAATCTGGCACTACCCTTGAATTATCATGATCGACCCATCTCCTGATGTAGTGCGTCAGGGCTAAATGGGTTATTGTTTGCAGGTAGAGCTCACCTGAATTCCAAGAAGTCCAGAGGGGACATGGTCTCCAGGATGTAGAACTGCTCTGGCAACAGCTAAAAAACAAAGTCTGTGTATTAGAGTTAGTCAAATAGTCATTCATCGTTAGAGTGTATTGGTTTGTGCGTAGACCCTGTACGATAAAGTATGAATTACTCAGCGCTGGACAGACAACAGTTAGATCCCCTGCCCCCGCCTATCAGGCACCCAATCGCCAGCCCACAGAAAGATACGCAGGTATAGAACAACGCGATCATATACATCCCACAGAGTAATTCCCCTTGTTATGTGTACAGTTCTACCAGCGCTAGCCTCACCTGTCTGGTTTGTGAGGAAAAAGCATGAGTTTTAACTTCAGAAGCTTATAAAATTATTCGCGGTACACTGCTGCGCGTAGTGATGCTGAGATTAACTAAATTAAGACAAACATTGAAAAGCTATTTTAGAAGCGAATTTTTCAGCACTCAAATCGTTTTCTGTTCAAGGCAACGTTAACCCCGTAACCCCCAGTAAACTGTGTTCTTCAGTATGCCTTAACGCATTTCACCCGACGGCCACATCTCCTAAATTTTGAAGGTCAACTAATGACTATGTACCAGTAGCAGTTACCATGATACTTCAAAGGCAGTGCCATTTTACCATGGCGCCATAAAGTGGCAAAGTAATCTGACACTACCCTTGAATTACTCATGGTCGGTCCATTTCCTGCTGTAGTGCATCAGGGCTGAACGGCTTAATTCAGCGCCCAAGAGCAGTCCCAGCAGTCTGATGAACATGGAGACAAAGTGGTGTCAGAAAGAGGCACAGATCCTCATGAGCCCCCGCAACTGCGGGGGCTCATGAGGATCTATGTCTCTTGCAGTTTCATGCTCATTGTTTCGAGAGGAAAGGGGTTAGGAAACTCACCTTGATAATGAGGGCAACCCTTCCGAGCCGTGTCAGCACCTGCAGCATCTGACTCTCCACCTGGTCCTGAATGACAAAGCATTTCACGTCGTGTTGAGCACAGGCAGCCGTCTCGTTGTCTCAGTGCAGAGGGTACCGCTCCGCGGCATCGAGTATGACAGCTCGAAGCTAGTGCCTGATCAACTTAGTGGTTCATCAGGCACTACCTTTGAACTGTCATGCTCGATGGAAGTCGCGTCACAAAGCTGATCTTACACTAGACGTATCAGGATTTAAGCATTGTAGAGAGAGAGGGGGAGGAGGGAGGGAGGGGGAGGGAAGACGGGGAGGGAGGGTATGGGAGGGAGGGGGAGAGAGAGATGGGGAGAGGGGAAGGGATGGGAGGGAGGGAGGGAGGGAGGGAAGGAAGATGTGGGGGTAGCAGAGGAGGGAGAGGGAGCAGATTGGGGGGGGGGTGGTGGGGGGAGATGAAATGAAATGAAACTTTATTTTCCAAGGATAAAGAGTAGAGAGGGGTGGCGAAAGACGGTTAAGGGGGGAGGGAGGTGGGGGAGGGGGAGAGAGAGAGAGGAGGGAGGGGAGGGGGAAGAAGAGAGAGAGGGAGAGAGAGAGAGGGAGGGGAGATAGGGAGGGGGATAGGGAGGGGGAATGATATTAGGGTGATAGGAGGGAGGGAGAGCAGATGAGGGAGTGGAGGGGGGGGGGAGATAGAGAGAGACGAAATGAAATGAAACTTTATTTTCCAAGGATAAAAGAGTAGAGAGAGAGAGAGAGGAGGGAGGTTAGGGAGGGAGAGGGGAGAGAGAGGAGGAAGGGGGGAGAGGAAGGATTGAGAGAGGGGGGGAGTGGGAGGGCGTGGGAGGGAGGGAAAATCAATGAATCAATGAATCTTTATTTTACAACGGTGAAGATAGTAACACAGTCAGTGACTATGTCATTTTTCGTACCTGCCGTTGCTACAACTACGACTAACTAAGTACAACATATACATAAAACAGGGACATCAAAGCACAGTGGTACAAAATATATAGTCCACTAAACACAAACACGCGCATACGCCTCGCACAAACGCACTCACGCGTCCACACAGACACACACACACACACACACACACACACACAGACACACACACATACACGCACACACACACACATACACATACACATACACATACACATGATTGTTAGAATATACATGTACATTCGTGTCTCTACGAATAACTAGATATTATTATTTGAGTAATGTCAGATATCTATAAAGACTTGCCTTGAAACGAGATAATGTCGGAGTGGCTTTAACGTGATGTGGGAGTGAGTTCCACAGTGTGGAACCCGCAAATGACAAAGTAGATTTAAATATATCTATTCGGGGTTCTGGAACAATATAAAGACCCCTCATGTTTCCATAGCAGGAATCTCATTTTTTAAACAACTCTGTTAGATATTCTGGAGCGCTATGGTTCCACACTTTAAACATCAGTACCCCTTTGTTATATTTAAAATGATTTTGAAGGGGCAGGAATCCAGCTTTACTGAGTTTTTCCTCGGTCGTCAAGTGCGGGTCGGGAAGAATTCTTTGCCATTGTCCTATGTAAAGAATTTAGTCTTTTTAAGTGGACATCACTGCAACAATCCCACACCCTCGATGCGTAGTTTATATGTGACATGATGTGTGCATTACTGAACAATTTTCTGGTTTCACTATCTGTGTAATACTTTAATTTCGATAACATAAAGACATTTCTCGAGACCGTTTTACAGACATTGTCAATGTGCATCTGCCACCTCAGCTGATTATCAATTGTGACCCCCAATAGACGATGTTCGGCTACCTGTTCTATGATGTCGTCGCCGAGTAATAGATTAAGCTTTAAAGGGTTTAACTGGTGCTTTTGGCGTGTTGTAATAATCATAGATTTTGTTTTAGTAGGATGCAGAATCATTGAGTTGACTTTACACCATGCTGATATATCGTCGAGACTTTTTTTAAGGCCGTTTTTAACTTCACGTATGTCTTTGTTAGCTGTGTGGATTGAGGTATCATCGGCGAACATATCACACTGTGTTGCTTCGTAGGTGAGACTTAGAGGCAGGTCATTGATGTAAATACAAAATAAAAGAGGACCTAATATTGACCCCTGTGGAACCCCGAGTTTAACATCTTTAGTAGAAGAGTAGGCTCCATTAGCAATTACTTTCTTTTTTTTTTTTTTGTTTTCGAGGTTTGACATAAAAAGGAAACAGCCATGTCGTTTCGAAGATAATGCTTAAGTTTGGAAATCAATATTGTATGGTTCACTAAGTCGAAAGCCTTTTTAAAGTCAAGATAAATTACACCTGTCAGCTGCGAATTATTCATATTTGAAAGCCATGTGTCTGTTAATCTGCTCAGAGCCGTATGACATGAGTGCCGAGGGCGAAATCCTGACTGAGACGAATGTAGCAACTTTCGCGATTCTAAGTAGTCAGACAGGTGTTTATGTATGTGCCTTTCGAGGGGTTTAGATAATACTGAGAGCAGAGAAATGGGTCTATAGTTGTTAGGGTCAGTACGATCTTTTGATTTTGGCAGTGGAACGACTTTTGCAACTTTGAGGTCTATAGGGAATACATTCTTTTGAATACATAAGTTGTAAATATAAGTAAGGGTCTCTATAATGTATGGTAAGACAACTTTAATATTTGTGGGTTGATATCATCATGGCCGGAGGACTTCTTATTAGCTAGGTCACTAATCCCACTTCGTGCACAGCAAGTATGGGGATATTAAATGGTAGAGTGCCAGTTGTTTTTTTGTTGCAGAAATTAACTAAGTAATCGGGGCATATGTCAGCCTCTGTATCACGACTAGGAGTAGTTATCAAATCCGCAACAGACAAAAAATGTTCGTTGAATGTGTCGGCGGAGGGATTACTGGGGATGGTTGTTGACCTACTGCTATTGCCTCGAGTGATCGAATTCAGTACCCGCCACACTGCTGACACATCTTTGTTGTCCTTGACAGTGTTGCGGATAAAGTCTTTCCTCGCGGCTCGCACCATTGACCTCACACGGTTTCGCTGCTTTTTAAATTCATCAAAGTTCTTTTATGTTTTTAGGTCATTTCGCACGACATGGCATGCATTATTTCTTTTGTCAGCCAAGGGGGAAGTATCTCACTCTTTACTCTTTTTGTTCTAATCGGCGCATGTCTGTCTCAACTAATACTCCAAGGAATAATCTGTACCCAGTGGACAGCGCAATATTTGGATCATATGTGAGAAGGACATCGTCAAAAGGAGTGTTATTAAGGTCGTGTAGAAACTCATTACGACTGAAATGCTTAAACGACCTATAGGTGGTTGTGGTATGACGATGTTTCTTTAATTTGGGGAGTTTTATAGACCAGCAACAAATCACGGGGCAGTGGTCACTAACACTAAGATCTGAGACACTAACATCGGACACCGCCTGCGGTTTGTTTGTATAGACGTGGTCAATGAGCGTAGAGCTCGCGGCGGTAATTCTGGTGGAGGATTTAACTAGCTGTACTAGGCCAAATAAAGAAAATGTAGTGTCCCATGCGGGATGGGGTTTAAGCATATCTATATTAAAGTCACCAAGAAGAATGACGTCATTTTGCCCTTAATACACTTTGTCTCTAGGTTAGTAGTAAAATTCAATACCACTCGAAGTTAGACGCCGGATTGCGGTAAAGAAAACCAACAAATGACGGTGAGCAATACGGGCTTTTGACCTCAATCCACACACACTCTACTTCAGCCGTTTCTAAGTCTTTACGCCTACGAGTGCCAGAGGGACATTAAAATGAAGAAGATGATGATGATTTACGCCTACGGACTAAGTGTTCAATAGAGTGATGAACGTATACAGCAATGCCTGTTTGACCGTGACAGGAGGAATCTCTTCTCATGATACTAAAACTAGGAATTTTCACGGCATCATCACTGATATTTGAATTTAGGCGTGACTCGGTAAGGCCGAAAATGTCGAACGGGGTGGGACTGCTAAGAAACGCCGACACTGAGGTCAGATACCTTATTATAAAGATGGAAAACGCTGAGGTGACCCACTCGTAATTTATGTTCTTTTTGTTTGCCTCTAGCCATGAGTATTTCGCTAACAGCTGTATTTTGTTTCACAATAAAATAGCAACTGCAATAGCGGTGGTTGAGCAAACGTCAATCAAAGATGGAAAGCCAATGTAAAGAGAACAAAAAAAAAAAAAAAAAAAAAAAACAATCAAAGAAAACAATAACGTATGAAGTATGAAGACAAAAATTAATGTGATAATCAAACGTTCAGGGATTACAAGAGCTGAGCGTTACAAAAAAAAAAAAAAAAAAAAAAAACAAAAAACAAAAAAAAAAAAACAAAACTCTGCCACATCTGAAGTGTATACGGGAAGTATCAATGTACGCTACCCTGAAGGAGCAATGTCAAAATACTCCACGTCTGTTTAGGAATTGTTTGTGTTGCCGCGGATAAATACATGCAACGACGACGAAAACAGAACTTACGCCGCGGAGCACTCACAATAAAACAAATCGCTGTAAATAAAACAGTCCATCAGTGTTCACAGTCAAATTTCCTGCAATGTCTATAGTACGGCTTAATAAACGCCGATTTAGGTGAGAACGCTTAAATAAAGCTTCGACACGGAGGTGTTCAGTGGAATGTAAGCAACGCAGCGTTCACTCAAGACACTCAGTCTAGTCCGCAAAGAATGTCAGTGAGAGAAGTCCCGAAGTCCGGGCAAGTCAGTCGTGTATCAACAGAAGCAATGAAGATATGGCACCATACACACTTGTATCATGCAGTACTAAAGGTACTAATTTACACTCGTGAGAAACACAGATGTGAGTGTAACCTGCACGAGGCATCTATCCTTACGAGCACATGCACCTGCAGGAGCTCATGAGGATCTATGTCTCTTGCATTTGAGGCTTGTAGATGGCATGTGGTATTTATCCTCATGAGTCCGTGCATGTGCAGGACTCATGAGGATAAATACCAGAGAGAGAGAGAAGCCCCTGTGCAAGCTACTCTTCGTTGAATTGTTGATTTTTGAAAAAAGATAGTTTTTCATTGTCATATTACGAATCTCGCTTTTCTCGAAAATGGCTTTTGCCAAATTACGGCAGTACTCCTTGGAAAGGTAATGACAAAGGGGGGAAATAAAAAAGAAAGAAAGAAAGAAAGAAAGAAAGAAAGAAAGAAAGAAAGAAATAATAAATAAATTCCCTGTATATACGGAAGTAGAAAATACCATGCCATCTAATAATTATACTGTCAAGGACGAAAACGAAATGCGATGTCAGCCTAGTTACCGGAAACACTTCATTGAAGTGTTTCCGATGACTCAACGGATGCTACATTTATTTTACTTGTCAGTATTACAGACAAACACACTCGCAGTCGTGCACACTAAGGCCAACTGAGCCCAGGGCGTTATTGCTTTCTAGGACCGGTGTATACTCACAGGCTGGCCGAAGATGTCGCGTACAGAGTCCAACTCCACTAAGACTTGCTTGAACCACAATTCGTAGGCTGCAAAGAAAACAATTAAAAAAATGATGTCTAGTTTTTCTTTTGTTTTTTTAAAGCATACCTTAATTTTGGGGGTGAAAAATGCGGCCCAAGCCAAATTCAACAACCCAGTTTTCTAGGTCTACGAAAAGATTAGCCAAAGCACTTTTGACAGATCTTTCAGTATGAATGAAACTTACAAGAATCAATAATAACCGTAATTTCCTGTTTCCTTTTGAACTGGTCCTTTGTTTTTAAACTTCGTAACTTTCTGTTTCATTTCAATTTTGTTTAGAGCAGTGGCGTACAAACACCCCTTTCTCCCCCCCCCCCCCTCCCCCATGAATGTAGGGGTGCAAATCCTTTAACTCTGGGGAAAAAATATTTTAGAAGAAACCTCTTTTTGTGAGAAAAAGCATTTTTTTCTTAGAAAAAGAAGGAATAAGATTTAGAAAGATTCTTTCAAGAAAAAAAATCATACATTGTTATCTTTATGTACCATTTTCTCGAGGATTACCTCCCCCCCCCCTCCACCTATCCCCCCCCCTCTCCCACCACTACCACCACCGGTTGTTTGATTTTTTTTAGACTGGAAAATTACCCCCCCCCCCCTTTTTTTATTTCAAATTTTGGAGGAAAACAATTATATTAGAAAAAAAGGAAAGGAAGGACAAATCATAAAAATGTTTCCCTTATGTATCATTTACTCGAGAATCACCTTTGCCGTGCTCCCCCCCCCCTCCCCCCCCCCTCCCACACACACACATACACATTTAAAAAAAAATCCTACGCGGTAAGGAGAATGTCGTTTTAAGGGCTTTTCCCGATACTGATTTCCCGTAAAAAAAAAAAAAAAAAAAAAAAAAAAAAAAAAAAATATTCGCTTTGCTGTATGATCCCGGTGAGCTAAAGGTCTTTCTATAACAGATGAAATGTGCTGACAAACTCATTAGACCTTATCATTCGGAATACACCAGTGTGTGAAATAAGTTTGACTAAAATAGTTCAATCGTGGTTCCAGAATAGCTTGGCGCCCTTGGCGCCACGCTATTCTGGCACCACCCTTGTACTAAAGCCATTGGTCTATATCCTTATCTGTAAATACTATAATGTAGCTTGCGTATGGCAGTGTACAAATCTGAAGCTTTTAGCCTCAGTATGACATGGGTTAACACTGGACTGGTACACTGACCCTGGTGTGTGATGATAAACAGATGCTCATCATGAACCGGCTTCCCGTGCTGACCGCTGATCGGGGTCTGGCACTGCAGGAGCCCATCAAGCTGTTGACAGATTCAACGTGTGACAGCGGCAAACAATAAGAGTATAGCCCCTGCATCGGAATAAGGTGGTGAGCTCAAGCGATCAATGCAAGGACAAAGTGCGTGCCATCTGCTAATTCACGTCTGGCTAACAATGACGATTGAGTGTCTGTCGGCAAAAGGCGGACATTCTCAGGAAGGTGGATCCTTGTCTCTTGCAGGTGGATCGGACTGGATCGTATCGACCTTCGTAAGTGACTGAATTTAACTGGGTATTTGTCCACTGACGGTTTACGATTAGAGCGGGGAGGTGCCGAGCTAGCTCGGCACCTCCCCGCTCTAACCGTAAACCGTCAGTGGACAAATACCCAGTGATATCTAGTAACGTTTGCGGGAGCACTCAGCAGATGGGCATACTCGGGAAAACGCCACAAGTACACTTATCAAAGCACCTCATTTGAATAGAAATGTAATTGTGGCGTACTCCCCGAGCAGACAGACCCACTCGGGGAGCACGAGCTAAGCATCTCATTTGTGAAGAAGTGTACTTGTGACGCACTTCCTCAGCGGGTCTATCCGCATCCAGGGAGTACTACCACACACTGAAAACACTCCTTGCCGGCCCATCCCCCCGTACCCCCATAACGTATCGTGCTTACTTTCAAATAGTTGTGGTATGTCACCTCCGGCTCCTTTTTGGGATTGGCGGTAACCAGGGCATCTTTACGCTGGTGTGCAGGACCTGACTGACGACATCTCCAATCCTTCAGATTAGATGGATTAACACCTGCATATAAACAGAAACACCTGCAGAAGAACGAGAACACCTGCAGAAGAATTAACAACACCTGCAGAAAAAAAATCGCAACGGAGAAAGAAACGCTCTTAGATAGGCAAGTACACTACAATTATGCGGAACAATAAACACATCTGCTAAAGAATTAAAAGAAACTCCCAAGAAAGAAAGAAACGCGCTTTGAAAGGACAAGTACATCCCAGTTGTGTTGTAGTTGTTCGTTCTAAGCGTGTTTCTTTTGCATTTTTTTAGACGCACGGCAAATACATTTGTTTTTGTTTTCTAAGCGTGTTTCTTTCTTTGTTGGCATTTTATATTATAAACACGTTACACGCATGACTGCGCCCCTTGTCATTTCTACGCGGGTTCAGTCTTCTTCTTTGTCGGGCTTCACTTTGCATTTCGTTACATTCTTGGCCGTCACGCTTTGCCTCTTGCTGACGTCACTTTGAATTAACCCCTTCACTGATGGGCCAATACGGACCCTACCCTACTGCAAGAGACATAAACCCTCATGAGCCCCCGCAGTCGCGGGGGCTCATGAGGGTTTGTGTCTCTTGTTAGGACTGTGTTCTCTGATGGCAGGGGATTAATGTTCAGTGACGGGGTAAACCTATCATGGTAGATCACTATTTTGTTGTATTGGCGGTGCCTTTCAATTGCCTCATGGTCAACGCTGCATCCTGCCGTGATGTCGGAACTGAAAGGGTAAACCGACTGTAATCACAAACCAGATAGGTGAGGCTAGAGCTGGCAGAATTGTACACAAACCAAGGGGGAATCACTCAGCGCTGGACAGACAAACAGTTAGATCCCCTGCTCCCGCCTATCAGGCACCCAATCGCCAGCCCACAGAGAAATACGCAGGTATAGACCAAGACGATCATCTGCATCCTCTAACTTAACTCTAACTGTTTGTCCAGCGCTGAGTGACTGTAATCAAATCTATCTATACTGACGAGTGTTTCCGATGATTCCGCTCGTCAGTATCGTAAGAAAAAAAGGTGTGTTTTTCTTTTTTACTTTCTTAATTTCAGTCTTTCTTACTTACGTACTTTCTTACAGACAGAAGGTACGTAAGAAAGTACGTAAGTAAGAAAGACTGAAATTACTTACTTTCTGTCTTTCTTACTTCCTTGCTTTCTGTCTTACTTATTTTCTAACTTACTTATTGTCTTTCTGTCTTATTTTCTTTCGGTCTTATTTACCTTTATATCTTACTTATTTACTTACTTACTTACTTTCTTTTTGTGTGGTACTAACTTTTCGTCTTTCTTACTTACGGTCTTTCTTACTTACTTTTCTGTCTTTCTTACGTACTTTCTGTCTTACATGAGTCAACATTTTTGACATCACATCAGTTTATCAAATACTAAACGATAATACTTGTCCTTCACTGTTGGACTAGCCCTGGTGTTCACTGATTCAACTCCGTGGCTTCTTTAAAAAAAAAAAAAAACGGTTGTTAGGTTGAACACAAAAACACTTTTGACATCAAATAAGTTACATCAAATAAACACACAAAAAAAAACCCCATTGATGTCTTACACGAGTGGTGTGACCCTGGGGCTCACAATTTAACTCCACTTGCAGTGACTGACTTTAAACTGGTCCTGAGGCTGGTGGTGCGCAACTGCTCGGCATAGGCTGGCTCAACATTTATATACAAACGGGCACGTCAGAATTGGCAGTTAGCCATTAACCCCTTCACAGCCGGGACAAGGCGACCCCTACCCGGGTGCAAGAGGCATAAATCCTCCTGAGCCACCGCGACTCGGGGGCTCATGACGACTTACGTCTCTTTAGAACTGTGTTGTATATTCCTGTGTCCCATTTACGTTTGAGTTTTTGAAGCAAATGGCGG
The DNA here is from genome assembly GCA_036245525.1 of Semisulcospira habei. Lineage (NCBI taxonomy): Eukaryota > Metazoa > Mollusca > Gastropoda > Semisulcospiridae > Semisulcospira > Semisulcospira habei. The sequence goes on from BTPG01000005.1 coordinate 9,073,155, forward strand.
TCAGGTGCAGTGATTTCTGAGAAGTGATTCCTGATCACCTGATCACGTGCGTTTGTGTCTGTGTGTGTGTGTGTGTGTGTGTGTGTGTATGTGTGTGTGTGTGTGTGTGTGTGTGTGTGTGAGTGCGTGCGCGCCTGCGTGCGTGTATGTGTGTGCGTGCGTGTGTGTGTGTGTGTGTGTGTGTGTGTGTGTGTGTGTGTGTGTGTGTGTGTGTGTGTGTGCCGTGCGCGCGCGCGCACGCGACATTTTATAAGTGATTTTCTATTGGCGGGCCAAACCCCTCCCCTCACAAATCCCCCTCCCTAAATGACTAGCTGTTATTTTCATGACAGGAACCACCTCAGTTGCGCAGTCATTCCAATAATAGTGCTTCGTGGCTTGTTCATTTTCAGTAAAATGAACCATGAGCACTGGATAGCAGACGTCTGAATTAACCCCCTAACTACCGGGGCAAGACGAATGCTGACCAGCTGCAAGAGACATAAACCCTCATGAGCCCCCGCAGTCGCTGGGGCTCATGAGGATCTATGTCTCTTGTTTAGTCCTAGCTTCTCAACTTTTGGTCCCATTTTTCTGTGTTCATCACGAGAATGAGCGGGCGTTTTAGACGCGAAATTTGTGACCACTGTCAGCAAAGGGGTTAACATTTTCACACACACACACACACACACACACACACACACACACACACACACACACGCACACACACACACACACACACACACACACACACACACACACACACACACACACATAATACCATATATGCTTTATTCACGTGATAGTGTGTAGTCAGTTCAGACACATCTTTCGAAACAACACTGAAATTCTTACGTATGGGGTTTCCCGCTTGAAGCAGCAAGCAGTTCGCAATCCGGGATTTCCTCGGACGATAAGTTTTTAATAGATTTCTGCGAAACAATGGAGCGAGAGGGTTATTCATGGATTTGATGGATAAAACAACGGGCAGAGTTATTGAATACAATTTCTCCATCTATTAGAACCCTGCCTATTTTGTTTGCTTTCACGTGAATGTTGATGCGAGACTTTGGTAACAGGCTGCAAATTATTTCAGTGTATTGAACACTGAAAGCATGCACGTCATTTTGCATATTCCCTTCAGTTGTGTTTTCTTGATCACTTGTACGTGCTCTAACCAGTTTAGTGACGAGAAACTTTGAACACATCCCAGCGGCAAGAGGTATAGATCCTCATGAGCCCCCGCAGTTGCGGGGGCTCATGAGGATCTATGCCTCTTGCCGACACCAACATTAAATCCATTTTCAGTCCTGGGACTGAATGAATGGCACTGATAGAGTTAACATGTCCCATGACTCAAAGCCTGCACCATCAAATTCATCGGCGTCACAGTTTCGGGTCACTTAGGTACACAATCCATATTATATGCACTAATGAAATCAGCAAAATAATGATATAGCAACTTAGATGATAGACCGTACGGCATAGCTTCAAGGATGTGTCCCTCCCCCCCCCCCCCCCGCGTCCCCCACTCCCCCCTCTTGCCCCCACTCCCCCCCCCCCCCCCCCCCACCGCAAAAAAAAGAAAGAAATTTTTCAAGCGAATTTGCGTGTAATTGTTACAAAATTACAAAAAAGTTCACGAATGTACTGTAAACACACAATGACTGTAGTGAATGCTTAAAAGACGTGAGTTTTGTCTAATGTTTCGATTATCTGCTTTTGCAAATTAAAGAATAAAGCATAATTAATAAAAGAGAATGTGAAAATAAATCAGTGCCGAATATAATTATGTCATTTGCAGGGGCAAATGTAGGGGGGAGAGGGTGTTCCAGGGGTTGATACCCCCCACCCCCTCATTTATTGATTTTTCAGCCACCTGGAAGCAAGGTTTGACGTCGGGTGGCCTTTTGTGTCAGGCTGAAGGTACCACACAAAAGTTGGACCCCCGCCCTTTTCCGAATTTAACAGATCCGCGCATGATTTGTTTATTTGTTCGCTCATTATTGTAACTTTCTACTTTCTCTGATACTGTAGATTCTGTTTCGGATTCGCCGCCGTGAGATGGCCTTAGTTGCCTGCTCGGCGTTAAACCCAACTAACTAACTAACTAACTGTTTCGGATTCGGCCACACAAAATGTGTGCTCGGGCATCCGTGTTTATTCCCGTTAATTTCCGTACATTTCCACTGATTTGTCATCCCTCAAATTTATGGGGTCACATGACTAACTCGTTGTGTCACGAGGTCGAAATCACCCAAATTGTGGAGCTGTCCTCTGAAGATTGTTATTACAATTCAGACCTACCATGCCAGTACAAGATGGCAACTCTGGCATACCGTCACTTTGACGGGTCTCTCCCGGCTCAGTTACCTTTCTGCTGCACTCTGCACATACCAGCCGTCACGTTCTCTGCGATCCTCCAGTGAGAAACTTTTGAAGGCTCCGAAGCGTAACTTGAAAATTGTCGGTGAAGGCTCATTCAGCTTCATTGCACCTGCAGTTTGGAACTCGCTGCCTGTCAAGTCTGCGAAATCTCCCTACTCTCTCTCTCTCTCAGTTTAAGGCTCAGTTGAAAACTCACTTCTTCCAGCTTGCTTTTCCTCTGTCGTAGATCCGTTGTCCTGGTGTATTTATTTGTAATGTTTCACATCGTCTATGTCATGTTTGAATGCGTGTGTTAGCGCAATGAGTTTTTGCCATAAAAAGATTTTGCGCTATACAAGAACCATTCATTATTATTATTATTTATTATTAGTTCAAGGGTGGTGCCAGAGTAGCTTGGCGCCTATTGGCGCCAAGCTATTCTGGCACCACCCTTGAACTATCATGGCAGATCCATATCTTGATGCGGAGTGTCGGGGTCAAATGAGTCACCAATACGTATAGATCTGCATTCCTCGCGGATATTTTTACTGCTTACGTCGTTCATTTTCTGTTAGTCACGTTTTTTCAGAAACGGCCTATTCTTCAGAAAATCTATGATCAGGCCTCGATCAAGTTTCGCACAGCGCAGGTGTGCGGCAAGCGGCGCAAACTAGTACCATTATAATTTTCACAAAGCTATGTTATTGTCGTCTTACGTTGCCCCCTTGTATAGACCGACAGGAATAATCGCGACAAAAACCGCTACCGACCGCCAAAGAGTTGGGCTAAGAAGAGAACGATAGAGGCGCTCTTTTGGCGTGTGACTGTACAATGTGTTTTAGAGCGCGGGGTTTGACACTCTGAGCGGGAATGACGCAACTGCCAGTGGTTGCACTGAGATTTGTGTTAGAATTTTTTTTGCAAATATCATCAACCGTACAACGAAGAAGACATATTATTTGTTTCTTTATTTATTTCAAGTTCGGTTAAGGTTATGTATTTGTTTTCTATTTAGTTAATTACTTATTTATTGCCGGGGGGGGGGGTGGGGGGTGGGGGTCTATTCTTGGCATTTTACACACTTTAAAGTTGACGCAGCTCTTTGTTAGGGACCTGGGGTGGGTTGCATATGCTTGCTTAGCGCGCAAATTTCTTGCTTAGCGCTAAGTTCGTAAGCTTAGCTGAAAATGTGCGTTGCATGAGCGTGCTTATCTGCTGGAGCGAGCTTAGTGGCGTGCTTAATTCTAAGGACGGTCCCCCCCGTGCGTAGCGGCGTGCTTAGCTGAGGAAGAGTTCTTAGCTGCCGTGTTAACGCGAGAACTTGAAATCTGAGAAATGTGAATTCACTCTCTTAAACCTTGTAGAAGAAACAGCCTTCCATCTAGGATAGAGAAGGAAGAACACGAAAAGTACGTGAGAACGCACGGACCCCCACCCAGCCTCGTCTGACGGACATCTGGGAATTATCGGTGAGAAGTCTGCATAACTGATTGCAACTGACCCTGCACACCGATGTGTGTAACCCAACACCCGCCGTTGTCAGAGAGATATAGATCCTCATACTATGGGAGCCTACAGGGTACTCCTTAACTAATGTACATCTACATTAGACTGACAAGCAGGGTTGCCTGCATGAAAAATTTGCTATTTGCTCTCTTCGACTTCTTGTTTTCCATCGCCGCCATTTCACCCGCGTTTTGTCTACTTCGTTTCCGTTAGGTCAGAAGAAGCGAAAACCGTGCGTTTTTATTGGCCGATTTCTACAATCTATGATGACGTAGGGGAGAACCCCACCATAAGCTATAAATAACCTATCCCCGCTCGCTAAGAACTCGTTCGGAGCTACGCACGTCGCTAAGTCGCTCCATGCAACAGAAAACACTCGCGCACTAAGCAAGAGCTTTACTAAGCACGAAAGGCCTTAAGTCAGCGAGCTTAACACACTATATTTAAGCACGCTACATGCAACCCACTCCTGCACCAGGCAATAAAGGGTTAACAGATCTCAATATCTCCATTATTAAATGCTCATACATTCCCATACGCTTAAGCCGAAAAACGCTTAACTCATTCTACCCTAGACACACCACAACGAGATATGGATCGACCATGATAGTTCAAATGTGATGCCAGAATAGCTTTCTGGCACCACCCTTGAACTAAATTGATTGATCTATCTCCTAATCTGTAATGTAGCCTTCATAGGACAATAAGCAACTTTTTAAGATTCAGCCTCAGGATGTAATGAGTTAATTATCATTCATTCATTCATTCATTCATTCATTCATTCGGCACTCATTTATTCGTTCATGTATTTATTTATTCGTGTATTTATTCTTTAAGTTAGCAGTGAGGTATGCCCGCTCTCAAGCTGTTGTTGCTCTTCTTCTTGAGCATCTGTGATGTTACACAAGGGTGTGGCGGAGAGGGGGGAGGCAGGTTGGGGGTGGGGGGGGGGGGGGAAGCTGTTTAACAGTTACACTGTCTAATCATTCCTGATAAAAAGCTACCCAACGCCAAAGATTCGGCATTTAGTAACCGTTTTTTTTCCAGAAAACATTTCAACATCGTAAATGCCGAGAAAAACTGAACACCACCCAACTGCAAGAGGTATAGATCCTCATGAGCCCCCGCAGTCGCGGGGGCTCACGAGGATCTAAACCTCTTGCTTAAATCACTTTCTACCCACGTTTCATTGACGGCTGGAGATCTTTGACGCTGAATTTACACCGACTATGAAGAAAACAGTCTGCTGTCCAATGGCAATGACGTGGGTAACTTTATGTACGTCAGGTGCTAATGAATCACCAATTCGAATAACTTTTTAACCCATTCAGTCCTGAAATACCACAGCAGACGATGATATGCCAAGGGTAGTTTCGAACGCTCAAAAAAAAAAAAAAAAAAAAAAAGCAAAAAAAAAAAAAAAAAAAACAACTGAAAGGTTTTTAAAAGTCCCCGTTTTGCGACTTGAAAAGGTTTATCTACCGCGCAGTTTCTATTATGCGTGCACAGCTTACAGCTTCGAACATAATAATAATAATAATTACGATATTTATAATGCGCTTATATTATAATAATTATAACTCTAAGCGCGCACTCACAACTCGCACACGCGTGCGCACGCTTTAGACAATGACTCACGTAACACAAATAGTGAAAATACCTTACGACGGTCAGCTTGGGGTGGGGAGTGTGGTGGTATAGTGCTAGAACTGTTGAAAAGAGGTGAGTTTTGAGGGCGGACTGGAAGGAGGAGAGAGAGTGTTTCTGACGGAAAGAGAGTGGGAGAGTGTTCCAGGTAGATGGACCGTATACTGAGAAGGAGCGGGGGCCGAAAGTGCTGAGTTTGGTGCGGGGGGTGAGGAGGCGGAGAGGGTCGGAGGCGGAGCGGAGGGAGCGGGGAGGAGTGTAGGGGTGAAGTAAGTTGGAGAGATAGGCAGGAGCGTAGTTGTTCAGGGATTTGTAGCAGAGAGACAGGATCTTGTATTGGATGCGTTGGGGGATGGGGAGCCAGTGGAGGAGCTTAAGCAGGGGAGTGATGTGGTCGGATTTTTTCTTTCTAAGGACGAGGCGGGCAGCATTGTTCTGGACGCGCTGGAGAGTGAGAGTGGTGGAGTGAGGAAGGCCGGAAAGGAGAGAGTTGCAGTAGTCGATGCGAGATAAGATGAGAGAGACAGCGAGTTTGGTGGCAGCTTCGGTAGTGAGGTATTTTCTGATCTGACCGATGCGGCGGAGGTGGAAATAACGTGCCTGGGCCGTGGCGGAGACGAAGCTGGTCATGGAAAGCGAGGAATCGAGGATAACGCCAAGGTTCTTGACCGAGTCAGAGAGGGAGATGGGGGTGCTGTCGAGTTGAAGGTGGAGAGAGGGAGGGAGCTGGGAAAGTTTCTGGCGAGTGCCTACCAGCATGGCTTCCGTTTTGTCGTCGTTCAGTTTGAGCTTGTTTGCTGTCATCCAGTTTTTCACGTCTTCATAGCAGTCAGCCGTGCGAGTCAGTAGTGTCTGAGTGTTGTCGAGTTTGTCTTTGTCTAGTAGTTGTGAGTCGTCAGCGTAGAGGTGGTGGTGTATGTGGTGAGACTGGATGATGTTGGACAGGTGAGAGGTGTAGAGTGTGAAAAGAACCGGGCCCAGGACGGACCCCTGTGGAGCGCCGCAGGAGAGCCTGACTGGGTTGGAGGAGACGCCGTCGATGGTGACGGACTGCTGTCTGTCGGAGAGGTAGGAGAGAAACCAGGAGTGAGCAGAGTCAGTGATGCCAAAGGAGTGGTGAAGGCGGTGGAGGAGGATAGAGTGGTCTATTGTGTCGAATGCGGCAGAGAGATCGAGTAGCGTAAGAAGGGAGATGTTGCCCGAGTCAGTGGAGAGAAGCAGATCGTTAAGGATATGTAGAAGGGCTGTTTCAGTGCTGATGTTTGCGATAGGCAGACTGAAAGGGACTGAGGAGGTTGTTGTCGGCAAGGTGGAGGTTGAGTTGGTTGAGGACAACCTTCTCAAGAAGCTTGGACAGGAAAGAGAGATTGGAGACTGGGCGGTAGTTCTTGAGTTCGTTTGGGTCGAGGTTGTGCTTTTTGAGGAGAGGACGGACGATGGCGGACTTGAAGATATCGGGGACGGAGCCATTCTCTAGAGATGTGTTGATGATGTCGGTAATGAAGGGCAAAAGTTTTGGGAGGCCATCCCGGTAGAGGGAAGCTGGGAGGGGGTCTAGTTCGCAGGTTTTGAAAGGCATGGACTTTATGGTCTTGAGGACTTCGTCCTGAGAGACGGGGCGGAAGGACGAGAGGGGAGTGCCAGAAAAGGGGGGGGGGGGGGGTCAGGAAGGCAAGGCGGAGAAGGCAGAGTGTCGAGTGTGTTGCGCAGAGTTTGGATTTTGTCTGAGAAATAGGAGGAAAAAGCGGACGGAAGTTCTTCTTTACTGTGTGTGTTGGGAAGAGGAGAGTCGTTAGAAGTGCCTAGGAGTGTGTTCATGGTAGCATAGAGGGTTTTGGAAGAAGTAGATTCCAGGATTTTGTTTTGAAGGTGTTTGCGTTTGGAGTCGGTGATCATTCTGCAGACTTTGGATCTGGTGGTTTAGAAGATCTCTCTGTGAACGGTGAGGTCAGATGAGCGCTAGCGGCGTTCCGCTTGTCGACGCTCGCGCTTGGCCTCAGCTATGTCGTCAGTGAGCCAGGGGGAGGGGTTGATTGATTGATTGATTGTACATTGCTTAACGTCCCGACAGCAACAAGGCTTTCTCAGGACGTGCCTGCACTGCTTGTGAAAAAAAAAAAACAAAACTAAACAGAACATTGAATGTATGTCGCCAGCCGGTCAAATACATTAAATAAACCTAACACATGGGCCTAAATAAAGCTAAGACCATTTAGCAACACACATCCAATATCAAGAGCTACAGGCAGTGCAGACAGTAGGGAGAGTTTTAAAAAGGCAAATACAGGTGAAGGGACAAAGGGTAGACAGAAACACATGCCCCAGAATAGAGAGACAAACCCACCCTGTGGGGCTGACCAGGGTGACTCTGGGAACTAAAAAATACCTAACCCCACCCAAGTCCCCCAGGGCAGACCCGGGTGGGGCCCAGGGGGAGGGGAGTCGGTTGGGTATGGAACAGGTGGTGACAGGGGCATGGGTGTCTAGAAGTTTTCGAAGGGAGGAATCGAAATGGGATGCAAGATCGGGAGATTGATTGATTGTACATTGCTTAACGTCCCGACAGCAACAAGGCTTTCTCAGGACGTGCCTGCACTGCTTGTGAAAAAAACAACTAAACAGAACATTGAATGTATGTCGCCAGCCGGTCAAATACGTTAAATAAACCTAACACATGGGGCCTAAATAAAGCTAAGACCATTTAGCAACACACATCCAATATCAAGAGCTACAGGCAGTGCAGACAATAGGGAGATTTTTAAAAAGGCGAATACAGGTGAATGGACCTCGGGTAGACAGAAACACATGCCCCAGAATAGAGAGAAAAAACTCACCTTGTGGGGCTGACCAGGGTGACCCTGGGAACTAAAAAGTACCTAACCCCACCCAAGTCCCCCAGGGCAGACCCGGGTGGGGCAAGATCGGGAGAGGAGACGGGGTCCAAGAGAAGGTCGACAGCTTCGTCGAAGAAGTTCTCTCGGTTCACAGATTTTAGTTTGCGACGAGAGACAAAGAGCTTGGGTTTTTTTCGGGGGAGGTAGGTTGAGGGCGACGAGAATAGCGAGGTGGTCGGAGGGAAGCACAGAAGAGGTGTCAGAGTCGAGGAAGAGTTGATCGGAGGTGCGGGTGATGATCCAGTCGAGGGTGTGGCCGAGTCGGTGGGTGGGTTTAGTGATGTGTTGTGTAAGATTGTGGTTTGAAAGTGACGTGCAAAGGCGTTTTGTGTCGGGGTGGTCGGGTTTGTCGAAGTGGAAGTTAAAGTCGCCAAGAAGGATGTGTTTTCCGGGTCGTGTGCTGTAGTGGTCGAGGAGGAGATCGAACTCGGTGAGGAACATGGAGTTTGTGAGTTTGTTGGGCGATAGATACATGAGAAGATGAGGGACTGGCCAGGGAGTGTTGCTACGGCCTCGACAGATTCAAAGGAGGGATGAGCAAAAGGGAGAGACTGAGAGAAGGAGACTCAGACTCAGACAGTTTATTGTTCAGACAAAATGTCCATACAATGGAGTGAGACATTACATAATTTATAATTCAGGTGTATATAAAAGCCATAAGGCGATGTTTATAACAACACACACACACATACACACACACACACACACACACACACACACACACACACACACACACACACACACACACACATTTCCATTCGATCTACGCCAGCACATAATAGCCACTTTTGACCTACATGTAAAATGCGGTATCCAAATCCAGGCCACAGCCGTGTACTACACAGACCAGGTCGGAGTAAGAACCACAGTTTGCACGTGGAATCATACAAGCATGCTGCTACGTAGTTTAAATGCATGAAATACAAATCTTGCTAAATCGGCAATAGACTGTGGGTTGTTAGTGTCTAGGATACACAATTCTTTCTTTTTGAGTTCCATAAGGTCAAACTTACATAGGTATTTGACACGCAGTTCATCGTAGAATGGACAGTAAAACATAAAGTGAATTTCATCTTCTACAGCCTTGGCACACAATGGACACACTTTCGTTACAGCATTGAGAATACTATATCTTTGTTTGTTACTTTGCAATTCGGTTATGCCAAGTCTAAATTTAATGTATAGATTTTTGACATAGGTTGGCTTAACCAGTTCAAAATAATTTTCTTGGACAAGTGTATGTTTAAAGCTACGATACACAGTAAAACGTTCACTCTCAGAAAGCTTCGATGACCAGTTTTGTTTGGAACAATCAACCATCCTTTGTTTAAACTTGTTTATAAAAGCATTCCTGTTTCCAACACCTTGTGAAATCCATACATGACCAAACCCATTTCGAAAAAGCAAATTCTTTATCTTTGACACCCATGTTTCTTTCCCTTTATCGTCTAAATCCTTAAGCATATGATAAGCCATAATTGCAAATCTAGTAACAGGTAAAGCACAGAGTCGAAGCCAGTAGGAAACACATCTTACTGACGTTAATACTGACAAGGGATATCGACCAAGTTCACCATAAACCATCAGGTTCGGTGTGCGGAAGGTGACATTAAGAAAACGTTTACATGCAAATGTATGGACTCTTTCAATTTCGGCACACTCGTTTATACCCCAAATTTCCGAGGCATACAACAAAATTGGGACACACTGCGCATCAAACAGCTTGAAAAAAAACATCAGGACTAGCGCAGTTGATTTTCTTCAACATACAGAAAATATCGATTACACATTTTTTTGCCTTAGTCACTAAGTCATCGACGGATGCGTTTAAACTCAAACGTGTGGTAAAGTTTAACCCGAGGTACTTATACATATTGACAACTTCTACCCTCGTTCCCCCGTAAATCCATTTTTCATATTTTGACAAATATCCACCATTTCGAAACACAATTATTTTTGTCTTGTCTAGGTTAACAGACAAACCAAGTTTAGATGCTTCTTTGTATAAATTGTTCAGCTGAGTCTGAAGGCCATTGGGGGGTTGATGAAAACAAAGCAATGTCATCTGCAAACATCAACAAAAACAGTTCTGCTGCATCGGATTTTAGTTGGAAACCATGTTTACCATTTTCAATAATGTACACAGCAAGCTCGTTAATCAAAAAGGAGAACAATGTCGGCGATGCTAAACATCCTTGTTTTAAACCTTGGAAACACTCAAAAAACGCTGTACAATTCAGGCTGTCTCTAACACAAAATTTCACTGAGTCATACATTGCCTTCATAGCTGAAAGCATTTTGCCGCGCACTCCAACCTTCAGTAAAATATTCCAAAGCACACCTCTTTTAACAGTATCGAAGGCTTTGCGAAAGTCAACAAAAGCCACATAAACTTTCTTATTTTGTAGAAGTTGTTTTTGAACAATAGCATAAAGTGTAAATATATGGTCCACAGTAGAATAGGATTTCCTAAACCCAGAGAGAAGGAGAGATGAGCAGAAAGACAGTCCCTGTAGATGATGGCAATGCCACCCCCTCTGGAAGCACGCGGGAAGGAGGCCAGGCGGTAGCCACTCGGAGTGACGCTGGCGATGATGGGTTCATCGCCAGCTGAGCGGAGCCACGTTTCGGTGATCACGACAACATCTAGGTCATTGTCTAGGATGAAATCTGAAATCACGTCGGATTTGCCATCTTTGCAGACAGACTGTGCATTGAACAGACATAGTTTTAGGTTGGATGAGCCTGAAGAGGAAGAGGGAGAAGAAACGGACGAAGAAGAGGACAAAGGAAGAGGAGGGTGGGGAGGGGGGAAAGAGGATGGAGGGGGAAGGAGGGGGGAGAGGGAGGAGGAGGAAAAGACGGGGAAGGAGAACCGGGCAAAAAAGAGGATGCGAGAGGAGGGGGAGGGGGGAGGAGGAGGAAGGGGAGTAGGAAAAGCTGAGGGAGGGGGAGGGCGAAGGGGAGGAGAAAGGGGGGAGAGGGTACGAGGAGGAAAAAGCAGGTGAAAGAGGAGGGGGTGAGGGGAGGAAGGGGGAGGAGGGCGGGGGAGGGGGCGGCCGAGGAAAGCAGGGAGCAGTAGATGAGCAAGAGAGGAAAGGAAATGGGAGAAGAAGGAAGGGAGGTGGAGAAATCGAGAAGGCGGGGGGAGGCGGAAGGGGTGGAAGGGCATAGGAAAAGGGGAAGAAATGTATGTTTGTGGTGGTGAGTCCCACCTTTTGCTAATTCCGCCCCTGTGGCCTCTCTTTCGCGATCGGGTGCCGCGTAAGGCATCTGCAACACTGTCAGCGGCACCGGCCGCGCAGTAGGTGGCGTGGAGACGTAGAGATAGCAGTTGTTGGCGTATGTATTTGATGAGCATGATTGTTTGTGAGGACAAGAAAGAGGAAGACGAGAAGAGGGTTCAGTAGGGTGTGTGTGAGTAAGTGTGTGTGTGTGTGTGTGTGTGTGTGTGTGTGTGTGTGTGTGTGTGTGTGTGTGTGTGTGTGTGTGTGTGTGCCGGTGTGTGTGTGAGCGGTGTGGTAGGGGAGCGACCTGATTTCCGGTCGGTCAGCGGCGGCGAGATCGGGTAATGGCGCCGAGAGTGGGGAGGGCGAGATGTCGACGAGAGAGCACACGAAAACCTATAGAACGGTAGGAACACGAACAAGTCTACAACAACCAAGCGGCAGATCTATGCAACCACAGGTGGCAAACAAACTCACACAGTAAACATATCACACAACTAGCACGAAAGCACATGAAAACAGGGCGCGGAAAGGCCCGGCGAACCCACGCTGCGGAAGAAGAAAAATGGCGACGTAAACAAAAATTCAAATGACAGTATGGACACAATTCAATACGATACCACTCAAACAGCAATCAGATCCAACGAAACACAAGCACAATCCTCATCAGCGTGTCAATAGCTTCAGATCAAGTTACAAGATACATAGCTTAACCGACTTCGTTCAATTGTCCACGTGACACAAAAAAAATGCCAGAAGATTCGCTTACATACACGTCAGTCAATGTAACAATCAGTTTTCAAAATACTCGTGTTCAGATCGCGTTTCTGGAGTCTCCAAAGAACCTCACCCGACCAAGGAACACGGATGCAAAGTGGCATCAGCAAGAGGCGTTGATCCTCACGAGCCCCCGCAACTGCGGGGGCTCATGAGGATCAATGCCTCTTGTGGTTGGGTATTGCTCGATGTGCTCCTATAGTTAAGAGGTTAAGCTGACAAAAAGCCCGACAGCTAAGGCAGAAAAAGACTTGACGCAACCGCAAACGTCAGTAAGACGGTTTTTCTGAAATTAGATTTCTCAGGAAAGAGAGCTAATAGTCTAGCAGCTTACGCAATTTCTGCAGAGGTAAATAGTTCGTCAAAAGAGTAACAGAGGTTTGCAGACACGAAACGAAAGTACTAATGCTATATGGTTTATGCATAACAACAATATTTGTCCTTAGGATGGAGACATTTTTGTAAAAGTGTTTTTCGAACGCTATTTGTTCGCTGTGAGGGAAACAGTCCTCGTACGCAGCCCGGAGAAGGTGCAAGACATTCTTTTTGTGTGTGTGCATAGCATTGAAAATTTCAATCACACAAGTTACAAGTTTATTCCAGTGAGTAAATTAAACTCATGAGAGAGTAAACATGTATACATATTTACGATAAAATAATTTATAAAGTAATATTTTTAATGCCGCAAGCATACTGTCGCTAGTTTTAAAATGGCGGTCAGCGAGATGCCTTCGAAAAAAGTCAATCAGACGCGCACGGTTCATGCAGGTTTTTTTTTTTTTTTTTTTTTTTTTTTGCTCCTGAAGCGAGACACATTATTTTGGATTTGAACTTTAAAGTACATCTTGTCAACGTCATATACGTTATTTTTCCTGGTCTTGAAAACAGCCTTTCCCATCGAACTCGGTCTTTTGTGGGAGGAAAGAATATCGAAAGTAAACTCGCTTCGTGCATGTTTTGTGCATTGCCAGTGTCTGCCGACCATCTTACGACTTTTTGTCCAGATACACCATGCATGTTGTTCGTCTGTTTTCCAGCCTAACGGCTCTATGTGTAGGCCTGCTCTTTTTGATTAGTGGAGATAGGATTTTTAACTGGTCAAGCACGGTCTTATCCGTCTGGTATTAAGACACAAGCCAGGCAGGCTGAAATCCATCTCCGAACCGTTTCCATCTAAAATCACCATGTTCAGCTGAACACCTAAATATACAAACTTTTGTTTTTGAAACCCGTTCAACCAATACGCACTCAAGTACTCACAAGAACTCTTATGATCAAGCTTTACCGGGATGCAAGAGACACAATACAGATAGTATATAGGGACCAGATGATAGTAGCTTTGACTAATGCAAATCCGCTGCGCCACCGCCGCTTACTAAGCTCAAGACAGATTACAAGGAAAGAAACGAAGACCCCCGCGAAATTTTAGATGTGGCCGGAAGTATCCCAGCAAGCACGGACCTCTTTCTCAACATCTAGAGTCCAACGTTAAACCCTTTAGTAGAGAGCCGTGAAAAAGGCCTCTATGCACTGCATTGCATCCATTGTTTTCTGCCGTGTTTACTCTAAAGTAGAAGAGAATTACTCGAAAAGATATTGACAACTCAGCAGTGTTTAAACCAGACTCCATTAAAGTAGACCTTTTTGGGCTGGGGGGAAATACGTACCTATACTCCATAAGCCAGTCTCGGCTCCCCTAAAATCTTTAGGAACACACCAGAGATATAGCCGTTGGCGCAAGGGTACCCCCATTCACGCTCTTCGCGGATCCTAAAGTGAGCTTGAGAAACATTTTCTTCTAAATAAATCAGAATTTATTACAGGAGCCCAAATCAGGCAATATTATGTTAAGGCATACGTTCGACTGTATTCTGATCAAAATGTGACCAATCAATTTGTTTGCTGTTTGTTTAGTGGAGAAAAAAAAAAAAAAAAAGAGGCAAAAATGATAGACTGAATTAGTGAAATTACTAGTAGCTAGTCTTAGGAGATATTTTACCGAGCGTAAGGCGGGTCTAGTATGGTCTTTCCTTCTCATTGGTCGGCCCGATGGCCTTTTGCGCAAGAGGCTCTTTTAGTCTGTTGCAGTTGGGTGGCGTTTGCATTTTTCCAGCATGTATAAAGGGTCTTGATTTATGGAGTTTTAACTCATTCGAGACGTGCCGCCTCCGGATACGCGGCATAAGCCGCGTATCCGGAGGCGGCACGTCTCGAATGAGTTAAACTCGTTCTCCGTGCAAAAGTGCGTGCACATGTAATGAGTAAGCTGCGATAACTGTGCCGAGTTTTCGCGGGAATGATTCAAGGGGCAAGATAGGGCGGCCAGGCATCATCTCCTGGTCGGCCATGGCCGCTCCGGCAAAATCCGTCCCTGAACTGTGCTTTGAAGCGACGCCGCCTATAATTATTACTGATTTTCCAGGCAGTGTTGTGCCATCAAGTTCCTAGGAAACAGTGATGTACTTTTTCAACAACTTATTTGACAGAATATCGTCTTTATTGTGTAATACTGAGTCGGATCGTCTTCATTTTCAGTGTAACAGTCGGACTGAATTTCAGTCAACCTACTTCAGTCGCGCCAGTCTATATAGTCAAAGAAAAGCGTGCAGATGAACTGTGGAATTACTAATCATTAGCTATTCCGGGCTCATCCTACAGTGTTTGCAGACTGGTGCCAGATTTTTCTTTATTCTGTCTCTCCAAAGAAAAGCGTGAAAGCATACAGAGAAGCATCTACCAGCGATCTTTACTACTTTCTTAGTTACTGCGTTTCCTCCTCGGCGGCCGTGTTTATGTAGCATCTGCCTGGCTCGCCGATTTTCGTTGTTGACAGACATTTCCCAACAAGCAGTGTGCCAGTGAAGTGAAGAGGACTGTGCCGGTGTGGGGTGTGTGGGTAATGATTTTATTATAACGACTCATGTCGGATACCAGAATGATATTTATATGTAAAACATAATAATAATAATAATAATAATAATAATAATAATAATAATAATAATAATAATAATAATTCATAGTATTTATACGGCGCATTTCTCATATTTATAATATAACTGATAGTGTTGACGGACTTTGTCGGAGCGGTGCCCTCTAAATACCGGCGCTGTAATGGCGACAGGCCCCCAGGTGCAGCTTTGACTGCTGTTTTTATGTAGCCTAGATCTGAGATCATTTCTCTGTCGACGGTATTTTGTTTCTGTTGTTAACTTGTATTTCATATACTAGCTTTAGTCAAGTAGGAACTTTACAAAAGAACATATAATAGGGTGTTCAGGAGACATAGGGTTGTCTTAGTATTCTGTTTTTGTCAGGGAGGTTCGGGTCGGGATGAGGCCACTGGCGCCGGCCATTAGATGCCTTGGCGACGGGCTTCACCCGTCCCGAGTCATTGTCCATTTTCTAGCTATGTTATTGTCCATTTGTTTGTAAACTGTTGTGTGAGTGTGTGTGATTGCGAGTTTCACATGAGGTGGGGAGACGAATTTCTCTTTTCGAGATAATAAAGCTCTCTTATTCTTATTCTACATGAGAGCTGTCCTCTCTGTCAATAGTCTCTACCTTTTGACTTTGACCTGATTCTGATGTTGAATTATATCCTATTGAAAAAGTCTCGCAGATCTGCCAATGCGTCAGTGAGTTCTGTACGTGGCGCAGGACAAACGCGTCATTGATTTGTCAAACGTCATTTGTCATGACGTAAGGCCGGTTTTAGTTTTTACATAAGTTTATATTTTATGTGATATGAGTTTCATTTTCGCTTCATAGGCTTGAGAAAATGGCGACAAAACTAGAACTTCACAGTACAATTTCAGTCTTGCTATAATTTGTGTGAAAGCAGGTTGACTTTACCTAGCTACATGATATAATAAGTACACGGGTCACCTGCATGTCATCTGAAAGCGCGTCGACGTGTGTGTGCGTGTTAGTGCGCGCGCGCTCCAAACATCTCCAGAGGCATAGATCCTCATGCGCCTGAGGATCTATTCCTCCTGGAGATGCGCGCATGTTTGTGTGTGTGTGTGTGTGTGTGTGTGTGTGTGTGTGTGTGAGAGAGAGAGAGAGAGAGAGAGAGAGAGAGAGAGAGAGAGAGAGAGAGAGAGAGAGAGAGAGAGAGAGAGAGAGAGAGAGAGAGATGATGATGATGATGAAACTTTATTACATAACGGTAGAAGTTTTGACAGATACAAATACGTCATTTTTCAAACTTGCCGTTTCTAACGTTCTACAACATGAAATATAATGAAGACAAACAAAAAATATTTAACGCAAACAAAAAACATAACTAAATAAGTACAGACACACGCAGTACAGAAAATGATACTACTAAGGTAGCAATAAACAAATACAAAAAAGGAAGTAACACTCCTCAGCACAAATTACATAGGAGAAAAATCATAGCACAGCAAAAACAAGCACAAATTACCAAGAATCAAACATACATACACACACCTTTACAGCCGTGTAAATGCACGCACTAACATATATACATTTACATAACCTTTCATCAGAATGACAGGATAAAAATAATATATCTAAGCAGTTTCCATCAGGTATATGTGTAGTTTTGATTTAAAGGAGGAAAGGTGGGTTAGTGTTTTTAAATGTTGAGGAAGTGAATTCCATAAAAGAGGTCCCGAAAAGGCTAGGCTTGATTTGAATAAGTCAATGCGAGGTAGTGGTAATCGAAGAGTACTGTTCCTCGAGGACCTTTCACACTGTCGTGGAGTAAATTTAGCTGTTAGATACTGTGGAGCTTTCTTGTGGAGAATTTTAAACATAAGTATGCACTTGTTGTAAACGAGTTGTTGACGAAGGCCAAGAAGTTTGAGATTTTGCAGTTTTACAGTGGTAGGAATGGGTCTTATATCTACATGTTTAATGGCTCTTTTGTATAGTGAATTTAGTTTTTTGATATGCACATCACCGCTACCATCCCAAACAGTGGAGATGTAATCAACATGAGATTTAATGTGTGCATGAAAAAAACATTTTTCGTGTATTTATGTCACTCACACTTCTCAATTGTGATAAAAGAAAAATATTTTTTGATATTTTCTTACATATATTAGTCACATGTTTCTCCCAACTTAGTTGCTCATCTATACATATTCCAAGGAAGTTGCGTTCATGAACTTGTTCAATAGGTTGGCAATTAAGACTGAGCGTTAGTGAAGGGGGGTGAAGTTGATGTTTTTGTCGTGAGGTGATTAACATGCTCTTCGTCTTATCAGGATGTAGTACCATGTGGTTTTTACAGCACCAATCAGAAACTTCGTCAAGACTGGATTGTAAACGACGACTAATATCATGACTGTTCTTACCAGGAACATGAAGGCTTGTGTCATCCGCAAAGAGATTACAATTAACGTTAGGGTCGGAAATATGTAAAGGAAGGTCATTTATGAAAAGTAAAAATAGGAGGGGTCCTAGAATTGATCCTTGCCTCGAGTACTGACCGTGGACGTATACTTTTTGCTTTCGGTCTTCCAAATAGGATCTGAGAAAAGTTATTGTAGTTTCGTCCATGTGGTATATTGTAAGCTTATGTAAGAGAATCTCATGGTCCACAAGATCAAAAGCTTTTTTAAGATCTAGGAAAACTGCTCCCGACATTAAATTTTTATTAATTGACTCTAGCCAGCAATCTACAATATGTGTGAGTGCTGACTGGCATGAATGGGTCGGGCGAAAACCGGACTGATGAATGTTTAGTAAATTACCCTTCTCAAGGAAATTAAGAAGATGCTTGTGAATGTGCCGCTCTAATGGCTTTGACAAGGCTGAGAGCAAAGAGATCGGTCGGTAATTATGAATATCTTCAATTGTTTTAGTTTTGGGGATCGGAACTACCTTTGCTTGCTTCAGGACTGTAGGAAAATAACTTTTATTTATACACAGATTAAAAATGTATGTAAGGGATTGTATTGTGTAAGGCAACGACAATTTTAGTGATTGGTTATCAATATCATCAATCCCTCTACTTTTCTTATTCGGCATGTCAGAAATATACTTACCGATTTCTGCTATTGATATATTAGGAATTACGAATTTTTGTGTTATATTTGTTGCTTCGCTGAAAGATCTCAGAAGACTTGAGATACTATATTGCGTACTGATATTTGATGCCGATTGGGCTAGATTTTCAGCGGCTGATAGAAAATATTTGTTAAATTTGTCTGAAGTTAAATGAGATGGTATTTCTGGGGCTGCTTTTCCTTTAGTAATAGCATTTAGTGCTCTCCAAATGGATGCTGTGAGAGAGAGAGAGAGAGAGAGAGAGAGAGAGAGAGAGAGAGAGAGAGAGAGAGAGAGAGAGAGAGAGAGAGAGAGAGAGAGAGAAAACGACGTCATCATGATATTTAGAGTATTATGTCAGTGTCTGCGTAGTGACGGAGATGCCTCTTTTACGTCACCGCCACTGTCTGACTTTCTCTAGTAAAGGTTTTTCTAGTGTTTTAATTCTTTTCTTAAGGTTGTATACTATACCTATATTTTTTAATTGAAAACTGCCGCTTATAGGGTTTTTTGAGAGCCTTATTGAGTCTGGAGGCTATTGCCACCCTGAAAGACCCATGGTCCCGGGCATATTTGTAAGTTTGAGCCTTTTGCGTGACCTACCCCTTGAGCGAAAACACGCAAAATAGCTGATTTCAGAACACAATAAAAATTTATCTAATAGTGTGTTAAAATGATAAAGAAACATTTCGGTCACTTCATAAAGTATGTTAGTATTTTCTCGTAAAAAAAGTGTGTTCTGATAATTGGAATTCTAAGTGCAATCGAGAAAAGTTTATGTTGTAAATTCGCAAATTGCCCGGATGTTATCAATAACATTACAAGTGTTTGCAATGTTGGGCAATTGCTCAGGCCCTTTTTATTCGATAAAGTCGTACTTTATGTTATAACTATCACATTGATTATGAAGAAAATATGGGGTCCCGCACAAAATTTGGCACTTTGGGTCATTTTCGAGTGCGTATTCAATAAGGGATACAAGCGATGTCTGACTTCCGGCAGATCATATCTCCGCCGTAGCCGGTCACAAGCAAGCATGAGAAAGAAGGGAAAACGACTATTTTAAACCTACAAGGGAAAACCTACGCCCAAACTGTTGCAAACTACGCCCAAACTGCTAGTCCTCGATCACTATTTGTGACAGTAAACTGGAACAAACAACAACGGCAGATACGGGATGAAAACGTTCATCTATAAGTAATTAAATGCACGTGCTGGTTCTTAGTAATTTAGTTAGTGCAGTGGTAAGGTATTGTTTTTGCCACGCAGGTGACCAGGGTTCGAGTCCCGTACATGGTGACTTTTTTTTCCTGCTCACATTTGAAACCCATACATTTTCTACTTCGCTAAATGAAACAAACACACTTTAAACCCAAAGCAAAAAAAAAAAATTAACGCGTGGTATTTTTTTATTTTTATTTTTTAAATATGCGATTATCATCACTGTGGGAATGTGAATGTTAAACCATAAACCAACCAACCAGATTCAGTCTTGGATAAAAATGCACACTGGTTACCTCGGTACATTTGTTCATTCATTTTTTTCAGCCAGGCATTGTGTGAGAATGTTTACATTACATGTTTACATTCATTCAATAATTCACAGCTTCACTGATGAAAAAGCACACCAAAGAGTGTTGTCACAGACAGTTTTTATTTTTTATTTTTACTGGCATCATCTACAAACATTAATTGATGTGAATTTGTTTTAATATACCTGCTGCAAGAAATGCTACATGTTCCTTTGGTGTCTCCGTGAAAGCAGGTCGATGAACATCTCTGGTTGAAAGATGTTTGTAAACAGATTGGTAGTGGATGTACCTATCTCTCTAGCTGAATCTCAGTTTCCCAGCAGTTTTTGGTTACAAATTATAAGGAAACAAAAACACACTACCACCGAGCCACCCAGCTCCCCCTTAATTAAAATACAGCTTTACTGCAGAACATATTTCAACTACATGTAACATTATTCACATTTACATTGACAAAGTGCTGACTTTATACAAGCTATTTGGGAGAAAAGTGGAGCTGATGTCATTTTTAGTTGTGTGCATGCCTACGGAGACTTGTATGGACACGGATCATAGTCAGGTCATTCTGTTTGCTGGCGTGTGTCATGTACAGTACATCTGTAAAACTTGTGAAATGAACCATGTGGTTAGCAATTCTGATACGATAAGTAAAGCCACACAGCTGAAAGTCAAAGATTGACAGTGGAAGAAAAAAACAAAACAAACACAAAGTACAGTACATATCATATGCCTATGATCAGTTATCACCCAACCACTTAAATCTGCTGTGACAGCTGGAGGGTAATGCAAGAACTGCATGGTCAACTCACTCTTGAGCAGTATTGCGTTTTTCATTGAGCAAGTCCACATTTGCACAACATTTTAAGCTGAGGGTTTAATGACATAAATATACATCCCCACGTTTCTATATTTCCGCACATCCCCTCTTCAGAAAGGACCCATGGGTTTTATACTCTGAGGCCAATGACCATTTTCAGAATGAACCCTGTATATCATTTTGAATCATGCAAAGCGGAGCAGTGATAAGTTTTCTCCTTGTCTCACACCGATGCTGCACAAAATCTATCTGTACCACTGTTTCCTACCCCATAAGTGTCAGCTGTGGAGTACATATTTTGAATGACTGATGTATGCCAGTATTTAGGAACTTGTCACAAAAAAGACCTGTCTTCGAAAAATGAACACATTGTCAGTAAAGGGGTTTTCCTTGGATAATCAAAAACTAATACATATTAAGCTGCATTTCCAAATTGCGACATGACAGGAGAGTGACAAAAAGTAACTTTTCTGAGGGGGTCATCCAAATAAATATGCATAGGAAGGTCTTACCATCAGGTATTTCTTTACCAAGTTTAGGGTTACAGTTAGGAATACTTGAGAAAAAAACATCTTTGGGCAATATATGGCTATCTTGTACCTATTTCCCGATTTCTTGTGACCCTTGACCTTTCTGACCTTTCATGCATACGAAATTAGTATGCATGAAAAGTTCTTACCACCTTGTACCAAGTCTGGGTTTGAAGTTGTGTATACTTGAGAAAAAATCTGTTTGGTCAAAATACAGATATTTTTCACCTTTTTACTGCACTACAAATTACAACATGGGTGTCAAATCGCTTTGTCACGTTGTTATATGAAAACACACAAAGCACACCCCCATCACTGTACAATAGCCCCTGAACTGCTCGACTGCACGTTACAATTTTGTCGCCCCGCTGCTTCTATGTCAGGCTTATGGAAACACTCCCTCTTTATTTCTATGTTCTCGAGTTTTGTCATTGTCACTTTGTTGTCACTGCCCCACTGCTGTTGTGTCTGCAGTTGAATAGCCAGGCCTAAAGCCTGCTTGCCCTTCTCCTAATATATGGCTATGCATCAGCTCAGGCAGTAAGGCACAGGCTTTTGCTGCATTGCGAATGATGTGACTGTCCAAAACCTTGACATTGTGGCCAGCCTGGTGGATGGACATCAAAATAACAGGACGTCTGCCCTCCTACACAGGACAATCAGTTCACTTCCTTTGCCTTCTCGTCGGTTGGCCATCGCGGGGAGATGTACCCGCTGAACTCTTCTTCCCTTATCTTTCGCAACCTGCAAAAGATAATTTTGTATCAAAAAAAGTTTTGACATGCACATATTGCTTGCATATATGTTTGCAAGTATTTATACAAAGTACATACATGCATAATATGACAGTAGTCAGAACATGAACAAGAAAGGCAATGTCCTTATGGTTCACGTGTATGACCAATCCACATAATACGTCTGACCTTTTTGACCTTGGCTTGACTTCTCCAACAGGTCTCTGAAAATGTCTAAACATAAGTATAGGGCTGGATTTTGTACCAGTGAAACCTGAGTTTTTTTTTCCAAATCCCTTCATTTTTCACACATTTGTCAACCCTCTGTGACCCTTGACCTCTGTGAGGGGCTGATTACATTAGTATGCACAGAAAAGTGTTATCATCATGCCAAATGTTATTGAAAAGTTTGCAAAAACATTGATAAAAAGTACAACTCTACCCGAAACTAACTTTTGTCACCCTTATCATGTGGTATCTCCATAGCAAGTTTGAGTTTGAAGTTGAAAATACTACTTGAGATGACCTTTGAAAGGTCACAGAAATTGGTATGTTTAGAATTATTTTACCACAAAGTACCCTTGTGCCAAGTTTGAAGTCTGAGGCTTGCATAGTCTTCGAGGAAATGCCAATGTTAAAGTTGCCCACAGATAACAGACAGTTGACGGACAACCCATTACAAACACTTACTTTTGCTATCACACGTGCGCCAAAAATTAGACGCCATTGAGCTTGAAATGACCACAAAGGGTGTATACATATATCTAGAATCAGCATCAATATTCAAAGTGTAACTTGCAGAAATTGTTTCAAACAGGACACAACGCATTGCTGTTTAGCACCAGCACACACTAGACCAAATGGGTAGTATTCAGAGTTTTCTAGTCCTTTTGTATGCACTAAGTGCTTATTAAAGAAAACGACAGTATTTGCAGACTTGCCCAACCCTCTAGTTTTCAAATCAAATGCAATATGGTGCCACTTGTTGACAGCAAGTGATTTTAGCATTCGGTGTTGTTGAGAATGCTGGTACTAGTACTACACCATTTTCAAAATGAAAGAAAGCATTACAGTGTGATGTGTTTATTCCAACCAGTTGTGTTTTGTTATGAACCTGATTCTATTCACAAATCAATCGGTATGCTTTACCTCGAGTCCAGGACAATAAGTTTCGCCTTCTCTCACTTTAGTTGATCCGCTGGAACTGGAATTGCCTGCTTTTAGCTGTGGCCTTCTCCTTTGAGCAAACATGACCTGACTAGCTCTTGCCTCTTCTTGGTGTAGGCGTCATACTTCTGTGCTTGTTTGCAAGTATACCCTCTGGGCGTGACTCTGCAGTGAGACATCAACTGCAGCACTGACCTGAAATGAAATACATGTTTATTATCGTGTTATTCGGCAGCATGGCAATTTCACTTCTGATCTTATTTCAGGGTGGGTCGGTTCAAAACTCCACAAACAGGGACTTTGTTATAGCATTATAAACAATTCGGGGCCGGTGGGGGGAGTCCCCCCCCCCCCCCACCCAATTCGTCCCTACATTTAGTTTACACATTACTACCTTCAAACTAATGTGAAATAAACTGTGAACACCACAAACAACAATGGTGAAGCCTGGATCGCTCGTGTGCATTTAAAACTGATCATTTTCTTAATCTGAACTGTGTGACCTTTCCAACAGGTGACTGAAATTTAAGTGCCATGAGTCTAAGCATAAGTAAAGGGCTGGCTTATGTACAGTTGTGAATAGTATTTGAGAAAAAATATCTTTTGTCAAAATATGGCTATTTTTTTTTTTTTACCTATTTCTTGATTTCTCATGACCCTTGGCCTGAACTCAAACTGGCAGGCTAAGAGTAAGAAAGGTCTTGCCACAAAGTATCCTTCGGCTACGTTTGAAGACTGTGGTTTGAATAGTCTCCGAGAAAATGCCAACATTAAAGTTTACCATGGATGACCAATGGCCCAGAACATAGCCTTACAGTTGCTTCGCACATGAGCCAATGAAAGAAGGCATTACAGTATGATGTGTTCATTCACACCATAGTTGTGTTGTGTTCTGCACCTGATTCTCATCACAGATCTACTGGTATGATTTACCTTGAGTCCAGGAGAATACGTGTCACCTTCCCTCACTTCACTTGAGCTGTGAGTGTGACCTTGGTCAGTTGGTGTAGGCGTCATACTTCTGCGCTTGATTGCAAGTATGTACTCTGGGTGAAATTACTGAGACTCCACAGCGAGAGGTCAACAGCAGTATTAGCCTGAAATGAAATACATTATTATTACTGTGTTGTTCGGCAGCATGACAATTTCACTTTGCGTGAACTAAATGCAGGGGCAGATTATTACTTTCAAAATAAATGCGACAAAAACTGTGTAAACCGCAAAGAACAAACAACAATGGCAAAGTCACGTCTGTACGCCTCATGCACATAACTGATTCACAACCTGTGTGACCTTTCCAAAAGGTAGCTGAAATAAGTATCACGAGTCTCAACATAAAGGCTTGCTTTTGTAGTAGTCAAATTTGTATTTTTCACACATTCTACGGTCATCCAAAATGGTAGTCAACAAATATTAGGGTTTCAGTCATAGTAGCGTTTTACTAGGTAACCCTTTTAATCCTGATACACCCACTGCTTGAAATAAATGTGACTATGATAGTTCAAGGGTGGTGCCAGAATAGATTGGCGTATTATCCGCCAAGCTATTCTGGCACCATCCTTGAACTAAAAAAATGCTGGACCTATCTCCTAATCTGTAATATAGCCTTCACATATGACAGAGAATGGATGAGAAAACTAAGTCACTAAGTACTGAAAGCAGTTACCGAGTTAGTAATGCAAAATTCTCCCTTAGCAGGACTTTTTACTACACACAGTACGTTTTCCTAAATAATAAGCACTGGCACTGGTTTAATATCACTACAATGTGGACTACATTCCTTCCACCGTATTAGTAAAGGCTCTCTGAGAATGTATGGAAATGTTCTACTTCTAGGTGGTGACTGACATACATGGAATGCATGCCCCTGTCAACCCACAATAAAATGTAGTCTTCTTCATTGCAGGTAGGCTGTAAATTTCCATGCATAAAAGGACAGTTAGCTATTGGGGTTTTACGCCGTGCAGGTGACATCTCACAGCGGTGCATAAAACTTTTTTTTCTTAAAGAGTTGGAAAACCATTCAGATACACCACCAACCACTTTTTCTACTTTAGTTTACCTTTTTCTTGCTGATGTCTGAAGAGATTTTGTTGTTTTCCTGGCTCCCGTTCGGTTGGCCCGTTCATTTTTTTTTTCTTCTTCTGAGAAATGGTTATGCGTTACCACTGACGCTCGATGACTTGTCGCAACTTATGCAAAAGTATCTTATTTCTGAGGAAACACAACATTTTATGCATAGAAACAGTCAGCTTACACACCTATTTCAGACAGTATATATCTTTTGTCAATTATCGATAAATTGAGCTTGTTTGCAATACGACTTGCCGTACGGCGGTTTTTTTCGGTGACCTCTAGTCTCAGGTCACGGCAGACGCAAGATAGCGGTATCTAAATGCGCAGAAAAGATGCGCGAAAGAGGTGTGTCCTACAACCTTAAAAGAACTATCTTAAGTTGAAAGGATACAAAGCTGGCTAACGAACTCATCCAATGTCTTTCTCCAAACTAGCTATATGCAAAAGTTCAAGTAAATATAACCAAAATTACGGACTCAAATCTGGATCAACCGACTGACTTCCTATAAACGGTTGTTTTTGTCTTCAACATAGATGAGACATTGAATTACAATATGCTCGGAGGCTCCTTAGCCACCCACTTAAGAAAGTATTTCGCCAAGTTTCAAGCTTGTGTATACAGAAATATAAGTCCTGTGTACAGAAATATCGGAGATTCTCTTGTTTAAATACATACGCACACGCCATACGCACAAACGGCGATTCGTCCATCTCATCGCCATTTTCTTTCTCGCTCAGGGTCGCATTTACTGAGAATGTCTGTACTACGTATTGATTTGATTAGCAAATCATCCTGTTTCTGAGAAATCACCGTATTTGCGCACGCACTAGATACAGGACAACCCTCCTGACAGGTCATAGACAGGGCAGTGTATGCATGCCCAGGATGTTGGTTTTGATCTGTGTGTGTGTGTGTGTGTGCCGGGTGTATGTGTGTGTGTGTGATGGTGTGTGTGTGTGTGTATGTGTGTTTTAACTCATTCGAGACGTGCCGCCTCATGATACGCGGCTTATGCCGCGTATCCGGAGGCGGCATGTGAAGTCTCGAATGAGTTAAAACACCCCCAACGAAGAAAGAGACACATTTAAAAAAGACAGTTACAAGACAATAATTGTGTCGTAACTGTCCTTTCTAAGCGTGTTTCTTTCTTCGTGGGGATGTTCTCTGCATTTTACACGCTTAGCAGTCACCTTTTTTTATTCTGGATTGTGTGTGTGTGTGTGTGTGTGTGTGTGTGTGTGTGTGTGTGTGTGTGTGTGTGTGTGTGTGTGTGTGCGCGTGTGTGTGTCTGCGCGCGCGAGCTTCTGCGGCATGCGGACGTGCGTGCATATTATGTGCCACTGTGCGCGCCCAGAACCGGAGTGAGCAGCCAAAGCAGCTGTTATGTAACAAAAAGTTCGATTACATTCAAGCGAAGCGAACTTCACAAATGGTTGTACACACATAATAACAAATGTAAGGAATGCTTGCAGGCCGGGTACATTTTTGTAATGGCGCAGCCGATCCACGGTCCGTTCGTGTCGTGCGACTGTGCGGGACGGTCGGGGCGACGGGATGGAGCGCTCCACGTTCCCGCTGACAGCCCGACCCGCAGATACCACTACCTGCTGGAAATTCCAGACGGGGCCAAGGTCTCTGCTTCGGTAAACAATGACGGATTCACACGGCAGCAGCGCCATTTTTCAGAAAAGAGGGGCCGTGTGCGCCCTGGAAACCCATCAAACGGATCGCGCACAGTCGCACGACACGAACTGGCCGTGGATCGTGGCCGCCTTAAGCGATACATCCATCAAGTTTCTCAGAAACGGCATTTCTCTACTAGTCTCTTATCCAGCCTTACTGTCGTGTGCGAGTTCGCAAGCGGTGCAAACTGCAATCAATGGAACTAGCCAGACTACGTTAACCCATTTAATCCCACGGCCGTATTTCCAAGGTAGGGTAGGCCTATCACCTAACAAATGTGTATCAGTTGCAGGAGATGTATCGAGCATGATAATTCGAGGGTAGCGCCAGATTATCTGATTATTAGCTAATCTGGCACTGCCTTGAATTGTCACGCTCGATACATCGCCCGCTGTAGCTAAAAGGGTTAATATCGAATGACGCTGTAACATTTACAGAAACCGCACGTGACTCAGTCGATGGAAAGGTTGTTGTCCAAATAGCACTATGATTCACTTTGACACAGAACATCGAAAATATAGTTAACTGTGTTGCTTTCGTCCTTTCAAAGCGCGTTTCTTTCATTATAGATTACTTCTTTGCATTGTTGCATACTCGCTTGGAAAGCATCTATTTTATTTGGATATTTTTTAAAGAAAGCGGTTTTAAATAGGGGCGTGCGGGTGCTTGCACACACCGCGCGCCCGCACACATATACACGCACATACTGCGCGCTCACGCAAGCACGTATGCACAAACATGCACGTGCGCACACATATCCAGAAACTTTCAGGAACAAATTAGCGCTACAGCCATGAACGCTAAAAACTGACCCTTCAATCATGGCGCTCTTCTCATTAACCCCATTACTGTCAGTCGCTAAGTGTCTCTGAAACTACATTCAGAGTCCAGTCCAGAGAGGTGACTGCCAAGCGTGTAAAATAAAAAAAAAATCCCCCCCCCCCCATCTAATAAACATACAAACAAACAAACAAACAACAACAAAACAACCACCAACATTTAGAAAGGCCAAGTACATCTGACACCATCGTCCGATATTGCCTTTAGCACACCCCTCCCCGCCCGCCCCCCCCCCCCACCCCCCACCCCACTGTTTTTTTTTATTTGGGAGAATTTCTTTATAGAGATGATCACATCAAGAGGCACATATATTCATGAGCCCCCGCATCTGCGGGGGCTCATGAGGATCTATGTCGCTTGCAGATTTTTGTTATGTCTCGGCGAGGGAAGGGTTAACTCAAAACAGGAATTTCAGGAAGATGCAAAGATGTCAACGAATCGCTTGAAAGCTGAGTTCAAAAACACACATTCTCCTTCGCCTGCTGGAGGAACACAGCTATGAAAACGGGTCACCAAGAGGCACTGATCCCCATGAGCCCCCCGCGTACGCGGGGGGCTCATGAGGATCTTTGCCTCTTGCGGATGTTGCACTTGACTCAAGAGTGCTGAAAGCAATCTGAAAGCAGTCCTTGATCCATTTATGCAGATGCATGCGAGGTAAAACATTTTTTTTTGATTTAGTGTAGGAGCGAGTCCCGCTAGAAACCCCGCTGCGCGCATCACAAATTGAAACATAAAACTGTTATTTTTGGTTGAATTTCAGCAGCGTGTTGTAACTGCATATCGGTCAAGGAAAGGGGGAATACATAAGGGGAGGGAGTCGAGGTGGGCGTGTGTGTGTCGGGGGGGGGGGGGGGGGGCGGAGGGAAGGGAGGAGGCAGGGGAGGGATGTTTAGGAAGCAGATGCAAGATGCTGTGTTTGCGGTTTAAAATGCAGGTAATGCAGTAATGATGTCTAATTTTTGCTGCCCCTTCACTCTCTCGAAAAAAAAAAAACTTAACAGGAAGCAATTTCAAGAGACATAGATCCTCATGAGCCCCCGCAGCTGCGCTGGCTCATCAGGATCTATGTCTCTTGCTGACACCAGCCTGCATCCATGTTGTTTCGATGGCTGTAGCTCTTTGGCACGGATTGGTTGTACATTGTTTAAAACTCATTCTACCCCAGACACACTACAGCAAGATAAGGATCGACCATGATAGTTCAAGGGTGATGCCAGAATAGCTTGGCGCCCATAGGCGCCAAGCTATTCTGGCATCACCCTTGAACTATCATGCTCGATCTGTGTCCTGCACTGCAATGCAGTCTTTAGAGAATAACGGCAAAATTTGGGGATTTCGGTGTTGGGGTAGAATGAGTTAACGTCCCGACAGAAACAAGATTTTCTTCGGACGTGCCTGCACTGCTTGTGAAAAAAAAAACCTTAACAGACTATAAAATGTATGTCGCCAGCCGGTCTAATACGCTAAATAAACCTAAGACCATTTAGCAACACACATCCACTAACAAGAGCTACAGGCAGCGCAGACAGTAGGGAGAGTTTAAAAAAGGAAAATACAGGTGAATGGACCAAAGGGTAGACAGAAACACATGCTCCAGAATAGAGGGGAAAACCCACCCTGTGGGGCTGACCAGGGTGACCCTGGGAACTAAAAAGTAGTTAACCCCACCCAAGTCCCCCAGGGCAGACCCAGGTGGGGGTCTTTGGCACGGAGTTCACACAGACTTTAGACACGCAATCTGTGATCACTGGCGGTGAAGGGTTTAATGCGAGCCAAGAAAAGCTGTTCAACGTCAGTTTACAAGGGTCATGACATCGAAGCAGTTTGATTCGCTCATGTTACAGCATGTTAACCAACTGACGTATCAAAGTGCATCTACAGCACTACCTGTTTTGAGCGGCCAGCCTTTTGAGAGATCCCTTGTCAATGTACAATCAATCAATCAATCATTTAAGACCATCATTTAGGTGCCTGTAGTCACCATTTAGGTGCCTGTAGTCATCATTTATGTGCCTGTAGTCATCATTTATGTGCCTGTAGTCATCATTTAGGTGCCTGTAGTCATCATTTAGGTGCTTGTAGTCACCTAACATTAAATGACAGGTGACATATTTTGCATCTGCCTTCGCTGCCGAGACTGAAAAACTGAACACCACCCAATTGCAAGAGATATAGATCCTCATGAGCCCCCGCAGTTGCAGGGGGCTCATGAGGATCTATGCCTCTTGCTGACACCACTTGGTATCCATATTCCTTAAAACTCATTCTACCCCAACACCGAAATCCCCAAATTTTGCCGTTGTTCTCTAAAGACTGCATTGCAGTGCAGGACACAGATCGACCATGATAGTTCAAGGGTGATGCCAGAATAGCTTGGCGCCCATAGGCGCCAAGCTATTCTGGCATCACCCTTGAACTATCGTGGTCGATCCTTATCTTGCTGTGGTGTGCCTGGGGTAGCATGAGTTAAACGGCTGGGAATGTTTGACGCTGAATTTAAATTTTCAATGATTTTCAGACACAATCTGCTTCTTAGTCGTTGCCCTGGTCAGGTCTTTGGCACTATGCCCCTTCCACAATCTCAACGCTCTTGCGGGGGCCCATGAGGATCTATACGTCCTGCAGACCGGGCCCGTCTGCTTGTTTTCAGAAGCCAGTTGCATGAGTGTCCTTAGTCCTGCGCCTGCCACTGAGCAAGGTGATCCGCTACAGCGGAGTACCTTGCTTAGTGGCTGGCGCAGGACTGAGCTTCTGCTTCTGACCATATCGAAGCACTTTGCGCAGTGACGGGCGCGGGACACACACGCGGATAAGTCATAGCGGAGCAGCTTGCTTAGTGGCTGCATTGCAATAACTTCACGAGCAAGCTTCTCCGCTATGACCAGCTGACTCAGGCAGCTGGTCATAGCGGAGAAGCTTGCTCAAGTTATTGGCTGGCGCAGGACTAAGCTCACTCGTGCAACGGACCCCAGGAATCTCCGACTACTCTTGGGACACGGTGGGGGCAGGAAAACTGACGACCGGTTTGAGCGTAACTGAATTGAGTGCACACCGCCAGCAAACACAGACTTCTATTCTTGAACGAGTCGTACCGACATACTGGAGGGGAAAGTGTTGGGCTCGGGTAGAGGTGGGGTTGAGGGTGTGGGCACGAAGGCTCTGTATAGGCCCCTTTTAATGGCTACAAGAGTAACCCTTTGGCTGTCGGTAGCGGTTTTTGTCGCAATGATTCCTGCAGGAATCATCGCGACATAAACCGCTACCGACGGTTAAAGGCCGAATTAACTTTTGAATTGGAAGATTTTTTGGTGGCATCAGTTGTACGTTGTCGTCGCCAAAGCACACATCGCGAAAAAAACAAACAAACAAACAAAAACAAAACGAAACAAAAAAAAAAAAAAAAAAAAAAAAAACGCTCCACACTGGTTACCTCCCACAAGCGTAGGTAGGTGGATAACCACCACTGTGATCAAGTACCCTACTGATTCCATACAACGCATGCGGAGCCGCGGACCTCAAGAGAGGCGGGCGCGCAAGGGAGACGACTGCGATTGATTCCTCCTCTGGGGAAATCTAACGGGATGCGAAAAAGAAGAAGAGGCTTAGCGTTTTGAGGACTGAGGATCGTCTGGCAACGGGGACGAGCCGGCGGAGTGTTTGGAAAGCATGTCCCACTGTGTACCCAGCGATAGGCTTCTAGACACAGGCGGCAGTCGCAGCAGTGAGGTATGAAGATGTTGAGTTGATCAGTCAGCCTGTGTAGTGTTCCACATCATTTTCCAGTTAGGGTCGTGGACAGCCGATAGTGAGGTTTCGTTTGAAACGAACGACTTCCAACAACGAACGAGTGCGACGTCATGGCGAATAGCCAGCTTCAACCATGAGCATAGACACCACTCCCCAAACATCTCCAAGAGGCATAGATCCTCATGAGCCCGGAGGGCTCATGAGGATCTATGCCTCTTGAAGATGCCGTTTGGCGGAGTCTGGTGTCTATTAACCGCCGTGATTTCGCTCTTGTTCGTTGTTGCCAGTCGTTCGTTTCAAACGTAACCTCACTATTTTCTTTCCGTACTCCTGGCGAAAATAGCGCCTGCTTTCAAAATAGTCAAACTCTGAGCAGTTCATAGTATACTGATAATAATGATCAATAATAAAGCGGGGTTTTCACCAAGCGTTATATCCCCATTGCTAGGCTTAAAGCGCTTTGAACAGAATGTGCCGCTGTAAGGCAATGCGCAGTCTCCTCCCACCCACAGCATAACCTGCCCGAGCAGTGTCGGCCAACTGTACATTTGCAGTCAGCAGACACTGCACAAGCAGCATGGCGAGCAAAAGGACAGAGCGCACCACAACACAGTTATGACAATAAACAACGAAATGCGGGGTTTTTTTTTTAATGAAAAAAAGACTGACAAGAGTGCAAACGAAAGAAAGTACACACACTCCGGCATTTTTCAACAATGTTTTGACTATCCCTTCTTGTTTACTAAACTTCACTGCCGAGAAAAACCGAAATGGATCCAACTGCAAGAGACATAAATCCTCATAAACCCCCGCCACTGCGGGGGCTCATGAGGATCTATGCCACTTACTGAGACCAATTCGTATCCATGTTTCTTGGACGGTTTTGGCTTACACGAAGATTGTGTCGTGGGGATGAGGAGGTGGGACGAAACAGTACTAGAGCTGTACAGTACCTTATAATAATAATAATAATAATAATAATAATAATAATAATAATAAAGACTAAGCGCACCTTTTGGGTCCTACCAGACCGACACTTGTCCATGAGTTGAAGGGAGAAGAATCATAAAAATATAGATCTAAAAAAATAGATCTCAGCTTGGTTTACAGTCTGTGGGCATTCATGAGAATCTATGCCTTTTGGATGATATAACAGAACTTGATCTGAGCAGCCGCCTTCCTGGCAAGAAGAAAAGTGGTCTTAAAACACAGGTGCTCTCTCAAGAGAAGTCTTCAAGGCCAAACAGTGTAGCCTGCCATTAAAATTAAAGACCATCATTTAGGTGGCTACAGCCACAGTCACAGCTACAGCCACCTAAATGAGGTCGATAATGACAAGGGACTTGTCACACAGGTGGTCGCTGAAAAACTGGTTCTGGACTATTCAGGTGACGGAGCAAGTCGAAAGGAAAAGGAAAAAAATGTGTTCGGCGCTGCCTGGTACAGTTATTGGCTAAGAAGGCCAGCCAGAAACAACATGGACGGAAAGACGGAAAGCATGCAGGTTTTCACTGCCGCCTACTCCAGCCTGTCTGGGTCATTAAACGCTAGTGCAGTGGTTTATCTTCAGTGATGCGAATGGCTTCCCAAGAGACCGTAAGCAGCATGAAGTCCGCTCGAATTTGATACGTACGGACGCTTTCATGAGCGCGAGTCGCATGAGAATCCACACGCCTGTTAACCCTCTTAGCCCCAAGGTCCCATTACTCAAATTTGGGAGGTCAGTGTTGCCTAACGACTATGTACCAGCTGCAGGAGATGGCTTGACCATGATAATTCAAGGGTAGTGCCAGATTAGCTTGGCGCCTTCAGGCGCCAAGCTAATCTGGCACTACCCTTGAATTATCATGGTCAAGCCATCTCCTGCTGTAGGGTTCCGGGGCTAAAAGGGTTACTGATGGTGATATTACCGGCAGCGATCAGGGTTGAGTTGCATGCCGGCGTGAGCTTAAATCCTAGTGTGGAAGGCACTAAGCAAGATATTCCACCTCGTTCAGCGCCTTGAGTAGGATTTAAGCTCACTCATGCAACTGATCCCAGCTGCACAACTTAAGGCGTTCGAGACGTGCTTTGTTCCGAGAGTCGGATTTGCCAGTCCTCAGACCCTGCAGTCAGCAGCAGACACGGCCCACCGTGTGACGCGCTACATCATGGACTGACTACATTCACTGTTTTAACCCGGCCCATTCAACCCTGTCACACATTTTTTAGGTGTCACCTAACGACTATGTGCCAGTTGCAGGAGATGGATCGACCATGAAATAAAATGTAAGGGTAGTGCCAGATTAGCTTGGCGCCTGACAGGCACTACCCGGAATTGTCATGGGCGTCTGATCTATCTCCTGCCGGGGCTAAATGGATTAAGGTGATGCCTCTATGGCCGCCGGGATGATCCGGCATTATGCTGTTGAAACTCCGTTTTAATGATGCGTTAGATACATGATACCTGGCCTTGAACAAATGTCGACACCACAAGCGACATACTTATTTTATCCGCGACGATATTTTGCGAGGCCGAACATGGTCTAAGGGAAGGAACCCTATATATCGTTAGAAAGGCCAGGCTGTCCGGATAATTCATAATTTACTTCCCTTTGTTTGGATTTGGCAACTCGAATAGTTTATTTCGAAGCTATAAATCGTGGGCTAAATGCCCTCGACTTTAATTTTCGAAAACAAAACCCTCCCTGATCGGACCCTCGAGGCACCCATGAAGTGGCAAAAAACGGGTCTTCAACTGAACACTGGGATAAGTAATTAGATTTAGGACAGCTGCCACGGAGGTTTCTGGAATTTTCAAGATTTGAAATTTTGACTTTGAGGCGCAGTTAGGCGCCGCATAAATTTTGACATTTTCGAGCGAATCATGTAGACGTGTATTACGTAGGCCTACGTACTGATGACTTTTGTATGATGTGGGAAAATTGTTGATTGTTTTTGTTCAGAAGTGGTGTCATGAGCAACCTCCATCTGATCAGAAGCAGTTTTTGGAACATAGTGGCCCTACGAGTGAGTGACAGCCCTTCAGCTCTACCCAGGGTTTACGCGGCGGCATTACTTAGCATGTTCCCTATGTTCCTGGGCCCTGGCCTGCGGTAAGTCACAGTGTACAGGCGGGTCTGAGAGTCTGACGGTGTCAACTCACCAGTCCTAAGTTCTCGTCCTGAGAACGGCGCTGTTACCTGTTGGCGTGTTCTACACGGCCGAGTCTGTGCAGCGGTCGGGCGCGTAAGGTTCTGATTTGCTCTTGGGATTTCTCTCAATAACAGTGTACCGAAGATTCGTGTGTGCCTGTTCTGAAATTGTTATCAGATTTTGGAGTTTTCTCATATACCAGTTTTGACCGATAACGCGACCGAACATGGCAGCCAATGCATAAAAGAGTCTGCTCCCGCCGCCTGTGTAAAAATAATTTAGTCTTGACGTCAGAAATATATGGCTTGTTATTCCTGTCATCAGCCACAACTTAGCTGTTTAAAATACTGTTGGAACAGCAGAAGGGCATTGAACCGCCGGTCTGTGTTGGGCTACTTCTCGGGTTACATCGTGGTTTGTAGTCGGCCTCAAGCTGATTATCCGTGATCATCAGACCTCCTCCCCTTCGGCGCGTTGGTCTGATAATCATCTTCATCGCACTGCAATACCACGATGACCCTCGAAGTATCTGATCACAGATTGTTCAATGCCATATTGTCATAGCGCCAGTTTGTATATAGCTCCTGCCACCTACATTCCAGAGCACACAGACGCTGAATCTAGGTTGCGTGTGCAAGAAAACATCCACACTGGTTACCTCACTCGATTTACTTTGCACAATGCAAAGCGGATCGCGGGAGGCAATTAGTGTGGAGGAACTGGTGAGAAAAAGGGAAACTACTTGTGGGTCACCAATTCAGAAAAGGTAATTAGTAACGATCCAACTGAGTTACAAACAGCACCAGTCAATAGGGCCCGGGGAGTTCGCCGCGTTGCCTAGGAGCGTCAGCCGCCATCCTAAGAGGTTAGAATAGACTTCAGATAGAAGCGAAGTAGTGTTCCAACACGTTTCTTTTTCATGTTTCTTCCTCTTTGGAAACAAACAAAAACAGATTCTGGTTAGCGGTTTCCTACGGTGATGGCAAGACTTGATGTTATTGCCTATAGCACGTCAGGACTTTCCCGACATTGTCCCGACAGTGATCCCTATGAGCGCACAAGTCCGTATCCTCACAAGATGGCCACCACTTCTAGCGTGATGACGTCAGCTTCCCCAAGCCCTATAGGGGCTTTTTGATGAACACTAAAAACAACCATCTACATAAGAAATTTTGCTTTTAAGTTCTTTAATCCCCCCCCCCCCCCCCCCCCCACACACACACACACAAAATTTTTTTAAAAGACAGAAAGACACGCATATTATCTGTATACACACACACACTCTCTCTCTCACACACACACGCACACAAACAAAACCAAGTGTTCATACTTGTAATTTATTTTGTTCATTCAAAATTTGCAAACAAATGGTGTTCTCTTTCAATGGATGTAATATCACAGACAAATAATCTTTGAGACTCATTAGAATAACCAAAATGTCAGTCATGTATACATGTTGCATAACATGAATTTTACACACAAATGGAATGATTTAAGAAGTTTCGTCAGGATTTCTTGTCTGGCAAGCAAGCATTTCCCTTGAATGTTCCGCCATGACACATCACATGCTACAGTTCAGCCATGACACCTTAACCGTTTCACTGCCAGTGACCTTTTTTTTAAAATTGTAAATTCAACATTAAAGACCTGCCATCAAAGTATGGTGAATGCAAAGTGGTTTTAGCAAGAGGCATAGATCTTCATGAGCCCCCGCAACTGCGGGGGCTCATGAGGATCTATACCTCTTGCAGCTGGACGGTTTTCAATTTTTCTCGGCAGTGAAGGGGTGAATGGTGGTGCCAAATCACGTCAGACTGAGAACCTACTGCACACTGGAATTAACGTTTTTCTTACAAGTCTTCCACTTGTCATGAATCAGAGACGCCGCGCACACCCACAACGTACGTGCCATGCTGTCTAGATCAAAGGGAAGCAAGTGGGTGTGGACAGGGACGATGAAGCGAATATAGTACTGCCATTTGTTCAAACATTAAGTACAGTTTAATAACACTGTCCCTAAAACCCTGCCAACAAAGTAAAACAGAAAAAAACAAGAAAAGCAAAGCCATTATGGCTCACGTGGATGACCGATATACATTTGTGTGACCTTTGTGACAATAGCAAAATCCATGTTTTCTCAAAATGTATGCATTTTTCCACACATCTGTCAACCCCCCCCCCCCCCCCCCCCCCCCCCGACCCTTGACCTTTGCATTGAGTTCACTAAATTAGTATGCAAAGGAAGGTCTTATCAACAGCTGCCTTTGTGCCAAATCTGATTGAAAAATTTGCGCAAATGTTGATAATACCTACAATTTTATGAAAAATTGGCATTTTACACACATCTGCCAGCCTGTGACCTTTGCGAAAGGTCATCCAAATTAGTATGCATAGATAGGTCTTACCATCAGGTATCTCTGTCCCAAATTTTGGTTTGAAGTTGTGAATAGTATTTGAAAAAAAAACATCTTGTGTCAAAATATGGCTATTTTGACCCTATTTCCTGAGCTCTTGTGACCCTTGACCTTTCTGAGCAATCAACTAAATTAGTATGCATAAAAGGGTCTTCCCATCAAGTATCTCTGTAGCAAGTTTGGGTTTGAAGTTGTGAAAAGTATTTGAGAAAAACATCTTTTGTCAAAATAAGGCTATTTTGAACCTATTTCCTGAGCTCTTGTGACCTGTGACCTTTCCAAAGGGTCATCCAAATTAGTATGCACAGAAAGGTCTTACCATCAGGTATCCTTGTACCAAGTTTGGGTTTGAAGATGTGAATAGTATTTGAGAAAAAATAAATTATGTCAAAATATAGCTATTTTTTTACCTATTTCCTGAGCCTTTGTGACCTTGACCTTTGTGAGAGGTCACTCAAATTGATATGTTTAGAAAGGTCTTGCCACAATGCCAATGTTAACGTTTACCACGGACGACGGCGGACGGACCTAGGAAAATAAATCGCTGGCCCCAAAATACTCACTTTTGCTTCGCACGTGAGCCAAAAATTAATGGACGGACTTGCAGCAACACAACATACACACATGTCAAAACATGTTAATTTTCAAGGCGAGCAATAGTTCACTCAAAACCCAGAACCAGGACAATCTTATGATGAGGAAAAGAGACGCTCATAGATAAGATGTTGGTCAAAATTGCACGTTTTGACAGAAACAGTGAATTTAAAAGGGCATCCAAACACGCGATATCACATGCATGTTTGTCTGGGCTTTTAATCAAATACTTTCATTGAAAAATGTGCAAATTTCACCTACTTCTGATGTCTGAAAATTGTCTATTAGGATACAGCTGACCACTAAGGTGGGGGAGGTGGGGGGGGGGGGGGGATGAGAAGGAATCTGTCATCATTGTGCAGCTCCAGTGCCCTCCTCTGGCGTGATGTATTTCTGTGGGTTGTTGGACTTTTGCAGGTTTTCACGCAGGATCTTCTCGTTGCACATGGGGCAGTTCTCCTCCGTCTCCAGCAACCTGAACACGTAGACACACCCCTGTTAACCTCCTTGTGCACACAGACACTGGTACTGTGCACTGACACTGGTATTGTGCACAGACACTGGTACTGTGCACTGACACTGGTACTGTGCACTTACACTGGTACTGTGCACTGACACCGGTACTGTGCACTGACACCAGTACTGTCAACAATACCAGGGGCTGCATGCTCAAGGAGGTTAACCCCTTCACTACCAGCTGATGCAGAGTGTATGTCGGCTATCGTTAACTCATTCAGCCCGACGCACGTATTTCCCAAATTTTGGAGGCGTCATCTAACGACTATGCGCCTGTTGCAGGAGATGGATCGACCATGATAATTCAAGGGTAGTGCCAGATTAGCTTGGCGCCGACAGGCGCCAAGCTAATCTGGCACTACCCTTGAATTATCATGGTCGACCCATCTCCTGCTGTAGTGCGTCAGGGCTGAATGGGTTAATTCAATGCCAAAAAGCCCCTGCCTCCCCAGGAACATGGATTCAAAGTGGTGTCAGCATGAGGAGTAGATCCTCATGAACCCCTGCAACAGCAGGCACCCATGATGATCTATGTCTCTTGTGATTGGATCGTGTTCACTTTCTCTCAGCAGTCGACGGGTTCATCAGTGTCAGCGAAAACCCGTGATCAGTTCATTTCCAGCGGGTAACCAATATTGTTTTGAGACAAAGGTTTCCGACACTAGGAAACAAAAAGTGACCCATGCACTGCAAGATCTCTTATAAAGAGTTGCATGAGACGGAATAGTAGTCCCAAAATATGTGCCCATAAAGAGGTACATATTTTCCACAGAAACAACAGTAACTATACAGTGTAAAACACAATGCAACCTGATGAATTCAGAAAAGATGGCTGGGAAGTCGCAGCTGGGGCACACAGCAAAGTCGTCCCTGACGATGTGACGGCCCTGGAAACACGACAAGGCATTATCTCTTTTACTTCTAGCCATAGTATGATAACACATGAGTAGTGCATGGTTAGCTTGGTGCCCGAGGAGGCTCCTGATGCAATTTGTCAGGTCTGAACGCATCACCCCCTGAATGCTACTGAGGATACCGCTCTGCGGAAAAGACACGTACCTACTGGTCTTTTCCGTTGAGCCATATCGTCCCTAACAGTCAAGATGCCAATATTTCTATCGCTATGACACAGCCAAATAATTAGCCATTACAGTGCATAACATTTCAGATTAGCTTGCAGCCTTCTCATGTCTCATGCTACTCCGACACTATCCTGGAATTGATATGGCCAATGCTTCTTGCGAGAAGAAAGATCCACGCTGTGCATTTTTATGTCAGGAGTGTGCATTGTGACTGCAATACTGAAGAAGGAATAAAATCATACAAGCACACAACACTTACTGAAGGATTAAATAACCCTGGCTGCTTGCATGACTTTAAGGCCTGCCATATAACACCTAATCATAATAATTTCCCAAGGAAACGCTGTAATCACCTGTACATGGTATACTGTGGGCTTTAACCCACACGATACCAATCAATACCAATACACCTACATGCAAAACAGAAGAAAAGAGAACTGGCACACAACCCGGTAAGCACAGGTCCTTGGGCCCACGACGGCCGCAGTGGGCCCGCGCACGGATGTGCGCGGGCCCACTGCGGCCGTCGTGAGCCCCAAGACATCATGCCACTGGGGAACTGTACAGGCCTAGTCTACTTACTGTGACGATGCAGTAAGGCAGCTGGTTCTTGCAATCAGGACACATGATTTCTGTCTCCGGCAGCTGGAACCCACAAACAGGGCATGGGGTCAGCGGCTCCTCCTCCTCTGTCTTGTCCGGCTTGCGCACGATCATCTCGATCTTCTTCTTGTACTTGAGGTCGATAGAGTTGCGGTACTCGGGACGCATCAACATGGCCGCGTAGCTGAAGGACGAGTTTTTCAGGTTGGCACGGTGACACTCGATGACGGTGGACGTCAAGATGGGGACGATGTCTGGGGTGGGGTAAAGTAACAAAAGATGACTTGTCAACCTTTTTTCAAACTCAAAATCTCTGTATGTTAGGACTGGGGCTATACTTGTAGAGATTAAAAAAATATATATATATATATAAAATTACATATATACATCTACCAGTATGGTTGATTTGTAAAATAGATGTAGTGATACATTTACTAACGTATTCTAGTTGTGACCTATCATAGTCAATCAAGGTCTAACGATAGTCAAAGAAGTACCCAACAGAGAAAGAAACATGCTTAAAATAAAAAAAGATAGTTGCAACACAATTTATTAATATTTTTCAAAATAGACAAACGGAGAGATCAGTCGCTATACTTATCTTCATTTATCACAGAAGGAATGTGGCAACTCCATTCATGTATGCATGAATGGCGTTGCCACATACTCCTTACAAGCAAAAAGCCATGCAACCTGAAACATTAATAAATTGTGTTGTAACCATCTTTTCTAAGCATGTTTCTTTCTCCGTTGGGTACTTCTTTGCATTTTACACTCTTAGCAGTCACCTTTTTGGTCTGGCTAACGACATTGAGGACAGGCCAGCATCTTGGGTGCATGACAGAACATCTGTACTTTGGAGCCAAAGGCCTGTTTACTGGTGCATGTCAAAGAGAATGCTGACTTGGATTGTATTCTCAAACTGCGGACATGGTGGAAGGGAAATAATCCTACACATAGTACTCACGTGAAGGGAACTTGCTGATGTTGTTGGCAACGCGGATCAGCATCCTAGCACCTTTCAGATGGTCGCCTTTCTTCACATGGATCTAAACACAGAAACAGAATTCTTCTTTCCAACAGCGCAAATGTAAAGAAGATAAGAGCAGCAAAAATGTGACTGCATGTATGAAAGTTCACACAGCAGTCAAAAGGCAAAGATAAATACAAACTATCTTAACCCATATCATACTGAGGCTAAAAGCTTCAAATTTGTACACTGCCATATGCAAGCTACATTATAGTACTTACAGATAAGGATATAGACCAATGGCTTTAGTTCAACCCATATCATACTGAGGCTAATAGCTTCAAATTTGTACACTGCCATATGCAAGCTACATTATAGTACTTACAGAAAAGGATATAGACCAATGGCTTTAGTTCAACCCATATCATACTGAGGCTAATAGCTTCAAATTTGTACACTGCCATATGCAAGCTACATTATAGTACTTACAGATAAGGATATAGACCAATGGCTTTAGTTCAACCCATATCATACTGAGGCTAAAAGCTTCAAATTTGTACACTGCCATATGCAAGCTACATTATAGTACTTACAGATAAGGATATAGACCAATGGCTTTAGTTCAACCCATATCATACTGAGGCTAATAGCTTCAAATTTGTACACTGCCATATGCAAGCTACATTATAGTACTTACAGATAAGGATATAGACCAATGGCTTTAGTTCAACCCATATCATACTGAGGCTAAAAGCTTCAAATTTGTACACTGCCATATGCAAGCTACATTATAGTACTTACAGATAAGGATATAGACCAACGGCTTTAGTTCAACCCATATCATACTGAGGCTAATAGCTTCAAATTTGTACACTGCCATATGCAAGCTACATTATAGTACTTACAGATAAGGATATAGACCAATGGCTTTAGTTCAACCCATATCATACTGAGGCTAAAAGCTTCAAATTTGTACACAGCCATATGCAAGCTACATTATAGTACTTACAGATAAGGATATAGACCAATGGCTTTAGTTCAACCCATATCATACTGAGGCTAAAAGCTTCAAATTTGTACACTGCCATATGCAAGCTACATTATAGTACTTACAGATAAGGATATAGACCAATGGCTTTAGTTCAACCCATATCATACTGAGGCTAATAGCTTCAAATTTGTACACTGCCATATGCAAGCTACATTATAGTACTTACAGATAAGGATATAGACCAATGGCTTTAGTTCAACCCATATCATACTGAGGCTAATATCTTCAAATTTGTACACTGCCATATGCAAGCTACATTATAGTACTTACAGATAAGGATATAGACCAATGGCTTTAGTTCAACCCATATCATACTGAGGCTAAAAGCTTCAAATTTGTACACTGCCATATGCAAGCTACATTATAGTACTTACAGATAAGGATATAGACCAATGGCTTTAGTTCAACCCATATCATACTGAGGCTAATAGCTTCAAATTTGTACACTGCCATATGCAAGCTACATTATAGTACTTACAGATAAGGATATAGACCAATGGCTTTAGTTCAACCCATATCATACTGAGGCTAAAAGCTTCAAATTTGTACACTGCCATATGCAAGCTACATTATAGTACTTACAGATAAGGATATAGACCAATGGCTTTAGTTCAACCCATATCATACTGAGGCTAATAACTTCAAATTTGTACACTGCCATATGCAAGCTACATTATAGTACTTACAGATAAGGATATAGACCAATGGCTTTAGTTCAACCCATATCATACTGAGGCTAAAAGCTTCAAATTTGTACACTGCCATATGCAAGCTACATTATAGTACTTACAGATAAGGATATAGACCAATGGCTTTAGTTCAACCCATATCATACTGAGGCTAAAAGCTTCAAATTTGTACACTGCCATATGCAAGCTACATTATAGTACTTACAGATAAGGATATAGACCAATGGCTTTAGTTCAACCCATATCATACTGAGGCTAATAGCTTCAAATTTGTACACTGCCATATGCAAGCTACATTATAGTACTTACAGATAAGGATATAGACCAATGGCTTTAGTTCAACCCATATCATACTGAGGCTAATAGCTTCAAATTTGTACACTGCCATATGCAAGCTACATTATAGTACTTACAGATAAGGATATAGACCAATGGCTTTAGTTCAACCCATATCATACTGAGGCTAATAGCTTCAAATTTGTACACTGCCATATGCAAGCTACATTATAGTACTTACAGATAAGGATATAGACCAATGGCTTTAGTTCAACCCATGTCATACTGAGGCTAAAAGCTTCAAATTTGTACACTGCCATATGCAAGCTACATTATAGTACTTACAGATAAGGATATAGACCAATGGCTTTAGTTCAACCCATATCATACTGAGGCTAATAGCTTCAAATTTGTACACTGCCATATGCAAGCTACATTATAGTACTTACAGATAAGGATATAGA
Organism: Semisulcospira habei; assembly: GCA_036245525.1. NCBI lineage: Eukaryota > Metazoa > Mollusca > Gastropoda > Semisulcospiridae > Semisulcospira > Semisulcospira habei. Next base: position 9,116,494 of record BTPG01000005.1, read on the forward strand.
CCAATGGCTTTAGTTCAACCCATATCATACTGAGGCTAAAAGCTTCAAATTTGTACACTGCCATATGCAAGCTACATTATAGTACTTACAGATAAGGATATAGACCAATGGCTTTAGTTCAACCCATATCATACTGAGGCTAATAACTTCAAATTTGTACACTGCCATATGCAAGCTACATTATAGTACTTACAGATAAGGATATAGACCAATGGCTTTAGTTCAACCCATATCATACTGAGGCTAAAAGCTTCAAATTTGTACACTGCCATATGCAAGCTACATTATAGTACTTACAGATAAGGATATAGACCAATGGCTTTAGTTCAACCCATATCATACTGAGGCTAAAAGCTTCAAATTTGTACACTGCCATATGCAAGCTACATTATAGTACTTACAGATAAGGATATAGACCAATGGCTTTAGTTCAACCCATATCATACTGAGGCTAATAGCTTCAAATTTGTACACTGCCATATGCAAGCTACATTATAGTACTTACAGATAAGGATATAGACCAATGGCTTTAGTTCAACCCATATCATACTGAGGCTAATAGCTTCAAATTTGTACACTGCCATATGCAAGCTACATTATAGTACTTACAGATAAGGATATAGACCAATGGCTTTAGTTCAACCCATATCATACTGAGGCTAATAGCTTCAAATTTGTACACTGCCATATGCAAGCTACATTATAGTACTTACAGATAAGGATATAGACCAATGGCTTTAGTTCAACCCATGTCATACTGAGGCTAAAAGCTTCAAATTTGTACACTGCCATATGCAAGCTACATTATAGTACTTACAGATAAGGATATAGACCAATGGCTTTAGTTCAACCCATATCATACTGAGGCTAATAGCTTCAAATTTGTACACTGCCATATGCAAGCTACATTATAGTACTTACAGATAAGGATATAGACCAATGGCTTTAGTTCAACCCATATCATACTGAGGCTAAAAGCTTCAAATTTGTACACAGCCATATGCAAGCTACATTATAGTACTTACAGATAAAGATATAGACCAATGGCTTTAGTTCAACCCATATCATACTGAGGCTAAAAGCTTCAAATTTGTACACTGCCATATGCAAGCTACATTATAGTACTTACAGATAAGGATATAGACCAATGGCTTTAGTTCAACCCATATCATACTGAGGCTAATAGCTTCAAATTTGTACACTGCCATATGCAAGCTACATTATAGTACTTACAGATAAGGATATAGACCAATGGCTTTAGTTCAACCCATATCATACTGAGGCTAATATCTTCAAATTTGTACACTGCCATATGCAAGCTACATTATAGTACTTACAGATAAGGATATAGACCAATGGCTTTAGTTCAACCCATATCATACTGAGGCTAAAAGCTTCAAATTTGTACACTGCCATATGCAAGCTACATTATAGTACTTACAGATAAGGATATAGACCAATGGCTTTAGTTCAACCCATATCATACTGAGGCTAATAGCTTCAAATTTGTACACTGCCATATGCAAGCTACATTATAGTACTTACAGATAAGGATATAGACCAATGGCTTTAGTTCAACCCATATCATACTGAGGCTAAAAGCTTCAAATTTGTACACTGCCATATGCAAGCTACATTATAGTACTTACAGATAAGGATATAGACCAATGGCTTTAGTTCAACCCATATCATACTGAGGCTAATAACTTCAAATTTGTACACTGCCATATGCAAGCTACATTATAGTACTTACAGATAAGGATATAGACCAATGGCTTTAGTTCAACCCATATCATACTGAGGCTAAAAGCTTCAAATTTGTACACTGCCATATGCAAGCTACATTATAGTACTTACAGATAAGGATATAGACCAATGGCTTTAGTTCAACCCATATCATACTGAGGCTAAAAGCTTCAAATTTGTACACTGCCATATGCAAGCTACATTATAGTACTTACAGATAAGGATATAGACCAATGGCTTTAGTTCAACCCATATCATACTGAGGCTAATAGCTTCAAATTTGTACACTGCCATATGCAAGCTACATTATAGTACTTACAGATAAGGATATAGACCAATGGCTTTAGTTCAACCCATATCATACTGAGGCTAAAAGCTTCAAATTTGTACACAGCCATATGCAAGCTACATTATAGTACTTACAGATAAAGATATAGACCAATGGCTTTAGTTCAACCCATATCATACTGAGGCTAAAAGCTTCAAATTTGTACACTGCCATATGCAAGCTACATTATAGTACTTACAGATAAGGATATAGACCAATGGCTTTAGTTCAACCCATATCATACTGAGGCTAATAGCTTCAAATTTGTACACTGCCATATGCAAGCTACATTATAGTACTTACAGATAAGGATATAGACCAATGGCTTTAGTTCAACCCATATCATACTGAGGCTAATATCTTCAAATTTGTACACTGCCATATGCAAGCTACATTATAGTACTTACAGATAAGGATATAGACCAATGGCTTTAGTTCAACCCATATCATACTGAGGCTAAAAGCTTCAAATTTGTACACTGCCATATGCAAGCTACATTATAGTACTTACAGATAAGGATATAGACCAATGGCTTTAGTTCAACCCATATCATACTGAGGCTAATAGCTTCAAATTTGTACACTGCCATATGCAAGCTACATTATAGTACTTACAGATAAGGATATAGACCAATGGCTTTAGTTCAACCCATATCATACTGAGGCTAAAAGCTTCAAATTTGTACACTGCCATATGCAAGCTACATTATAGTACTTACAGATAAGGATATAGACCAATGGCTTTAGTTCAACCCATATCATACTGAGGCTAATAACTTCAAATTTGTACACTGCCATATGCAAGCTACATTATAGTACTTACAGATAAGGATATAGACCAATGGCTTTAGTTCAACCCATATCATACTGAGGCTAAAAGCTTCAAATTTGTACACTGCCATATGCAAGCTACATTATAGTACTTACAGATAAGGATATAGACCAATGGCTTTAGTTCAACCCATATCATACTGAGGCTAATAGCTTCAAATTTGTACACTGCCATATGCAAGCTACATTATAGTACTTACAGATAAGGATATAGACCAATGGCTTTAGTTCAACCCATATCATACTGAGGCTAATAGCTTCAAATTTGTACACTGCCATATGCAAGCTACATTATAGTACTTACAGATAAGGATATAGACCAATGGCTTTAGTTCAACCCATATCATACTGAGGCTAATAGCTTCAAATTTGTACACTGCCATATGCAAGCTACATTATAGTACTTACAGATAAGGATATAGACCAATGGCTTTAGTTCAACCCATGTCATACTGAGGCTAAAAGCTTCAAATTTGTACACTGCCATATGCAAGCTACATTATAGTACTTACAGATAAGGATATAGACCAATGGCTTTAGTTCAACCCATATCATACTGAGGCTAAAAGCTTCAAATTTGTACACTGCCATATGCAAGCTACATTATAGTACTTACAGATAAGGATATAGACCAATGGCTTTAGTTCAACCCATATCATACTGAGGCTAATAACTTCAAATTTGTACACTGCCATATGCAAGCTACATTATAGTACTTACAGATAAGGATATAGACCAATGGCTTTAGTTCAACCCATATCATACTGAGGCTAAAAGCTTCAAATTTGTACACTGCCATATGCAAGCTACATTATAGTACTTACAGATAAGGATATAGACCAATGGCTTTAGTTCAACCCATATCATACTGAGGCTAAAAGCTTCAAATTTGTACACTGCCATATGCAAGCTACATTATAGTACTTACAGATAAGGATATAGACCAATGGCTTTAGTTCAACCCATATCATACTGAGGCTAATAGCTTCAAATTTGTACACTGCCATATGCAAGCTACATTATAGTACTTACAGATAAGGATATAGACCAATGGCTTTAGTTCAACCCATATCATACTGAGGCTAATAGCTTCAAATTTGTACACTGCCATATGCAAGCTACATTATAGTACTTACAGATAAGGATATAGACCAATGGCTTTAGTTCAACCCATATCATACTGAGGCTAATAGCTTCAAATTTGTACACTGCCATATGCAAGCTACATTATAGTACTTACAGATAAGGATATAGACCAATGGCTTTAGTTCAACCCATGTCATACTGAGGCTAAAAGCTTCAAATTTGTACACTGCCATATGCAAGCTACATTATAGTACTTACAGATAAGGATATAGACCAATGGCTTTAGTTCAACCCATATCATACTGAGGCTAATAGCTTCAAATTTGTACACTGCCATATGCAAGCTACATTATAGTACTTACAGATAAGGATATAGACCAATGGCTTTAGTTCAACCCATATCATACTGAGGCTAACAGCTTGAAATTTGTACACTGCCATATGCAAGCTACATTATAGTACTTACAGATAAGGATATAGACCAATGGCTTTAGTTCAACCCATATCATACTAAGGCTAATAGCTTCAAATTTGTACACTGCCATATGCAAGCTACATTATAGTACTTACAGATAAGGATATAGACCAATGGCTTTAGTTCAACCCATATCATACTGAGGCTAATAGCTTCAAATTTGTACACTGCCATATGCAAGCTACATTATAGTACTTACAGATAAGGATATAGACCAATGGCTTTAGTTCAACCCATATCATACTGAGGCTAAAAGCTTCAAATGTGTACACTGCCATATGCAAGCTACATTATAGTACTTACAGATAAGGATATAGACCAATAGCTTTAGTTCAACCCATATCATACTGAGGCTAATAGCTTCAAATTTGTACACTGCCATATGCAAGCTACATTATAGTACTTACAGATAAGGATATAGACCAATGGCTTTAGTTCAACCCATATCATACTGAGGCTAATAGCTTCAAATTTGTACACGGCCATATCGAGGGCTGACTGCTAGAACTTCGTAACTCAGTTTTCACACTTTTTGAGAAAACGCGAAATGAAAGTTTACACAGTTCTCCAAACGGCAGTTTTTATTCAGTCATCTTAATCTTTGGCAACAGACATCATCAATGTTTAATAAACATAGAACGAGCACACAAAATACAGTTACATACATGGTCTTTATTTTAGAAATATTTTTTCTGCATGAACTGACATACTTTGTTCTAGCTGCATTTTCATTCTGTATTTGCCCCAGATTTTGGCTGCTAGACATCAGTAACGTGAGGTACTGACATTTAGCACGGCTGAGGTCTAAGAGGATTGGTGAATACTTGGCTGCTAGAAGTCTCTAACAGTCGATACGGAATTATAGCACGCAGTTATAGAACGGCATTTCTGAACTCAACAAGGGCGCAACAAGTCAGCATTTTGAAATACGCACATGTAGCACGGCAAAATTACATACACAATAACCTTGTGTTACAGCTCAAAACTGCGTAACTTGACATACGGTATTCTGGTCTGTACCTTTGCACAACATTTGTCATGTAAAGTTGATGATCAGAAGTCAGCAACCCTCTTTACTGCTTTTTAGCATGACACAATGGCACACAATACGGTTTCACATTGTGCAAAGAACTTCGCAACTCTGTTGGATCCCATTACTAAATTACTGAGATTAATGTGAGATGTTGCACACTTGGGTTAACTGACAACAGTGAAGGTAATACCGGGAATACTAGATGTGAAAGAAGAAATACAGAAGGAAATTTGGCAGAATGGTAGGTACTCACCAGCTGTGTGTTCGCCATGAAAACAAAGTCCAGAAACACAAGTGTCAATAAAAGGTCACATCCGTTCACAGATAGTCCTACACAAAATGTTTACCTGTCACTGACTGCCAAAAGAAAGTCCAACCTGCTGATCGCAGCAAAAGTCGCACACAGATGCAAACCCATTCACTGAAAGTTTAGTCTGTTTCTTCACCATCATCGTCCTCAATGTCCAGCTCGTCAAGGCGATCAGTTTTGCCGGCAACAGTTGGCAACCTCTCGAAAAAGGCATGATGCTCCTCGGGAATCACACCTGATCAACACAGGGACAGTAGATCATTTTTCTTGGCATCAGAAACAGGTAATTTGGCACTGTAGCGAGTCGTCAGAACCTTTGCTAAAGGAGGCTGTCTTCTTATGGCAGATGGAGTTGACAGACACAACTGGTGGAAATCACTTTCATCAAAGTGATATTTGAAGTACATTACGTCTTCGCCTTTTGTGAAGTGGATTGCCCTTACTTGGAGCCACCTGGCCTTCTTGCCTTCTTTGTCAACCTTAGTGTCCCGGATGACCTGTGATGCAAGGTGCTTACAGTCTTAAATCTGTGTAAACCGTAGAGGTATAACCACGTATGGATTTGTCCGTCTTGCCATTCTTATTACTATGTCATATCTACATGGAGTGAACACTGGACTGGCCTTTTGCGCGAAACTGATGGCAGAGTGCATTGAATCACACTCCATCTGCGTGCGTCCTGTTTCGAGATACTTGTGTGACAGAGACAATGTGTGGGATGGTTTCAAGGGCATAGAGGAAGGCTGCTGCCATATACTGGTTGCGATGTTGTTCACTACAGCAGTCGGAACATAGGATCACATCTGTAACAGTCACCGGAAGAGACTGAAGATACATGAAAAGACACGTGGTGATTTCCACAGATCCTCTTTTGCTATTTGTTTCATCCCAAACAAAGCAGGTCGCCTTTCCGTCTGCCAGTGAATATACGTGAAGTTGTAAACAGTGTCCGCTTGTAGTATATCTGGCTTACCAAGCCACAAGGTGCTGGCAGAACAGCTTGCAAATCTAATGTCACTACATGTGTGGTGGTTTTTTTTTTTTTTTTTTTTTTTTGCCAGGTCTTCTGATTTTTCTATACTTGCCTTAATTTTCATTTCGGTGTGTCTTTGATATTGTTTTTCCTCCTCCTCGCTGGTGAGCCCCTGCTTCTTCTTTGGTGTATAATTGACACACGTTACACATTGATCCTTTTTGGGTTTGTGAAAGGATTGAAGTTTCAATTGAAAATATCTCTGTACTTTTGACAGGACACTGGAATTTTTCCGTCAACCGCACAACTTTTCTTGTACAAATGATACATCTTCATGACCGACAGCGATGCATCAAGATAGTGTCACATAGTATCTTTCCTGGTGTAGTGGGACTCGACACAAGAGAATGATCCGCTAATGTGATCCTTTGCATACTCCACAGTGTCGTCGTGTGTTCGGTTGTGAGAGTCCAGTGAAAGTGGCAATGTCGCTGCTCATCTGCTCATTGCTAGTGAATATAATCACCTGTTTCTGTATCTATTCTGCCAGCACCAGAGGCAGCAAGTCTGCCACACTACTGCGCCACCTTCCGGCGTGACGAAGGTTGTGGACACTTGACACAAAATTCGCTTCTCTTGCTGTGTCATCATCGCCGCAGGTATTCTCCAAAAATTTCATAAAGTCATGCCGGTTTTCTTCAAGAAGGTCACACAGACTGCCACAAAGTTCAGCAGATGTGGTGTCCACTATCTGAGTAGCAGCAGCTTTGAAAAAGCAGTTGCCATCCGCTTTGACAGGTACAAATCCATTTGATGCCAAAATATTATCCAGAACTGTCTGGTGGATCAGCAACTCCTTTTGTCTCTCATTTGCCGTTTTAGTTTTTTTTCTTTTAATTGCATTGATGGGAGGCTCCTCGTCAGACAGACTGTCTCTTTGCTGTCTTGTCCGAAGAGCTGACAAAGGTTCATCCTCAACATCATCTTCGCTTGGCGGCACCATTTCACCATCAGCCAGCTGATTTATCAGCCATTTAGGACCCCCAGGGCTGAAAATAGTAATTAAACAAAATCACTATTGATGTTTAGTGAGTTTCTCTTTCCAAATGCACCGTTGTTAATAAAACACATTTTGACTGCTTCTCTCAGTATGCCCAGTAGGACTTGCATCAAGAGTGCGTTTTTCCATATAGGAAAGTGGAACTAAAAAAACGCCCAGAAATTTTACCAATGATAATGTTCCTTTAAAGATCAGTGTTACAAACTATCATTGTTGTTGTTGTTTTGTCGGAGAGAGAGAGAGAGAGAGAGAGAGAGAGAGAGAGAGAGAGAGAGAGAGAGAGAGAGAGAGAGAGAGAGAGAGATAATTACCTCACAAGTTGATGTGAAAGAAAACTTGGCAAGCGCAAAAACAATGTTCTTCCTTCGGAGGTTGTGTGGCGAAGTGCGTTTTCCTTAAATTCCAGACAGTCAGCAGAATACTCAAGGGTGAAGCAGGATGAGACCAAGTAAAGTAGTATATTCCCACGGTCATGTTTAATCCCTTGACTGTCAGAGCACACGGAGAATGTTCAGTCTGAACCAAGAAGTTAGATCTATGAATTGGGCAAGCAAGTGGCATAGATCCTCATGAGCCCCCGCAAATGCAGGGGTTCATAAGGATCCATACATCTTTCATCAGTTTGGGTACGTGGTTTTATCGGCTCGGCAGCCAAGGGGTTGACTGAATGCATGCATACAAAACCCCTACCATTATAAACAGGACTGGTGGCGAGATAAGTATATTTCAACACCTGGCGCCTGATATCGTCTGGAGAATGTGCATGCTACAAGTTCGCATAGTGAAGTTAATGAGTTTCTGCCTTCATCCCGGATAAAATAGAACAAAATTTGTCCGTACTATATCTCAGTATCTTTAGATGCTTTCTTCTAGCACCCGCCTTTCACGGCAAACGTTTTGTCGGCCGGTTGTGCTAGAAGTTATTATCGCGAGATACTGACATCTAGCAGCCAAACATTCAGATAGCCAAAGAAAAAACAGCAGGCTATAAGTTCGTATCTGAAGTTACTCAGTTTTGGCTGTTCCATTGATGCCTGCAAAAAGATAATTGGTTTAATCTCTAATTAATAACTCGCTGAAAAATTAACTTTCCTTAAAAATGATGTTACAGGGTGAAAGAGATTGCGGAAATCTATCAGAAAAGTACAAAATCTCAAAATCGAAAAAAATCGAGTTACGGAGTTCTAGCAGTCAGCCCTCAATATGCAAGCTACATTATAGTACTTACAGATAAGGATATAGACCAATGGCTTTAGTTCAACCCATATCATACTGAGGCTAATAGCTTCAAATTTGTACACTGCCATATGCAAGCTACATTATAGTACTTACAGATAAGGATATAGACCAATGGCTTTAGTTCAAATCATATCATACTGAGGCTAAAAGCTTCAAATTTGTACACGGCCATATGCAAGCTACATTATAGTACTTACAGATAAGGATATAGACCAATGGCTTTAGTTCAACCCATATCATACTGAGGCTTTAGCTTCAAATTTGTACACGGCCATATGCAAGCTACATTATAGTACTTACAGATAAGGATATAGACCAATGGTTTTAGTTCAACCCATATCATACTGAGGCTTTAGCTTCAAATTTGTACACGGCCATATGCAAGCTACATTATAGTACTTACAGATAAGGATATAGACCAATGGCTTTAGTTCAACCCATATCATACTGAGGCTAATAGCTTCAAATTTGTACACGGCCATATGCAAGCTACATTATAGTACTTACAGATAAGGATATAGACCAATGGCTTTAGTTCAACCCATATCATACTGAGGCTTTAGCTTCAAATTTGTACACGGCCATATGCAAGCTACATTATAGTACTTACAGATAAGGATATAGACCAATGGCTTTAGTTCAACCCATATCATACTGAGGCTTTAGCTTCAAATTTGTACACGGCCATATGCAAGCTACATTATAGTACTTACAGATAAGGATATAGACCAATGGCTTTAGTTCAACCCATATCATACTGAGGCTTTAGCTTCAAATTTGTACACGGCCATATGCAAGCTACATTATAGTTCTTACAGATAAGGATATAGACCAATGGCTTTAGTTCAACCCATATCATACTGAGGCTTTAGCTTCAAATTTGTACACGGCCATATGCAAGCTACATTATAGTACTTACAGATAAGGATATAGACCAATGGCTTTAGTTCAACCCATATCATACTGTGGCTAAAAGCTTCAAATTTGTACATGGTCATATGCAAGCTACATTATAGTACTTACAGATAAGGATATAGACCAATGGCTTTAGTTCAACCCATATCATACTTAGGCTAAAAGCTTCAAATTTGTATACGGCCATATGCAAGCTACATTATAGTACTTACAGATAAGGATATAGACCAATGGCTTTAGTTCAACCCATATTATACTGAGACTTTAGCTTCAAATTTGTACACGGTCATATGCAAGCTACATTATAGTACTTACAGATAAGGATATAGACCAATGGCTTTAGTTCAACCCATATCATACTGAGGCTAATAGCTTCAAATTTGTACACGGCCATATGCAAGCTACATTATAATACTTACAGATAAGGATATAGACCAATGGCTTTAGTTCAACCCATATCATACTGAGGCTAAAAGCTTCAAATTTGTACACGGCCATATGCAAGCTACATTATAGTACTTACAGATAAGGATATAGACCAATGGCTTTAGTTCAACCCATATCATACTGAGGCTAATAGCTTCAAATTTGTACACGGCCATATGCAAGCTACATTATAGTACTTACAGATAAGGATATAGACCAATGGCTTTAGTTCAACCCATATCATACTGAGGCTAAAATCTTCAAATTTGTACACTGCCATATGCAAGCTACATTATAGTACTTACAGATAAGGATATAGACCAATGGCTTTAGTTCAACCCATATCATACTGAGGCTAAAAGCTTCAAATTTGTACACTGCCATATGCAAAATACATTATAGTACTTACAGATAAGGATATAGACCAATGGCTTTAGTTCAACCCATATCATACTGAGGCTAAAAGCTTCAAATTTGTACACTGCCATATGCAAGCTACATTATAGTACTTACAGATAAGGATATAGACCAATGGCTTTAGTTCAACCCATATCATACTGAGGCTAAAAGCTTCAAATTTGTACACTGCCATATGCAAGCTATATTATAGTACTTACAGATAAGGATATAGACCAATGGCTTTAGTTCAACCCATATCATACTGAGGCTAATAGCTTCAAATTTGTACACGGCCATATGCAAGCTACATTATAGTACTTACAGATAAGGATATAGACCAATGGCTTTAGTTCAACCCATATCATACTGAGGCTAATAGCTTCAAATTTGTACACGGCCATATGCAAGCTACATTATAGTACTTACAGATAAGGATATAGACCAATGGCTTTAGTTCAACCCATATCATACTGAGGCTAAAAGCTTCAAATTTGTACACTGCCATATGCAAGCTACATTATAGTACTTACAGATAAGGATATAGACCAATGGCTTTAGTTCAACCCATATCATACTGAGGCTAAAAGCTTCAAATTTGTACACTGCCATATGCAAGCTACATTATAGTACTTACAGATAAGGATATAGACCAATGGCTTTAGTTCAACCCATATCATACTGAGGCTAAAAGCTTCAAATTTGTACACTGCCATATGCAAGCTACATTATAGTACTTACAGATAAGGATATAGACCAATGGCTTTAGTTCAACCCATATCATACTGAGGCTAAAAGCTTCAAATTTGTACACTACCATATGCAAGCTACATTATAGTACTTACAGATAAGGATATAGACCAATGGCTTTAGTTCAACCCATATCATACTGAGGCTAAAAGCTTCAAATTTGTACACGGCCATATGCAAGCTACATTATAGTACTTACAGATGATACAGACCAATGGCTTTAGACTTAGTTCAAGGGTAGTGCCACAATAGCTTGGCGCCTAGAGGCGCCAAGCTATTCTGGCACTACCCTTGAACTATTTTATTCAAACTTATTTCACACACTGGTGTATTCCAAATGATAAGGGTTAATTCAAACTGCATATGCTCTTCCCCTCCAACCCCCCACAACAAAGTATGAAACAAACAAAAAAAATAACTAACTGCGTGGTATCATGAGTTTTGTGGCATCTCGCTGGAGATCTCAATGTGATAAAAAAACAACAACAACAACAAATAAACAAACCTTGACGAGGATGTAGCTGTGAAGGATCATGAGGTTTGTGGCCATCTCGCTAGGAATCTTGATGTGGTTACTCTTCAGTTCTTGGAACATGCTGAACAGGACGTCATGGGCGTTACGGTAGTTGCCTGAAAAACACACAAGATCACGACAGGTCATTCTCAGTGTATTGCGATTCTTCAAAGCCACCGAGTGAGACCTCATTATAACTTCCAGACCAAAGTTGTAATCGTTCTTCCGAAGCGTGCTGCCTTCTATCTTGGTATTTTTTATCCACATTATGACTGTTTGTGTTAACAATATGCCAAATCTATGTACTTTCGTGAAGAAAATACTCCTTGCAAGCAAAATGTCTTTGGTTGATGTCAGCCTAATAGACCCTGATGCACTGCAGCAGGAAATGGACAGACCATGATAATTCAAGGGTAGTGCCAGATTAGCTTGGCACCATCAGATGCCAAGCTAATCTGGCACTACCCTTGAATTTTCATGGTCGATCCGTCTCCTGCAACTGGCAAATAGTCATTAGGTGACACCTCCAAAATTTGGGAAATGCCGGGGTGGGGTTAAGTGTGTTAAGCAAACGTCGGCCTAAGGATCCTCAGCACACTGGGAATTTCCTTGCAGCACTGAGTAAATGATCCACTCACCTGCGTTCTGCTCCTCTCGAGCGATGATGATGGCCGTGCGGGCCGCTTCCTGGTATTTCTTCAGCGCCATGTACAGCCGGAACAGGTACTTGGCATCCTGCGACAAACATCACCCCCCCTCCCTCTGTGTAAGCAACGTAGGAGTAAACAGGGACAGAAACAGGCGTTGATCCTCATGAACCCCTGCCTTTGCAGGGGCTCATGAGGATCTACGCCTGTTGCAGATGGGTTGCAACGAATTTCTGACAGAAATACTGCTGACGGAACAGGTACTCAATGTCCTGCAACAGACACCCCTCCCCCCGGCCCCCTCCTTCTGCATGAGATGTAAACCGGGACAGCAAAAGGCACAGATCCTCATAAGCCCCTGCAATTGCTGGGGTCATGAGGATCGACGCCTGTTGCAGATGGGTTGCAACTATCTTCTGATGGAAATACTGCACAGCCAGCAAAAAAGCATAGGTTTTCATCAACCTACTTTGGCTCATGAGGATCTATGCCTCTTGCAGGTGATCGAGTCCAACAAAGATGTGTTGGCCTGTGATTTTAGACCTTATTAGCATAATGACATAAATAATTAGTCAGTTAGTTATTTGGGTTTAACGCCAAGCAGGTGACTAAGGCCATCTCACGGCGGAATAAGTAGTCAGTGGTGTTTACCTTCGGAGTTCCATCGATGTCGCCCATGAGGAAGTCAACAAGCTGTGCAGTAAGAGCATCGTCGTTGGCCCGTCCAACCGTTTCTATGGCAAGTTCGATGGCACGACCGTCTTCAGGGTTACAACGCAGGAAATGTTTCATTGCCTGAAAAGCGATAGCATGATATTTTCATTTATAAACTGAAACAATGTACTCAACCACTGCCGACAACAACAACAAACTATCATTAACTATCAGTGAGCAAGTTTTTCTTTTCTATTCCCCAAATTAAGACTCAGCAGTACTGGCTTCAGAAATTATTTTCTCTATTTAATGAAATAAAAGTGCTGTGATCCTGAAATACTCTCTACCAGATGTATAGGGTTCCTGAATGAGATTCTTTGCGAATAAACTTTCAAAGGTGCTACTTTGCGGTAAAATGTCTCCCTGCAGATGTATTAACATTCAGCTGAATGTAAATTAACCCATTCAGCCTTGACACACTACAGCAGGAGATGTTGGCGCCAAGCTAATCTGGCACTACCCTTGAATTATCATGGTCGACCCATCTCCTGCAACAGGTGCATAGTCGTTAGATGACGCCTCCAAAATTTGGGAAATTAATTTTTCTCTAAATGTATTTTTTCGAAAAATACTTACCGATGACATGACTAACAGAAATAGTCTACTTGCTTACCAATTTTAGCCTAAGACCCAAAGGGTCCCCCCAGGAGGCTCTCGGGGATCCCTGAAAGGGACGAGAGAGCTATCGGGGATCCCTAACAGGGAAGAGAGTAGCCTCCCCTGCCCATCCGGTCAGGCGCCAGGTGGTGTCTCCTTTAGCCAGTTGTCTACGGAGTTACCAGCGGCAAGCGGGGAGGAGGGAGGGACCTCCGAGTCATGTCATCGGTAAGTATTTTTCGAAAAAATACATTTTAGAGAAAAATTAATTGTTTCCTCAAAACACATTACCGATGACATGACTAACAGGAAGAATGGCAAAGAGGAGGAGGGTGCCGCACAATCCCCTTTTAGAAACCTCTTCAGGGACGAAGACGGCCCGTCGCTCCTGATCACCCACTCCCGACAATTTTAGCGAAGTGCCGCCTAAGCGCCGAGGGCGCCTGGAGGGAGTGCTGCGCCGCAGAAGCGGCCCACCAGCGTAAGGCTGTCGCGCTGGAAAGTCAGGGCGTGAGGGTAGGAGTGGGCGACGGTAGATTCGGCCCCCTACCCCACTACAGCCAAGTCCTTCACCGCACAGGTGCGGCCGCAGGCGAGACTTACGGCCAAGGCGCGAACTTCAAGGCGCGGACCGTGAGTGACTCGGCTCCCTGTGGGAAGGTCGCGAAGGCGGACCGAAAAACCCAGCGGAGCGAGGAGGAGAACGTTGGGCTGAGAAGTCGGATCTGCCAACGGCAAAGGATGAGTCCGTGCCCTCCACACGGACTTGGAGCGACGCAGGTAGCACGAAGAATCGCACCGGAACTAGCTGCGGAATCTCCCGAGGAGCCGGGCCGTGTAAGTGGACGAGTGGCGAAGACCTGAGGCGTCCGTGAAGGGAGAGTCAGTCTGAGCGAGAGGGAGGATCCGGGAGTAGCTGAACGGGGCCATTCACCCGGAACCGCAGGCAGGCGGGTCGAGACGAGCGCGAGGAGCTCGCTGCCGCGGGGCACCGTGGCGAGGACCATCAGGAAGCCGGGGCCGAGTCACGTCCTCGAAGCGGTCCAGCGGAGCGGGTCAAGGCAGCCAGGGGAGGACCAGGGAGGTCCCAGCGGGACAAGGGAGCGAGAGACCAGACGCTGCACGTCGAACATGCCAAGGTCGGGCAGGTCCGTACAGGCACTGGGACGAGACGGCCGAGGTGATGGTAGGCGTCGGCGATCATGAGATGTAGCTGCGGAACCAGAGAAGCCACCGTGGTCTGGACGAGCCAGAGCAGAACACCGCGAGCTGCGGAGTCGTCAGGGCGACGGAAGAGAGGCGGCGAAAGGGCCCCAGGCATGAAGCACGCCACTTCCCTAGTAGACACGTCTTGTAGAGGTCTGCGGGGTGCAGCGAGAGAGTCCGCTGCCGCACTCGAAGAGCTTCCAGCAGAGAGGGTTCGCCGCGCAATCGCCAGGCGTGGAGGAGAAGTCGCTCGGGGCAGGGGTGGAAGAGCGTCTGGCGGTGCTGCTCGAGCATCGTGCGCGGGGAGAAGAGGGAGGGTGAGCGCGTGGCAAGACTGAGGAGGTCGGTATTCCACGATCCGGTCCAGGAGAGCGGGCCACCAGCAGAAGGACTGCGTTGCATCCCCGGAGCTGAGCAGGACTTGGGGACCATAACCGCCGGAGGGTAGGAGTAAGTGACCAGTCCGTCCGAAGGGAACGAAGCGCGACGATGCCCAGTCCAGAGGGTCGGGAACGGGGAGACGAAGAGGGGAAGCAGGAGGTTCCACCTCGTGGCGAAGAGATCGAAGGGGAAGTCTCCCAGCGAGCGGAGAACCGGCGAAGAATGTCCCAGCATAGGGCCCAATCCGAGTGAAGAAGCTGATCCCGACGCCAGAGTTAGTCCGCCAGGGCGAACAGGTGACCTGGACTGTGATGGCCTGGGAGGGAGAAGTCGCGGGCCTCGTGCCAGCGAAGGAGGCGATAGAGGAGGAGCATAGGACTGGAGGGTGGGATCCACGTTGCTTCTGTAGGCAAGCCACGCCTGTGGAGTTGTCGGAGAGGATGAAGAGGACCTGTGTCCGAGGATCGGGAGCCAAGCGCGGAGGGCCTGCCAACCTGCAACAAGTCCCAGCGGGTTGACGTGCCGCGAAGTCAGGTTCACGGACCAGCGGTCGGTCGTCGAGCGAAAACTTGGAAGAAGGTGAGCGCCCCAACCGTCGAGACCGGCATCGACGCAGAGAGACGGGCAGTGGCGAGGTCAGGGACTCCTGGAGCCGAGCCAAGAAGGTCCGTTAAGGCGAAGCAGAAGGGCCGCAGCACAGGAGAGATCGGCACCCGGGTAGAGAGAACGCCGGAGAAGGTCTCCAGGAGTGGAGGACAGAAGACGCAACAAGGTGCGGTAGGTCACCAATTCCATCCCCAGGTGAACAAGTGGCGAGAGGGCGAGGGGTCGGACTGTCGGCGCTGACCAGGGCGACCAGGCGAGCAACCGGAGGAGGAGCGCAAGACTGCCCCACGAAGAGGGTCCCGTGACTGATACCGCAGAAGCAGGTCGTCCAAAGAGGAGAACGGCTGGCGGAAGACCGAAGGGCTCAGGCAACAAAGGCATCCACGAACCACACAAGGACCCAGGACCGAGGGAGAGACCACACCGGAGAGGCCGAACTGGAGCGATCCCGTCGACGGCAGGCAACGACAAGACGGGGGCGGGAGGCAAGGGGACGCATAGAGGCAACGGGCAGAACCAGGCTGGCGGCGACGACCCAGGGCTGAAGGCGACGCGAAGGGTCTGAGACGGAGGAGCCGTGCCGAGCGACGAGCACCAACGCCGCTTCCAAGGAAAAGCGGGGACCAGCGCGAAGGCGAGGGCCTAGGTCCGAAGGGGCGGAACGCAATCCACGAGGGTGGCGCTGGGCCCACAGGCCTAGAAGGAATCCTACAGCGACTGCCCGGCAGGGCCGAAGGGCGCGGACACCCACAGGAGCATGGAAGGGCTGTGACGTCGCATCAGGGGAGGATCGGGAAGGAGCCAGTCCGCCGCGAACGCAGGAAGGCAAGGAGCGGAGGGATCGAAGCCACGCGGGAGATCCACTAGAGCTGGGAAGTGTAGCCGCAAGCACGAGCGCCGGGGAACCACCGGAGGCAGCGAGCATGAAGGGGAGCGAGTGGCCGGCAAACAGCAGGCCAGCGGCAACGCAGGACGCCGAGTCATCCACCGGAGAGGGTCATAGAGAGGCTGGAGGCGAAGGCGCAGAGCTGCAACGGTCCAGGCGACGTGGGCGAAGACATGGAACCGCACCAGCACCGGGTGTACCCGAAGGGCACCCAACCAGTGCTAACCAAGTGCGAGGTAGCTCCACTTCGGTGAACAGCCGCGAGGCGGTGAAAGGAAGGCCGTAGGCGCCCGGGGAAACGTCCGACGTACAAGAAGGACGATCCAGAAGCAGTGCCCGCGGCTCAAGGAGGGGGCCCGTAGCTGGCTGGGCGACTCGACGAAGGAGTCAGCGAGTTGGAAGGAGGGCCAAGGCCCCATAGTAAGGACGAAGGCGACATGGTCGCGGTGCCGGGTCAAGGAGGGGGCACAAGTCGGCTAAGGGGTCCGCCGACTTAGGAGGGGCCGCCTCAAGGAGGGGGCACGTAGGCCCACACGTCTAGAACCAGGCGACAGAGGTCGCAGTGCTCGGGGCTCCTTCTCAAGGAGCGGGACACGACTAGACGGGGAGGCCGAAGGCCGACGCGTCTGCTGACAGGCGACAGCGGTCGCAGTGCACGGGGCTCCTTCTCAAGGAGCGGGGCACGAGTGGATGGAGAGGCCAAAGGGCCGACGCGTCTACACACAGGTGACAGTGGTCGCAGTGCACGGGGCTCCTTCACAAGGAGCGGGGCACGAGTAGACGGAGAGGCCGAAGGCCGACGCGTCTGCTGACAGGCGACAGCGGTCGCAGTGCACGGGGCTCCTTCTCAAGGAGCGGGGCACGAGTGGATGGAGAGGCCAAAGGGCCGACGCGTCTACACACAGGTGACAGTGGTCGCAGTGCACGGGGCTCCTTCACAAGGAGCGGGGCACGAGTAGACGGAGAGGCCGAAGGCCGACGCGTCTGCTGACAGGCGACAGCGGTCGCAGTGCACGGGGCTCCTTCTCAAGGAGCGGGGCACGAGTGGATGGAGAGGCCAAGGCCGACGCGTCTGCGAACAGGCAACAGGGGTCGCAGTGCACGGGGCTCCTTCACAAGGAGCGGGGCACGACTAGACGGAGAGGCCGAAGGCCGACGCGTCTGCGAACAGGTGACAGGTCGCAGTGCTCGGGACTCCTGCACAAGGAGCGGGGCACGAGTAGACGGAGAGGCCGAAGGCTGACGTGTCTGCTAACAGGCGACAGGGGTCGCAGTGCACGGGGCTCCTTCCCAAGGAGTGGGGCACAACTAGACGGAGAGGCCGAAGGCCGACGCGTCTGCGAACAGGTGACCGAGGTCGCAGTGCTCGGGGCTCCTTCACAAGGAGCAGGGCACGACTAGACGGAGAGGCCGAAGGCCGACGCGTCTGCTAACAGGCGACAGGGGTCGCAGTGCACAGGGCTCCTTCACAAGGAGCGGGGCACGACTAGACGGAGAGGCCGAAGGCCGACGCGTCTGCTAACAGGCGACAAGGGTCGCAGTGCTCGGGGCTCCTTCACAAGGAGCGGGGCACGACTTAGACGGAGGGGCCGAAGGGCCGACGCGTCTGCTAACAGGCGGCAGGGGTCGCAGTGCTCGGGGCTCCTACACCAGGAGCGGGGCACGAAGCCGGCTGGCGAGTCGCCGTAGGAATCAGCGGGCTTATGAAGGGCCATAAGGCCAAAACGTCTAGAACAGGCGACAGGGGTCGCAGTGCCCGGGGCTCCTTCTTCAAGGAGGAGGGCACACCTAGACGGAGGGCTGAAGGCCGCTGCGTGTAAACACAGGCGACACGAAGGAGTCAGCGGGCTTAAGGCGACTACGAATAGGTTTACCACAAACTTACCAGGGATGCGAGCTGGGTGCTATCCCAAGTGCGAGGGGAGCTTGAACAATCCCACCGTGCTGCAGGAGGTCCCAAGGAAGACGGGCAGTCGCGGGTCGATCCGCGGGGAACACCAGGGTAGAGACCAAGAACCTCCAGTCAAGATGCGCAGCCCGCGCAGCCGATGACAGAGAAGCAGCAGGCACCCGGTCGATACTGTATGGTGGACACCGGGTCACGGGAAGTCGCCGCCCGGGGCAGAGGCGCACTTGGTAACTGCAAAACATACCCATATATGAAAGGCGACGGGTGGCGGGTAGCTAACGCCGCCAGTTAAAGCTCCGAAGTAACAAGCGAAACTCACCGTGAAATGCGGAAGAATTAAACAGAAGGCCGAGCCAAGCACCACGTCCGGCCCAGCGGGGCGAGACGTAGGAAGCGGCTGGGACTGTACCTTTTCATGGCGGAACGGCAGAGTGACGAAGCCCAAGGCACCGGCCACAAGGTGACTGGAAGTCGCCGTACTGGGGAGCGGCGCCCTTGGCAACTGCAACCCAAACCCAAACATGAAAGGCGACCAGTGGCGGGCAACAAACCCCGCCATTTAAGGCTTCGAAATATGAGAGACACGCTAATTCACAGTGAAATTTGGTTTAACGCCGAGCAGGCGACTAAGGCCAACTCACGGCGGTCACAGTGAAAGCAGAGAGAAAGCAACAGTAGCTCGAGCGAAATCCGACGTCCGGCCCAGCCAGGCCAGACGTAGGAAGCGGCCGAGACTCTACCTTTCCAAGGCGGAATGGCCGAGTGACGAAGCACAAAGCACCGGACACTAAGTCACTGGAAGTCGCCGCAGAGGGAAGAGGCGCACTAAGTAACCGCAACCCAACCCCCAACAAGAAAGGCGACCGGCGGCGGTAAACGAACCCCGCCAATACAAGCTTCGAAATTAAGAAACATGTGAACTGCCAGTGCCGAAATGCGGAGAGAAAAGAACAGCAGCTCGAGCGAAGCCCGACGTCCAGCCCAGCCAGGCGAGACGTAGGAAGCGGTCGAGACTTTACCTGTCAAAGGCGGAATGGCGGGGTGACGAAGTACAAACCACCGCGCGACGAAAGCCTAGAAGGTTCCAGGGCCAGCCAACTGCACGAGGCACAGATGAGGGCTAGCAGGGAAGACGGGCCACGTCAGAGCCAGTAGACGAGGGCTAGGCGAAGGCAGGCTGGAAGGACGGTCGAACCGTACACATCTATCCAAGGGTCAGAGGCTCAGGTAAACGCGTGCGAACGCTAACAGCGAAGTAGACAACTGGCTAAAGGAGACACCACCTGGCGCCTGACCGGATGGGCAGGGGAGGCTACTCTCGTCCCTGTTAGGGATCCCCGATAGCTCTCTCGTCCCTTTCAGGGATCCCCGAGAGCCTCCTGGGGGGACCCTTTGGGTCTTAGGCTAAAATTGGTAAGCAAGTAGACTATTTCTGTTAGTCATGTCATCGGTAATGTGTTTTGAGGAAACAAATACGTGCGTCAGGCTGAATGAGGTTACCCCATGGGTTAGATTAACATCACAATTACTTCATGAACCCATTCAGTCCCCATCCAGAGTGCAGGCGATCTTCAAACTGATGTCAGCCACTGTTGTCTTGTGCATGGCCATCTGCAGGCCGACTGCATCCAACGTCAGCCTGATGTCCTTTGCTTACCAGGTATTCAGTGACTGAGGCAAGAGATGACTCAACCATGGCTGTAAATGGGTGGTGCCTAATGTGCTTTTCACGCAAAACATGCTAATCTGGTCTTCAATCTGGCTCATCTCCTGCCATCACTGTAAAGTTTTCACATGTCATCTCCCAAACTGAGGAAAATTGATAGAATATTGAAAGACTTAACCCACTGTGCCCCAAGGCCGATATCCCCAAATTGTGGACTTGTCCTCTGGAGACTGCATTACAATTCAATAGAGAGATCAACCATGATAGTTCAAGGGTGGTGCCAGAATAGCTTGCAAGCCATTCTGCCACCACCCTTGAACTATCATGGTTGATCCATATCTTGCTGCGGCGTGTCGAGGGCAGAATGAGTTAAGCCCTGCAGGAATCACCGCTACAAAATGTGCTGCCAACAGCCACAGGGCTCATCTTGTGACCACTGCAATATTAACAACAACTGCACAATGTCAGATCTTGTCGTAGCATTCAGAGGTGACAAGTGACCATTAAGTGACCTACCCGAGTGAACTGCTCGCTGAGCAGGAAGAATTTGCCAGCCAGATAGTGGTTCTTCTCATTCTCAAAGTGCACCGCAATACTCTGGTAGTCCTCCGGAGTGGCATCGGTACCTGCACAACCAAAAATGTATCAAACTGTAAATAGTAAAGAAAAACAAAACAACGATAATGAAAAAGAAAGACAGAAAGACACAAAATAAACAAGCTTAGAAAAATGTTTGCAAAAACCTGCACATATAATAAATGAACAGTGACCAATACATTCACGCTGTTTGTATTCATCTGGCAACAAATAACATGCATTTAACCCTTTTCATCCTGATACACTAATGTTTGAAATTAATTTGACTATGATTGCCTAAGGCGCCAGGCTATTCTGGCACCACCCTTGAACTAAAATGTCTATCTCCTAATCTGTAATGTAGTCTTCATAGAACAGTAAGCAATTTAAAATAATATAATAATAATAATAATAATAATGAGTATTTATATAGCAGTTAATCTTAATCAAAAGCTCTAAGCGCTTTACAATCTGTACACAAAAATAAAAATACAATGACATATGCACATAACAAACAAAACACAATACCCAAACACACCACTGTTACAATGAACTAAACAACAATGCATACATAATAATTTATGTTCTAATTAAAATCCAGTCTAAACAAGGAGGATTACAGAACTACAACTCCGCCGTGAGATGGCCTTAGTTGCCTGCTCTGTGTTAAACCCAAATAACTAACTAACAGAACTACAACTAAGGCATCAAACACTGGCAGTTATTCAAAGTAAAGCTTGAAGAGGTTAGTTTTTTCAACGACCTCTTGAAGTCAGAGACAGACTCACTGTTTCTGACCTCAAAAGGCAGTGTATTCCATAACACTGGGGCTTGATAAACAAAAGTGCATTCAAGTGCAAGAGGCATAGATCCTCATGAGCCCCCGCAGTCGCGGGGGCTCATGAGGATCTATACCTATTGTCGGATCAGGCTCAGGAGGTAATGGGTTAATGAAAGTAAAATGTGGAAGAACGTTACACTGCCCAGAGTGCATCACTAAGCTTGCGTGTTATCTATTGCATCTTTTCCAGTCTGGCAGATCTACTGTTTTCTCACCGATAATGTCGGCGTAGACCTCCATCTGACTGTGAGCCTGAGCCAGCTGAAAGGCCTCATCGTTGCAGTGGGACATCACCAGGAACTGAATGGCCGAGGCATAGTCGTTCAGCTTCTGGAAAAATCTGTCAAAAGCAATACAACAAATAAGTTCTGCTGTTCTAATGAGGTGATAAGAACAGCAGAACTTAAAGTCATCGTATGACAGAGAAAGACATTCACCTATTGAGACACAACAATGGTGGATGAGTGGGCCATGGTCATGCAAGGTTAGTTAGTGCCTGGGAAGGCACCTAGCTAATTTGGCTCTCACCTTGAACTATGAACTCCCACAGCTAATAAGCAGAATTGTACAAGACTTCCGAATTGGACATAAGGTGTGATTTAGTTACAGAATTTTTCAAAAAATCAATAAATATGCTTATTTATTTCTACCTGTAAAATACAAAAAGGTGTAGGGAAAAAACCCTGACGTATAAAAGAGAGCAAAATACAAGTATAAACACTCACTTGGCAACCATCTTGGCCCCTTCAACCGACTGCGTTTCCTGCACAATACGGACGGCTTCCTCGGGATTCTGCAGAAAGTCCAGGTTGATGCGGATGACGTTGTCCCACTCCTTGGCCATGCGGTATGCATCTGCTGCCTCCTTGTAGCGACCATCCGCCTCCTTGGCCTTGGCATACTGAGCGTGGATCTTGGGGGAGGTGATTTTGGACAGCAGTTCTCCGACCTTGCCCCTGTGGGGATGTAAAATGATGTGTTGCATTTAATGAAGTTTGACTACATACTTATATATAATAATAATAATGTATATTTTTAAGGCGCCTATACTTTCGATAGAGAAGCTCTAGGTGCCGTACATGTTTGGCATCCTGTCTTGGAAGACAATGGAGTATATGTGCTTGCTGGGACAGTCACTGGAGTGACCTCTCCAGGGTGCAAGCCTGGGCGAAGTGTGTGGAGATCCTGGGATGCCTAGTCGTCAAGATCCCCCTATCGGCCTCGCTGATTTAGTCCAAAGGAATGCAAAGCAGTACGTTTGGCACCAGTTTTGCTGCAGGAGCTGCCAGAACAGTGCGTGAATACAGGCAGCTGTCCGCCTTCAGGGCTCCACTCCTGATTTGAAGGGTTTACTCCCCCACATTTTGGCCGTTGGATCAAGCCTGATCTCCTCCGTCCTTTAGCCGTTGGCTGTCAGAAACAGCTCATCCACCTAATGGTGCAGTGTGAACACCACCCCCTCACGTGGTTTAGCCCACCAGCTGAGGTGGTTTGCCAGGGTGTGGCGTTTGGAGCCAGCACATGAGAGGTTTAAGGAGATGGATGAGGACCAGTGATGCCCGTCCGTCCTATGTAGGATGCAGCTGCCGAACAGCAAAGGTACTACCTCTATCCAGAGCCCCCTACAGGCGCCGTACAAATGACATACTAACATACACACACCTTGCATCCTACAGCATATATATATATGCCCTAACATACACACTCACGCAACAAGATATACAAGGAAAATAAACTTAGCAGAGTAAACACACCAAACAAGAAATGCTGACACACACCAAAGATATATGTGTACCATAAAACTAATAACGGATACACTAGATATATATCCAGTGGCTGACATGACAGACCATCTGGTTTGATGACTGATTGTTTCATTCATTCCTTCTCTTGGAATCTTTCACAGAACTGAAGTCCTTGATTACAGGTTCCAAGAAAAAGAATAAAAGAAAGGAAGAATGAATGAATGAACGAACTGATCAGATATGTCACAATTGCTCCATCTGTTCATTTGCTTGCTTGCTTGCCTGCTTATTTATTGATTGATCCCCTCACTTCATTATTGACTCTGTTTTAGTCACCTTGTCTTTGTGTCCATAATTGTGAGGTACACGCGGCTTTCTTGACAGATGTAGGAGCAAAAATGTAAGTCCACAAGTTCCAAACTTACCAGTTTTTCCCTCGAATGTAGACAGAGGCCGCTTTGTCATAGTACTGACCCTGTTCATACAACATGGCTGCCTCAGTCCATTGCTGCAGGAGGAAAACGACAGGTAAAATGAAACAACAGGAAACAGTTCATAAAGTATACCAAATGTAAATCAAATGACAAGGCACTAAACACTTAAAACAAAATTCATAAAGTTCCAAGTGCAAAGTACAAACCCAGTATGCAAAAGGTCATCAGTTGACTGCAGCCAACATCGACCCAATGGCTTTGTGCTTAATGTGAGAGGATGGAAGTAGAGACTGGTTGTTAGCATACTACACACAGCATAAATTGACATCACTAAGAGCAAAAAATGCTGAAAAAAATTGGCTTTGAAACATCAGGGCTCCACAAATAGGTGGGTTTCTTTTTCCTCAATACAATGGAAAAGACCTCAGCTCTTACTGTTTTACTGAATAGTGAGGTAAGGCAGAATTAGCCCTTAATACAATGTTAGCATATGTGTGGGGTAAACAGGTATATTTCTGTCACTTTGCCAGTAGTTCCAGGACTTTGACTGGCGATACATTTTTTCTTCTGCTGCAAAGTATTGTCAGCATAAGTCAAGAGGTAAGAGAAAACAGAGCCAAATCGCCCACCTTCATGGTTTCAAGGATGGCAGCACACTCTTTCTTCAGTATCCTGCTGGGCATCTTCATTGCCATGGACACGCCCCTGGAAAGATGAACAAGATTAATCCAGCAGTACCCGCTTTGTGCGACCACCCTCATGAGAAGATCACCTGTCATTAAAGACCATCATTGAGGTGGCGACAGCCACAGTCACAGCGACAGCCACCTAAATGATGGTCTTTAATGACAGGTGACACTGTCTGCCCTTCCAGACTTCTCTTCGATGAGAGCACCTGTCGTGTAGACCAATATTCCTTTCAATCCAGACCAAAAAGGTGACTGCCAAGCGTGTAATATGCAAAGAAGTACCCAACGGAGAAAAAAACACGCTTAGAAAAGACGGGTACAACACAATTTACTGTGTTGTACCCGTCTTTTCTAAGCGTGTTTCAATATTCCTTTGCAAAATGGTGATTTGGTTATTGATATCTTGCATACAAAACGCTGGGCCTATGTTGTACCCCATTTGTGCATGCGGCCACCACTACTGCAAACAGTACCGGTGGCTGCATGCACAAGAGAACAAAGTTGGCCGTTGCTCACTTGCGAATGTCTCCCAGTCGAATGGACATGCGGGCGATTCCAGCCGCGCAAATTTCATCGTGGTCGTGCTCCTTCTCCAGCTGGGTCAAGCCTTTCTCGTAGTGTGACAGTGCGTTGATGTAGTCGCCTGTGAACTCCAGCTGCTGGGCGTACTCGCGGGAGATAAATGGGATCTGGTCAGGGGCCAGAGCCTTGGCCAACTGCAGGGCGCTGTCCCAGTGTAGCAGGTCTCTCCTCATCTAGCAACAAAGAAATGAGAAATTAAATAAGAAGTACATGTAGAATGATATCTGGAATAACACAATACAATTTGATATACTGTATTTTAACAGACCAACCAACTAATCCCCCCCCCCCTCCCCCCTGAAAAAACCAAACAAGCCCAAAAACAAAACACAGAACAGTGACTGCCCCAAGAAGATACAAACAAAATTACCCATTTTTCACATAACGGAAGCTTTGCATATTTACTCAAATCAATGACAGGTTTAAAAAAAAAAAGCAATTACAGAGTCAGGACAAGAAAATGAGCTTTTGGGAACTAAGCACAGTAGGTCCATTAATGACTGTGTTTAAACCTCCACTCTGACAAGATACTACAAAACACACACAAACCACTGACAATCCAGAGAAAACACGCATGTCACACAAACCTCCAGAGCAGCTGCTGGTGTGCTGGAAGCCAAAAACAGATCCTGTGCCTGGTTGAACTCTCCCAGAAACATGGCGATGTAGCCCGATAACAGGTTCCGATCCTCCGTGTTCTGTACATACATGTGCAAACTATTAACCAGTAAGCAAAAGAGCATCAGCCCAACACAGGCTGCAGTGGCGGTGTGTGGGCGGACAGCAGACAATGTTGTCCCAATAACTTTTACATATTGTTATACACTACACATAGCACGTTTTGTCTGTAACCAATTAGCCCTATAGATGTCAGTAGCACTTTTGTTGAGGCGATTCCTACAGGAATCACCTCAACAAAAGTGCTACTGACAGACAAAGGACAATCATGCAGCTATAATGGGGACAGTACAGTGGAAGATCAAGCCAATGCTAAATGAGCAACATGCACAGACCCACACAAGTCACTGCAACCTATAGGGGAGGGGGGGGGGGGCTCATGAATATTTATTCCACTTGCTGACCGCAGTCACATCAATACTGACCATAGAGATACATGTATACAAGGGTAGTTTTAGGCCAAGTTAAGGGTTGTATTGGAATCTTGCAATATCTGGGATGCTGTCCACGTAAAGAGAATGCTAGTGATGACGTTAAGACTGTATGATCAAACAAATTCCAGACAAAAATTGCAGCATGAGTATGACTATATCATGCCCCGTGATAAAAAAAAAAAAAATGACTATCAAGACAAAATTGTTGTAGTAAACCATTTCACAAGCCGTATTCTTCACAACATTAAATGCTGAATAGTGTCCGGCACAACACAAATCTAAAGTATCACTAAACACCCAGTCACACTTCCAAGTGCAAAGCTACATAGCCAAACGGTGCAAGTTTTATATACAAGTGGCTGGATCAGTGCGCATGTTATATACAAAAAGTTGAACCTACTACAACTAAAGGGTATGTGCTGCCTCACCCTTTGGCTGTGGGTAGCACTTTTTGTCGCGATGATTCCTGCAGAAATCATTGCGAAAAAAATCACTACCCACACACAAAGGGCTAGTTTACATGGTATCTTTAGACGCTAAAACAAACCTGGCATTATCCTTCAGCTGATACCATGCTAATCAGGCATTTTCCTTTAACTTGTTCAATGCCCAGAAAAACGGAACACCACACAACTGCAAGAGGTACAGATCCTCATGAGCCCCCGCAGTTGCATCAAGTGGTTTTCGGTGTTGAATTAATGAAGACTGCAGAAACACGGTCTGCTTCAGCTGTACAGGTAAAGCTTTTACAATATCAATCATGCACTATCCTTTAGCTATCAAGAAAGTCCCATTCCCTGTGGTTGGTGCTTGAAAAGAACATCCATCGTTTTTAACAAATGTCCCATAACCAACACAGCCAACTCTTTGAACCTCAAGTCGCAGCCAGCCGCCCTTTTACCCGACACCACTCAGGTTTTAAAATTGAAACAACCAGGCACCTGAAATGGCAAAACTAACCGAAAGTCAAAATAACATAGCTTAATTCCCGGCCAATGCCCACCACCAAACCATGTAATTCCATCCCACACACTTCAGAATGAACACTGTAAATAATTACTCACATCAGCTAAGTATGGCACCTTCAATGATAGGCAAGACCAGCTTTTATAAAATCATAATCCTGTCATTCATTGACTTCTTAGCATCCATGAACAACACGCGAAGTGTATACCCAACAGAAATGTAAAAATTATTATAGGATATCAAAAATATTTCATGACACACAAATGCCAAAATTAAAAAGAATGATCAAGTCTTTTTTTTTTTAAAAGGATTCATCAATATTTGAAAAATGAATTTTTCTCTAAAATGTATTTTTTAGAAAAATACTTACCAATGACATTACTACTACGAACGTGTACTTTGCTTACCATTTCAGCCCAAAATTCTGTTGTGTACCTACACGACAAGGGAGGCGACCCAAGGACCCCATAGCCGTAGCCAGGTACCCGAGTAGCCTCCCTTACCTCCCCATCCGGTGGCGTGAGCGGTGGTGTAATACCAGTTTGTAAGCTTAGCTTAGGGGGCGGCAAGCGGGGCAGGTGGGAGGGCCGTCCAAGTAATGTCATCGGTAAGTACTTTTCGAAAAAATACATTTTAGAGAAAAATTCATTTGTTTCCTCAAAACACATTACCGATGACATTACTACTAGGAAGAATAACGAATAGGCGGTGGGTGCCGCCTAGACACAATCCCTTGTAAGGGGCGCACCAGAGCCACCCATCCCGGCCACACTCCCGACCATTTCAGCTAAGCTACCACGAGGCGCCTAGGCGCCGGGAGGGAGTGTCGTGCGGCGACGAAGGCCCCAGACCGGGCTCAGTTCGCCCGTGTGCCTAAAGGGCACTGTGATAGCATAGGGCGAAGGAAGATCATGCCCGCCAACCCAAGACCGTCCCAAGCCTGACGGTGCAACTGTGGGTGCAGGAGATGCTCGTGGCCAGGGCAAGCACCCGTGCACCCTGATCTCCAGCCTCTGAGAAATATCCGGGGAGAGGTCCAGAGAGGAGGACCAGATAAACCCCGCGGAGACAGGAAGAACCGCCTATCCGCGATGTCTGCCAGGTGGAGACACATGCCCACAATCAAGCCAGGTCGCTCCCGCAGGAGATTGGTGCCCAGGACTGCTCGACGCAAGCCAGAGGAGTAGGCAGCACTGTCGTCGCCCCAGAAAAGCAGGACTTGCCACCGTCCCACAAGGACGGGTCTGGTTGAAGGACTGCGAGGTGTAGCGATGACCTACATTGGTACCCCAGAGAACCTCTAGCAGTGAGCTGGCGCGGGACCTGGAACTAGCAGCGTTGGAGGGAAGGCATCCACGAAGAGGGCTACCTCAGAGATGGAGAGAGAGACGCGGTGACCGCTGCGAGGGGGAGAAGGCAAATCCGCTGTGTCGGGAAGAGGACAAACGTGGCGGTCGCGCACTGCGTGCAGATCCTCTGAAGATACCCGGGCGGAGCACCCACATAGTGTCAAGCAGCCGGCCGCGCTGCAAGCGGGAGTCGGCAGGACCCTCCGGTGACCGGGTGGCGTCATGCTCGCAGAGGGATGTCGCAAACCCTGGACCACCGGAGAACTGTGATGGTAGTCAGCCGAGGGAGCGAAGAGGAACCGGGCCCGCCTTCGGAAGTAGGAGCCCTCAGTGTCAGCGTCGGAAAGGACGAGAAGCCCCAGATGGCAAAGGCGCGTCTCCCATGGACGCAGGTTCATCCAAACGCCGCCAGCCCCAACCCGTTGGGGTGTCTGTCAGCGCGGCCTGGAGGTCAGCGGCAGGAAGCGGTGAGGAACGTAGGTAGAAGGAACGCATCCCATCCAGCGAAGTTCACGTCCGCGTGGGCGGGGCAGGGGGGGGGGGGTTCCTGACAGGAACCGGTCAGCACACGGGAGACGGGGACGAGGCATCAGGAAGACTGGCACCAAGGTCGCGACGTTGCCTGTGGGGACGGAAGAACGGGAGGAAGCCAGACGAGGGGAATGACATCCGCCATCGCAGTCCTCAGGCCCAGGGGATGAAATCCACTCCTGATAGAGCTGCATCTGCTAGAGGCATCTGCCGGCCGAAGGTCGCCAGCGTCTGGAACTGAGGCTCCCTAAGTTCACCACATAGAGGTCAGCCTGGAGCACGTCCAAGTGTACCCCCGACGGGAAGGCATGGAGTCCGACTTGCCGAAGGTGCCCGGGAGGCCGGTCCGAAGGGGGAGATCGTGCCTGAACGAAGGCAGAAGCGACGAGCCAGTCCCAGCTGACGATGAGGTCCAAGAGGTGTACCACCATCTGCAAGCTCCTGGAGATGAGGCAGGCGTAGTGGGTAGGCAAGCGACTCCCTCCAGTCGCAAAGGAACGTAGGCTCCACGCCGAACTGTCGGGACAGCGTACCACCAGGGGGAGTGCCGCATCACGGAGGAGATCGAGGAGATCCAAGGAGGACAGGAGGCCCTCGAAGCTGGCTGGAGGGGCCTCAAGGGTCATCTGGGAGCAGCAAGTGTCCCAAGAGGCCGCCGCCGAGAGCGGCTGGGTCAGACGTCCCTGTAGAGTCCATCCCCTCCTGCAGGCCAGGACCGAAGAGGCAAGTGACCGCGCTGGGCCTGCGTAGAAGAGTCTTCCCAACGGCGAGGAGGTCGCGGCAGGAACAGGTGATAGCATCACTACGCAGCGGGTCTGTCGTAGACGCGCCTCTCCTAGGTGAGGAGGTCGGGGCAGGAACGGCGGACAGCATGCAAAGGCATTGGGTCCCAGTAGGTGGAGGAGGCATCATCGAAGGCGTAGGTCGCAGTCCGGTGTCCTCGACACGCCAGATGACCGTCTGCGGGAACAGCACTGAATTCTCACAGGCCAGGGCGCAGCGGAAGAAGGTCGTGGTCCCGTCCAAGCCCCGGGGGAAGCGGTATAGTGAAGCTGGAGAGCCGTGTGCTGTCACTGCCGGAGTAACCACAGCAGACGGAGATCCGATCAGGAGCCGTGTACGAGGGAAGGCGGACGGCAATGTTCTGGGAACAAGGAGCTGCGGGGCTGCTGACGGGTATCCGCAGTGCAGGGCGAGCAGCGTCGCTCATGCTACACTCACGCGAGCGGGCGTACAAGGTCCAGTAGCTTCATTGGGTACGGTGAGTTCGTCACTCCTCCTGTAGAGGGAAGCACGATGATGCTCCTGGACTGGTGATGGTTCGTGGCGTGACAGATTCCTATGTTTCGCAGAGCGGGGCAAGCGAACTCGCTGCCGGCCAGGCTCGAGCGAGCTGGTGTGCAAGGGGGGTCTCAGCTATGAGTTGTCAGTCCCCCAATGTCAGGGCTTGGTAGCTGTTATTTCCGCAGAGCGGGGCGTGTGAACTCACTGCGGGCCAGGCTCGAGCAAGCTGGTGCGCAAGGGGGGTCTCATCCTGCGAGTCGTCCGTCCCCCAACATGCAGGCTTGGTAGCTGTTTATTTCCTTAGAGCAGGGCAAGCTAGCTCCTCGAGTGAGTTGGCGCGCAAGGGGGAATCCTTCCTGTCCTGTCCCCCAACAGCAGAGCTTGGTAGCCGTTTATTTTCCCCAGAGCGGGGCGAGCGGACTCGCTGCAGACCACACTTGAGCGAGTTGGTGCGCAAGGGGGATCCTTCCTGTGCTGTCCCCCAACAGCAGGGCGGGTGCTTCCAAGCCGGTCAGGAGCCGAAACGTGTGTAAGGTCATGGGACGGCGTAGGTCGATCTCGCCGATAGAAGCTCCAGAGCTGTGCCCAGAACTGGGTCTGGTGGGCTGGGCCGCTTGGCGGGGCGAACCAGTTCGCTATGGGCCAGGTTGGAAGAGAGCGGGCGCACAAGGCTCAGGCGCAAATTGGGCTGGAGGCGCTTGACATACACATTGGGCGGAACGCAGGTGCTGCTGGACTGGATCCGAGTAGCGGCAGGAACGCTGCCGAGTATCCGTGACAGAGCCTGCCGACTCAGGCCGCCAGGCGGGGGGAACAACTTGCTGTGGCCATTCTTGAGGGGGCGGCGCACAAGGGTCCAGTAGCTTCGTCCGGCTGTGGGCGCCTGTCCGGCGAGTCGTCAGTCCCCAAGTATCCAGAAGCCTCGTCCAGCAGGCTTTTATCCGTCTTGTTAGTTTCGGCGCAAGAGCAAGGTTGATGCGGACCAGGCTCGAGCGAGCTGGCGCGCAAGGGGGGGGGGGGGGGGGGGGGGGGGGGGGAGGGGGCGTGTCGGGCGAGTCATCAGTCCCCCAACAGTTCCAGCTGTAGTGTCTATGCCGGTCCTTAGGGGTAGTGGGTGGCTGGTCCTGGGATGGCGACGGTCGTTCGCACTGATGGAGCCCCAAACTGTGACCATGTTCTTCCACCCAGGGTGTGCAGATGCCGCAGGCGACCGAAGTGCAGCCGGGGCAAGGGAGGCACCCCGCAAGCAGTGCGCGCTATAACTGCAACATAGTTTGGTACCAATTTCAGCCCACCTATCAATTTCAAATATAAATAATGATTTGAAACCCCCAAAAGCTTCCGTAGCTCGCTTGAGCATGCCCTTAGCACCACATGAATGTTCTGTGTCTATGTAAAGTGTATGAGTGTAAGCGCATGATTCACGTGAGCGCGCTTGTTGTGTTCAGTTCGCGGCGGTGCTCTGAGCCAATATACAAGTGGATAAAGCACCTATTTAATGCGCTTATTTATTTATTTATTATAGTCAAGGTGAGAGGCGAGCTGCCGTGGCCCGGAAGGCCACAAGAGGCAGCGCACCCGCGCTCACATCATCCTATCACTCATACATAACAGTACTGACCGCCTGCCGCATGGCACCGTGAAGGCAAGTCCAAGGTACCCAGAGTAAGATAACCTTTGTGTGGTAGTGCGGAAAAGAACCCAACGCTTTTCCGAAGACCACATGGGTAGGTCATACTGAGTGCAATATCAGAGCACTGCCCGCTCAGGACAAGTCCATACCATTCACACCTACCCTCTGCCAGGTGTAAACGGCAGCAGTAACTAATATACACAGCTATAACATAAACACAAAGCGGAGGCAACCAAGCGCACGGCGAGCGAGCGTGGTTCCGCAAGGCCACGCAACCCGACATAAGCAACCTCTATAGAGCGTCCCAGTAATTCCTTCCTCACCGACCTCCTCTTGGTCAGGTGAGCCGTTGCTTTCTGGTTTTTTTGTTTTTTGTTTTTAAACCATCCTGAAGCAGAGCGCGCTTATGATCTACGGACCAAGAGTAAGGGCCCAGCCCGCGCCCACCGTGCCGCTCTGCATCACTTCTTTTTCTGCTTAAAAGGACTAACTGTCAAACTCCGTAACCACAGATGCGTTTGACAGAGATACGACAGTACCGGCCTTTCTACTGGGATGCTCGTTGGCACATGTGAAGAAACCTCCGTAAAACTAGCCAGATTCACGGAATGTGTCACCGCCTGCGCGCCGGTCGAGGGCAAGAACCGAGACCTTACCTTTCCATGGCGAGAGGGACCGGGGGGGAAACCTGAGCGAAGGCCGTCGGCCACTGCTTAATGAAGAAACTGTAGCCCGTCCCGCAAGGCGGAAGTAGAAGGTCCCGCGTGCGCAGTGGGAGTCTCGTCAAGCAAAAGGCACCCAGCATGGCCCCCGTTTGTCATCACGCAGTCCCAGCTTGTGGCTGTCATCCAGTCTCCAAACTTCATAGCCAACAAGGTTCACGAATTCTAGCAGACAGGTGTCTTGTCCATCCCAAATGCACAAGCACTTCGGCTGACACATGTATGAAAAAGTCAAATGGGTCCAAGAACAGGAAGTCCCGAAGCGGAACTGTGGCGTGTCAGCAGTCAGTAAAGCGAGGCAGACGAGACAGGGCGTCGCCGAGTTAGCCTAGTCCAAGGAACCACAGTGCCCACATGGCCAAATCTAGCACTGAACACTCGAAGAGAACGAAGTTAATCCAAGGCTGGCATGGCAAGCCTAGGCAAAGTCAACACTGGTAAGACCGGTCACAACCGTATACAACCGAAGATCCAGTAGGCTGAACACGTCCGTTCGTGGTAAGCTAAGCTTAAAAACTGGTATTACACCACCGCTCACGCCACCGGATGGGGAGGTAAGGGAGGCTACTCGGGTACTTGGCTACGGCGCCCTTGGGTCGCCTCCCTTGTCGTGTAGGTACACAACGGAATTTTGGGCTGAAATGGTAAGCTAAGTGCACGTTCCTAGTAGTAATGTCATCAGTAATGTGTTTTGAGGAAACAAAGAGCCAAATTTTTATCACATGAACAGCAAAAGAACAAGCTAAAATGACCCCAAACTTAAAGACAGAGTTTTGACGGTGGTCTTTCTCAGCCAGTATCTAACACCCCCCAAATACTGCGGATGTCATGAACACCACTTACTTGCAAGAGGCATAGATCCTCATGAGCCCCCGCATATGCGGGGCTCATGAGGATCTATGCCTCTTGCTGACCCATTTGCATGCATACTCTGCAGCACAGTCAAACCTGCATCAATGATTTCAATGACACACTCAAAGCTGGAGGAAGTTAACCACCTTCTGCATGTAAACAGCACTGGTGGCTGCAAGCACACAGGGGTTAAAATCAAGATTTACTACTGTGCAATTTCATAAAAGTCATAATTATGATCTGTGCTCATATCTCACCATGATCTTGAGGATAGAGGACACCATTCCCACGTCACCGATCTGTCTGTACACTCGCACAGCTGCGCAACACAGATGGAGATATACATCAATAATGAGACTGTGAAACAACGATCCACAAAGAGGAAACTGACCGTATCATTGAGCGTAAATTGTTTATTCAATCAAAGCTAGGAATTACACGAGATTTCCCAATTTTGTATTAGTGCCCACGTTCATGCACAAGTTAGAGGAGGTAGACCAACGAAAATAAATCAAGGGTAGAGCCTGTTTAGCTTTTCAGATTGATATGTTCAACAGTCTCATTTTCACATGCAATTTGTATTTCTTTTCTTTTTTCTTGGGTGGGTGGGTGGAGGGGGAGGGGAGGGGGGAGAGGGGAGGGGGGGAGGGGGGAAAGTGAGGAAGGGGGTGTGGGGGGGGGGGGGTATAGAGAATTATTATTGAAGTGGGGAATGTGTTATTCAAGGACACTTCATTCTTAACCCATTCAGCCCTGACACCATACAGCAGGAGATGGGTCGACCATGATAATGGTAGTGCCAGATTAGCCTGGGGCCTGTTGGCGCCAAGTTAATCCGGCACTGCCCTTGAATTATCATGGGCGATCCTTCTCTTGCAACTGGTGCATAGTCATTAGATGAGGCCTCCAAAATTTGGGAAATACGGCCGTCGGGCTGAATGAATTAAGTAATCTTTATTATCTCAATCCACACCATTAAAAAAAGAACAGGAAGACCCTGACCAAAATCCAGCTCCATGCTGTAGAGGGCGGCCTTGCCTAGTGTCTGCCACATTTCTGGGTTGTTCATCAGTGTGCAGTAAATCCATGCATCACGAAATCTGAGAGACATAGATATATGAGTTAGTCTGTGATTTTGGACCTTATGGATTTCAGCCATAAGGTCCAAAATCACAGACTAGCAAGCATTTAGTAATTACAACCAAAAGCATCAAAGACCTAACTATCAACGATTTCGACACACCTACCATTCAGACCTAACATCAAATTGTTCTTATGTACTGACAAACTCTGGTTTCGTGCAAAAGAAAACCATAATCAAGAGTGAACAAAATGATCTTGTGAATGAGAAGGATGCATGTCCCCACACTGGATGGAAACTCACACAAACACAAGCCATCTCCTACTGTAAGGATCCAGGGCTAGAAAGGTTAAAGAAAATCCTTGAAGGGCAAAAAGTGTCACCATTCATTAACCCTTATCATTCGGAGTACACCAGTGTGTGAAATAAGTTTGACTAAAATAGTTCAAGGGTAGTGCCAGAAGAACTTGGCGCCTCTAGGCGCCAAGCTATTCTGGCACCACCCTTGAACTATAGCCATTGGTCTATATCCTTATCTGCAAGTACTATAATGTAGCAGTGTACAAATTTGAAGCTTTTAGCCTCAGTATGATATGGGTTAAACAAAAATCTCTTAAGTGGATGCATTCACCCAAAAGATGGTCTTTCATGACAGGTGATCCCTAATAAGGGTAGTCGTTCAAAACAGGTTCTCCTAAAACGGTCTTCAGATGTGAGGTGAAAGATCTGAGGACACCCGAGAGTTGCTTACCTCCGCAAACTGACGCACTGGTCAGCCGCAGCACGAAGCTGAAATGTAACACCAACATGGTTAGCGGGATCACCAGTACACACACCAGAACCTGTTTTGAGAGACCATCCTCATAACAGATCACCTGCCATTAAAGACCATCATTTAGGTGGCTGTAGCTGTGACTGTGGCTGTAGCCACCTAAATGATGGTCTTTAACGACACGTGTCAACTTTTTGCTCTTCAAGACTTTTCTCGAGAGAGAAAGCACCTGTCCTTACAGATAATTTGTTCTTGCACAAGAAGGTGGCTCCTCAAAACAGACTCTACTTTACAAGCATTAGTACTTTAACCCTTTGCGTGTCGGTAGCGGTTTGTCGGAATCATCGCGACTAAAACCGCTACCGATACACAAAAGGGTTAACAAAGACCATGATAAACTTGATGAGTGCAAACATCGGACTGCTTACTTACATACACTACACATACATACATGTGTGCATA
Source organism: Semisulcospira habei (assembly GCA_036245525.1). NCBI lineage: Eukaryota > Metazoa > Mollusca > Gastropoda > Semisulcospiridae > Semisulcospira > Semisulcospira habei. The sequence continues at coordinate 9,152,819 of BTPG01000005.1, forward strand.
TGCATACACACTCTTACACATACACACATAAATTCGCTTGTGTTATTGCTTCTTGTTTTGTGTGCATGTGGAGACTTGTTGAGCTGTGAGTTTACTTGAACAGTTCGAATGAAAGGAACAGAAATAAATAATTTAATATAGAAGCCCAATAAAAAGCCCCTGTACCTTGTTGGGTGGCATTTCCTGTGGGTTTTCATTGAAGACGTGGTTGTGCGTGTCCAAGATCTGTGTGGCCAGTTTCCCACTCGCGGTCTGCAGAGTGAGCTCCCCATTGTACAGCAAGACGGGCACCTGACCGTAGGGCAGGCGAGAATGGCCAACATAAATCACCTGCGAGCCTGTGTCAGAAACACAATTACTATCAGCAAGCATCAGTTTTAATATTTTATTTTCTTAACAGAATTTATATAGTTTAAACAAATTACCTGGAATTTTAGCGGATGACAACGTGTTTGAAAAAAAAAGAAACACAACAAATTTGACATAAATGTTATAAACTCCAACAAAAATTCATCTTCACACATCTAGCATGAATATGTGTAGCATAAAATTTAACGGAAGTATAATATTTAAAAAACAGTACCTAGTTGTCTCATATTCCCAGTTAGAAAACCATCATCTTCAGCCACAAAAAAAAAAAAAAAAAAAAAAATTCTTGAAAAAGACAACAAAATCGGTTGCCGACCCATCTCCTGCTGTAGGGCGTCGGGGCTGAATGGGTTAAAGAAAACTGTGCTAAGCGACATGGAAACTGTGTCTGTTAGTATTATCACATCCCAATGCACAAAAGGCCATCAGGCTGCTGTTGGCCATCACTGGCCCGCACTCAGAAGCTATTCTGGCACCACTCTTAAACAATTAAATCTTATTAACCCTTTTAGCCCCAAGGTCCCATTTCTCAAATTTTGGAGATGTTGCCTAACGACTATGTACCTGTTGTAGGAGATGGACTGATCATGATAATTCAAGGGTAGTGCCAGATGAGCTTGGCACCTTCAGGCGCCAAGCTCCTCTGGCACTACCCTTGAATTATCATGATCAATCCATCTCCTGCTGCAGGGTCCCGGGGCTAAAAGGGTTAAGTGTTTCAGAGTGAACAAGTTCATCATCAAATTCCTTTACAGTACATCAGAAATCACCTCGATATGCTGAAGACTGTTCTGCGCGACCCTGAAGGAATCACAATTCTTTCCCTCAGCCGATTCTTTTATGTTACGCTACAAAATAAAGCGCAGTGTTGTGCTGCGTCCCCTTTAGCTGATGAAATAACAAAGATTTCTGAAACACAATATGGCACCACTGGCAGCGACAGGGTTACAATTCCATACTCAGAAGTACATTCGCCTCACACTGTGCGTCAGATTCATGGCACTGCTACAAGGCCTTCACGGCTACGCCTAACTTACGACTGGTCGGTTCAAAGACGAGCTCAGTGTAGCGATAGGTGGGGACAGCGCCGCGAGGGGCGTCTCTGAAATTCGTACCATTGATAGACTCGCGGCAGTATACGTAGGTGTAGATCTTCTCGTGGTCGTACGCGATGAACCCACCCTGCAACACACCAGAGCCAACTTCAGTTAACCATTTAAAGTACCATTACGTGTAAATCTAAAGACGCATTTCAGCACCACTTGTGTTCATTATGCCGTGCTGACACACCTAATGAACTTTAACAGCAGTTTGGACATGCAGCAATCACACACGCGTTGTTGCGCTTATTTATTTATTTTGCGCACCTGTTAGCGTGTCAATCTATTTTTAGCGGTTTCTCATACTGATACTGTTGTATTTATAGAACGGAGTGGAGTCATTGTCAGGTTACTTGATATTAAGACGACGTGTGCTGAACTGGATTGTCCTGTGTCTAAATGAACCATAACTAGACCTGTGTGTAGTGTTTCACAACCATCTGTTACAAAAGTGCATATTTTAACAGTTACAGCAATAGTGGGCCTTTAACCCTACGGCCAAATTTAGGAAATGTTATTGATGACTATGTCCCAGTTCAACCCCACGGCTGCAACTGCCAAACTTTGGAGGCGTCACCTAACGACTATGTACCAGTTGCAGGAGTTGGATCGACCATGATAATTCAAGGGTAGTGCCAGATCAGCTTGGCGCCATTAGGCGCAAAGCTAATCTGACACTACCCTTGAATTACTGTGGTCGATCTACCATCTGCTGTAATGCGTCGGGGCTAAATGGGTTAAGCACCCGACTTTTCTGGCGCCACCATTGCCAAGGAAAATCTATCGCAATCTGTAGTGTTCCGGCTGAACAGGTCTAACCCCTTCACTGCCGAGGACAGCTGAACACAATCCAACTGCAAGAGGTATAGATCCTCATGAGCCCCCACAGTTGCGGGGGCTCATGAGGATCTATGCCTCTTGCTGAGACCACTTTGTGCCAATGCTCCTCAAATGGATTGGGCTCTATGGAGCTGAACTAACAAAGATCTCAGAAACAAAATCCGCATCCACTGGCAGTAAAAAGAAAGGAAAGCGAGGATAACCTGCTTTTTAACCCATATCATACCGAGGCTAAAAGCTTCAAATTTGTACACTGCCATATGCAAGCTACATTATAGTACTTACAGACAAGGATAGTTCAAGGGTGGTGCCAGAATAGCTTGGCACCTAGAGGTGCCAAGCTATTCTGGCACTACCCTTGTACTATTTTAGTCACACTTATTTCACACACTTGGTGTATTCCGAATGATAAGGGTTAGATAGCAACTAGCCAACCCCCTCCCCAACCCCTGCCCCCTCTCATCTTGCCCTCCCAAGTACCACTTTATGGATGACATCACTATATCATGCAGAAACATCTATGCGGTGAAGTCAAAATCGACAGTAGATGCATACCGACATAAAGGAAGGCAAAAAAATAAATACAGAAATGTAATGTATCAGCGTTACCTTGTCGAGAGGCCAGTGCTCCCACAGTATGCCCTGAATGGTGGGCGAGAAATCGGGGATCACAACAACAGCATCAGACACCTGAAAAACAGTCAACAGTCTACACTATGAATCTATCTGAGCTCTAAGGAGTTGTCCTCTGAAGATGAAATTATTGTTTAGGATACAGTTTGACCATGATAGTTCAAGGGTGTTAACATAATAGCTTGCCGCATTTAAGCATTATGCTATCCTGGCACCACCTCTGAACTATACTTGTTGATGCATATTTTGTTATACAGTGTCAGGCCTAAATATGCAGGTGTACTTGTGGCTTCTGTCATTGCTCAATATGGCATGAGTACAGGAGCTGTTTTTGCACACAAAAAAACAACGGTTTTAACCCTCCGAGTGTCAGTAGTGGTATTAGTCGCAATGATTCCTGTAGGAACCACTGTAACTAAAACTGCTACCGATGTCCAAAGGGTTAATAGAACCAACCTTAGAAAGGAAATGCCAAAGTACACACAGCACATTACGTGCCCCACTAGAGGCGACAAGACTTTATCACTGCTACACAGCTATCAAGGGCGCGTACCACTCGATTCTGCGTGCTCCTCTTGGGTATTCCGATCATGTGATGATTTACCTCATGCCAACCTATAAACAGTCACTTAAGTGTGTTAAACCCATGCAGCGCACAGTGAAGCAGTGGACTGTCGATGCCCTAGAAACGCTCCGTGGTTGTTTTGAGTGCACTGACTGGGGGGTGTTTAAAGAGGCCACGTCAGACATTCATGAATACACTGAGGCTGTGTGTGACTGTCACCTTTTGTGAAAGTCTGTGCATTCCAAAAAAAAAAACTGTTGAAAGCTATGTAAATAACAAGCCCTGGTTAAATGCTGATACTCGTCAGAAACTGCGAGAGAAACAGGAGGCGCTTTGGAGTGGTGAGGAGGTGCGGTACAAGAAGGCCAGATATGACCTAGGCAGATCCATAAGTCGGCCAGAGCCAGCTACCGTCAGCGACTAGAGGATGACCTGGCTACTGACAACCCCAGGGCCCTGTGGCAGGGGATCCAGAGGATGATGGACTACAAGGCGCACGCCAAGTCTGCCGACGCCGATGACGTCACTCTGCCGGACACTCTCAACGAGTTCTACGCCCGGTTTGATAGGAGGAACAATTCTGCTTCATCCTCGTCTGTGCCTGGCCTCCCTGCCAATAAAGACAGCAAGGCACACACTGGTTGTCTTCCCCCCACTCGGTACGAGTGGTTGCTGGGGGGACACGGCCAGTGTGGACACTAGTCCATCCTCCACTATGCGGGATTCTGTTGGCAGTGCCCACACTGGTTGCCTCTCTCCACTCGCCGCACATGGCGTTTGGGGGTACATAACCATTGTGGACAACTTTCAGTCCCCCACTATGTGTGATTCTGATGACTGTGCCCATATTGGTTGTTTGCCTCCACTCGCTTCACAGGGGTGATTGCGGGGACATAACCAGTGTGGACTCTGTGCATGCTTCTGATGACAATGCCCGCGCAGGTTGTCTCCCTCGGCCCACTATGCGTGGCGAGCCTGGGGAGACAGCGAGTCCACAGCTCTGCGGTCTTCACTGTTAAGGACTCCGACTTCAAGGCAGTTTTTTTAGCATCTGAACATTAGGAAAGCCGCTGGACCTGACAATGTGTCTCCCTGTGTGTTGAAGCACTGTGCAGATCAGCTCGCTGGTGTGTTTTCTGACATCTTTAATATGTCACTCTGTCAGCGTAAAGTGCCAAACTGCTTCAAATGATCCACAATAATTCCAGTCCCAAAGTGACATGTCTAAACGACTATGGACCAGTGGCTTTGAGTTTGACCAGTGTCGTCATGAAATCACTTGAGCGTCTTGTCTTGTGTTTCATGAAGTCACTTATTGACCCGTGTTTCGACCCACATCAGTTTGCCTATAGAGGGAACAGATCCGTAGAGGACGATATCTCTTTGGCTCTATTTCATATTCTTCAGCACCTAGAGCAACCTAACATATACGCAAGCATCCTCTTCGTAGATTATAGCAGTGCCTTTAACACTATTGTCCCTGCCAATTTTTTTGATAAATTGCAACAGATTGGTTCTTTTCCACAGTCTATTTGCTTATGGCTGCTCAACTTTCTCCTGGATCGTCCGCAGGTCGTTAAAGTGGGTGACCGTGTGTCTTCCTGTATTTCCCTGTCCACGGGCACCCCTCAGGGGTGCGTTGATCAGCTTGTGCAGTGGAGTGATCAGAACAATCTGGAACTCAATGTCGGTAAGACAAAAAAGCTGATCGTGGACATTAGACGCAACAAAACTGTCCTCCCCCCTCTCGTAGTTCATGATCAAACCGTAGAAACTGTTCAGCATTTTAAATTTCTGGGAACCACCATCTCCGATGATCTTAAATGGGATAAAAACATAGAGAACATTGTAAAGAAAGCACAGCAGCGCCTTTATGTTTTGAGAAGGCTGAGGGCTTTTGGTGTGAGCAGAACTGGCATGGAACACTTCTACCGGGCCGCGATCGAGAGTGTGTTGACATTCTCGATCGCGGTCTGGTATGGCAATGCGTCTGCACTGGATAAACATAGACTGAACCGTGTCATCAGGATAGCATCCAAAATAGTCGGCAAAGACATGCCAAGTCTTGACAGTGTGTACCAACAGCAGCTGCTTAGACGTGCAGGGCTTATTGCGCACGACACTACACACCCAGCTGTCTCTTTAACTTGCTTCTGTCTGGTCGCTGTTACTCTGCTCTCAAAGCACGGGCAAACCAATTTAGTAACAGTTTTTATCCTGGTGCTGTCCGAGCCCTTTCAGTGTTGTAAGTGATGATGTGTTCTGTGGGCCGATCATAGAGGTTCATTCCGAGGACTGATGTTTGCTTAAATCACTGAGTGAGACTGTATGTGTATGGAATCGTGTGGCCGACCTCACCTAACTCGCCTAACCCTCGCGCTATCCCTTTGGCTGTTGGCGGTGCTTTTGGTCGAGTTGACTCCATCAGTCTCTCCCCCCGGCAGGGTGTGCCCCCAACGGTTGAGAGGATAGCGTATGCCAGTATTAAGCCTAGTCTTATGAAATATATTAGCCAGTTTTACACCTGACTGTGATCCTAAATTAATGACATACTTACTCTAAGATATTCTGTTTCATTTTAATTAATTTAGACGTCCTAGATTAATATGCGCGTGTGTTGTGTGTGTGTGGTAGGTGAGCGTGGGTGTGTGAGTGGACATGTATCAGTTTGTGATGTTAGTTGTCTCGTATTAAAGTTTTTACAGTGTGTGTGAGGCACTGGGTTTGTGTGATGGAGTATTAATCATTTCCTATTGTTGACTGTGATGTTTGTAATTGTAACGACACTAATACACATTCCTATGCTTTATGTTTCTAAAGGCAAATGGCAATAAACAGTATCTTATCTTATCTCGAGAAGTCTCGACAGGAAAAAAGTGTTACCTGTCATTAACTTATTTAGCCCGAAGGTCCCGTTTCTCAAATTTTGGAGATTTTGCCTAACGACTATGTACCAGTTGTAGGAGATGGATTGATCATGATAATTGAAGGGTAGTGCCAGATGAGCTTGGCGCCTTCTGACGTCTAGCTCATCTGGCACTAGTGACTACCCCACTTGAATTATCATGATCAATCCATCTCCTGCTGCAGGGTCTTGGGGCAAAGAGGGTAAACAGACCATCATTTAGGTGGTTACAGCCACCTAATGATGGTCTTTCATGACAGGTGATTTCTCATACAGGTGGTCTCTTAAAATAAAACGGATACTGTTGTACAAAACTGTACTGGTTTCAGTACCCATGTATAAATGTGACCCAGCTGGAAATCCCAAGGAAAGTCTGAAACATTTTTCTTGTTTCTTTTCTTTGTTACAAAAGCTGAGTTTTCCTATAGTAACAAAGTTGTATTCAAAGAATACACACAAAAACCTCCATGACAAAATCTTACCGGGTTGAGGACATATCCATCACTCTTTTCGTCGATGAAGATGATGCGAGTGCCGCTGGGGTCGGGGAAGATTTTGCGGATGCCAGCCATGTGGCGATGCTCCGTCACGTACTGCCAGTCCTCAATGTAGAAGAAATTCACGTTCCCAGTCTGCACAGAAAATAAATTTCACAGAAAGGGCAAGTCTCACTGAAAAAGAATTAACCCCCTTGTGAATACAGCCACCTGTACTGCAAACATAACTACCCGGGGCTGCATGCGCAAGGTGGATAAGAGGCATATCATCAATACAACAACGTACAGATGGCAGATGCCATCGATTGTCAATCTACACGCTAGTGGCATACTGACACACAGCAGAACACCAAAAGAGACAACAAGAAGAAACTACAAAAAATGTGCCATAAGAAAGGAGAGGGGCAATTTTATTTTGTTGTGACCCCCCCCCCCCTCCTCCCCCACCCCTCCTGGGGCTCACAACAAAATTACCCCTCCCCTTTCTTATGGTACATTTCTTTTTGTTTCTTCTTGTAAGCCCATCCCCCCCCCCCCACCCTGCCCCCTCTCGCCCCCCCCCCCCCCCCCCCCAGGAGGGGGAGGGGGGGGGACTCACAACAAAATTGCCCCTCCCCTTGCTCTCCTCCAACATTTTCGCACACATCACAAAGATACACCTCAAGCAAACAAGCATATAAACAAATAAATAACAAAGAAACAGACAGAGAAATGAATATATGAATAAATTCAACAAACAAACAAATACCTTTGTCCCAAAGATGAGGAACTCCGGCGTAAGTTTGTGACAGGTGATGACAGCATCACGATTCTCAGAATCCGGGAAAAGACGAGATTCTCTCTCCTCATTCACCGCTCCAGTCGCGTCCACCTCAATCTGCATTAATCAAATACACCTAACAACATTATAATGCTGGGATATTAATAGATAGTAAACTTCAGATATACACAACACCAGGGGACCTCAATACATGTGTTGTTATAGCAAAAGTTTGTTATACTCTCAGTACCTTACAATAGAAAATATGCAGTTGGAACCTCTGAAAAAGCGAATATGACCTTTGCTATGTCTGACCTTGTTATTTGAAGTTAACGATAATAATTTTATTAATATATGGTTCTTACATAGCGGCAGAGTTTCACCACTTGGCTCACAAGGCTTTCTATCCATTATCATTAACTCATTCAGCCCGACACACGTATTTCCCAAATTTGGGAGGCGTCATCTAATGATTATGCACCTGTTGCAGGAGATGGATCGACCATGATAATTCAAGGACAGTGCCAGATTAGCTTGGCGCCAACATCTGGCACTACCCTTGAATTATCACGGTCGACCCATCTCCAGCTCAGACCTGCCTACCTCATGTTTTACTCATCAGTAGTCTTCACTGTGAATTTCAGTAATTTTGCATTTTCCTTCAGTAACACTTAATCTATGGACACGAAGAAACGCGGAGTTTCCCAACAACGAAAGCATGAATAAAATCATAACACTTTTAATATTTAAATATATACATTTAGTTATGTATTTATTTATTTATATTTGTGTGTGTTAAAAAAGGTTTTTGAAAAAAAAGAAGAAAATATGAAAAAGAATTTAAAATGATTAAATGGTTAGAGTCTGAAGAGATCATGGCATGCAAAATTGCAGATGAATTGCACATCACTGACCTGCTGGTGAAAAAGGATAACTGACCCACATGAGTCTTATTTACACTACAACTGACTGATTCAGCCAACAGTTTGTCACTTTCACAGGACTAGGCACCACACATAAATTCTTGGCCACGTTTTTTTGAACCCACGAGACAAGACCACGTCTGGCTGTATTCCTTCTTAAATGCTTGCAACTGCTGCTTTTTTTTTTCTTCTTCGGCTGAACAACTTCTAAAGAATCTTCCGATTCATCGTCGGGTTCGTGTACACGCACTTTCGATGAACCTTTTGCAGCCATTTTAATTTTCTGCACTGCGTTTGATCAAGGCTTTTCATTGGTTCAAAACGACCAACCACAACACTCGAGAGCTCAAGCAAGGGCGGTTACTCTGTCGGCTTCAAAATTTTTAGGCTAGCAGACGACAATTTAACACGCTCGCGCAGCTTCTATTTTTGCGTAGTTTTTTGACTATTTTTCCCGTAATTTTGCATAAAATTGCGTACTTCCGTAACGGATGGTAAAATTCCGTAAAATTACGGAAGAATACGGAAGGGTAGGCAGGTCTGCCAGCTGTAGTGCGTCAGAGCTGCATGGGTTAACCCATTCACTGCTAGTGGTCGCAGATTGTGTATACAAAATGTTTCATAATTCCATGCCAAAGAGCCCCAGCCATCCCAGGATTATGGAAACAAAGTGGTGTCAGCGAGAGGCATGGATCCTCATGAGCCCCCGCAACTGCGGGGGCTCATGAGGATCCATGTCTCTTGCAGCAGGATCATGGTCACTAAATTTCAGCAGTGAAGGGGGCTACAAACAGCCAGTCCTCACCATGTGCAGCTGCACCTTGCCATCAAAGCTGACGGCAGCGTAATCGGCATTCAAAGCCATGGAGCCCACTGTCCCCAGGTACTCGCGGGTCTCCTTCAGCTTCTCCGGACCTGGCAAACCGCCACATAAAAAACAATATCAATAGCCAGTTGCAAGTTCTCGAGCAGCGCGAGAACGCATACCAGATTACGCAACTTTGAGCCAAGACCAAAATTGGCGAGCCGCGAAATGTGGGCAACTCGGCTAGCTCTTATGCTTAGCCGATACTGTTTTACTGTGAATCACAAGTAATATGCGGTAAAATTTAAGCTGACGTTAACAAAGAACTGGGGACAATTGCTTCCTGGAGGAAGAAAAACAGTACAACTACAAGAAACACAGATCCTCAAGAGCCCCCGCAGATGTGGGGGCTCATGAGGATCTATGCTTCTGCCTAGCTCAGTTTACATCTGTGCTTCTCAGATGGGTCTGTAGTTTTCGACACGAGTAAACAGAATTAAGTTTAAAAAAAGAAGTTAACACTGCTGATTTAATCGCAGTCACGACTTTCAAGCTTAAACGTTTCCAAACTGTTAGCATTCAAAATAAACTAATTTGTTGCTAAGTTCATCCTATTTGTTCACCCTGTTTGTGTGTGAGTTTTTTCTTTTTTAATGTTTTGTGGTTTTTATTTACTCTTCTCGATTTCAATAGATTGAGAGTATCAAAATACATGGAGGATATTTTTGCATGAACTCTTGTATTGTATTTCTTTTAGAGGATGAAAAAAGGGCGTGTCGTACATATAAAACCTGAGAGGAAAATCTACACAGGTTAGAAAATGAAAACTTTATTGGTTTCTTGAAACTGCGATTTCGTATTAGGAGTTAAATGAGAATCAGATAAAGAAAGGTAGGTTGTGTCCTGAGAAAGTGTGGACAATGCAAGCAAACCTGTCCTTGGCTGCTCTGAATTTTGCCAATTTTCAGCTTTGGCTAAAAAACATACGATACTGTGTATGCGAGTCACTGTTAGTGTTACACATGTTAGCTTAGATTTCTTTCATGGAAGACAATTTACGGATTTATTGTGTGAACGATTACAGAAATATTCCTACCGATGTTTTCGCTGCCCACGTAATGTCTTTTGTTCTGATTAGTCTATGCATGACAACAGGTATCGCTGCACTATGGATTTTGTGGTGGGTCCCAAAAATTCATCGGCAAAATAATTCGCGTCACAGGGAGTCATCACCATCATCACCATTATCCACATCATCATTGACGTACCATTGTCCCCTAGCATGTAGAACCAGGCCCTGTTGTTCATGCCCACACCCACGTGGTAGGGCCCGATGCCCAGAAATGCCGGCTCCACCTCGATGGGGATTACCATGGGGCTCTCCTGCAATCACACATCGGGTTACGACATACACTGCATTCAGTACCACCTTCATTGCCAGTGACGAGGTGTGTGCCGACATTCATTAAACAATCAAGGAAAAAGAAGTCAAAACAGAGACAAAACAGAAACAGCAAGAAGCATAGACCTTAATGCGCCCCCGCAGGTGCAGGGGCTCATGAGGATCTATGCCTCTAGCAGTTGTGTGGTGTCAGTGTTTCATTACCCCATTCACCGTGAGTGGTCACAAACTGCGTGTCTCCAATCACTGCAAATCAATGCAAAAGAAGCTGGCCTATATAAGGGACACAACACAAAACCAGCCAGAGGCTAGAACCTCATCACCCCCCTCTTGCAGTTGAGCCCTGATTTTCTTCAACAGTGAAGGGGTTAAGAACACACAGCAAGAACATATATCCCTGTAAGTGGTGTGGATTTCCATGAGCCCTGGAATCCAATGGGACTACCTTGGCAACAGTTGACGCGATACGTTCATCGCACTAGTTGTCGTCCTTGGTTCGTTACTACAATGAATCAAGGGAGACAACTTCTGTCAAGGTTCAGCACCACATCGTCTTGTAGCCTTAAGACAAAATTTCCCAGACACTGACACCCTCTGAGGCCTGAAAACCATGAGCCTGTGAAGGCAAAAGATACCAAGCCCATTTTTGTGAAAAGCGAGATTTTGACTGTAATACTGTACAACGAAATTTTTTTTTTTTTCGCAAAACTGGACGATCTTTTCACGCAATATCAGCGTACCTTCACCGAGTAGGGGGATATAAAACAAAATCGTGACGCGCGACTGCCGTGTTTCGGTTTCCGTGATCGCGATAATCCTGCTGTGTGACATGTGATTTGCCTGTAGCAGTGAAGGGTTTACATCAGATTTTGCCTGGTCTCACTTGCTGGCGTAGTCCATTTCTGTCCAGTGTGTAATAACCCCTTTTCTGCCACCGTACGTAAATCTGGCAAATCTTGGTTCATCTAATGACCAAAGCCAAAACCGCTCAAGACACATAGATACAAATTGGTCTCAGCAAGAGGCATAGATCCTCATGAGCCCCCGCAGTCGCGGGGGCTCATTTAACTGTGTTGTCTCTGTCCATCTTTGTCCATATGCTATTACTTTCCAACCTACACTGTTCCAAAAAGAAAAGAATGATACTGATGAGACCAAGTCATAGCAACAACATTCCAACCCTTGACTGCTGCTGACAATGCGTATCAATGGAAAAGATGGGTTTTTTTTCCACAGAACAGTATCGTCAGCAGAAGTCAATGGGTTAACACATTCAGTGTTGATTGCCTGTGTTGCAAAGCATAGTGAACTTGTTTGATCTTCATCGTAAAGAGCTAAAGTAAATTTCACATCAAATTGTTCCATCACTGGCACACACACACAAAAAAATGTTTAGTTGTGACATGCTTGCTGACTATTATTGGCAACATGAGAAACATTCTGGTTAGAAATTTACATTCCTATACTGAACAACAAAAGAAATGCTACATCACTGAAATCAGAAACACTGAGGGGTTTTCAATGATTCAAATGGTGTCGCATAATTTCTTTTGGTCATCATTTTAACTCATAAAGTCCCAGAACTAAATGACTTCCACTCTAAAGAATGGACGTCATTGAGTTCTGGGAGTTTAAGAGTTAAAGACACAACATAAAGCACATTAAAACAATGTACCCAAACAACACCTCACATATGTACACAAACGGTTAATGCAACCCCACCGACATAAATACCTCAGTACATAATCATGTCACGGTGTGCACACCCAGAACCTTCAAAGGAAAATATTGCACTATCCCTCAATACTGCCACAGTTCTAATATTGAAAAAAAAATCAAGGCAGTGTTGAAATTGTTAAATTCAAGACACACATGTACATAAACCTATGACCCTGAACTGAGCATAACTGTGATGATCTTTGATTCTGGACCTTATGTATCTAAGCTGTAAGATCCAAAATCACAGAACATCACATGCTTCAGCATCTTCCAACAACCACTCCTGCTGATTTCAATTAACCAACACCACAGGCAAATTTTCCACTTTTTTATGCAATACCATCCGTCAACCTTTCACACACCCAGTTCACAACAGACCATCAAGCCGACGTTGGCTGTAGTTGGCCTGCCAACACCTATGCATGCTGATGCACCAACTTCAGCCAATGTCGGCCCAAAGAACTTTTGCACACTGGGTGTGCACAGTTAAATAAAACAAGTTCACTCGACACACATGTAACCAAAAATCCCAGTTGTGTTTCAAGCTGTGAAATTGTTGGTCACGAAATAGCTCTGATCAAGACTTGCCACTTACCAGTTTCAACCCTTTTCTTGTCTTAAACTGAACACGGGAAAACAAATGGCAAAAGAGAAACAAATAAAGTCAACGGAAGAAAGCTTAACCCTTTTCATTCTGATACACTATTGCTTGAAACAAGTTTGACAAAGAGAGTTTAAGGGTGGTGCCAGAATAGCTTGGCGCCTCAGGCGCCAAGCTATTCTGGTGCCACCCTTGAATAAAAATGGTTGAACTATCTTGTAATCTGTAATGTAGCCTTCATGGGACAACATGCAATTTTTATTTTTTAATAAATCAGCTTCAGGATGTAATGGGTTAATGAAGAATGTTAAACTTGCTTGACTTTAGATGTTATTTAAAATATATAGCCCCCCCCCAAAAAAAAAAAAAAATAAATAAATAAATAAAAAAAATAAAAATAAAAAAAGTTTGCAGAACAAAGCCTAAACCTCCTATCACCATGATCACACATTCAGGAGAGGTTGATATGCTTCCTGCTCATTACTACACTATATCCTCAAAATCCCACCCTTATCTTACTGTTCCGTCAAAGTGACAGTTGTGACTGACCAAAACTGTGAGACATCACCTGCACCACAAAAGACGGCAGATGGACAACTAGCCCAGTATAAAGACTCACTTTTGCTATTGTACAAATTGCTGTTTAAGTTTCTTTTCAAAGCAAACAAGACAAACTTAAACTTTAAACTTTTTTTACTGTCAGTAGTGCTTTTTGTCATGGTGATTTGTGCTACTGACAGCCCTTTTTACTGTCAGTAGTGCTTTTTGTCATGGTGATTTGTGCTACCGACAGCCCTTTTTACTGTCAGTAGTGCTTTTTGTCATGGTGATTTGTGCTACCGACAGCCCTTTTTACTGTCAGTAGTGCTTTTTGTCATGGTGATTTGTGCTACCGACAGCCCTTTTTACTGTCAGTAGTGCTTTTTGTCATGGTGATTTGTGCTACCGACAGCCCTTTTTACTGTCAGTAGTGCTTTTTGTCATGGTGATTTGTGCTACCGACAGCCCTTTTTACTGTCAGTAGTGCTTTTTGTCATGGTGATTTGTGCTACCGACAGCCCTTTTTACTGTCAGTAGTGCTTTTTGTCATGGTGATTTGTGCTACCGACAGCCCTTTTTACTGTCAGTAGTGCTTTTTGTCATGGTGATTTGTGCTACCGACAGCCCTTTTTACTGTCAGTAGTGCTTTTTGTCATGGTGATTTGTGCTACCGACAGCCCTTTTTACTGTCAGTAGTGCTTTTTGTCATGGTGATTTGTGCTACCGACAGCCCTTTTTACTGTCAGTAGTGCTTTTTGTCATGGTGATTTGTGCTACCGACAGCCCTTTTTACTGTCAGTAGTGCTTTTTGTCATGGTGATTTGTGCTACCGACAGCCCTTTTTACTGTCAGTAGTGCTTTTTGTCATGGTGATTTGTGCTACCGACAGCCCTTTTTACTGTCAGTAGTGCTTTTTGTCATGGTGATTTGTGCTACCGACAGCCCTTTTTACTGTCAGTAGTGCTTTTTGTCATGGTGATTTGTGCTACCGACAGCCCTTTTTACTGTCAGTAGTGCTTTTTGTCATGGTGATTTGTGCTACCGACAGCCCTTTTTACTGTCAGTAGTGCTTTTTGTCATGGTGATTTGTGCTACCGACAGCCCTTTTTACTGTCAGTAGTGCTTTTTGTCATGGTGATTTGTGCTACCGACAGCCCTTTTTACTGTCAGTAGTGCTTTTTGTCATGGTGATTTGTGCTACCGACAGCCCTTTTTACTGTCAGTAGTGCTTTTTGTCATGGTGATTTGTGCTACCGACAGCCCTTTTTACTGTCAGTAGTGCTTTTTGTCATGGTGATTTGTGCTACCGACAGCCCTTTTTACTGTCAGTAGTGCTTTTTGTCATGGTGATTTGTGCTACCGACAGCCCTTTTTACTGTCAGTAGTGCTTTTTGTCATGGTGATTTGTGCTACCGACAGCCCTTTTTACTGTCAGTAGTGCTTTTTGTCATGGTGATTTGTGCTACCGACAGCCCTTTTTACTGTCAGTAGTGCTTTTTGTCATGGTGATTTGTGCTACCGACAGCCCTTTTTACTGTCAGTAGTGCTTTTTGTCATGGTGATTTGTGCTACCGACAGCCCTTTTTACTGTCAGTAGTGCTTTTTGTCATGGTGATTTGTGCTACCGACAGACCTTTTTACTGTCAGTAGTGCTTTTTGTGCTAATTATACTTCGGTCAGTGCACCAGTTTACTTACCTTGGCTGCATTATCACGTCGGACGCCAAGCTGGACAAGGAGCTTGACAGCAGGCTGGCAAAAGCGAACAGCGCTTTCGGGCGACTTTTCAAGCGAGTGTGGCACAACCAACAGCTGAAAACAGGCACCAAGATCAGCGTGTACAGAGCTGTGGTCCTCACCACCCTGCTGTATGGTTCCGAGTCCTGGGCCCTCTACCGCAGCCAACTACGACTCCTCGAACGCTTCCACCAGCGCTGCCTGCGTACCATCCTGGGCATTCACTGGAGTGACTATGTCACCAACGTCGAGGTCCTTGAACAGGCTGAAACTGTGAGCATCGAGGCTTTGCTGCTGCGGACACAGCTCCGCTGGGCGGGGCATGTCTCCAGGATGGAAGATCATCGCCTACCAAAGATCACCCTGTTCGGCGAGCTTGCTACTGGACACCGTGACAGAGGGGCACCAAAGAAGAGATACAAAGACTGTCTCAAGAAGTCACTTAGTGCCTGCCAAATCGACCACCACCAGTGGTCTTCGCTTACTGCGGACCGTGACACCTGGCGCTCCACCATTTACAAGGCAGCTGTCTCCTTTGAGGACTCTCACAGAGCTAGCCTTAAGGACAAGCGGCTCAGGAGAAAAAACAGAGATGCTGCAGCTCAGAACCCTGGCCATACCTTCCCCTGCAGCCACTGCGGTCGAACCTACCTGTCTCGGATTGGCCTCCGCAGCCACGAACAAGCCTGCAGACGTCGTGGGCAACTCCTATAAAATCTTCGTTCGCGAAGTCAAGCCAAGAGACAAGAGAGTGCTTTTTGTCATGGTGATTTGTGCTACTGACAGCCCTTTTTACTGTCAGTAGTGCTTTTTGTCATGGTGATTTGTGCTACTGACAGCCCTTTTTACTGTCAGTAGTGCTTTTTGTCATGGTGATTTGTGCTACCGACAGCCCTTTTTACTGTCAGTAGTGCTTTTTGTCATGGTGATTTGTGCTACCGACAGCCCTTTTTACTGTCAGTAGTGCTTTTTGTCATGGTGATTTGTGCTACCGACAGCCCTTTTCACTGTCAGTAGTGCTTTTTGTCATGGTGATTTGTGCTACCGACAGCCCTTTTTACTGTCAGTAGTGCTTTTTGTCATGGTGATTTGTGCTACCGACAGCCCTTTTCACTGTCAGTAGTGCTTTTTGTCATGGTGATTTGTGCTACCGACAGCCCTTTTTACTGTCAGTAGTGCTTTTTGTCATGGTGATTTGTGCTACCGACAGCCCTTTTTACTGTCAGTAGTGCTTTTTGTCATGGTGATTTGTGCTACCGACAGCCCTTTTTACTGTCAGTAGTGCTTTTTGTCATGGTGATTTGTGCTACCGACAGCCCTTTTTACTGTCAGTAGTGCTTTTTGTCATGGTGATTTGTGCTACCGACAGCCCTTTTTACTGTCAGTAGTGCTTTTTGTCATGGTGATTTGTGCTACCGACAGCCCTTTTTACTGTCAGTAGTGCTTTTTGTCATGGTGATTTGTGCTACCGACAGCCCTTTTTACTGTTAGTAGTGCTTTTTGTCATGGTGATTTGTGCTACCGACAGCCCTTTTTACTGTCAGTAGTGCTTTTTGTCATGGTGATTTGTGCTACCGACAGCCCTTTTCACTGTCAGTAGTGCTTTTTGTCATGGTGATTTGTGCTACCGACAGCCCTTTTCACTGTCAGTAGTGCTTTTTGTCATGGTGATTTGTGCTACCGACAGCCCTTTTCACTGTCAGTAGTGGTTTTTGTCATGGTGATTTGTGCTACCGACAGCCCTTTTCACTGTCAGTAGTGCTTTTTGTCATGGTGATTTGTGCTACCGACAGCCCTTTTCACTGTCAGTAGTGCTTTTTGTCATGGTGATTTGTGCTACCGACAGCCCTTTTCACTGTCAGTAGTGCTTTTTGTCATGGTGATTTGTGCTACCGACAGCCCTTTTCACTGTCAGTAGTGCTTTTTGTCATGGTGATTTGTGCTACCGACAGCCCTTTTCACTGTCAGTAGTGCTTTTTGTCATGGTGATTTGTGCTACCGACAGCCCTTTTTACTGTCAGTAGTGCTTTTTGTCATGGTGATTTGTGCTACCGACAGCCCTTTTCACTGTCAGTAGTGCTTTTTGTCATGGTGATTTGTGCTACCGACAGCCCTTTTTACTGTCAGTAGTGCTTTTTGTCATGGTGATTTGTGCTACCGACAGCCCTTTTTACTGTCAGTAGTGCTTTTTGTCATGGTGATTTGTGCTACCGACAGCCCTTTTTACTGTCAGTAGTGCTTTTTGTCATGGTGATTTGTGCTACTGACAGCCCTTTTTACTGTCAGTAGTGCTTTTTGTCATGGTGATTTGTGCTACCGACAGCCAAAGTTTAACACATTCTACCCCAGGACTGAAATCCCCAAATTTTGAAGTCGTCCTCTGAAGGATCGTATGGCAATTCTAATCAACCATGATCGTTCAAGGGGGTGCCAGAATAGCTTGGCGCCCATGGGCGCCAAGCTATTCTGGCACCCCCCTTGAACTATCATGCTCGATCCATGTCTTGCTGTGGTGTGTCAGGGCTGAATGAGGTAAACACTGACCCCTGCCACGTTGTCCTCAATGGTGACCTCAAGAAGGGAGGTCAGGTGAGCGATGCGCGTCTGGTTGATGGAAGCCAGCATGGGCAGGCGTGCCAGATAGATGTGCAGTGAACCGCGGGGGGTGGATACGGCTAGCAGCTGACCATCGTCTGTCCACTCGATTTTATCCAGGCTTTTCTCATCCTCCAGGGTGATGATGGCATACATTTCTTTGAACTCGGATAGATCGTGGATCTTCACACTGAATAAATAAAAAGGCAATTATGACCACCATGCTTATTTAATAACTAAACTCTCAAGATCATGTACATTTTGTAGAAAGTGAAAAGCTGACAGAGGGCTGAGCTAGCTCTTTTCCACAGACACACTGGATAACATGGCTTGCAAATACAATGCCTCAGTAACTCATTCACTGCTGACAAACTACAGACAGATGGACCATAACAATGTTCTCACCAGTTGTCGCCAACCGACGCAGCTTTGCCAAGTGCTGAGGAAATTCCAATGTCTGTCAGACGATTCTTGTGATTGCGCGCTTGGAAAAGTTCCTGAAAAGCACAGCAGAAAAAAATGATGGTTTTGAAATAAACATTACTGTACTACACGCAGTTCTCACAGAATTCAGTTCTCTAGACCAGCCTACCCCAGTAGTAACTATTTAATAACTTGACACTGATTAACAAACATGCATGGGAATTCGGCACGATCCTCACCTGTCCAATTTCACTCATGTGGGTAGAGATGACCACAAAAAAGCCCTGTGTGAAGCCAATGAGGATGTAGCCATCACCAAACCTGTATGTAATGAGAAACACTTACTATTGCACAGCATCTTTAACAGTCATATTTTAAATTCAGTGCAATCTGGCCTGAAATATGCACAGTGCACATATGTATGGACAATGTTCTGACCACTGTAGCATATGATAATAAGAAAGGCAAAAGCCATTATGGCTCACGTGTATGACCGATTTTACATGCGTGACCTTTGTGACAAGGGCTGGCTTCTGCAGCCTCATTATCCAGGTTTTCTGAAAATGTAAGCATTCTTCATACCCCCCGTGACCCTTGACCTTTGTGATGAGTCGACTAAATTAGTATGAAGAGGAAGGTCTCATCATCAGCTATCGGTGTGCCAAATTTGGTTGAAAAATTTACAAAAATGTGGATAATACCTACAAGTTTATCAACAAGAAAGGCAAAGCCATTATGGCTCACATGTATGACCTATTTACATGTGTGACCTTTGTAACAATAAGTAAATAAGTAAAGGGCTGGCTTTTGCACTAGCAAAATCCATGTTTTATTAAAATGTAAGCATTTTTCACATATATGTTAAACTACTTCCCCCCCCCCCCCCCCCTTGTGACCCTTGACCTTTGCAATGAGTGGACTAAATTAGTATGCATAGGAAGTTCTTATCATCAGCTACCTTTGTGCCAAATTTGATTGCAAAATTTGCAAAAATGTTAATACCTACAATTTTATAAAACAATTTCCATTTTACACACACTTGCTGGCCTCTTGTGACCCTTGACTTTTCTGAGGGGTCATCCAAATTAGTATGCATAGATAGGTCTTACCAACAGGTATCTCTGTACCAAATGTGGGTTTGAAATAGTGAATAGTATTTGAGAGCAAACATCTTTTGTCAAAATATGGCTATTTTGGATCTATTTCCTGAGCTCTTGTGACCTTTGACCTTTCCAAGGGGTCATCAAATTAGTATGCATATATAGGTCTTACTATCAGGTATTGCTGTACCAAATTTGGGTTTGAAGATTTGAATAGTATTTGAGAAAAAACATCTTTTGTCAAAATATGGCTATTGATCACCTATTTACAGAGCTCTTGTGACCCTTGACATTTCCGAGGGATCAGCCAAATTAGTATGCATATAAAGGTCTTACCATCAGGTATCTTTGTACCAAGTTTGGATTTGAAGTTCTGAATAGTATTTTTAAAAAAAATAATTATGTCAAAATATAGCTATTTTGGCCTATTTTCTCATCCCTTGTGAACTTGACCTTTGTGAGAGGTCACTCAAATTGGTATGTTTAGAAAGGTCTTGTCACAAAGTATCCTTGGGCCATTTTTGAAGACTGTGGCTTGAATAGCCTCCAAGAAAATGCCAACGTTAAAGTTTACCACGGGCGATGCGGACGATGACAGACGGACGACCACTGGCCCAGAACATACTCACTTTTGCTTCGCATGTGAGCCCAAAATTGGCATTTTACACACATTTGCCAGCCTCTTGTGACCCTTGACCTTCTGAGGGGTCATCCAAATTAGTATGCATATATAGGTCTTACCATCAGGTATCTCTGTACCAAATTTGGGTTCGAAGTTGTGAATAGTATTTGAGAAAAAACGTCTTTTGTCAAAATATTGTTATTTGTGGCCTATTTCCTGAGCTCTTGTGACCCTTGACCTTTCTGATGGATCAACCAAATTAGTGTGCATAGAAAGGTCTTCCCATCAGGTATCTCTGTAGCATGTTTGGGTTTAAAGTTGTGAATAGTATTTGAGAAAAAACATCTCTTGTCAAAATATGGCTATTTCAGACCTATTTTCTGAACCCCTGTGACCCTTGACCTTTTCGAGGGGTCATTATAATTAGTATGCATATATAGGTCTTACCATCAGGTATCTCTGTAGCAAGTTTGGGTTTGAAGTTGTGAACAGTATTTCTTTTGTTAAAATATGGCTATTTTTCACCTATTTCCTGAGCTCTTGTGACCCTTGACCACTTCGTGGGATAAACCAAATTAGTATGCATAGAAGGGTCTTACCATCAGGTACCTTTGTACCAAGTTTGGGTTTGAAGTTCTTAACAGTATTTGAGAAAAAATAAATTATGTCAAAATATAGCTAATTTTGACATATTTCTTGATCCCCTGTGACCTTGACCTTTGTGAGAGGTCACTGAAATTGGTATGTTTAGAAAGGTCTTGCCACAAAGTATCCTTGGGTCAAGTTTGAAGACTGTCGCTTGAATAGTCTGCGAGAAAATTCCAACATTAAAGTTTACCATGGAAGCCGGACGTGGCGGACAGACGCCAGACGGACGACCACTGGCCAAAACATACTCACTTTTGCTTCGCACGTGAGCCAAAAGTGTGTAAATAGTATAATTGAGGAAATGTGTTTAACAGATTAAGCACCAAGGCCAGATTTTTCAAATTTTGGAGGGGTCAGCTTACAACAATGCACCAGTTACATGAAATGGATCGACCATGATAATTCAAAGGTAGTGCCTGATTGGCTTGGCACCTTTAGGCGCCAAGCCAATCTGGCACTACCCTTGAATTATCATGGTCGACCAATCTCTTGCTGTCATGCATTGGGGCTAAAAGGGTTAAACGTGCTGACCATTTGTAGGAGACTATCATGCCGTAGCGCTGTTGGAAGGCCAGCTCGATGGGATTGTCAGGATCATTGATATTGTACAGGTACAGCGTCTTCATCCCCACGTTCACGCTCACCTAGAAAGATAAATCAAAATACTGGGAACGAGGGGGAGTGTGGTTGGGAGGGGGAAGACACAAACTGTGCCTCTTTTCTACATAACGAACCCCCAGTATTCTTTCAATGAAACATGTCATAAATACCTCTACACCAACCACCAGTATTTCTCAAATTTAACCCATGTGATCCCCCAGGCCAAATTTGCAAAATTTAAAGAGATGTCACCAAACGAGTATGTACCAGTTGCAGGTGACGGACTGACCATAATTCAAGGGTAGTGCCAGATTAGCATGGCGCCTTCAGGTGCCAAGCTAATCTGGCACTACCCTTGAATTATTATGTAAGCATTATCTTTAACTGCCATTTTCCCTACCGTCTCTCTTTTATTTGCGTTCAAAATCAGATTCACTTGTACAAGTGAACACTGTATTACACATAGGTCCAAAATCACAGACAAGCACATTATTGCTGTCATTTTTTTTTGTGTCCTTTTGCTACACACTAAAGGGATCAACATGCAGGATGAGAGCGTGTGTGAGTAAGTGAATGTATGTGTCTACATGTGTATCAGGGCATTTTTTTCTAGTATGACAAACGTTTATTTCCTTTGGATAATCTCCTTTGTTTTTTCAAAGGGGGAAATTCAGGATAAAAAAATCTCAACATTATTAATCCTTTCCAGAAATTTACACGAGACTTTCATGAGAGTGCAGACGTACTGTGTTTTCGCCAATGGAGCTGCGTTCGTCTCCCTTCATCTCAGAGAACTGGATGTTGGTGGGCGAGTCGCGCACAGTCGTTTGCCGGACGGTGTCCCCTTCCCCATTACTAATGGTGATTGACTTGTCCTCACCCCCCAGGGCAAGCAGCCCTTCCGCACTCCATGCTCCGCATGTGATTCGCTTGGTGTGCTTGCCGATGATGGGAATTTTTCTGTGAGGAGGACAAAAGTGTTCACCCTGTTCCTCCCAGAACTAAATGACCTACAATTCTAAAGAATGGAAAGTTATTTAGTTATGGGAGCCAAAGGGTTAACAATCTTGAATTAAAAACAAAAAGAAAGCAAACTGAAAGGCTGTATGCATTATCAGATTAACCCATTTAGCCCCGGGACCCTGCAGCTGGAGAGAGCAATTGATCATGATAATTCAAGGGTGGTGCCAGATGAGCTTGGTGCCTGAAGTCGCCAAGCTCATCTGGCACTACCCTTGAATTATCATTATTAATCCATCTCCTACAACTGATATATAGTCGTTAGACAATGCCTCCAATAGTTTAGAAATGCGGCCGAGGGGTTGAGGGTTCAACCATCTTGTGCATGCAGACACTGGTACTGTGAACAGCACTGGTGTCTGCATGCACAAGGAGGGGGGGCGATGGCAAGAAATACAGACTTTGCTCTAGTTCAATCAGAATTGATGGGACTGCAGTAGGAGATGGACTGACCAAGATGGTTCAAAGGTAGATCTCAACCAGCCTGATGCCAAGTGAATAAGGCTGTTTGTTCTAATATAATGCATCAATGCTGGTCATAGCACCACTACGCAGACAGCTGCAGAACTACAGAAGAAAGCCAGATCATTACCTGCATACCAGGACCTAAACAAGGAAGAGATATATGAGCAAGCCATGTGTATGACCATTACCTCGAGGTCTGATGATTGTAGATGAGCAAGTTTCCCTTGATGGTGCCCACAGCCAGGAGTGGAGATGACTTTGCCCACAGCAGGAATGTCATGGTGTCCCTGATTGCAAACAGAACAACTTCTTAAATCATTTGATATGTGCCGCCTCCAGATACGTGAAGGTAGCACGTCTTGAATGAGTTAATCCCTTGTGCATCCAACTACCATACAGTAAACAGCACCGGTGGCTGCATGCACAAAGAGTTTTAGCTAAAAGTACCATTCCAATACCTTATACCCTGGTACATAATTTAAATTCATACAACCCGGACGGGCTAAAACAAAATAGGATTGACTGTGATAATTCAAGGGTGGTGCTAGAGTAGCTTGGCACCTCAAGGGAACCAAGCTATTCTAACACCACCCTTCACACACTGGTACAACAGAACCTGCAATTGCATGCACAAGTGGGTTAACCCTTTGGGCTGCTGGTAGAACACTTTGTCAGGGTGATTCCTGCAGGACGCAACAACAGAAAGCACTACCGACAGCCAAAGGGTTAATAAATTACAAGGTGAGGATGAAAATATCAATTTTGTAAAAGATTTTTTTAAAGGTTTACATCACAGTCCTGGCGACAGACAGACCAAGATAGTTCAAGGGTGGTGTCGGAATAGCTTGGTGCCTACAGGCGCCAAGCTGGAGTAACCCTTGAACTACAATGGTTGATCCACATCTTGCCGTAGCATTTCACGCTTTAAGGGTTAACCCATATCATACTGAGGCTAAAAGCTTCAAATTTGCACACTGCCATATATGCAAGCTACATTATAGTACTTACAGAAAAGGATATAGACCAATGGCTTTAGTTCAATGGTGGTGCCAGAATAGCTTGGCGCCTAGAGGCGCCAAGCTATTCTGGCACTACCCTTGAACTATTTTAGTCAAACTTATTTCACACACTGGTGTATTCCGAATGATACGGGTTAACAAATGACTGAAGTGGATGAACAACCGACAGTGACAAGCGCAGTTTGAACTCACTTGAGCCCGCTGTCGATCTGCGTCGTTTTGAAGGAGTTGGCGTCCCAGAGAAATATGCCTGTTGACTGTTCACACACAACGGCCAGAATGTCTCCATCATTGTCCCAGCCCAGCCCCGTACAGATCCTGCACAGTCAAGGTCATAGTGACACTCAAGAGACATGCGCAATATACACAAAATGGGACACTGTCTCCCTCTGCTGCAAAAATAAAACAAAATCATATTTTTAAAAAAAGCTCTAACATTAACAAAGTACATTACTAATGACATTATATCTTAACCCATTATATCCTGAGGATGATTTGTAAAATTTGCTTATTGTTCTATGAAGGCTATATTACAGATTAGGAGACAGATCAACTGTTTTAGTTCAAGGGTGGTGCCAGAATAGCTTGGCGCCTGGGGCGCTAAGCTATTTTGGCACCACCCTTGAACCATCAGTACAAATTTGTGTCAAGCAATAGGTGTATCAGAATGATAAGGGTTAATACTTTTTATTCATATTTTTTATATTTCACACAAGTCAACTCAAATATAAAAAAACAGGAATAGCAAAGCCCTTATGGCTTATGTTTGACTGGTCCAAAAGATTGATAAAAACTAAATTCTGTCCAAAAGTTGACATTTTTTAACACATTTGTCGCCCTCTTGTGACCATTGACCTTTCCGGGTGGTCATCCAAATTAGCATGCGTAGAAAGGTCTTACCATCAGGTATCTCTGGCACAAGTGTAGGTTTTAAATTGAAAATAGTATTTGAGAAAAAATGATTTTTTTGTGAAAATTTCACACTTTTGTTTACCTAATTCTGGACCTCCTGTGACCCTTGATCTTACTAAATAGCTTGGATCAGCCTAATTAGTATGATTAGAAAGTCTTACCAACTGGTATCTCTGTACCAAGTTTGATCTGAAATTGACAATACTATTTGAGAAAAAAATATTTTTATGAAAATATCGCTATTGTTTACCTATTTGTGGACCTCCTATTGCCCTTAGAGATAGATAATATGAGACTTCCAAACCAATACATTCAATAAAGCCGCATCCGTCATTAATTTACGCTATTTTTAAATATCAAAATTTAGTCCTCCCATTACACCCTCATTATTTCCGAATCAACCCTTTAATTTTAAAAAAATGATGAGCATGACGGATGCGACTCTATTGAATCTATTATTTTGGGAGTCTCATATTATCTATCTCTCCTAGCCATTTTAGTTCCACTCCAGAAATCATTCAAGCTACGTTTTTTGATCAGCTACCAACCCGCAATTATTAAGCCAGATACCCCACCCAACCTAAATTATTAATGCTGTCATTGACTTCTTTAAACAAAATTATTATATTACGTTTTAAAATGAACCAAGACGAATTACTTCTTCTAAGCGATATCTGTGCTGTAGAGAACAAAGACTTAGACTCAAAAAAACAGCGTCTTCTCTCTGTAGTTGTGTCCGGCAAATCAAAAGCTTTTCTTGGTAAACAATACATGACAGAAGACATAGAATCCCTTACTGCTGATGAGCTAATTAAACTACATTCTAAATATGAAAATCACATTGCTTCACTAATGACACGTGATTTGAGTCGATCTCTTGTCTGCCTATACACAAAAGCTGTAAGTCACTTCCTACCTGTTGATAGTGACAGCCTTTCACATGATCTCGAAAGCAACCCCATAGTTTCAAGTTCAATAGGTAAATTAGCATGCCTTATGTTTTACAAGTTTGGGAATTACCTTGCACCTGCTGTAACCTTACTTGTTACTAGTAGTCATATTGATTTTTCTAAAATAAATTTTAAATTAGAAGAAAATGGACGAGACGACTCCACAACAGAGCCATGTCTTGACACAGGTTCAAACAGTGACTAAGACTAAAAGCCCAGGTAGAATAGAGGCTGGAAAAAGATTAGCTGAATATAACAGACAAAAGAAATTACAGCTTCAAGCATTAACAGAAAAGACTGACACACCATCAACAGCACCAGTGTCACTACCGTCACACCCCCCACAAAGTGAGAGACAAACAACTAAACCTAAAACTACAAAATATATAGTTGCTGGATTTGTTGTCGGATTTGGTTACGTAGGTTACCAATTATATAAAAAATACAAACCAAACACTCAAACAGTGTCCAAAAAATCAAACACTCCAAAAACAAAAGAAGTAGTCGCCACATTACCAGCAGTTCCAAAACCTTTGGACCCATTTTACATGCAGTAAATAAATTTATTATTTTAATTTTTATGGTATAAGAAAATGAGCGACACAAAGAACTTAATGAACCTTGTCTATCACTCTGCTGTAATAAGTGGACTAGCAGTAGCATATTCTATGTTGGGAAAAAGTCTACTCAAAATGAAATCAGCAGACCTTAGTAAATTAGACTTCGAAGACAGTGTTAAGCTAGTAGTTGTTATAACAGCATCGATTGCAACAAAAGATTTTCTTGTCAAGCAAGGAATTATTCCAGAAAATATTTCTATGTAAATAAAAATATGGCAACTATAGCTGTCATGATTGGTGGTGCAGTTATTAACGCATTAGCTTTTAGTGGATCAAACTATTTCTTTTCAAAAGTGAGTAAAGAAGAATCAGCAGAAGAAATGAAGCGTCACAATGAAGCATCTGAAAAACTAGCTCAAGCTCAACAAGATTATGAGAAGCAAAGAATTGAGAAACTTGATTTTATTAATGAAAAACTAAAACTTGAGGGTCACGCACAGCATACATTTTCAAACGTTGATGACGCTATCAAAGAATACTATCTTGTAACTGGTGAAGACATGTCTATTCCACAACCAAAACTTAGTGACTACTACCAACCAAGCCCAGAACAAAGAAATGGAGAAATAATATTTGTTTTAGTAGGAATGACATTAGCATATTTTACAGGAGTTTATATTGCTAGAAAAAATGGCAGACGCTAAACTATCAAAAATATATTACTCCCCAATTGGCTACTGGAAAGGGAATACTGCAGTAGAAAAATTACATGCTGCTGTGGGTGGAGATGTCAACCAAATAAAACAGTGGCTTAAAAAACAGGCAATTTGGTAAATATATCTTCCTGCTCCAAGAAAAATAACAAGGCCTCATTTTGAAAACACTATCCCTAATGACACACACCAAATGGACCTCCTGTTTCTTCCGCATGACACAATAAAAAAGAAACGATACAAGTATGCATTAACTGTTGTTGACATAGCTTCAAGGTATAAGGATGCAGAACCCATAACTGACAAAAAAGCTGTAACAGTGGCCACTGCATTATCAAAAATATATAGTCGAGGTCCTTTAAAATACCCTAGGCTTGTGCAGGTTGATGATGGGAGTGAATTTAAAGGCGCTGTTAATCAGTTATTTGCAAAGCATGGAGTGCTAGTGCGGCGAGGCATACCAGGCTTGCATAGATCACAGGCAATTGTTGAAAACTTTAACAAGCAATTATCGGAGAGACTTTTTAGCTATCAGTATTCTAAGGAACTCATGCATGACACACGTAACACTGAGTGGGTTAAAAGATTACCATCTGTAATAAAAGCAATGAATAATGAGGGTCACCCTAAACCTGTTGATGCTATTAAATTGAAAACAATACCGTCAGAAATAAAAACAACAACAACACCTCCAGACACTAGCTTGTTTACAAAACAGGTAAGATATTTGTATCAACCAGGTGAAGCTGAGAATGACGTTAGACGTAGGGCAACTGATCCAATTTGGTCTACATCTGTTCATAATATAAAAAAAATAGTTCCTTCAGCTAATGCAACAATATATTATCTGTATGAGCCTGCACCCCAGAGGGCATTTGTTAGAGAAGAATTACAGATTATTCCCACAGACACTGTTACTCATTTTTAACAATTTCAATTCATCAATTAGTTTATCAAGCAGATTATCAGCTATTTCTTCAGATAACTTGAGCCTGTAATGACCTGGTGCATAAGCTTTTTCCTTAGTGTGAAACACTCTTTTTGTATCACCTACTGCTAGAGACTTTTTATATGTTTGAATCATTTCAATATTATGTTTGTTTGATCTCAGTGACTTGTTTGGATAATCAGGCATTAATGCACCATCTAACACTTGCTTGTAATGTTCATGACGTATGTCTTTATTTTTTATTGCTGTTTTTTTTATTCCTTTGGCTTTTGACTGACTTCCCTTCTGGTGCAGTATAGAATACATTTTTGATCTCAGTCCAACATACTCAACTATAGGCACACCATTCAGTTCATCTTTAAACTTACCAGGCACTTTCTTGTTTTGTGTGCTAAACAGTGGATGGTCTTTAGGGTAGTCAGACGTGTCATACATGTGTAGTTCTGTTTTCATGTCTTCATAAAAGTCTTCAGTACATACGTCTATGATCATAGAGTCAGTGTCAGTGTATAGCAGACGGCAGTCAGGATATTTTGGTTTAAAGTAATCATAATAAAATTCAAGCATTAACAGTTTTGATAACTCAAGAATTGCCATACCAATGAATACTGGCTTGTCCAGTTTAACAATCTTTTTTTTGAGTGACACTGCATACAATGATGGATGAAACTCTTTGTACCCTGTGTACTGTGGCTTACCTGTAAGTTTAATTGCACCCGATTCAGTTGTGACCAGTCTCACATCTTTTCTGTGATGAGGATTTTCCATAGTCTTACCAAAACAGGCATTGTTCATAAGCTTAAAGAAGTCTTTGTCAAATGCAGTGTTACCTTCTCTTGCACGCAATGTTGTGTTCTTCATTATATAATCTTTCATAAAAGCACTTTGATCAAATTGAATTCCTCTATGAACTTTCTTTAGTACTAAACCATGTCTGATGTAAAACTGTAACAATCGATAGTGACACACGTAATTAAATTTGTCATTCAGATTGGGTACAAGTTTAGTGTCTTCTTTTTTCCCCGTTAAACTCAGTTTCTCAACTGCTAATGGATAATCATTATGGTAATCATGTAAATGGTGTGGATACTCCAAGTCTACTTCAAAGATCCAACCCTTTTCATCATTTTGACCTCGATCCATAATATATTTTGTTAATTTTTTTATGCCATACTGTGACAAATTATACAAACAAAAGTTTTTTAATGGCAACAATTCACACATTGCAAATCCATACAAATTATTAGCATCCAAGTATGTAATAAATGACATTGGCTTTGACGGGTCAAAGTCGTCAAGATATTTGTTGTTGGCCTTGCCATAATTGTTTGCTGCTAGACTAATACCACCTCTCAATCCACGTTCCACCATTTCACCCATCGTACGATCAGACAACAGGTCTATAAATATCTTACTGGATTTCAAAAATGCATCCCATGTCATGCCAGGACTAGTTATGTAACAAGCAGGGTCAAGCTTGTAGTGTAACAAACCCTTTTCACGGTAACTTTCAAATACGTCTGCTAGCAAACAGACATCAGCCTTTAAGTATTGGTCATGATAGTCACCAATAGTTTTACACCCTAGTTTTTCCCATGCATTAAGTGCGTGTTGGTATTCAGAGTCAGAAATACCTTTACCAATTAGTGTAGAATAAAAATTTTCTTTTGGTGGAAGACTCCTTTCTTCAAAAACTACCCAGTGATCAATGTACTCATATGGATAAACACCTTTTTTAATCAAGTCCGGCTCAAAATATTTACTTGTTATTGGATACTCACTCAGTCCTTCTGCCAGACTAGCCAACCCTAAAGACAAATGTTGCATGGAGTCATAAAATGCTAATTTATCTAACCTAAAAGTCAAGTATTTTTCAGTTGTCTGGGCAATACAACTAATTTTTTTGTAAGACTCGTCTACAGCCTGCATGATAATGTGTGAATCATATCCCTTCAGATTGTGAAAAAAGATTGGTAACTTATATGTCTTAGGATTTATTTTTAATAACAAGTTACATTTGTTATGAGCGGCACCTCTGTAACGACCAGTTATGTGATCATGATCGCAAACTTTATCACCATCAAGGACGTCTTCACAAATCCAACACATCACTGCTGCATCAAAATTCTGTTTGTCTTCTTCTGTCATCACCAAAGGCATCTGACAGTTTTCAAAATACCTTACTACCTGAATATACAGATGTCTCATTTCTGTTAAAAACTCAGCTGCTGCATTTTCACCCATGTAGATAACAGGTTCTGAATGAAGACCGTCTGACCTAACAATAATGTATCCAAAAGAACACACCACTTGGTCACTCAATTTTATAGTCTTTGGTAATGACTCTGGAACAGGACCTTCATAAGGAACAACGAGTGATTCAAAATCAGCATATACTACAAACGGCAGCTTTTGCTGATTCCCATAGTTCTTAAAATACACTTGACTGCCAGGATCTGGATACTTAAGTACAGTTTGTATGTCATCAGCTGATCTGCAGTGTAAAACATGTTTGTCTGCTAATTTTATGGAGGAAAATCTTTGTAAACATTTCTTACAAACTTCCTGTTTGCCATTGTGTTTTGTTGTATGATCATGAATTAGACGTGACATATTTCTGATAATTGTGTAGTGGAAGTTATTGTTATCACCAATTAGCAACATGTCAACATGTTTATCTTCTGACTGACCATAGGTTGGGGCAATTGGGGACACTCTAATTGGCTGTAACTTATTTTCAGACTCATTATCCCACACATACACATTTACAGATATACCAGGATTTAGTTTTTCAAACAAGTCTATGTCCTCTATTTTAACAGGGAACTCAATGCCACTGAAGTTGAGTTCATTTACAAATTTGATATAGTTAGATACACGATCAGGTTTTGCTTTTACAAAATGAAGTTTAGCAAGCACACACCACATGAAACAATAGTTGTCATTGTTTTGAATATTGACTACAGCCTTTTTGTTTGCAACCTCAGTTGGAAGTGGTATCCATGATTTGCCTAAAATAGGATGATATCTTGACTGCTTTAGTTGTAGTTCATGTACAAGGCCTTCATGCCAGCCAGACCCTTGCATTTCTGCTCTGTCAATTGCTTCATGGAAGTCAGGCAACAATCTTTCTTTAAACACTTTTTCTAGTTCTCTTCTCGAATTAACTGTGTGCTGCCTTGTCGAGATATACGTTACAATAACTTCACCAACATCTCTGGCAAATTCTATTTTTGCAACAATCTGAATCTTTACACTATCAGAAAGAAGGTTATTTTGTATGACTAAAAAAGATCTTTCTATTGATTCATAGACATTGTAAATATTATATATAGGTAAGTCAGTTGTGTGAAACACGTTTCTTAATCTTTGATGGTTGTCCATCTTTTTTATTTGTCCGACAAAAAAATAAATAGAAAATTATATAGTGTAAAATGGCACTTTATTGACAAAAACCTATATAATAGACAAAATTAATTACCAACAAATAAGCCACTTTCCTGGTATGTCTTCTGTTGTATCATGTTCAATCTTTTGCATGTGTAATATTGTTTTATTAACAGTAATAAATTTAACATTTTTATTTTCTTTTTTTATTTGATGGTGTATTTGTAAACACATAATCTTAAACCAGTCAGATTTAGCATCATAAACTAAAAAATCATTTGTCCTATTATTATAACATGGAAAAGTATTAGAATATCCAAGATAAAAACTATATGTCATGTACATCTTCATCGGTGATGGGAGTTCTGAAAAAGGGCGTCTAACTTGTGTTTTTAAGTCACTAATAAGCATAAAATCCCTGAAACTCGATGTAATATTCATGAATTTACCAATAGGCCAATTTTGATCCTCTTGTCCGTCCGTCATTTTTATAGACAAACCAAAAAGATAAATTAATTTACTAACCCTGTGGGCTGATCTGTCTTCAAAATGAGCTTTAGATGCTTAGTTGATTTCAGTTTATTTTTTACATCATCCCGTTCTTGCTTATTTGGAATGACATCGTTCTCTCTGAGACAGTCTTCAAAGCTGTCACGGTCCTTACAGTAAAACAAACAGATAAACTTTAACTGTTCTCGAAAATCTTTCAATACAGCATTATATTTCTGAGTGAGAATCCAAACACTGATGTTTGCGTGTCTACCACTGAAGGCAAGTTCTGCTAAAGTATTTCTCTTTTTGACAATGTCTTTCTCTGCAGAGCAATCATCGACAATAAATAAAGTTGACTGTCCTTCAAATTGTTTGAAAAAATACAGCAGGTAGTCATTCAGTTTTTTCTCAGGGTCGACTAAATAGATATTACTGTCAGTCCAAATGAATAAACGGTTGTGATAAGCTTTGTTGTGTTTTATTGTTGGACAAAATATTACAATGTTTTCAAAGTGGTGTATGTATCTTGTTTGTAAGAGGTTAAGTACAAATTCAGTTTTACCACACCCTGTGGCACCACAAAACAATCCACAGTGTGGATCGAGTGTCATTAAGTTCATTTTAATACACAATATAATTTTAATATATGTGTCCACTCAGTCTGCTTTCTGCAATATTGAGTTGTGCGTCATAAATTAGATACAAATATATGTTTATGGCTGCAGCAGTTTCAACCTTCTTTTGTATCTGAATTGTTATTCCATCACTACCATTCTCAACAGTTCGTCCTGACCCATGAAGATAGTCATCATCTGTACTACGAAGGTCTAACCACAGTGCATACTTGTTTGTCAGGTATTGACCAATCCTAACATCATACAGATGTAGATCTTTGCACGCAATGTTTGCAGGTTTATCTCTAATCCTTCCACCCGCAAAATACTTTGTGATCTCATCGTAGTGTTGATAAGGTAACATTCCTGAAGCGTACACTTGATTAGGGCGGCCTTCGATTGTACAAGACAAATGTGTAATCTTAGGATTGTAGAATTTTTCTGAATCTCTTTTGTATGGACTCACCGGTTCAACAAACAACATAAGAATACCTTTCAGTGACCTAGCAGGTGTGTTTAAGTTTATGTTCCACATCGGGTCACTCTTGTCTTTGGGTATTAAACTATGTCTAATCACCCTGTCATAATAAATTGGTAGTCTTGACTGATACTGATTTTGAATGAGTCTGGCTAGTTCAGTGTGTGTGACAATTTCATATTCCAAGGAAATGTTAGAGATCTTGTATGTTGCATCTGTGGCAGATGATTTAATTACTTTGGAGTAGTCATTGAAGGTTAGTTCAAAACTCAGACGGTCATTCAGTGCTCCTTGATAATAAGGCAGATGAGCTGTTAGGATTTCAAACTCAAGTGGAATGTAGAATCTGGATCCATATGTTTCAGCCATTATAACTTCCTTTGGTACCCCAGTAGTTACCTTATCTGCTGCATTGATTCGAAGTTTACCAACATTATCTGGCTGTATGCCTTGGTAAATACGATCCTCTCGTTCTTCTCTTGTGAGCCAAAGATCTTTGTAACAGTAGAACACATCTGCGTCGTCAAGACTAAACACTTCCTGTCCTTCAAGTTTTACTTTAATAGTTCTAACAATTGCTCTGCCAAGATTGTCAACTAGTGTTCTGTTTACATCTGCCTCTGATGATAGTTCAATATTAAATGCAAGGCGTGCAGTGCCAGGAACAATAACGTCACTGGGACCTAGGTTTGGAAACTTGACTGTAAGTGTTTGATTCTGGTCTATGGTACTAGGATTGTTTGTGATGACTATTGTTTGTCGAATGCCCTTAACACCCAGGGGCTCACGTAGTTTTCTGTATGGGTCTAACTTTGATCCGTAAGACTGTGTCATTTTTATTATGCACAATAAAAAATAATAAATTAATAAAACAATGGCAGCGGGAGGATTTAATCATGAAGATTTTAAAATGGATGACATAAATGTCTCTGATAATAGTGTAACAGATATGTCGAGTAATACTTCTTTTTTACAACAAGAACTTTTACAAAGTAAAGTTAACTCGTTTTATGATAGTGTTAATGAGCGTCCATATCAAATAGATCCTAATCAGTTTGAATATGAAAAAGGACATTTATATTTAAAAACTATTGACAAAGGAAAAATACAATTGACTAACAAAAAAGACCCTACTAAGTTTAGAGCTTTAGGTACAATCAAAAAAGAAGGTGGTGTTGGTGCCTTGCGTCAACTTGGTGTTGGTGATAAAAGGTTGCCACCTCGAGTTGTTAGTGCTCTTCATGATGCGCAAACAAGGTTGCCAACAGGACAAGAAATTGATGTGGCACCAGTAACAAGCCTACCAGAAATAGCAAACACAGTAATACAAGAAACATCATTTACAGAAGGACAAATAAATGAGGAATTAAAAACAATTGGTGACTCTCCTTTTACAAAGAGGGAGTTAGCTGCGTTGGATAAAACACTGCAGACAATAAGAGGTGAGCTTTTGAATAATGTAGCTAAACTGGGTGAACTTGATAATCATATTGAAAAAGAAAAAGAGAAACTGGCTACTGCAGACAATGGGAATTATGACATTGAAATAAAAGAAAGAATACAACACAGATTAAAAGATTTGTATACAGAAAGATCAGCGCGACTAGAAGTGATTGAAAATGGAAAAGAAAAACTGAAAACACAGGTCAACAGAATTAGAGAAACTATTCAGAAAATACTTAATGAGGATACAACTTTGACTGAGAGATTAAAAACACTTTTCAGAGAGCAGGGTATCACTATTGCAAGTTTAATTACTGCTCTTGGATTTATTATTAGTACTGTAGTGTTAGCTGTAACAGGTGGTGGTAGTAGTCCAGCACCTCCAGCTCCTCCAACTCCATCAGACCCAAAAGATTTACAGACGTGGGTAAAAAAACAGTTGTCTCACATATCAGACTTGCTTAAAAAATTAGCTGTAAAAGCAGCAGATGCTTTACCAGGTATTATAGGTAGTGTTGTCAGTTGGCTTATTAGTACTACAGCAAAGGTAGTAGGGTTTATGGCAGAGCATGTATGGATATTTTTGGTAACAGTAGGAGGGTTAATTATAGGATACTTAATGAAACAGGTAAAGAAGTAATATTCCTAATCCAGTAAGGCCTATTACCAATGCAGTTCTCTCTGACTCATGTGTGTTTTCTTGGTCTGTTACTGACTGTACTGGTGCTGGTTCAGGTGTCTGTGCCGATGCTTGGGCTGTTATTGACATTACTGGTTTTACTATCTGTTCAGGTGGTGGTGTTGATATTTGTGTTACTGGTGGTGTTACTGGTTGTATGTGAGAGGTTGTTGGACTCAAGTTTACAGATTGATTAAGTCCTAATTTCTGATTACTCCCTGCAACAACTATTTCATTATTATAATTTGTTATTACTCCAATTTGTAGTTGAAGATCAGAAGGCAACATGTATAACCCAATGCCTACTACAAAGTCAACTTTTGATCTGGCATATCTGAGAACATTTTGGTAACGTTGTATGCTAGATGGAAGATCAACAACTGAGTTAATAGAATCTTCTAAATTTGCTAAAAACTGTTTTTGTGCTTCAAATTTACCACTTCCATTCAAAATGTTTGATTTTGTTAGTGATTGTGCTCCTAGTAAACACCAGACATATGTTCTGATAGACTCATTGACGCGCTCGACTCCTGCTTGAGTAAACCCGTCAGATTTATCTAAAATAAATGTGGTCCACGCATTAGTCTGCTTCTGCTCTATTGATCCTAACCAGACTTGTGATTTTGATGAAAATGAAGTGTAACCAGGGTAGTAATCTTGTGGGTATTGTCTGTGACTCATAGCATAATACAATGTTCCCATACCATTGTGATCATCAAGTTTTTGTGTAAAGTCATACTTTGTACTGATGTTAAATTCATTACAGATCCGTTCAAATGCTTTCAAATCCATGGGATTGTTAAACTGATTAAAACTGGATTCAGTTGGTAATGGTGTATGCAGTTCTGACAGTATTCTTCTAAGCTGGTAATAAACATGGAAATGATACACAGACTTAATCAGTTTGTTTGAGTGATTCAAATGGTCTGTAAATGAAACACCACAGCCTGTAGTAGAACACAGTATAGCAAAGTTGAGTTGGTTTTGAAACATCTGTAGTGGGCTTGAAGACCACTTTCTTGCAGTTGAGTCATCTGTTATTGGAGGGTTTAGGTAATGATCAAAAGGGTTGGGTACTTTGACTTGAAATAAATCTTGTTCAGACACAGCTATATCAAGCTGATTTAACTGAATTATTTTCTGTTCATAAGTAGGTGCAACATTATATTTGGCATTCACATTGAATTGAAATGCGTTTGTAGTGGTAATGGTTGGTGATTTAAATTCCATCCTTTTTTTTTTATGTGATAATAAAAATGTTTATAACCTTAACAAATATTGACACAAGCAAACCAATGTGGCTAACTAATGGGATTGATAATCGTGATGGTAGCAAGGCTGTAGCTATCCATGAAATGTTTTATACAGTAAAGTGGTTTAATGTAACGGATAATACAAGTTTTTATATAAGTTATCTTAATGCTGGTAATAGTGGCTTGGACACTAATACACACTTTATACCATCTGGGTATTATGACTTTTGTACTTTAGCTACATGGTTTCAAAATAATTTAAAAATTAAAGCAACTTTAAATCAGGCTAACTTGTTTGTTGAATTAGAAATTCCTACAGGCACTATACCTTTATTTTCAACTGAACTTGCATATTTACTTGGTTTAATAGACAGAAATACAATGCCTGTAAATTGGGTAATGGGTTTTACAGATAATGGTACTAGTGGATGGTATTATACACCAGATGTAACTAAAATAACTGGAACATATCCTGTTCATTTGTCAGTACACACATTTCTAAATGTTTATTTAAAAGAACTAAACACGACTGAAAATGTACACAATGGAAAACCATCAACTTTGTTGAGATGCTTACCAACTGGAACTGCACCCTATTGTGAAATTGTGGTTGTTAGATTTCCTAATTTACAGTTTAAGAAATTAGGTTCTAGTTTCTTTGAGTCACTGAGTATATCTGTAACTAATCAGAATGGTAAACCAGTTGTGATGCATGATTTTAGTGTTGTGTTAGAAATTAAATAATTTTATTTTTGTTTATAAAAAATGAGTGGTCTTGGTCCAAAGCCTAGAATCATACCAGTTGCATGTCCAGTAACAGAGTTGAAAGATTTGGCAGACGTACAGGATTTTGAGAAGGAAGGGGAAATTGGAGAAATATATGGTTTTGAACTTGATTCCTATGGCATGTACAAGAGGAAAGTAATTGTTGACATGAAAGATGGTGAAAAACAGATTCCTAAACTTGGTCAGCTTCGTGATGTTACTGTACCTACTCCACCTGTAAATAATGCGCCTTACAACTTAATACATGTGGGAAATAAGTGGGTTGTTTCACCTGTACCGGCACCACCACCCACAATTGACTGGGACATAAAGATTGAATTTATTAGTCCTTATGTATACACTGATGATGAAGGCGCCTTAGTGTTTAGGAAGGTTGTTAATTCTGGGCCGCTTATTGTAAGCCTTGTTCCAAGTTTTGCCCCAGACAACAATAGCAGAGAAAAACTGAAAGTTGAAAATTATGAGAGACGGAGATATCTTCTTACAACTAGAAAGGGTAGATCAGATACCACTGTTGTGTTTATGCCAGCAAGCTTAGTCGTGGCTAGAGAAGCTACAATAGTATTTGAAATTATCATAAAATCTGTTGCTACTGCTAAAGAGGCTCAAATTGCACAAGGAATTAAACTTACATGGAATGAAACAGTAACATAATCATCAAAGGTCTTTATTGCCATTACAAAAAATAATGATGTTATTAATGTTTCAAGCAGTATTCCCACTGTCAAGGTGGTGGTTGACAAAACAACTTTTGTTCGTCTAACTTACATAAACCTTGAACACATTGATCTTGTTGCATTTTATTATGCCAGCAAATTGTATACTTTTGAAGAGTTGCAAAATGTAATTGCTGATTAAAAAAATATTTGTAAATAAAAAATGGTGAACTTGTATCCACAAATACCACCTGAGCAGCTTGAGCGTGATAAAACATTAAAGGCAGATTCATTCCGTTTAATGAATATTACAGAAGCGTTGAAGTATTTGGAAGAAGAACAAGCAAAATACTCGAGGTGTAAACGCCGTTACAATACGGTTTTCAATTCTGTACACAACACATCAATGGCCATGGGGGTGGTTTCGGCCGGATTATCTGTAGGAGGTATAACTCTGTTTGCAACGGGGGTGGGAAGTGTTATAGGAATTGCTGTTGAAGGTATTGGTCTTGTCACAAGTCTAGCATGCTTTGGTATGGAAACCCTTAACAAAAAATTTTATATGAAGTTGCAGAAGCATGAAGCATTAAGTACGCTCGCAGCAGCTAAGCTGACGAGTATGAAACTTATTATTAGTAAGGCTTTGGAAAATAATGAAATTGATGACGAAGAATTTAAGCGAGTCCAGGATGATTTAGCAAATTACAAGCAACAGAAGTCTGAAATACAGAATAAGATGCGTAGTCAACCCGCGAATGTTGAAGAGCTAAAGAAATCTTTTTTAGAACAAGGAAAAAAGATAGGCGTAGAAGAAACTATGAAAAAAGTTTACGGACTGTTAGGCAAGTAAAGATCAGTTTTGGTAATCATTCATTAATTCTGAAATACTCTTCACAAAGAGATGTCATGCCTTTCACGTCTGCCCATCTAACACCATCTGCCCCACCACCAGACTACTATTGAGAAAAAAAAGTTTTCTTGTTGACCTTGTAACTTGAGAAATCTGTCTGAGTATCTTGCTGACTTGCATCAAGAACTTACAAGATCTTATGTTAAGACACTTATAAGAACTTGTTTTAAGTCACTTATAATTACTTACGCCAACTAACTTCAAAGTTACTTACAAAGTTACTTGCTGGTTTATAAATTACCTTATTAAGTACTTGTAATTTATTTAGAAACATCTAGACAGTAACATAGACAGTAACTTGTTAATTTTACCCATGACTTGAACACCAGAAAATAATCTAGACTCAGTAACAACATGGGAGAGAATTTGCTCTGTTCAGTATCAGCATAAGAAATAATAACAGATTATTTCCCTTGTTCAGTAAAAGGGAAGGAATCACCACCTGTTCAGTAACAAAATTTTAGATTACTTCCCTTATACAAGGGAAGTAAGACAAAAAGTTACTTCCCTTGCTTTATTAAATTATGTTTTAATTTTTGACTAAAATATATATATTTTTTCATAAAAAATAAAAGGCAAGATGTGTCAATAATTATGATAGATAATAGTATAAAGATGTTATTATTTGATTTTTGTTTAAAAATGTGTGATTATTGTTGTCTTTTAATACAAATATAATTTTTTTGGTATTACTTTTTTGCTTCACCAACTTAATTATTTTAGGAGAATGTAGGGTTATATAAATGAAAATGTTTCTATTCATTGTGGGTCCGTGAGTGGTCCAGTGGCCTAGGAAACAAACAAGGGAGTTATTTGTGCACAAAAACCCGGGTTGTAACTCCCTTGCTTGTTCCAAACACCTCTGGGACATCTACACTTTCGTTTCGGGCAGCCGAGTCTTGGTAGATTCCCGTCTGGGGTGGGCGGAACAAACCAAAACCTAGGCCACACCAAAAGCTCTCACAGGGAAGGCGAATTGTGCACTTGAACCTGGGTTATAGCTGACTCTGTGAGAGCAACTGGAAAACGACCAGGAGCGGACTTTTACCATTTTTTGGTTCCAGTGCCATTGACCTCGTGACCTCTGACTTGCCTGAGACAATTACATACAAAAGACGCTGTTTTTTCAAGTCAATGACAGCATTAATAATTTAGGTTGGGTGGGGTATCTGGCTTAATAATCGCGGGTTGGTAGCTGATCAAAAAACGTAGCTTGAATGATTTCTGGAGTGGAACTAAAATGGCTAGGTAATAAAGTTATTGGGTGGCGTTGGGTTTGTCTAAATGGCTAGTTGATTACAATAATTAGTTGATCGATGTGGCATTTATCGATTTGATTGGTTTTCAAATCTT
The DNA here is from genome assembly GCA_036245525.1 of Semisulcospira habei. Taxonomy (NCBI): domain Eukaryota; kingdom Metazoa; phylum Mollusca; class Gastropoda; family Semisulcospiridae; genus Semisulcospira; species Semisulcospira habei. The sequence continues at coordinate 9,192,841 of BTPG01000005.1, forward strand.
ATATTCTCATTCTAAAATTAATTATTCTGAGAATGAGAATATGAGAGCCCCAGCCTACCCCTCCCCCAAACGTAGCTTGAATGATTTCTGGAGTGGAACTAAAATGGCTAGGTAATAAAAGTATTGGGTGTCTTTGTTGACGTGGGCTTGCTTAATTACCGTGTTAATTAGAATAAATATATTGTTTGGGGATAGATAGATAAGAGATAGATAATATGAGACTTCCAAAATAATAAATTCAATAGAGTCGCATCCGTCATGCTCATCATTTTTTTAAAATTAAAGGGTTGATTCGGAAATAATGAGGGTGTAATGGGAGGACTAAATTTTGATATTTAAAAATAGCGTAAATTAGCGACGGATGCGGCTTTATTGAATGTATTGGTTTGGAAGTCTCATATTATCTATCTCTCCCTTGACGAGGGGTCAGCCAAATTCATATGCATAGAAAGGTCTTACCATCATGTATCTTTTACAAAGTTTGGGTTTGAAATTGAAAATAGTATCTGAGATTAAAACAGTTTATGTCAAAATATGGCTTTTTATTTTACCTATTTCTGGACCCCCTGTGACCTTGACCTTTGAGGAAGGTCACTGAAATTGGCATATTTAGGTAGGTCTTGCCTCAAGGTACCTTTGGGTCAATTTTGAAGATTGTAGCTTGAATAGCTTTCAAGAAAATGCCAACATTTAAAGTTTTGCCACAGACGACGGCCAGGGGACAGACGACCACTGGCCCATTACATACTCACCTTGCTATCACACGTGAGCCAAAAAGGGAGCTAAGAGTGACCTGCTTCAGCACAGATTTTCATTGCTAAAATTCACTGACACAATGGGTATCAATGTTGTCTTGCATCAACTAAGACTTACCTACCCTTCTTTTCACAATCCATGAGTATGCACATGTAACAGGTTTTCTACTGTCCCTGGTATGTCACTATATGTCAGTGGAACGTTGACACATAGTAAAAGCGAAAAATAGCAGAAAAGTCTTTCACTTTAAGATCTTTCCATCTCATAAGTTAAGTTAGTGCAGCAATATTATATAAAAGAAATATTGTGAACTATTTTACCCCTTGCGTGTTGGTAGCGGTTTTAGTTGCGATAATCATCGTGACTAAAACTGCTACCGACATGCAAAGGGTTAATAATTTATTGCCTGGAGTTTGTTTTCAAAACAAAAAGTAAACATACCCAGGAAGGTTGATTTCTCCCTTGAGGTCTCCATGTCTGTCAAATATTTTGACCCTGTTGTCAGCCCTGAAAAGCAATAATATGCAAAATTATATAAATACAGTATTAATCCCTGACTCCCCGAGTGCATTTGACCACCACTACTGTTTACAGTATCTGTGGTTGCATGCGCAAGGTGATTCTTGTAAACAACCGGTATCAGATCACATTAACCCTTTGGGTGTCAGCGATTTTGGCTGAGGTAATTCCTGCTTTGGAGGTCCTGTAGGAATCCCCTCAACCAAAATCGTTACCGACACCCAAAGGGTTAAACAAATGGTCAACTACTATGTAGGCCTGGAAGTGGAGGGTGGAGGTGGTGTTGGGTGGGTGTTGGTGTGGCGAAAGTCATTTTGTAGCCGTTACAGGCCTGTTACATTACTGCCAAGCTGGCCTGGAATGCCCTCTTCTGTTATGACTGTCAGGTAGCAACCAGCAGTGAAATGCTCATCACCAATATTAGAAGAAATGGCCAATGCTCATGGTGGAGTGGTGTACGCACCACTTCCAAGTTAATCCTTATCATTCGGAATCAGTCAATCAATCAATCAATCAATCAATCAATCAATCAATAAACTTTATTCTTCTAAATACATGTTGCCACGTACAGGAAAATTTGTTTCGTCACCTCAAGTGCAACTCGCAATCATCCAAACTCACACAACAGTTTACACACAACACTGAAATGGACAATAGCTCGGGACGGATGAAGCCCGTCGCCAAGGCGTCTCATGGCCAGCGCCAACGGCCCCAACCTGACCTGAACCTCCCTAACACAAAGCAAACTAGGACAGCCCTATCATAGTATCTCTTAAACACGTAATATAATGTTTTTAAATTTTCTGCTTGGCTGAGACTAGTTATACATATGAGAAATACGCATCAACAAAACAAAAAGACGAATTATACTTTCACAGTTGCTACCTGGAGGCCCGTCACTATAAGAACAGTGCCGGCTATTAGACAGTCGCTCCGGCATAAACAGTCAACACCTTAACTGATTATAACTAAACTAATATATAACTTCACACCTACTCATTTTAAGCAATAATAGTAAAACTACAGCTTTAACGTAAAAGCAGTCCAAATTTGTTTCTAAAGCACAGTACAAACATGCACACGCTGTTAAGTCAGTGTTGTAAGAAACACAGTCACTGTGTCGGGGAGGTGTCCGTCATCACGTCCCTCGGCTGGAATGTGGGGGCCCGAAGCCTGCCGGCACTCGCCTCGCTGCACGCACTCGCTCTACTCCTCAGGCACAGTTAGTCCTCAATGAACAGAATGCATCCTAAAAATTAGGGAGGCGGGACGCCGGCTGCCAAAAGTGATGGGTGACACTTGCCCCCTCTCTCGAGTAAATGTAAATGATACAGTTCTAACTCAGACTCCGAAAAGCCTAATCATATTGATTCGATGGAATGTGAGCTCACGCTCTTCTCGGTTTCTGTCCCCTTTTCCAGCTGAGCGGTTTGTTTATAATTGTTGTCATCAGGTCTAATACACTATGGAAGGCAGTCACTGAATCAGCTCGCACAGCTTCTTGTATGTAAGGACCAGCATGATAGAGGCAGGCAAGAGTCAGGATTCTCATTAGCTTTCGCATCTGCGGGCGCCATGAGGATCTATGTTTATTCCAGACAGGAGTTGTTTATCATTGAGTGTATCTCGGACAGTGTGATAGTGGCTTCGTTCTGGTAAAGACAGAGTCGGTTTCACTACGGAATTTACTTGAATCTGCTGAGGCACATATATACTTCTGAAAACTCAGAAATTTAAAAACCAGGTTACAAATTTAAAATATATACTAACATGGGCTTGGACTGGGCTGTTATTTGGTTGAGGGCTGGCGCAGTACAAGGCTAGAGCCAGCCTTGAAGGCCGCTGAAAGCGGAACTGCCATCAGATGGTACGGCAGAAGGTTCTCTGTTCTGTCTGATGTGCACAGAGACAAATGAACCTGTCAAGAAACATTTATTCCACCGTTACCTCATACTTTCACGAGGATAAATATATTCTTGTTTTTACATCAGACAGATGGCATTCACTGTTTAGCAATGTTCGCCTATAGGCTTCGTGCGTCACGTGATCATTGTCAATGCGTCCGCCATGTTGGAAAGGTTGACGTACTTCCTTTTACAGCAGAGAGAGTAAACAGAGCGTGTTTTTCTGTTTTAAAAAATGGAAAAAGTGAAGGGAAAGGATACTAGAAAATATATTGATCGACTGGACAGTGAACATAGGGTTCGGTACGAAGAAAAAATTCAATTTTTGAATGGTTTTGAGAGTGCACAACTCAGTGAAACATATCAGTACTCGCCAAACATATCAGTACCTACACCGCCTGTCGGCCCACCCACCAGCAGTCTTCAAAGGACAATTAAAAGGGAAAACACTCCGCATCGCAAGAGACTGCTATAACGCAGCTGAAAGAATTTGTAAAAACGAAAGTTGAACCTCACAAACACTAGGATACAACTCGATGCGAGAATCCTTCCGAAAGTGAGCCAACGACCTACTAACTCTTGAAAGTCAGTAATAAAGCCCTAGAGCTATCAATCCTAATCCCCAGCCAATACGGGGGATAGGATTAAACGGAGATCGAGATACGTGCAGCAGAACGCTACACTAAATTCTCTTCTCCACGGTTTGGTCCGCTGACGATGAGGAGTACCGGCAATTTAAAGCAAAACTTCCTCGAAACACACATGAACTAGACATAAAAATTTAGACTGACTTGTGTCGCTCGAGTGTGTACGGCCGGCCGATAAAAACAGGCCATTTCATCGGATAGTGTGCGATGTGATACACTTTTTTACAAACTTTTTATCATCTGCCAAAAATAACAAATGCACAAATGACAAGAAAAAAACGACGAACTCGTCAATGTTTTCAGCCCACGTCTGTGTAGGGAAAAGAGAAGTCTTTTGGAAAACTGTTAATAAAACTGACAGATAACAGAAATAATTAATAAAAGTAAGTTGAAATGAGCGTTACCAGCGTGAAAATGTCTTGAGCAAACACGACATCCTTCTGAAGAATGCGAGAAAGTGATCCTCTCCAAGTTGATAGCGGATACCCAAGCCAACCTTCTCCTACTTGTCAAATCTTTCATTTGCGATCCTTGGTTTGTTTTAACTTTAGGAATGCGAAAAAAATTAACATTTTCATTGATTCTGGCTCCAGTTGTGTTATGTGAACTCATAAAACAATCTTTAACGCAGCAACGCGCACCTTTCTCAGGCATTTTCGATGGCAGATTCGACGACGACTATAAACGACTCGACAGTGTACTTTCAGTTTCTCACCTTGCCGTCATGGCGTCGCGCAAGGAGTTTTGGGATTGACTGACGTCACATTCACGAAGCCTATAACAATAGACAAAACTCCCCAAGATGCATAGATCTTCATGAGTTCCGTGCAGAGTGCGGGGCTTGTGAGAAGCTAAATGTATTTCTGAGTCGAATTACCTTCATGCTGCTATGTTTACGTAGTTTTATCGGGTTGTGGTGATGAAAAGAACACATGCAAAACGTCGACAGCTGCAAGAGTCACATAATAATATGCTCTAGGAGTAGGCGCAGTCATAAGAATCTGTATGTATCTTGGTGGCTAGTTTTGCCTCTATGTTGCTATGTTTACGCAGCCAGGATAAAATCGCGACCATCGAGCCCAAAACAAAACACCCATGGCTGTCAACACGCGCAATTCGACGACCGTCCCGGCTCTGCGGCGTAAAATAGCGCAATGCTCATGCTCCCTATAGGTTCACGGCAGTGCAAACTCTGGAGACTAACTGGATTCTGCAAGCATTGGCCCAGACTACGTACACGGTCCAATATGATGCAAAACGCTTTCCGCCTGTAAGAGGCATAAATCCTCATCAGTCCCCAGGCTGCAGTAACTCCAAGTCTCTTGTTGGTCTCATTGACGCTGATTTTGATCCTCGGTATGAGGGTGCTGCTGCAGACTGGGTCTAGATGACTGTAGTCAGTTTTTTTTTCCATGCCTCTCTCTCTCAAACGCAGTTCTATTCAAATAGATGTGGATGGAAGCAAAGGAAATAGCTTTACTGTTGTCAGTGCTGCCGGCTCGTAATGTTTGCAGAGATGTGTATTTTTACATGATGTCCAAAATGTTGTGATGTTCTATGTTGTAATCGATGTACCAGTGGTCTCTCGCACTCACACATATAGCCCCCCCCCCCCCCCAAAAAAAAATAAAAAATAAATAAAAAAAAATAAATAAATAAATAAAATAATAAATAAAAATAAAAAAATAAAAATAATAATAAAGAACAATAATAATAATAAATAAAATAAATAAATAAATAAATTTAAAAAATTATAAAAAAAACAAACAAATTTTAAAAAACACAAGGTCAACAACAACCAAACAAACTACCATTCAAAAGATCAAAACTGGCACTGGCTCACATGAAAGTAACGTACGTATACAGGTACAAACTCGTGCAGGTCTAACACAGAACAGCAACAAGAACCAGTTTTCTGGCAGTACTGATTCAAGCTTTAGTGTCCAGGACATAAAAATGAAAGAAAAATGAGAACGGCTGTATTGACACACCAACCACAACACACTTTTGTCAAATTGTCATAGACACCCCATCCCTCCACCTGGCTGGCCCAGAAACAACAAACAAAACAAGAAACAGCTTGTGGTTGTCAGTATACAAGTAATTACATGATGTGGACTTCGACTACAAGACGGGAACAAGCAAGATGGAGTTACTGACTGTGTAAGCGTGAAATAAGAACGAATTGTTTCAGGTGCAAAAAACATAAAAACAACTTACATCTTTGACCTGTGAGGGGCTCATACCCCATTTTTCGCAAAATTTGCATGTCCGCGGTTCAAGTTACTATTAAAACCATGTCTCGAGACAAAATCTGCATAACAGCAGGGGGAAAAACCATCTCCTGCTTCCGAAGGAGAAAAAGTTATTTTGAAACCTTTTCATACCAGACTTTGGCTCATGCTCATGTGCCGGGCTTGTCTAAAACTTCAGTAACATACGGGAGGATGTCCTTGAACTTTTTTGAAGGCATTCGACAGCGGCCAACTTGCATGGCGCATGCTGTTATTTGTCGTTGTCTAAGTGCGCGCAGCAAACTTTGGGCAGTGATGTTGAGTGTGGCGTGGGAAGAGCCACTCCTGATATGCTTGAAAGGAGAGAAAAGCACGTTGGTTCTTTGCCACAGCATAATGCGCGCTGTTCTTCTGAGATCAGAATTCCAATGGCACTAACAAAAATCAGCCGGCGTGTATAAACTAGCATTGCACTGATGGGAGGGGAAACTGACTACTGAAAATCTAATTAACAGCCACAGCACAACAAATTCCCAAAAGTCATCAAAAAGAAACACCAGTCATGTTGCAGCATTGCAGGGCCCGACATCATCAAACAAAGACACAATGACTGCTAAAATACTGCGGGTGGCGACCATTTCTACTGGAGCGGGCGGCCTGGAGGTGTTGCATGGCCTGGCCACCCTCTTGTCTAATAAGTCTATACACCAGTGTGTGAAATAAGTTTGACTAAAATAGTTCAAGGGTATGCCAGAATAGCTTGGTGCCTCTAGGCGCCAAGCTATTCTAGCACTACTCTTGAACTTAAGCCATTGGTCTATATCCTTATCTGTAAGTACTATAATGTAGCTTGCATATGGCAGTGTACAAATTTGAAGCTTTTAGTCTCAGTATGATATGGGTTAAATGAGCATTAGTTACAAAAACAAGAACCCTCAATGGACAGGGTGGAAACACTGAATCATCACAACTTACATTGTGGTGACTATGTCAGTGACTAAGTGAATGATAAATTCATAAACTTAGGGCAAGCGGCAAAAACAGTACTGATTAAGTCCACATGAAACGAGCGCAATGGACAAAGAAATGTGCTAAAATTGTGTTTCTATCAAACCAGATAGTTGGCTATAATTCACATAATACATGCCACAGACACTGGGTTTATTGCATAAGAAAGAATTTTTTTTTAAAAAAGGGATATCTATCGATATAAACTTCTACTAGCTCATTCAGTCCAAGAATCCTGTATGAATTTACAAAGGGGGCAATGCAAGCTCTGAGAAAATCAAAGTTTATGATGGTTATGTTGTCTGAAACCAAGAGACCGTAGACAGTGTTCAAAAGAACTATGGTCAGAATCTAGAAAATGTTTATGATTTGTCTGCAAGTTACTGCATTCATGAGATACATGTAAATAGACTGCAAACGCAAACTGAAAAACATAACACAATGAGCACACAAAATCTAGCCCTATTATAGGGGTTATTTTCCCTGTGTAGCATCAGTCAGCTGTGGTCAGTATAGGTTTTATAAATTGTAAAACTGTAATCTTCTGCTGCAAAACACAAACATAGAAGAGACAGGTGAAAGTGGGTGGCGGTGCGGGGAGGGTGGTCGCACAGAGAATAGTCATACAAAAAGATCACTGAACCACATCGATCACGATCACACTAAGTAATAATAATAATATAGCACTGGAACCCAGCATTTGTTACGCTAGCTGTAAGCGATTCAAAACGTAGAGACACAAAGAACGAGACGTAGAAACACAACTGAGAGGGCTTAATGCTGACAGTGAGTGGCGATGAAGAACGATTAAAGACTAACTGCCAGCCTTGAAAGATAAAGGGCTAGACAGATGCATGAGCTTTGGGGAAAAGGTACGTTTTAAGATTGCTATTGAATGCTGTGAGAGATGGGAAACCTGCCGGCTAATGTCCTTCCACCTAAAAAATGTCAAAGTCAAACTACGCATAGCATAAAAAGCATAAATTCCACTAGTACAACTACAAACTCTATGGTGAAACCCTTGCAAGAACAAATAAGTGAAGACACAGGGGGGTCACAATTACCAACATTGTGCTGGAAAATGCCACATTTCAAAGATCATCAAAATAATTAAAACTGACCGTGGCTTCCTATGCAGGATTGACACCTCGACCTTTGTGATGAGTCGACTAAATTACTATTCTGTATTCATAGGAAGGTCTTATCATCAGCTATCTTTGTACCAAATTTGGTTGAAAAATTTGCAAACATTTGGAAATACCTCCAATTTTATCAAAAATCAGCATTTTACACACATTTGCCAGCCTCTTGTGACCTTTGATCTTTCCAAGGGGTCATCCAAATTAGTATGCATAGATAGGTCTTACCATCAGGTATCTCTGTACCAAATTTTGGTTTTAGGTTTTAAGTTGTGAATAGTATTTGAGAAAAAAAACATCCTCTGTCAAAATATGGCTATTTTAGACCTATTTTCTGAGCTTTCATAACCCTTGACCCTTCTGAGGGATCAACCAAATTAGTGTGCATAGAAAGGTTTTTCCATCAGGTATCTCTGTAGCAAGTTTGGGTTTAAAGTTGTGAATAGTATTTGAGAAAACAACATCTTTTGTTAAAATATGGCTATTTTTTACCTATTTCCTGAGCCCTTGTGACCCTTGACCTTTCTGAGGGGTCATCCAAATTAGTATGCATAGATAGGTCTTACCATCAGGTATCTCTGTACAAAATTTGGGTTTGAAGTTGTGAATAGTATTTGAGAAAAAAAGACATCTTTTGTCAAAATATGGCTATTTTTCACCTATTTCTTGAGCTCTTGTGACCCTTGACCTTTCCAAGGGATCAACCAAATTAGTACGTATAGAAAGGTCTTACCATCAGGTATCTTTGTACCAAGTTTTAGTTTGAAGTTGTGAATAGTATTTGAGAAAAAATAAATTATGTCAAAATATAGCTTTTTTTTTTTTACCCATTTCCTGATCCCCTGTGACCTTGACCTTTGTGAGAGGTCACTCAAATTAGTATGTTTAGAAAGGTCTTACCACAAAGTATCCTTGGGCCAAGTTTGAAAAATGCTGCTTGAATAGTCTCCGAGAAAATGCCAACGTTAAAGTTTACCACGGACGACGGCGGACAGATGACCACTAGCCCAAAACATACTCACTTTTGCTTCACACGTGAGCCAACAAACCACTGCACAGAGACAATATGCTAGACCAACTCAGCTGGTCCTCACGCCATCTCCAAAGCCTAAAATCACACATGACCACCTAATATATATATAAATATAACAACAAGAATGGCAAAACCCGTATGGCTCATGTGTATGACCGATCCACACGTCTGACAATAAGGGACGGCTTCCACACTAACAAAATCCATGTTTTCTCAAAATTTAATCAGTTTCACACATCTGTGAAACCGCTGTGACTCTTGACCTTTGCAATGAGTTGACTATAAATTAGGATACATAGAAAGGTCTTATCATCAGGCTACCTTTGTGCCAAATTTGACTGAAAAGTTTGCAAATATGTTGATAATAACTACAATTATTGGCATTTTATACACATTTGTCGACCTTTTGCGACCCTTAACCTTTCTGAAGGGTCATATAAATTAGTGTGCATAGATAGGTCTTACCATCAGGTATCTCCGTACCAAGTTTGGGTTTGAAGTTGTGAATAGTATAGTAATTCAGAAAAACATTTCTTGTCAAAATATGGCTATTCTTTACCTATTTCCTGAGCTCTTGTGACCCATGACCTTTCAGAGGGGTCATCCACATTAGTATGCATAGATAGGTCTTACCATCAGGTATCTCTGTAGCAAGTTTGGGTTTGGAGTTGTGAATAGTAATTGAGAAAAAAACATTTCTTGTCAAAATATGGGTTGTTTTTTTTTAACCTATTTCCCGAGCTCTTGTGTACCCTTGACCTTTCTGAGGAGTCATCCAAATTAGTATGCATAGAAAGGTCTTACCATCAGGTATCTCTGTAGTAAGTTTGGGTTTGAAGTTGTGAATAGTAATTGAGAAAAAAACATCTTTTATCAAAATATGGCTATTTTGGACCTATTTCTTGAGCTCTTGTGATCCTTGACCTTTCCAAGGGATCAACCAAATTAGTGTGTGTATAAGGGTCTTACCATCAGGTATCTTTGTACCAAGTTTGGGTTTGAAGTTATGAATAGTATACTATTTGAGAAAAAATAAATTATGTCCAAATATAGCTATTTTTTACCTATTTCCTGATCCCCTGTGACCTTGACCTTTGTGAGAGGACAATGAAATTGGTGTGTTTGAAAGGTCTTGCCACAAAATATCCTTGGGACAAGTTTGAAGAGTGTAGCTTGAATAGTCTCTGAGAAAATGCCAACGTTAAAGTTTACCACAGACGATGGCAGACGGACGACCGACCCCTGGCCCAGAACATAGACTCACTTTTGCTTTCGCACGTGAGCCCAAAATACAATACTCAGCAAAGTCAACAGCAAGAACCACCCTCCAGCTTGTTCCACGCACCAGTCCATTCCTGCCATGTACCAGCTGCCCACCCTCCTGACGTATAGCTTATCAACAGCAGTCATCCTACCTATGCGCCATCAGTAAGTGAAATAGCCTCCTTACTGTAGTCTGGCTGTAACAGTGGAGGCTTTCTAATCTCATATTTAGTAATCTCTCCCCCTCTTCCCCCATCTCCTTCTCTTTCCTGTCCCCTCTGCAATACCACTAAAGATGAACCATGCCCCAGGCTAACAACCTTCCATAATGTAGAACCAGGCCTTCCGTTTTAGTGCGTCTGTGTGTCTATGACGCATTAAAACTCAAAATCACGTACTGAAAATGTAACTAAGGGGTAGTCAGACGTACTAAAATTCAGTGCATCTGCGTCCGAGACGCATTATCCTTGAGCCACCGTGCGTACCATAACAGAGGTCGGTGACAGTCGTTCTATTTTTAGTGATGAGTTGGCTGGCTCAGTCGCGGCTGCGTTCAGAATCGACCCAACTCCCGGGTCCGTGCGAGTGTAACTGGGCAGGCAAACTGTTAGTTTATGTGTGGTGTCAGCATGTTATTACAAAGTGCGCGCTACATGTTGAACGCGTTACTGTGACGTCAACATACATACTATTATGGGATACGGCATTGTGCGTTTCACTTTCGATCTTGAACGAAGTTGTAAATGGCGGAGAAAAAGCAAAGGAAGCTGGAATGATTCGGATTCTTCAATCCAGCACCGTCTGATCTTGATAATCGCTAAGAAGAAAGTTGCACTTCGACACCACCATCTCCATCGACAAGCGACAGTACCAGAAATGATACACCTGGGCCATGTGTGGCACCGCCGCTGCGACGCAGTTTTCAGAGTTCGTGGCTTCGCTGCGTGTATTTCCATGGCTAAAGCACGATGGCACACAAATGGCATGCGCAATGTGCACTGAGGCAAACTCAAAATGCAAGTCCAGAAATATTAACAGAAATAAGTTTGTCAGTTTTTTTTTTTTAAATCGTGGTCGGGCCGGCACTCTTCTGGCAAAAATTAGAGAAACACGTCTTTCTGAGTTGTTAAATGGGTTGAAATAAACTTTTATGTACATCAATTCACACACACACACACACAACACACACAGTGACACAGAGAGAGAGAGAGTTTAGACAAGTCGCACTTTGGTTGTCAATCTGCCGCATTCAGCAGAAAACGCTATATTCTCCGTTACAATACATTATCAAACGATCATACAAATAAATAAATATGTTTTTCTGTGTGTGTGTGTGTGTGTGAGAGAGAGAGAGAGAGAGAGCAAGGGAGACATGATTTTGCGCGATAGCTCACCAGTTAAAGAATCAGTATCATGGGAAGGACACACACACTGTTACAACACATTTAGTGGAGAGAGCTAAATGAGTTAATTTATTTTAAGGAACATACAGACGATGCAGTTTTTCTTAAATAAATCTGCGGACCCTCTATAATGCTCAGATGGGGGTCTGTGTACCCTCTGAAAATTATACCTGGGGATCTACAGACCCTTTAAACTGTTGTGAAAACGGAAGCTCTGAGAACCCACTCCAAACCGAGCCAGAATCTTCAATATTGTAATGTTTGGAGTACTGCTGGTGGTGCGTGAATCGTGGACGTCAAGCATACAATGAGTAAACAACACTGATTGATGTGTTCAGACTGACTTTGTATTCATACCGAAATATCGGTTGGTGATGATCGCCATGTTTGGTAGCCAGCCACTAGCGATAACTGTAGCATCGCCTAAGTGCCGCGGTTAGTGAGGAGTTAGTTCCCTTAAAGTTGTACATGCATGTATTCATGAATATAAAACTCAACACATTACATCACCTCCTTCCTTGGATGAAAAAAAAATGCATGTGATCACAATTACAATCTTTTTTTTTTTTCCTTTTCCTTTCCTTCCCTTTGTTTTAACATTAAAGAAGAAATATAAATTGGGATTGGCAAAGAATTCTTGCATTAGTAGGTTGTTAACTCAAACATAAATAAATGAGGCTGATACAAGAGGTAGAACATAATGATATCATGAACACATAGGTTTAGTGTTTGGAATTATGAAGAAAATAAATGCGACTAGATTCCACTTATCACTGCTGATTATGACTAGTACTTGAAACTATTAAATGAAGTGAACACAACAGTCTCGAAGACAAAACTAACACAACGGTGCAGGCTGGTCGCGCCTCACTGGGTCTTTCACCAGAGTCTTTGTAAAAATAAGGGGGAAAAAATATTGGTGCAGGCTGGTCGCGCCTCACTGGGTCTTTCACCAGAGTCTTTTAGGGTTTGTTCAAAATATAATCATCGAATCGTTTTGGCATGTGGACTTGACGCGCGGACCTTCTGGCATGGTGGGGACTGGGTGAAGCTGCAGGGGTTGGAGGCTGGGGTGCGCAGTCAAGACCACTTGGCGTTGTCGGGTCAGGGAATGAGTCGGGTTCCTGTTCAGCAGCAGAAGGGGGTCTAGGAGCCGTCTTGAAGAAGCTGCTGTTTCGGGTGATCTTTTGTTGACCTCGCTGAGCCGTGATCATGGACCCTTTCTTGTTGGTGACGACCAGCGGAGTCGGTTGCCATGGAGTGTCAGCCTTGGTGGGGTCATGAGTCTTAAGGAGGACAGGATCACCAATCTGGAGGGGAGATGGTTTGACATAGGCCTTGTTGTCAGCAAATTCCTTCATGAGGGCTTTCTGAGCAGCATCACGCTGTCTGACAGCATGATCATCTCGGGTTTGAGGGACTTGAGGGAGTCGAGACCTGAGGTTTCTGCCAAAGAGTAGGGAAGCGGGGGGAACACCGGTTGTGGAGTGTGGGGTAGTGCGGTAGTCAAGGAGAAATCTATACATTTCCTGCTTGAGGTTGGGGGTTGTCGCACTTTTGAGGGTCTTCTTGATGGAACGCATGAAACGTTCAGTTTCTGCATTTGCACGGGGCCATAAGGGGGTGATTTTTCTGTGTTTGATACCCATGTGAGCACAGTACATGGCAAAATCAGCGCTATTGAAAGGGGGACCATTGTCTGTTTTAAGAGACTCAGGAATGCCAAATTCTGCAAAGATCTTGTCAAATTTGGGAATGACGCTTCGAGCTGACGTCGAGTCGATAATGTCGACGACCGGGAAGCGGGAGTATTCGTCCATGACGACCAAGATGTACTTGCCACTGGGAAGATGTCCAAAGTCTGCGGAGAGTTCGGTCCATGGTGCACTAGGGAGGGGTGACATCTTCAAGGGTTCACGCGCAGGGGTGGGAGTTGAAATCTGGCATTTCATGCAGTTTTTCACAGTCACTTCAACGTGGTGTTGCAAGTTTTTAAACCATACTTTTTCGCGTAGCAGGGCGACTGTTTTGACTATGCCTTGATGACCGGAGTGGGCGAGTTTCACAGCTCGATCCTGGAGGGATGTGGGGAGAACGACCTGGTTGCCTTTCAAGATCACTCGGTCACCTGAGGCTAGGGATAGCTCAGAGCGACACTGATGAAGTGTGTTAAATGTCGATATGTCGATGTTTTGTTCATGCTTGTGCCACTGGTTGGTGAGAAGCCCATGGATTACTGCGGTGAGGGTAGGGTCAGACGCGGTTTCAGCAGCAACGTCATCAACAGTCATCGCTTTGGGGATGCAGTTTTCGGTGACGTAGTTGACGTATTCTTCTGCAATTTTCTCTTCACGGTCACTTGAGGCTTGTGGAACTGGGTGACGGCTGAGATAGTCTGCAGGGTTGTCTGCACCTGGTCGGTACTTGACAGTGATCTGATATGGCTGAAGTCTCATCGCCCATCGTTCGATGCGCGTTGACAACCTTGAGCGGGGGTTGTTGAAGATCGAGACAAGGGGTCTGTGATCAGTGTGGACGGTAAATGGTGCGCCGTAGATGTAAATGTGGAAATACTCACACGCCCAAGTCACTGCGAGAGCTTCTCGTTCTGTTTGAGAGTATCGTTGCTCTGTTGGGGTGAGGGGTCGACTTGCAAACTGGATCACACGACCATCTTGTGTGAGGACAGCTGAAATACCCACAGGGCTGCCATCAGTGTAGATTTCACTGGCTTTACGCGGGTTGAAGTATGCGAGCGTGGTAGCTTGACTGAGGGCTGCTTTCAGTTTCGCAAGCGCTGCACCATGTGCTTGTGTCCAAGACCATGGCGTAGTTTTCTTGGTGAGGATGCGTAGTTCATGCGTCAGCGTTGCGTAGTTGGGGATGTGGTGAGCACCACAAAAGTTCATCATCCCAAGTAGGCTGCGGACTTCGGAAGCGCTGCTTGGCGTAGGTAGATGGAGGATTGTGTCAAGCTTGTCCTGGCTTGGTTTGATGCCCTCCTTTCCGAAGATGTGACCAAGAAACTCGAGGGATTCCTTGTTGTACACACACTTTTCACTGTTCAGTGTGAGTCCTTTCTGGCGAAGACGTTCGAATAGTGCACGAAGGTTGCGGTCATGGCACGCTTGATTTGTTCCAAAGCACATGATATCGTCACTGATGTTTACAACACCATCGAGTCCTGCTAGGCATTGACGGACAGTTTCTTGAAATATCTCACTTGCAGAGTTTATGCCAAAGAACAGACGACGGTATCTGTAGAGCCCCATGTGCGTGGCAAAGGTAGTGATGTATCGCGAAGAAGGGTCTAACTCTAGTTGATTATACCCTTGCGTTAAATCAAGTTTGCTAAAGACGGTGGCCCCAGCAAACATGGTCTTTAGTTCGTCGAGAGTTGGTGTGGCATGACGTTCGCGACGAATTGCCTTGTTTGCCGCACGCATGTCAACGCAGACATGCACCTTTCCTGGCTGTTTGGGTTTGGGCACGACGACAACTGGAGACACCCATGGTGTTGGTCCAGTAGCTTTTTCAATGATGCCAAGTTCTTCGTCTTTCCGCAGTTGCTCTTCAATGTCTTTTCGCACATGAAATGGAACACGTCGGTATTGTTGTGCTACAGGTTGGACAGTCTTGTCGATATGTAGTTGGATTTTCTGGTCATTCAGTTTGCCTACACCACCAAAGAGATCGGAAAATTTGTCTTGCAGCTTTTCGTGTTCAGGCTTGATGTGATGCACGGTAGCGAGTAGGCCTAGTTCTTGACATGTCTTCCAGCCAAGGATAGCTTTTTCTTTCTGTTGGACGACATGGATTGTCGTCTTTGTTGTGTTTCCCTTGTGTTGGACGACAGTATTGAAGGCACCAATGACAGGAATGGCATGTTTGCTCCCATACGCAGAAATCTTCTTGTTCGATGGATGTAACGAAGGCTTGGGTGTGATCAGATCATAGTCATCTTTTGATAGAATGTCAATAGTAGCACCGGAGTCTGCGAGAAACTCAAACCCATGTCCTTGCACTGTCACTACGAAGTGAGGAAGTCGACTGCTGATGTTAGAGGTCATGAAGATATATTCAGTCTCGCTGGAGCTGTCAGATTCAGTCTTGATAACGTTGGCTTCATCATCTGGGTTGTCAAGATGGTGAACGTTAGATCTGGGCTTGTTGCGATGACGGTAGCCACCAGGTTGGTGTTTCGATGCATTCAACGGTCCCTGTGTTTGTTTCACAGGCTGTGAACGACAAACTGAAGCAAAATGGTGTAGTTTAGTGCAGGAATTGCAACGTTTGTTGAAGGCGGGGCAAGATTTCTGTCCACCTTTGTGCGGCCAATCACCACCACAGTTTCTGCACTTGGATGGTTGCTGAGATAATTGTCGTGGTTGTTGATGGCGAAGACGACTGCCACTGGCATGGTGATGATGAGCATCAAGTTTATTGATCTCAGTATGCATGGCTCGTGAGTGCTGGGTGGTCAGTTGCAGGGTACGTGCAAACGTGAGAAGATCAGCTAAGGTCATAGCTGGGGTTGATAGACCCTTTTCTCGGACTTTCGACGACTTGCATCCAGCAATCAGCTGCGATTTGATTTCAGACGATGCATCGGCAAATCCACAGGTTTCTGCAAGCTGTTTAAGCTCAGAGTAGTACTCATCAATGTTGTCTGATTTTTGTTCTGTTTTGCGGAAGACGTACCGTTGGTATTCCACGTTAGTTTGCGGGTTGAAATGAGCGGTGATAGTGTCTACCAGCTTCGAGAAAACAGTGTCGTTGTCACCGGGACGAAGTGCTTCGTCGGGGAAAGTGTCAACAATGTCATTCAGTTCATCGCCGCCGAATGTAAGAAGAAGAGCTTTTTGTCGATCAACATCGTTTATTTCGTAGGCTGTGAAGAATGTTTTGAGTCGTTGAACCCACTTCCTCCAGCGCACAGCTCTTCCCTCTGGGGCGCAGTCGAACGACTGGTAGGCTGGTAGAGCGGCCATCTTCTAGCGCAGTAACGTTTTTTTTTTTTCCGAGCACGTGGTCCAACAGAAAAGTCAGTGATAACTTGGACTTACTGCAATCCTCGTCGCCAATGTAATGTTTGGAGTACTGCTGGTGGTGCGTGAATCGTGGACGTCAAGCATACAATGAGTAAACAACACTGATTGATGTGTTCAGACTGACTTTGTATTCATACCGAAATATCGGTTGGTGATGATCGCCATGTTTGGTAGCCAGCCACTAGCGATAACTGTAGCATCGCCTAAGTGCCGCGGTTAGTGAGGAGTTAGTTCCCTTAAAGTTGTACATGCATGTATTCATGAATATAAAACTCAACACATTACAAATATGATAAAGTTGGATGCCATCAACAAGAAGAAAAAAACAGGCAAGTGCTTGATATGCATACCCTGTTGTTGCAAGGTAGTTCCCCTGTGTACGCTGCCATGCAAACTGAATCGCACCTTGTCCATGGGTACGCTCTGGAATGGTGAAAACACGCTGCAAAAAATTAACTTAAAATAAATAAGCAAATTTAAAAAAATAAAAATACAGCAAACAATTGGCTTTAGCAAAAATGATTGGGAGCAGCACACCTCTTTTAGCTGAATGCATACAATTTTAACTAACATTTGTGATACTGTTGTGATATTGTGTTTGCTTACTTTATTTACGCTCAGCAGGCAAAGACAATTTTTTATGGACAATAAAATTATTGAATCATGAATGCAAATGAATGCGTGCACCTTGCCAAATGCCATATTTTAAAGTCCAATGGCGTATTCATTTAACATATGTTTATCTGTAATTTGTGTTATTGAAAACTATGATGTGGGAAATCTACGCATATTTCTGAAGCACACCCTCTTAATCTCGAGTCGGACTTGGGGTGGTCACAAGTCAGACGCTGTGCCAAGCATAGCACATAAACAACATCTTGTGCACAAACCTCCCGTTGCAGTTAGAAGACAGACAAGGCAGACAGCCACATTTCAGTGCGCAGATACCCATTCAATTTTAGATTTCCCTACAGAGCTTTGCTGACTGCCCATTTTGATGTTAAGTTACATTCCTAAAAACTAAAATTCATTTTAATTTGTTATGGTCAATTTCAGCCCTGTGGTTATCATCATATCCCGAGCAGTGACCATTATTTATATCTACAGAGCTTAACTGATATGAATAAACTAAAACAAAACACAAATAAAGCCAAAGGTTCGTTTGCGATGGCAAAATTTAATCTACGTGTAATGTGGTTCACTCATTCGAGACGTGTTGCGCCCGGGTACGTGGCTTTAGCCACGTATATCTGGGCGTGGCACATCTCGAATGAGTTAATAATAACAAAGTCATATTAGTTGTGCTATATAACATGACCATTTTAGCTATATGTTAGTTTACAATGCCAACTTTTCAAACAACAGAATTGTATAATTTTTACTCAACACAGATCAGAATGTTAAATATATATGCCTAAATGTATGCTGTAAATATAATTTAATGCCATGAGTACCGCATATAATTCAGACGTAAACATAGAAAACCCAATAGGCAGAAAACTTTAAAGATCAGAAGGACAGAAGCCTGCACCACAATCTTGAAGTCTAAACAGGCCTATCGTGATACAATGTATTGGAGGCACGTCCAGACTACATTTGTCTTAAAAATTCTCGAAGTTTTTAAAGCACAAGATTTACCAAACTGGTATTACGGGAAAGTAAAGTTAATCTGTTTGATGATTTGTCATAAACATGAGACAAACCTTCATATTCGCCAAAAATCACAGACTTTCGACTGCCCGCTCATTGGTTAACCTTTAGCGTCCGTAGGAATGTTGAACACATGCGCAGAACAAACAAAGGGACTTCACTCTAGAGCGACAAGCGTAGTTTACGAACACACTGGTTGCCTCCCTCGATTCGATGACCCAGGGTCACCCTGGTCAGCCCCACAGGGTGGGTTTATCTCTATTCTGGGGCATGTGTTTCTGTCTACCCTTTGTCCATTCACCTGTATTTGCCTTTTTAAAACTCTCCCTACTGTCTGCACTGCCTGTAGCTCTTGATATTGGATGTGTGTTGCTGGATGGTCTTAGCTTTATTTAGGCCCATGTGTTAGGTTTATTTAATGTATTTGACTGGCTGGCGACATACATTCAATGTTCTGTTTAGTTGGGTTTTTTTTTCACAAGCAGTGCAGGCACGTCCTGAGAAAGCCTTGTTGCTGTCGGGACGTTAAGCAATGTACAATCAATCAATCGATTCGATGCGCTGGGCCCGCCCACGTCATGTTTCCGACGCCTATTTAACACGATTAACATCAGTGGCGGATCCAATCGGGTGGTAGTGAGGGGGGGGGGGGGCTAGGGTGCGCATCAGATAATTTTTTTTTAATATTATTATTATTTTTAATTATTATTTTATTATTTATTTTTTTAATTTTTTTTATTAATTTTTTATTTATTATTATTATTATTATTATTATTATTTATTTTTATTATTATTATTATTATTTTTTTTTTTTTTTTGGGGGGGGGTAGGGGAGGTGGGGTGGCTGGGGTGCATGGTTGTGAAAGATGGTTGTGGATATTCTTTTTTTATTATTATTATTTGTATGTCAGTTCAGGGGACTAGTCAAATTTCTTCATTCGTCACTGCTGACCTTCGCGGTTTCACCTAGACATAGCCCGGAGTGTCATGGTGTCATGTGCAAAAGGGGCTCATAAAAAACTGTATCTCTTGCTAAACGGTGAAACAGTCCTCATTGCAACCGATCATTGTTCGTCCACCCTATCCAAGCTCCGGGAAAGTCACATACAATAACGACTGATCTGAGTCGGGGCCCAGCCAAGTCGGCCCTCAGACAACCATAGAGCAGGGCCGGACCCAGGGGGGGGGGGGGGTTACCTGGGTTCCGGAACCCCCCCTCCCAACTAAAAAAAAAAAAAAAAAAAAAAAAAAAAAACCAGTGAATTTTTTTTATGCAAAGGGAGTTCCAAAGTTTTATTATTTTTTTTAATTGTTTTTAAAACATTGCAGTTTTTAGTCACTTTCCAAGGCACAAAGAGTTATTTATAGACAATTCAACGGAAATCCATTTCAAGGGATCCGTTTAAACGTCCAAAACGTTTTCCCGTTGAAACGACCAAGTAACCCAACCCCTAACCCTATTATTAGTAAATGCAGCCATATTTTCTTGTTCTGGCCGCAAGCCTCTTCCAGCGCCTTCACCTTGATACAGCCCTAATCCCCCAAAAACGACTTTTTAGAAAGATTAATTAAGACGCTAAGTTGATAATTATGATAATTCGTTGTAACGAACATCCGTTGAAACGACCATCATTGAATCGTCCAAAAACATCGTTGAAATGGATTTCCGTTGAATCAACCAGGTACCCAAAAGAGTTGCTCTCCTTCAGTGCACGTCTTTCCGAGAAAGATCAGTGAAAAGACGTCTGACGTCATTAAGGTTTGTGGGGGGGGAAGTTTAAATCTAGATCTATTTTCTTTGGTAACACTTCACTTTTGCTGTCTCCTCGAAAATGCCGAAACTGAAAAAAACAGATGCTGATGGCAGTAGGCGACTGTCATGCTGGTTTTCATCAAGCTCCATTTCAGAAGGTGGGTACATTTTTAAATCCAATTTTGTCTCATAAAAGAAATGTAGTCAGTAGAACTAGGTAAAATTCACCCATTCCGAATTCGATTCAAATGAGCACGTGGCGATGGCGCCGGTACTTCCTTCATGTGAGTGTAGCCTACGCTGTAGGAGCTGATACTAGCTGCATATAATGAATATCATAGATATAAAACAGCCCCACTTATTAAAATACCAAAACAGGTAACAATTAAAGTAATGCATAGCCTAAAATTTATTTCACAAAGTATTATGATATATAACTTTAAAAATGTCAATTTAAAAAATAAAGATATCGGCATCAATGATCAATATTGCTTTTATATTTATAAAAAAAATCTTTGGACGGCAAAATATCGTTTTCAATAACAAAACCAAGGGCTAAGTTATAAGGTATCGTTATCACTAGTGCAGCTTACTAGCTATGTATTGTGACGTAAATCTCTTCGGAGAGCAAAACAGAACCGTCTTGATGGCTGACTATGGAAACCATAGCCTATCTGACGCCACTTGTTGACAGCGTCGCCATCAATTGTGACGGCAACATAGCCTTTCCGGGTGCGAAACCGTCATGACGACTTCGGTTTCTGGAACGACAAGAAGCCATCATGACGGCATCCCAACCACTGCCTTTTTTACATAATAAAATGGAAAATAAAAATGTGCTGAAATTTTGCCAACTGCTGAAAATCAGCAAATTTGTTAACAGTTCCTATGCCTGTGAACAACGTGCTACAAAATAAGATTATTCACCCTTAGGCCTTTTGTTGATGAAATTTAAAATAAGCTAAGAACTAGTCAGAAAACCACTGTTTTTCTTTTTTTATATTAAATTATTATTATAAAATTGTAGTAGACGTGTTAACACCTGCAATGCATAATCATATATAAGATGTTGAAAAGACTGTTCTATTTTATTTTACATTTTTGTTGTTGCTTTTAGGATAATTTCATGTTTTAATTTTTATGTTATGTCTTTGTTTTTTCTTTTTTTTTTTCTTTTTGTTTGTTGTTGTTGAGTAAATTGTAAAGCGCTTAGAGCTGTTTACAGGTAAGCGCTATATAAGAAAACTTTTAATAATAATAATAATAATAATAATAATAATAATAAAAGTTGTTTTTCTAAACGGCAGATGATGCAGTTCCTCGAAAGAGACAAAAATCAACCCAAAGTGAGACCACTGGCAGTGGAGTTCGAAACAGTAACATGGGAACAAGTAAAAGCAGTGTTGGTGAGTAATTTACTGCCCCCCACCCCCCCCCCCCCCTCTCCAAAAAAAAAAATTAAATTAAATACAACCTGAAATTGATAAGTGATTGAGTGTTTCAATTTAATAATTAATATTAAACAAAATGACTGGTGGGTTCCATTGGCTATCATTAGCCTGAAGAAGACTCTACGAGTCATAAGGTAGCAAAGATTTTGTCCATCATTTGGGGGGAGGGGTCTAAAAAGAAAAGCTGTTATTTCAGATCATAAATATATATCTAAGCTTGACTGAAGTGTGTAAACGAAGACATATATATGCTTTAAATGTAATTATCTTGTTGCAGGTCTCTCTCTCTCTCTCTCTCTCTCTCTCTCTCTCTCTCTCTCTCTCTCTCTCTCTCTCTCTCTCTCTCTCTCTCTCTCTCTCTCTCTCTCTCTCTCTCACAGTTACACACACAATCGTTTTAGTATTTCAGACTTCTCATAGACCCAGCTTTTATTTGTATTTCAGACTCCTCCTCAAGCATTGATCAGCCTGCCGGGGGCCTGCTTTCTGAATCCTCTGCCATGCCAATGACCAACCAGCCTGATGTGAGCCTGCTTTCTGACTCCTCTTCAGATTTCTCCTCTCAGATCACCAGCAACAAAAATATCGCTTTTGGTGAAGTCAATTTCAAGAAACACACGCGAGTCGTTTCACTGTCAAACAGTGACAAGGAGCATCTTCTAAGGCAACACTGGAGACCATCACCTGGTTTTCAGTTTCCAACAACAGTGATAAACAAGAACCAAAAATTTCAGCATGAGTGGTTGCAAAAGTACTCCTGGCTTGTGTATTCTCCTTTCGAGGATGGGGCTTACTGCAAGTATTGCCTATTATTTGCAAAGTCTACTGAAAACCTGGGCAAGTTTGTGAAGACGCCATGCAAGAACTGGAATAAAGCCTGTGGTCAGATCAAAAAGCACTCGTTATCACAACACCACAAAGATGCAATGGCAAATGGAGAGCAGTTTTTGACAATCATGGATAAACCAGAGCAGAGCATCGCCAGTGAAATCAATCAGAAAAATGCAGAAAACATCGCTGCAAATCGACAAGTTCTGACAAGCCTCTTCAGGATTGTTGAAGTGTGTGGAAGACAGGAGTTAGCTCTGAGGGGCAACTGTGATGATGGCATTCTTCAGAGTGAGAACAGAAGCAATTTCAATGCCCTTTTGAATCTGTGCATCAATGCAGGAGATGAAACTCTCCGGAAACTTCTAGATACATGCGATAAGAAGGCCATATACATTTCAAAAAGTACACAAAACAGACTGATAGAGGTTCTTGGTGATCAGATCCGCAACAAGATTCTTGCAGAAATTATTGCAGCAAAACAGTTTACCGTGCTTGCTGACGAAGTCACAGACAGCTCAAACTGGGAACAACTTTCAATTATATTGAGATTCGTCGATGGAAGTCTGAAAGTTCGTGAAGAGTTCCTGGCCTTTGTCCAGTGCAGAGATACCACAGGTGAAACACTTTACAACAAGATTGTTGAGTGTCTGGCCTTGTGGGGGCTTGATTTCAACAATGTTAGAGGACAAGGTTATGACGGGGCCGCAAACATGGCAGGAAAGTTTAAAGGAGTGCAGGCACGTTTTCCAAGCAAGGAACAACAAAGCACTGTACTTTCACTGTGCTTCCCATAGCTTGAGTCTGCATTGTAAAAGCATGCGGCTTGCCTGCAGTGAAGAACATGATGGGAGCACTGAGGGAACTGTCACTGTTTTTCTCAAACTCTCCAAAGAGACAAAGAAAACTTGAAGATACCATCGAAGCATCTCAGCCTGACACGACAAAGACAAAGCTTGTTGATCTGTGCAGAACAAGATGGGTAGAAAAACATGAAGCACTGGAGGTTTACACATCTCACTTCCTGGTTGTTCACGACTGTTTGGGACAAATGTGTGAAGACAGTGACATTTGGGACAGTGAGACATTGACCAAGGCAACTGGCTTTCTCCACACCTTGAGCTTTTCCTCGTTGCAGTCCGCAATTGTTTGCGTTACTTAAAACCCTTGACAGTGAAGCTCCAGAAAAGAACAAAAGATGTTGTCGATGCCTACAGGGAAATCAAAGAGGTCAGTAACTGCATGTCTTCTATTAGAAGAGATGTCGACACAGCGTTCGTTGCCTGGTTTGGTGAAGTCAGCAAAATGGCAAATGCTTTGACAACTGATGTTGTTGTTCCTCGTCAAGCATCCCGCCAGACTCTCCGTGACAACCAACCTGCGGCCACTCCAGAAGAATATTTCAAGATTAGCATTGCCATTCCTTTCTTGGAACACCTGTCAACCGAATTGGACTCGAGGTTCAAAAATGCTGACCTAGCAGTTGATGGTCTCTGTCTGGTGCCAAGCACTTTAATAGACAACCAGGATGGTTTCATGCAGGTTCCAGAAGGGGTGAAGACACTGGCAATGTTGTGGGAGTCTGACCTACCAGACAACGCTACCCTTGATGCAAAATACCAACGGTGGGTTTGCAAATGGCGAAGTGCTGCTGAGAATGCGACAGCTATCATCCCATCCACGGCATCAGAAGCACTGAAACACTGTGAAAGGGATTTTTATCCCAACCTGTTCATCATGCTAAAGAACCTTTGCACCCTGCCTGTCACTACTGCCGAGTGTGAGCGTTCAAACAGTCAGTTGCGCAACCTGAAAAACTACCTGCGCTCTACAATGGGGCAATAGAGACTCAATGCACTTGCTTTACTGAAAGTGCACAGGGATGTTGATATTGACTTCAAAGAGGCAGTGAACTGTTTTGCCAGAAGATACAATTCACAAATGGTACTAATGCCGAGGAACCTAGTGCAGCAAGACTGAAAGTGAAAGCAGGGCCCTGATGTTCATAAACTACAAGGTAAAGCTTTATACCGTTAACGATCAACGAAAAGTAGTGAATAATAATAGTATACAAAACATCTCTGTTGATAAATAAATGTGTGTGTGTGTGTGTGTGTGTGTGTGTGTGTGTGTGTGTGTGTGTGTGTGTGTGTGTGTGTGTGTGTGTGGGTGTTTTTTTAAGGGAGGGGCAGGTGATAATTTTTGTACCCCAGAGTTTGTCAGTTCGATTGTTCAAAAAGCTCAAAGTCCCCAGACCATCACAAATGGCTTTTTCAAGGCTCAGATTGCACCAGATTGCACCATTTTGCATCCTTGAAAAAAAAAATTTCCGGGGGGGGGCATGCCCCCGGACCCCCCTAGAAGGCTCGGCGCTTCGCGCCTTCGCTTTATACTGAATCTGTAACCCCCCCATCGACTTTTCCCAGGTCCGGCCCTGTAGAGGTTCAGTCATGTACGTGCCCCTTTAGTCACAGGGGCACACGGATTTCACACACAGACGAGGCAGTTATCTCAGTAGGTTTAAGTCTAGAATTGTGGACACACCCATTGAGGTAATTATCCAATCAGAAAGCGAGAAGTCAGCTGTGCTGTCTCTCCTGGGGGTAAGCACTCACTCGGTCCCGACGTGTCACCCCGCTTATCGCACCTATTGGTCGGACCAGTGACTGACCACTGACACACGGCATGACTGACAGAGTCGTTTGATTGTCAGTGGTGATGGGTTTGCCTAGGTGACTGCTAACTAATCTCATCACAACGGACTGCAGGTCGCCCACACTCATCTCCGTAATTTGTCTTGATGTAGTGTTAGCCGCCTAGTGGACACGCACCACTGATTGCCACGCCCACCAGAGCATCACTGTCGTCATTGCCTCGTGCCATGTCAGCAAAGGGGAGGTGTAAAGTGTGTGGATTCTGAGCACTAACTAATCCTTAACTCATGGGCGGTCCGTGGTGCAGTGGTTAAGGCGCATGCCACCAATGCCAAAGGTGCGACTGAGGTTCGATACCGGGTTCCGGCGTCGACTTTTCTCCTCTGGTGTCACCGTTAATTCGGGCGGACCGTCGGGGGTTCTTTCTCCGGGTACTCCGGTTCTTCCACCCCCCACCCCCCACCCACCCACCCACCCACCCCCCACACTTTGGTACCGGTTTCAGGCCACTTTACAAATTTGTATACAAGCGATCAAAAATCTCTGTAACTTCAGTAGCTGAACTGGCCCTTCGTCTGTCTTGTACTGTGTTTGTCTTAAATAGTGTAAATCTGTGTCTCAGTGTTACGTCGGTGTGCGTGTTGGGTTTCAGTTCGCGGCGCTTTGAGTCGGATTCACCCAAAAATTGAGAAAAAGCGCCTATATAATAACGGCATTATTATTATTATTATGAGAGACTCCGGATAGTATGCCGCGTATCCTGCGGCGGCACGTCTCCAGTATCCATTGTAAGAGCTATAAGTATAAGCGTCATGGGAGATCATGACGTATTAATTGATCCGCATAAGTTCTTCATGTAGAGGTTATTGGGTGCATAGTGCACTATCAAGGTTCTCCCGGCACAAATGCTGCGTATGTTAGTTTGTCATGTGTAGTGTATGGCTGTGGTATTCCTCATGCCGGAGGAGATGATAATTGGGAGTATAGTGTTTCGACACGCATAATGGTTTCTCCTGCAGAAACTCCAAGTACAACAGATTTTAGTTAAAAGAATTAGAACCATAACTAAAATAAGGCAGACTGAAGTGCTGGTTTGCATCTTGTTTTGTCTCAGGGGGTTCAGGTGGTTTGAGGTCAAACTTGATGTATGTAGATGTGATCAGCCTTAAGAAAACGTGCTTACGTCGATGCGGTGTCATCTTTTAACAATAATAAAAATGTTCAGCTCTGAAAACTACAACTGAACGGTGTGTCTGAACCGCCCCCCACCCCCTTTGTGTGTGTGTGTGTGTGTGTGTGTGTGTGTGTGTGTGTGTGTGTGTGTGTGTGTGTGTGTGTGTGTGTGCGTGCGTACACGAAACCACTGAAATGGGTGACTTTCTTTACCATCCTTATGCAAAATGGGTGTGTGTAAAATTCTGGGTGACCAAGTCAGGCACCCATTTTTTCTGAGGGTTGTTTCTGCATTATCTTTCATTCAAAAGTCAGAAAAAATATCAAAATAGGATGTCCCCATTTCCCCAGATTTACTTCATGTTGTGTTTTTGCGACGCCCTGGGCCTGTGTGTTGACACGGAAGCGAGTGTTTTCAGATCAACTTGATGATCGCCGATTGGTTAGCCCAACACCGATGAACGGAGTTGTTTCCCTTGCCCTTCCTAAAACGTCTTTCGTCCCCCTCGCTGGCCATTCTTCACGTTTGCAGAGGTACTTTATGCAATATTTCTTAGTTAAGAGCACGCCCAAATGTACTTGTTCAGTGGAGTTATTTAACTGAGAGATGCCTCCAATCCCCGATACAGTTTGGCCCAGAAAAATAAGGCGTCTGCTTCGGTCCGTGTCTTCCTCTCTGACCGTTGAGTCTTGTAGTAAATGATAATAGAACCCCACGATTTTAACAAAAGCTTTCTTCTTCAATGAAAGGAATTCGTTCAATAACACCATTACAAGGTCAATCTACCACGCGATTTTGTTTCTTTTTTTCCTGACATGTCTGATTGTCAGTGATCGAAAAGTAACTTGACACATGCATGCACTGTATGAGTTGACTTTTTAAAAAAAAATGGCGCCAGATTTCAATCCTCGTTCGCAAAACTGCCTCGCGATTCGAAGAACAAACGTCCACAAACAGGTCTTTCGGATTGTGCAACTGAAGTGTCGCGTTTTACTGTATTACCAGTTTTTAGTTCCCAGGGTCACCCTGGTCAGCCCCACAGGGTGGGTTTTTCTCTCTATTCTGGGGCATGTGTTTCTGTCTACCCTTTGTCCATTCACCTGTATTTGCCTTTTTAAAACTCTCCCTACTGTCTGCACTGCCTGTAGCTCTTAATATTGGATGTGTGTTGCTAAATGGTCTTAGCTTTATTTAGGCCCCATGTGTTAGGTTTATTTAACGTATTTGACTGGCTGGCAACATAATTCAATGTTCTGTTTAGGTGTTTTTTTCACAAGCAGTGCAGGCACGTCCTGAGAAAGCCTTGTTGCTGTCAGGACGTTAAGCAATGTACAATCAATCTGATTCAAAATGTCAATTGGTTTACATGGTTGTATTGGACATGTTTGCAGCAACACCGTTTTGGTCACACCGGCTCAGGACTTTCTGCACACACCCAGCGCCGGATGGCTGCAGGATGTCCAAACCCATCGGGATCTATGGAAGTGGACAAGCACGCCCCTTCTTAGCACATGACCAAGGCCCATGGCAAAATTAGTCAGCTGCAGCATCTTAGCCCCCCAGCCTCTGCCACAGAGGGTGCGTCTGGTAGGAGGGTGCATGGACGGCAGCGGAATGCTCCCAATTACAAACTGGTAAGTAAAGTGATTCTATGATCATCTTCATTTTATTGGCTGGCGTGCGTGCGAAGCAAAAGTGAGTTTATGTTCTGGGCCACTGGTCGTCCATCCGTCGTCCATGGTAAACTTTAACTCATTCTACCCCAACACCAAAATCCTTAAATTTTGCCCCTGTCCTCTCAAGACCACATTGCAGCGCAGGACACAGATCGACCATGATAGTTCAAGGGTGATGCCAGAATAGCTTGGCGTCCGTAGGCGCCAAGCTATTCTGGCATCACCTTTGAACTATCATGGTCGATCCTTATCCTGCTGTGGTGTGTCTGGGGTAGAATGAGTTAACGGTGGCATTTTCTCGGAGACTATTCAAGCCACATTCTTCAAGCTTGGCCCAAGGATACTTTGTGGCAAGACCTTTTTAAACATGCCAATTTGAGTGACCTCTCTCAAAGGGTCACACAGGGTTGACAAATGTGTGAAAACTGCTTGCATTTTCAGAAAACGTGGATTTTGCTGCTGCAGAAGCCAGCCCTCGTCACCGAGGTCACACATATGTAAATTGGTCATACACGGGATTACTCTTTTTATTCTTGTGCAAGGCCCCTTAAACCAAAATTGGGCTGTTTCTGTCCTAATGCAGCTTTGGTTTCAATCTTTCTTTCTTTCTTTCTTTCTTTCTCCAGTTGGCAAATGGAGCCTGGGATGGACCTGAGACTGAGAGTAGTGCAAGCGCATCGCAATACGAGGCAGTGATGACGAGGAGTTTGTTCCTGTCTCGAGCTCACCGGATTCAGACGGTGTGTCGGCATCAATTGCTGGGATCTCTGACATAGACAGTATTGTATCGACTATGTTAGATTTCATCAAAGTGGCAGGTTCGGGGTGGCCAGGTGTCGGTGACGCTAGTACCAGCAAGGTGCAGTGTGCGTTAGGGGGTGGCAATGAGAATGTGGATAGGCAGAAGGAACATGATGCTGGGGGTGGGGAAAGAGCACTTACAGAAGAAACAGGTGTGCACGTGTCGCAGAGAGGGAAAGGAAAGTACAAATGGGACAAGAAACATGCATGCAAATTGTGTGGCAAGCTTGTCTTGAAAATGAGCATGCACTTACAAGATGTCCATGCAGATGAGGCCATGCAGATGAGGCAGACGTTGCTAAAATTTTGTTGATGAAAAAAGGGACCAAGCAGAGACGTCGAGCATGGATCAGACTACAAGATGAGGGTGATTACATGCATAACGTTGCTGTTCTTGAAAACAAATCCGGATGTTTGATTCCTAAGTATCGCACCAAAACTAGTAAGGTAGACGACCTTCTCGCCTGTAGCCATTGCAAAGGGCTCTATCCAGAAAAGCTGATCTCTGTACACTCAAAACGTTGCTGTCAGAAACCAGGAGGGTTTCAGAACACTCAGAGAGGGGAGGCGGCGAGCCGTGGTCGCCTAATGCTTCCAATACCCTTAGACGTTGAATTTTCCTTCTATCACAAGGTCTTGGCCAGGCAGAGAGATGATGAGATAAGCCGTCTCATCAGAACTGACCCCTTGCTTCTTGAGTATGGAAAGAGATTATTTGACCGCAGGGACATTGAAGAACACACGGCTGGACAAATCAGCTCCAGGATGCGGGAGTTAGGGAGACTATTAAAGATTATCAGAGTGAGGTCAGAAATGAAAATCGCAAGTTTAAATGCTGTGATCAATTCAGCTAGCTTTGATCATGTTGTCCTGGCTGTAAAAGAGCTAGCAGATTTTGATGAGGACACACATCAGTTCAAAAAAGGCAATCTCGCAATGCGCATAGGCCATGCTTTGAAAAAGTGTTCACAGATCAAACAGTCACAGGCATCCAAACAGCTTGGGCAGGGTTCAGACGACAGGTGGCGACAGGAGCTCTCTGAGGCGCAGCGGTTTGACTCTTTCTTCAACGGGGACTGGTATGATTGTGTGTCCGCTACAGCAGCCCAGTCGGTCGGGAAAATGACCATGAACAAACCCAAGCTGATCCCATCATGTGAAGATGTGAGGAAGGTCCAACAGCTTCTTGAGACAAGGATGGTTTCGGAAGATTATCCGACAGTGGTTAAAGCAACTCTTTGTGCTGTATCACTTTTCAACCGAAAACGAGGGGGAGAAGTTCAGAGAATGAAGGTGTCAGACTTCCAGAATGTTAAGATTGGATCGATCACCAATCAAGATATCTTGAAAGGTCTCACAGAGGTTGAGAAGAAAATGGTGAATCATTTTCAGCGAGTGGAAATCAGAGGCAAGTTTAATAGGAGTGTTCCCGTTTTGCTGACGAAGAAGATGATGACAACTGTGGACAGAATCCTTCAAATGAGGCAATCAGTGCCAGCTCTCGCTGATTCCCAGTACATCTTTGCCACACCTTCTGGTCAGAGGCCTTACAGAGGCCATGATGTTCTGAAGGCCCATGCCCTAGAAGCACGGGTGTCATACCCAGCCATGTTCACATTTACTCAGTTACGGAAGCAGGTTGCAACTTTGGCTCAGTCAATGGCCATCTCGGAGTTAGACAAGGATCAGCTGGCAGATTTCCTTGGTCATGATATTCGGATACATCGCCATATCTACCGCCAACCTCAAGACGTCCTTCAAAAGGCAAAAGTGGCAAAGATTCTTCTGTCAGTTAACAATGGGATGACAGATTTTGAGAGTTGCATTAGAGCTGAGCTGGGCGATGATGAAGAGA
Source organism: Semisulcospira habei (assembly GCA_036245525.1). Classification (NCBI taxonomy): domain Eukaryota; kingdom Metazoa; phylum Mollusca; class Gastropoda; family Semisulcospiridae; genus Semisulcospira; species Semisulcospira habei. Next base: position 9,223,640 of record BTPG01000005.1, read on the forward strand.
TTGACTTTGACAATGAAGACACATCAGAAACTGTCAGAGAGGTCTCGGGGGAACAGCACCTGTGAATGAAGCAAGTAGCAAGTCAACAACACAGGAATCAATGAGCATGACGGAGAAAAGACATCCAGAGCCTAATGACAATCTAGATAGTTTTGATGATGACAGTACTGCGTCAGCTCCTGTTCGAAAGAAAGCTAGATTTACAAGGAAACCATGGGGGGAAGCTGAAGAGAAAGCTGTTCAAACTCGTTTCAAGACACACCTCGTCATGGACAAACTTCCTGGAAAGGCCGAGATACAGCACGCAATGGCAGAAGAGCCGGCACTTAGACATAGGCGCTGGACAAACATTAAGGATTACGTCCGCAACAGACTGAAAAAGTTACAAAAGAAATGAATTGAGGTTCCCCGCCACTCCGCGGCATTTTCGGTTTCATACAGATCTATTACAAGAGTGTTATTATTGGGGTGGTTTCAGCATGTATAGCCTGCTTTCTTTTATCTGATGGACGCCTGAATCATTTTGTATACTGTATAACCTTTCGATTTGCAAAACGAAACAGCCGGCTGGGGACAAAAGACAATAATAAGATAAGAAAACCATTGACAACGTAAAGATTTATTACAAGAGTGTTATTATGGGGGTGGGGGGGGGGGGGGTTGCTCTGCCTGGATCATTTTTGTATACTGCATTCCATTTAAAAATCTGCAAACGGAAGAATGGTTGGTTGGGGGACGAAAGACAATAATAAAGGCTGAAGTTTCAAGTGATTTCTTATGTTGTCAGTTAATTAATTAATGTCAATGTTCTGTTCTGTCATTTTAACTCATTCTACCCCAAGACCGGAATCCCCAAATGTTGAAGTCGTCTTCAGAAGACTGCGTTGCAGTGCAGGACACAGATCCACCATGATAGTTCAAGGGTGATGCCAGAATAGCTTGGCGCCCTATGGGCGCCAAACTATTCTGGCATCACCCTTGAACTATCATGGTGGATCTTTATTTTGCTGTGGTGTGTCTGGGGTAGAATAAGTTAAGTGTTAGTTTCTTCGTCTGGGTCTTTTTCTGTCTTTCATATTTTTCCACACTTTTTGACCCGCATCATACTGAGGCTAAAAGCTTCAAATTTGTTCACTCCCATAATTCTATGCAAGCTACATTACAGTACACTTACAGATGAGGACATAGACCAATGGCTTTAGTTCAAGGGTGGTGCCACAATAGCTTGGCGCCTAGAGGGTGTAGGGGGCTCTGGATAAAGGTAGCACCTTTGCTGTTCGGCAGCTGCGTCCTACATAGGACGGACGGGCATCACTGGTCCTCATCCATCTCCTTAATCTCTCACGTGCTGGCTCCAAGCGCCACACCCTGGCAAACCACCTCAGCTGGTGGGCTAAACCACGTGAGGGGGTGGTGTTCACATTGCACCACTAGGCGGATGAGCTGTTTCTGACAGCCAACGGCTAGAGGACGGAGGAGATCAGGTTGGATCCAACGGCCAAATGTGGGGGAGTAAACCCTTCAAATCAGGAGTGGAGCCCCTAAGGCAGACAGTTGCCTGTATTCACGCACTGTTCTGGCAGCTCCTGCAGCCAAACTGGTGCCAAACGTACTGCTTTGCATTCCTTTGGATACATCAGCGAGGCCGAGAGGGGGATCTTGACAACTGGGCACCCCATGATCTCCATACACTTCGCCCAGGCTTGCGCCCTGGAGAGGTCACTCCAGTGACTGACCCAGCAAGCGCATATTCTCCATTGTCTTCCGAGACAGGATGCCAAACAAGAGGCACCAAGCTATTCTGGCACTAACCCTTGGACTATTTCAGTCACACTTGTTGCACACACTGGTGTATTCCGAATGATAAGGGTTAATATTCAAAATGCTCTGTTGCTGTTTGTCTGAAACTCCATAGTACCCAAAACCAAAAAAAAAGTCCTTTAATTTCCAGAATACATTATGTTGATTCTCACATAAATGCCATGATAAACTGTTTTGCTTCACCAAGGACAAAACGCAGCAATGTTTAAAAGATTTCCTCTGTAAAAATCATAATCGAAAGGTTACGGGCCAGTGTTTATTCAATTTTGCACCATATAATGTTAAAAATGTTAAAGCACACATACACATTAAGTTGGAAAAAAAAATAATGTGAAAAAGAAGTATTCCATGAACTTGACCTTATTACAGACGCCTAAAGTTGTGAAGACACCCATTTTGACTGTAATGCCAGTTTTTGTGTGAGAGGCACCCACTTTATTGGTAGAAACCCATTTTTTCCCATCTAGTGTCTCTGTTTCTAGAAAATGTCTATTTTATTTTAAGTTATAGAGCTTAGTTATAAGGTGAGTTCTAAACATTCGAGTCAATTCCAGAGCCCTAGAATAAATAGAAATATGGGAACCCATTTTGACATAAAATGGTAGGTAACCCACTCTGACGCTTTTGTCCCCATGTGTGTGTGTGTGTGTGTGTGTGTGTGTGTGTGTGTGTGTGTGTGTGTGTGTGTGTGTGTGTGTGTGTGTGTGTGTGTGTGTTGCCGGCTGCTAGCGGCGTCCGATGCTAGCGGTTACAAAGCATACTTCGGCCTAAGCCATACTTTGAAAGTATACTTTGCTTGATGGCTGCGTACGTGGTCAAAGTATCTTTTCAAAGTGAACTTTGAGCACCGAGACAAGTGGTTCGTACGTGTGAGCCGGTCACTGACCCAGAATTTATAAATAAGCATTGTTTTAAATGCTGGAATCAGACTTGAGTCTTTGGATTTTACAACTGTCGGGTAGGGTGGGTTGGGTGGTACAAACAGGTAACTAGCCTCATAAATATAAAAATAAAAACTCAGCCCGGGAGCAGGATATATATATTTGGGGGTGGGGGGGTGGGGGGGTGGGAGGGGAGGTGCCCGAGGATACGCGTCATTCTCTGGAAAAGGAGACCAGTGGGCGTGCCTACCTTTGGGGCTTCATTGTTTGACAAGTATTGCTTAGTTTTTCATGATAATTATAAATATCTGCTTGGTATCGTCTTGAAAAATAAATGTGATAAAATGTGTTCTCTGTCTGATTTATTTTTTGTGCTTGAACGATTTTACCAGTGAAAATGTCGCATATCACGGTCGCCATTTTGTGACATAGTTGGGATATGCTCACAAGGATCGTGCTTACTCCTTCATAAACCATCCAAATTTTAGCACTTGATCATTTTTACACAACATATATGTCATTCTTCAAATAAGACTTGTTACAGCGTGCTTATAACAAGGTTTTACGGGAAAATGGGTGAACAAAAATGCAGCTCTTGGTCGTCCCACATGGTGTCCCAAAATCTGATGAAAACATGACAAACTTGACCCAGGATCGACACAGGGCTTTTGTATTCCTCCGCAAGCAAACACATTCAAGCAAGAAAAGCTAACTTCATTGCTTGGTATACCTGTTAAAGTTTTCGAAAGCGATTTAAGTATCATAATGATACTTTGTATTTGGCTTATATCGTCGATCTGGCATCCACAAGATGTGCAACGACCGAGATGTGCAAAAAACTATTTTACTTCGCAAGTTGTAAATGAAACCGGATAACACATCGTGTCCTTCCGCGGAAAACGCATGCGTTGCTGGCAAAACTATAATGGGTAGACCATCGAAAACCGATGATACCGTCATTGTGCATGACTTCTATTTGTGGGTGCGGGTGTGGCTGGCCAAGCCAATCCTGGAGCCACACCTGCGAGGGCAATGGGGGCACTGGAACGTAGCTGTGGGGAGAGTCGACGCTTTCTGCGAGCTCTGGCACTGGTGATCCGTTCGCGTCGATTGTGTTCAAAGAGCGTGCAGGCTTTCCTGGTGGCGGTACGCCAGCCAGATCTGTCTTGTGCTTGTTCTACAAGTTCCTTTACCCGGAAAACGCAGTACTTGAAGTTGTCTCTTATGCAGTCTTTGAAGCGTTTCTTTGGCCGTCCTTGCTTCCTGTGGCCATTTGAGAGTGCGCCATACAGGAGTTGACGTGGCATGCGAGAATCATCCATGCGTATGACATGACCTGTCCAGCGGAGTTGTGTCTTTAAGATCAAGGCTTCAACACTCACTAAGCCAGCATTGTCAAGGACTTCCAGGTTTGTCACCTTGTCTTGCCATTTGATGCCCATGAGTGAGCGCAGGGATCTCATGTGGAAACGTTCAAGCTGCTTGAGGTGCTTTCTGTACAGCGTCCATGACTCACAGCCGTAGAGGAGGCTGGGGAGGACTACTGCCTTGTAGACTTTGATCTTGGTGGAGTGCTTGACGTTGTTGTTATTCAACACACGAGTGCGCAGGCGACCCAGGGCTTGGCTGGCTTTGCTGATGCGAGCTGCGATTTCCTTGTCGATAGTACCGTCAGAAGAAATGATGCTCCCAAGGTACCTGAACTGGTCGACAGTCTTCAGCTCGGTGCCTTCGATATACACTTTGGGTGAGGGGGAGGGGGGGGGGGAGCTCTTGTGCCTGGGGCTGGTTGGTGCAGGACCTCGGTCTTGCTGAGACTGATGGTGAGGCCAAACAGTCGAGAGGCTTCTGAGAACCTGTTGACGATGGTCTGGAGGTCAGACTCCGTGTGCGTCATCAGCGCACAGTCATCGGCAAACAGCGCCTCAAGGGTCAGTCTCTCGATGGTCTTAGTCCTGGCGTTCAGTCGACGGAGGTCGAAGAGAGAGCCGTCTAGTCTGTACTTCAGGTATACTCCCTTCTCAAGGTCGCGTACTGCATGGGTCAGGACACACGTGAAGAACAGGTTGAACATCACGGGGGCAAGAACACAACCTTGTTTCACACCGTTGGAAATGTCGAAGGGTGCGGATGTGTCGCCGTTTGACTGGACAACTCATACCATTCCATCATGGAAGAGGTGGATGATGTTGGTGAACTTCCTGGGGCAGCCGAGCTTTGCGAGGATGACCCAAAGCGCTTCTCTGTTCACGGTGTCGAATGCTTTGGTCAGATCTATGAAGACAGCGTAGAGGTCCATGTGCTGCTCAATGCATTTCTCCTAGACCTGTCTCACAGAGAAGACCATGTCGACTGTGCTGCGGCCGGGTCTGAAGCCACACTGAGCCTCTGGGAGTGCTTCCTCAGATACAGAGCTGATCAGGCGGTTGAGGATGACTCTCGCGAGGATCTTGCCAGCACTTTTACAAGAGTGAGATCCCTCGATAATTGGCACAGTCTGCTTTGCTGCCCTTGTTCTTGAACAGGGAGACGATTGTAGCATCTCTAAATTCCTGTGACATGTTCTCCTCTGCCCAGATGCATGTCAGAATGTTGAGGAAGACGTCAAGGGTCTCAGGTCCAGCTGCTTTGAAGAGCTCTTCGGGGATGCCGTCCATGCCTGCAGCCTTGCCGGAGCTAGTCTGGTTGATCGCTTTCTTGACCTTGTCCAGGGTTGGCGGGAGGTCAAGGTCATCCAGTGTCGGCTTCTGCGGAATCATGTCCAGGGCCGCGGGATCGACTGTGGAAGGCAGGTTCAGCAGATTTGAGAAGTGTTCTCTCCAGCGCTCCGTGATGCTGCCTTTGTCCTTTAGCAAGGTGAAGCCGTCGGAAGAAAAGAGAGGGGTTGTGCTGGGTCTGGCAGGGCCGTAGACAGCTTTCATAGCGCTGAAAAACTCCTTGGAGTTGCTGGATTCAGCAAAGTGTTCAAGTTCTTTTGCTTTACTGTCCCACCAGGTGTCCTGCATGTTGCGGAGCTCTCTCTGGGCTTTTCTCTGGAGGTGTTTGAAGCGGTCTTTCTTGGACAAGGAGTTGATGTCGTTCTGCCACTCGATGAAGGCACTGCGCTTTTGCTCCAGTATCTTGTTGATCTCTTCAATGTTCTCATCGAACCAATCCTGGTGTACCCTCTGCTTGGGTCCAAGCACGTCTTTGGCAGACTCCGTCACCATCTCCTTGAACTGGTTCCACATTTCAATTGGGTTGCCAGTCAACGGTCCATGGGCAGTTAGAAGATCATCAAGGTGGGACTGGAAGTTTTCCTTGACGTCCGGGCGCTTCAGCTTGGCCAGGTTGAATGAAGGTCGGGTGAGCTTCGGCCTCTTCCTGTGTGCTGGTGCAATGTGCAGGTTGATGACAGACCGCACCAGCCGATGGTCGGTCCAGCACTCGGCTCCTCTCATGGCTCTGGTGATTCTGACATCACGAGTATCCCGCTGGCGGACAATGACATAGTCCATGAGGTGCCACTGCTTGGACCTGGGATGCATCCATGTTGTCTTGTACTTACTAGCCAGCCTGAAGAGGGTGTTGGTGATGGCGAGTCCATTCTCAGCGCACAATGTCAGCAGCAGCAGGCCATTGCTGTTCATCTTGCCCAGCCCGTGTGGGCCCATCACTCCTTCCCAACAGTCACATTCGCGCCCAACTCGAGCATTGAAGTCACCAAGCACGATGAGTTTGTCACCTGCAGGAGTGGACTTCAGGAGGGAGTCGAGGCTCTCATAGAACGCCTCCTTGTCGTCATCGGCGTTGGTGAGTGTCGGAGCATAGGCGCTGATGACAGTAACATGTCGGGTGTGGGAGATGGGTAAACGGAGCTTCATCACTCGTTCGCTGATGCCAGTGGGAAGAGACGGCAGCTATCGGAGGAGCGTGGTGCGGATGGCGAAGCCAACTCCGTGTATCCTGTCCTCGTTCTCAGCTTTGCCCTTCCAGAAAAGGTGTACTCACCCTCAGGTTCATAGATCGAGCCTTCGTCAGCAAATCTGGTTTCACTAAGAGCCGCAATGTCGGATTGTATATTTCGCCAGCCCCCTGGCTGAACTATATTTAACACTACGCATTCCCATGCTATCGGCGATTTTGGATGTGGTGTCCACGCAGCGCCTTTGTTTTACGACCGAGATCCGTCCGTCATTGTTTCTTCAGCTTCAAGCTTCGCAGCGATCTACGTTTAGTTGTATGTAAATTGAACTGCTTTCTTGAGATATTATGTAACTTTTGTATTCCATATTCTTCTGTAAGAGTAGTCTTAACAACACTCTGAGCTTCGTGGGGAAATTGGCTACAAATTAAAAGTCATCTCGGTCGTGATTTCGATTCCACAATGCGGTGTGGCATCCGGCAACGACAGTGATAGATTATTTCAAAATTTACAAGCTGTGATACATTTCTGGGTAGGGCTGATAGAGCATACACTAAAAAAAATTATTGACACTATAATGTTTTTGCCCTATGAAAACATCCTATGGGAGCATGTTTCAATCAAAAAGGTGGGCTACGTTTCTTCTGGCGCCCGAGTCACAACCAAGATAACACCAAAATGTAAATCAGTTTTTCTATTGTTTAATTTTTTTAAATTAAAAAAAAAAACAAACTAAATTGACATTGAGACACGCCAAGAGCATCAGCAATAAAAGAATTATGCCTCTAATTGTTGTTTTCTGAGAAGCAGAAAAACTTTTAGATGGACGAAATCAAGAAAATGTGTGTGGCTAAAATGTAACCCCACTAAGGTAAATACTGTAAAATTCTTGTTTTTTTTTTTTCAACATAGCAGTGTGTGTGTGTTGATTACTGAAAGATTATTTAGGCATCAAACGATAGTATTGAAAGATTATTTTGAGTGGAATGGGACTCACATTGGTGTCAATGCAACAACCAAGACTGTACAATTTGCAAAATAAAATCATACAAAATGCTAACATCATTATTTTTGTATTTTTTGCTTTGTATGTACATTAACTAGAAAGATTATTCTTTCATTTGCATAAACAGTTTGTTAAAAAATGCAAAGTTGAATTTTTACTTTGAATGTCACACACCCGGTATCCTTTTCCAGAGAATGATCATTGTGCCATTGTTGTTGTTTCTTGTTGTTGCTAGTAGTTTTCAGCAAACTGTATGTCACAGGGCCTGTCCTTTGGCAGTGTTCTGCTAAAATTTAATTTGTTATTATGTAAATGGTGCCAGTCACTGTGTATCTCAGCCGATTCTACCATTCATGAAATATTGTAAAAGCTGTATTTGGAGGGGGTGATGAAAGTCAGCAAGATTTAGCAAGAAAGGTAAAGCCATTATCGTTCACGTGGACGATCACTATGTATATGTGTGACCTTTGTGACAAAAAGTAAAGGGCTGGCTTCCACACCAGCAAAATCCATGTTTTCTCAAAATGTAAGCATGTTTCACACATCTGTCATCCCCCCCCCCCCCACCAACCCTTGACTTTTGCAATGTCGACTAAATTAGTATGCACAGGAAGGTCTTATCATCAGCTACCTCTGTGCCAAATTTGATTGAAAAATTTGAGAAAATGTTCATAATACCTAGAATTTTATAAAAAAAAATTAAAAAAATTAAAAATAAATAAATTGGCATTTTACACGCATTTGCCCGCCTGTGACCCTGACCTTTCCGAATGGTCGTCCAAATTAGTATTCATAGATAGGTCTTACCATCAGGTATCTCTGTACCAAATCTGGGTTTGAACTGAAGTTGTCAATAGTATTTGAGAAAAAAAAATCTTTTGTCAAATATAGCTATTTTGGACCTATTTCCTGAGCTCTTGTGTACCCTTGACCTTTCCAAGGAATCAACCAAATTAGTATGCATAGAAGGGTCTTCCCATCAGGTACCTCTGTAGCAAGTTTGGGTTTGAAGTTGTGAATAGTATTTGAGAACAAAACATCTTTTGTCAAAATATCGCTAATTTGAACCTATTTCCCGAGCTCTTGTGACCCTTGACCTTTCCGAGGGGTCATCCAGATTAGTATGCATACAAAGGTCTTACCATCAGGTATCTTTGTATCAAGTTTGGGTTTGAAGTTGTGAATAGTATTTGAGAAAAAAATAATTATTTCAAAATATAGCTATTTGTGACCTATTTCCTGAGCCCCTGTGACCTTGACATTTGTGAGAGGTCACTCAAATTGGTATGTTTGGAAAGGTCTTGCCACAAAGTATCCTTGGGCCAAGATTGAAGACAGTGGCTTGAATAGTCTCCGAGAGAAAGGAACTATGGGTGGTTTTGGACAATTTATATCTATCCCAAAATTCCAGGATTTTTGGACCACAAATCGCTCATCTAATGACACACCCCGTTTTTCTAGGTTTCTCCTTATTTTTTTCAGTAAAATAAAGGTTTCCAAAATCAATGTCATTCATGACTAAAGCAAAATTAACCCCCGAGCTAATTAATCCATTGGTTATGCAAGTGTGTTCATTTTGCAATGCGTATTTTATTAATTACTTAGCCAATTACGGGTATTTCAGATAGATGATTGTGGGCGCCGTCACACACGCGCACTTACAGGGAGCTAACAGCATACACTTACACACACACAACAGCAGCAATTACTTCCCTTTGAACTGTACGCGTCACGTCACTATGTGCGCGCACCGCGGAGTCAGTAGTGACGCAGGCCCCTGTCACTTAGGACAACAGGGCCGCAAACATACAACCGGCCGGTCTTTCTACCTTGTGTGTGGAGCGAGACAGACGTGTTTCAAAACGTGGCAGAATTCTTAACTGGTGATAGCACTAAATCTTGTAAAAATATACTACTTTGAGATTGGTAAGTGTCGCCGTTTCTGACATTTTCTAGTGTAGATTTGCCCGAGTCAACGCTGACTAGCGTACATTACAAAATACATAGTGACTGTATACAGGACACTGACGAATAGTTTGTCAGTAGTTTGCATGTTAAATTTGTGATATATAGAAAGAAGAAAAGGCCTTGCGATAGCCAGCAGTGCGCTGAAAAGAAGTCTAGTGTAATTTGCCCTAGCGTGTTTTAGAAAATGAATTGGTCTGAGGAAGCTAGATTGATCTTTCAATCACACTTAGATTACCATAGAGAAATGACGACTCTTTTAGAGATGATATTAGCAAACCAACCAGCAAAACCATTGCCAAAAAAACCAATCGGTAATTTGACTGATGTACTCGAAGGAAATACGAAAAAAGAAATGAGTGATCCAAAAGATATTCATTTGTATTTTTAAAAAAATCTTTCAGATGGATTGCCACCAGATGGTATAAGAGTAGCCGACTGTAATTTACCGGGACTTACATTGGCAACCTTAAAACCACATTTAGTTAATGGCTACATGATAATACAACAAACAGAAAGAAAAAATATGTCAGCTTCTATCTACTATGGGGAGTGGCTAATCGTGGGTGCAGAAATCCATAAGAATAAAAAATTACAACATGAAACAAACTTGAACTGGACAGATTGGCTAAAAATACACGTCGGAATTTCAAAGTCTTATGCCCATCAGTTGAGTGTTCTAGCCAGGCTGCTACAGGGGTACCACAAATTTCATTATCTTTCACTGTCTTTCCGAAAGGTGTACAGTTTGCGGAAGCAAATTGAACAAATGTTAAAAGTACAGGAAATAGCCGATTTTTGGAAAACACCTAACGCTGGTCCGTAACATTGTTTGCTCGTTTGTTTGTTTGTACAAAGGTTCTAGTGCATCTTAACAATTCTGTTTGAATCACATCTGAGACATTTTATCACTTTCGTTTTGTTAACTGACTAAGCCCATGTGATCATTACCGAGCAGGCCGCACTAACAAGGAAAATGAAAACGTGTAACTATTAGTCCGTGAAAGTGATTAATCACCGAGCAGGCCGCAAACAAGAAAAATGTAACTGTAAATCTGAGTAAAAAAAAAAAATCACTGAGTATATCACAAACATAACAAATGAAAATGTCTGACTGTAATTTCATATGAGATCTATTACCTAGCAGATCACAAACAAGACAAATGAAAATGTGTAACTGTAAGTCTTTAAGTGAGAAATCACAGAACATACTACAAAAAGGCTGTAAGTCTGAGAGTGAGAAATCACAGAGCATACTACAAAAAGGCAGTACGCCTGAGAGTGAAAAATCACAGAACATACCACAAAAAGGCTGTAAGTCTGAGAGTGAGAAAATCATCGGACAGGTTACACGTAAAAGTGGCTTTAAGACTGAGAGTGAGAAAATCATCGGTCAGGTCATAAAATGGATGGAGCGATATTTTGTCTGATGTGTGACAAACGCCATAATGACCAAGCCGCACGAGAAGCTAATGATTGTATGTTTGTATTGTCTTGTCTTAAATGTTGTGGACCAAGTGTGAGGTGTTTTCACCGCGCTCATGTAAGTAGCTTGCTTTTGCAGGTGAATTGAAAACGGATTTTACATAGGTTTTAGCAACAGGACTGACGGTGGGGTATACCTGTAGCACCCTGGCAAAGAAAGATGATTTTGGCTTTGTATCTGAATAATTGATTTACAAAACGGCACCCTGGTCAGCCCACTTGTAGCACGCTGTCAAAGAAATGTGTTTATTTGCATTGTATCTGAATAATTGATTTATAAATCACTCAGCGCCCTAGTCAAGCCTTCATATCGTGGTATCCAATGTAAACAAATGACGTATGTCCTTAGCGAATCGTCCCCCACTGGGGGACAGGTATCCAACGTAAACAAATGACGTATGTCCTTAGCGAATCGTCCCCCACTGGGGGACCGGTATCTAACGTAAACAAATGACGTAGTACGCTAGAAACGAGTCAGACTGGTATCTAACGTAAACAAATTACGTAGTACGATAGAAACGAGTCCGACGGTGTCGGACCGGTTTCTAACGTTCTACGTCATACGGTCTTAGTAACAGTGCCGCAATGCGCAGTGCCGATTTGAGTACACAGCTTGTGTATCGTGTGTCATACAACGGTGTTTTCGCCTGACGGTGTTTTGCGGATGAGTCTACAATATTCATGCAGAATAAAGATTTTGTGTTTGTTTGTCTGTCTGTCTATGCGTGTGAGTGTGTGCGTATGTATGTGTGAGTGCATGTATGTGTGCGTGCATGCGTGTATGAGTGTGTGTGTGTTTGTAGGTATGTGTGAGTGCGTGTGAGTGTTTGTGTGCGTGCGTGTGTGCGTGTCTGTATGTGTGTGTGTATGCATGTGTGCGTATGTGTTTGTTTGTGTGTGCGTGCGTGTGAGTGTTTGTGTGTGTGTGTGTGTATGCATGTGTGCGTGTGAGTGTGCGTGCGTGTATGCATGTGTTTATATGTGTATGTGCGTCCGTGTTTGCGTGTGTGCGTGTATATTATGTGTGTTAGAGATATAAAATATAAGATTCCAAGAACATTTTTTTTTCATTGTCTCTGTGCCAATACCCCCCAAAACATAGTTATTTAAATAATAACCACACACAAAAAAACAACAAAAAAAAAAAAAACCATTGCTATATGCACTTGATAAAAATTATTTAAGTTACCTGCAGATACTTGATAACAAATTTCCAAAGTCAATTATAACTGACAAATAACTTTACAGGTAACTTTTAAGAACCTATAATTAGTTATTAAGTGACTTAAGTCAAGAACTTATAAGAACTTAAACATAACAAAATGTAAGTTCTTGACTCAAGTCACAACTTAAGTCACAACTTACTCGGACAGATTTGTCAAGATACAAGGACAATGAAAAAACTTTTTTTTAGTAATAGTCAGGTGGTGGTGGTGGTGCTGATGGGGTTAAATAGTTAGGTGGCATGTCGTTTTTCTGTGAAGTGTATGTCATTAATAAACGATTACCAAATCTGATTTTTATTTGTTTAAAAGATTGTGTAGTTTTTCTGTGGTTTCCTGAACACCGATCTGTTTTCCCATCTCTAAAAAACTAGCCTTCAGTTCTTCAACATTCACAGGAGATTGACTACGCATCTTATTTTGTATTTCAGACTTCTGTTTCTTGTAATTATTTAAATCATCCTGGACTCTCTTAAATTCCTCGTCATCAACACAATTATCATTTAATGCCTTACTGATAATAAGTTTCATACTGCTCAGCTTTGCACCAGCAAGCGTACTCAATGCTTCATGTTTCTGTAATTTCATGTGAAACCTCTTGTTCAAGGCCTCCAAACCAAAGCAAGCCAGGCATGTAGCAACGCTAACACCCTCAACTGCTATTCCAGCCAAACTTCCAATTCCCGTGGCGAACAGAACTATACCCCCTACAGAACATGAAGCTGAAACTGCACCAATAGCCATAGAAGTGTTTTGAACAGAATTAAAAACGGTCTGATACCGTCTCTTACATCTGGAGTACCTCGCCTCTTCACTTTCCAAATATTTAATTGCTTCTGTAATATTCATTAAACGAAATGCGTCTGCCTGTAATGTTTTATCTGATGCAATTGGTACAGCTGTCGCATGCGGATCAGGTGCAAATGATGATTCAGTCGGCTCAAGCGTCGGTAGTTGCGGATAGAAGTTTACCATTTTTTTTATTCACAAATATTTTTTTAAAATTTAATCAGCAATTACATTTTGCAACTCTTCAAAAGTATACAATTTGCTGGCATAATAAAATGCAACAAGATCAATGTGTTCAAGGTTTATGTAAGTTAGACGAACAAAAGTTGTTTTGTCAACCACCACCTTGACAGCGGGAATACTGCTTGAAACATTAATAACATCATTATTTTTTGTAATGGCAATAAAGACCTTTGATGATTCTGTTACTGTTTCATTCCATGTAAGTTTAATTCCTTGTGCTATATTTGCCTCTTTTGCAGAAGCAACAGATTTCATGATAATTTCAAATACTATTGTCACTTCTCTAGCCACGACTAAGCTTGCTGGCATAAACACAACAGAAGTATCTGATCTACCCTTTCTAGTTGTAAGAAGATATCTCCGTTTCTCATAATTTTCAACTTTCAGTTTTTCTCTGCTATTGTTGTCTGGGGCAAAGCTTGGAACAAGACTTACAATAAGCGGCCCCGAGTTAACAACCTTCCTAAACACTAAGGCACCTTCATCATCAGTGTATACATAAGGACTAATAAATTCAATCTTTATGTCCCAGTCAATTGTGGGTGGTGGAACAGGTACAGGTGAAACCACCCACTTACTACCCACATGTATTAAGTTGTAAGGCGCATTATTTACAGGTGGAGTAGGTACAGTAACATCACGAAGCTGACCAAGTTTAGGAATCTGTTTTTCACCGTCTTTCATGTCAACAATTACTTTCCTCTTGTACATGCCATTTAAATCAAGTTCAAAACCATATATTTCTCCAACATCCCCTTCCTTCTCAAAATCCTGGACGTCTGCCAAATCTTTCAACTCTGTAACCGGACACGCAACTGGTATGATTGTTCGCTTTGGACCAAGACCACTCATTTTTATAACAAAAATAAAATTATTTAATTTCCAACACAACACTAAAATCATGCATAAGAACTGGTTTGTCATCCTGATTAGTTACAGATATACTCAGTGACTCAAAGAAACTAGAACCTAATTTCTTAAACTGCAAATTAGGAAATCTAACAACTACACTTTCACAATACGGAGCAGTTCCAGTAGGTAAGCATCTCAACAAAGTTGAAGGCTTTCCATTGTGAACATTCTCAGATGTGTTTAGTTCTTTCAAATAAACATTTAGCACTGTGTGTACTGCCAAATAAACAGGGCATCTGCCAGTTATTTTTTGTTTTTTGGGTGCAAATAGTTTTAAATCTGTCAGTTTCCAATCTTCATCATCTGAAAGTATAAATGTGCAATAAAAACCAAGTAAAGTTACAAGAGCATTTGATAAAGAAAAATGACTATCTTTTGGAAATTCTAATGTAACAAGTAGGTTAGCTGGATTTAAAGTTGCTTTAATTTTAAAATTACTTTGAAACCATTCAGCTATAGTACAAAAGTCATAATACCCAGCTGGTAAAGTTTCAGTCATATCATAAAAAACTACTTTATAATCTGTATCGTTTGTAACATTAAACCACTTTACTGTGTAGAACAGTTCATGGATAGCTACAGCCTTGCTACCATCATGATTATCAATCCCATTAGTTAACCACACTGGTTTGCTTGTGTCAAGATTTGTTAAGGAAATAAACATTTTTATTATCTCATATAAAAAAGGATGGAATTTAAATCACCAACCATTACCACTACAAACGCATTTCAATTTAATGTGGATGCTAAATATAATGTCGCACCTACTTATGAACAGAAAATAATTCAACTAAATCAGCTTGACATAGCTGTAAGCGAACAAGATTTATTTCAAGTGAAAGTACCAAATCCATTTGACCATTACCTAAACCCTCCAATAACAGATGACTCTACTGCAAGAAAGTGGTCCTCAAGTCCACTACAGATGTTTCAAAATCAACTTAACTTTGCCATACTGTGTTCAACTACAGGCTGTGGTGTTTCATTCACAGACCACTTGAATCACTCAAACAAACTAATTAAGTCTGTCTACTGTTTCCATGTTTATTACCAGCTTAGACGTATACTGTCAGAACTGCATACACCACTACCCACTGAATCCAGTTTCAACAGGTTTAACAACCCCATGGATATGAAAGCGTTTGAACGCATCTGTAATGAATTTAACATAAGCACTAAGTATGACTTCACACAAAAACTTGATGATCACAATGGTATGGGTACATTGTATTACGCTATGAGTCACAGACAATACCCTCAAGATTACTACCCTGGGTACACTTCATTCTCATCAAAAACACAAGTCTGGTTAGGATCAATAGAGCAGAAGCAGTCAAACGCCTGGACCACATTTATTTTAGATAAATCTGATGGGTTTACTCAAGCAGGAGTCGAGCGCGTCAATGAGTCTATCAGAACATATGTCTGGTGTTTACTAGGTGCACAGTCACTAACAAAATCAAACATTTTAAATGGAAGTGGTAAATTTGAAGCACAAAATTAGTTTCTTGCAAATCTTGAAGATTCAATTAACTCAACAGTTGATCTCCCATCAAGCATACAACGCTACCAAGACGTACTCAGATATGCCAGATCAAAAGTTGACTTTGTAGTTGGTATCGGGTTATACATGTTACCATCTGACCTTCAACTCCAAATGGGTACAATAACAAATTATAATAATGAAATCATTGTTGCAGGTGTTGGTCAAAAATTAGGACTCAATCAATCTGTAAACTTGGGAGCAACAACCACACATGTTCAGTCATTAAAATCATTACAGACGGTAACACCCCCGGCCCCGGCCCCAGCCCCAACACCGGCACTAATACAACCAGTACAGTCAACCCCTGACACACATGAGTCAGAGAGAACTGCATTGGTAATAGGTCTAACAGGGTTAGGGGTTTTACTTCTTTATCTGTTTCATTAAATAACACACCATCAACCCACCTACTGTAACCAGAAAGATCCACACATGCTCTGCCATAAACCCTACTGCCTTTGCTGCTGTACTAATCAACCAACTGACAACAGTGCCTATAATGCCAGGCAATGCGTCCACTGCTTTCACAGCCAATTTCTTAAGCAAGTCTGATATGTGAGACAGTTGTTTCTTTACCCATGACTGTAAATCTTTTGGGTCTGTTGGTGGTGCCGGAGGTGCCGGGGCTGGAGGTGGAGAACCACCGGGTCCACCAGCACCGGAGACAGCCAACACAACAGTACTAATAATAAATCCAAGAGCAGTAATTAAACTTGCAATTGTAATACCCTGTTCTCTGAAAAGTGTTTTTAGTCTCTCAGCCAGAGTAGTGTCTTCGTGAAGTATTTTTTGAATAGTTTCTCTAATTCTGTTGACCTGTGATTTCAGTTTTTGTCTTCCAATACTTATTGTTTCTAACCGTCCTGATCTTTCTATCTGCAAATCATTTAATCTGTGTTGGATTCTTTCTTTCATTTCTGTGTCAAGATTCCCATTGTCTGCTGTAGCCAGTTTCTCTTTTTCTCGTTTTATGTGTTTATCAAGCTCTCCTAGTTTGGCAACATTGTTTACCATCTCACCTCTTATTGTCTGCAATGATTTATCCAAACCAATTATCTCCCGCATTGACAAAGGTGGGTCATCTATTGTTTTCATAGCATCATTTATTTGTCCTTCAGTAAATGAGGTTTCTTGTATCACTGTGTTTGCTATTTCTGGTAGGCTTGTTACTGGTGCCATTTCAATTTGTTGCCCTGTTGGCAACTTTGTTTGTGTGTCGTGAAGAACACTAACCAGTCTTGGGGGAACAGGAGACCCACCAATTCCAAGGTACCTTGCCAACCCAGAGTTACCACCGACTTCACCTTTAATTGTACTTAAAGCTCTCAACTTAGAAGGATTATTTTTATGTGTTAGATTTATTTTCCCTCTGTCTGTATTTACAAATAAGTGCCCTTTATCATATTCAAACTGGTTAGGATCTATTACATCTGGGTGGACACCAACACTGTCATAAAATGAGTTTACTTTATCTTTTAGCAGTTCGTGATACATACTAGAAGTAGTTACCATTCCAGTCATATCTGTGATACTGGTATCTGAGACATTCATGTCATCCATTTCAAAATCTTCATGATTAAATCCTCCTGCTGCCATTGTTTTATTAATTTATTATTTTTTATTGTGCATAATAAAAATGACACAGTCTTACGGATCAAAGTTAGACCCATACAGAAAACTACGTGAGCCTCTGGGTGTTAAGGGCATAAGACAATCAATCGTCATCACAAACAATCCAAGTACCATAGACCAGAACCAAACACTTACAGTCAAGTTTCCAAACCTAGGTCCCAGTGACGTTATTGTTCCTGGCACTGCTCGCCTAGCATTTAATATCGAACTATCATCAGACGCAGATGTAAACAGAACACTGGTTGACAATCTTGGCAGAGCAATTGTTAGGACTATTAAAGTAAAACTTGAAGGACAGGAAGTGTTTAGTCTTGACGACTCAGATGTATTTTACTGTTACAAAGACCTTTGGCTCACAAGAGAAGAACGAGAAGACCGTGTTTACCAAGGCATACAGTCTGATAATGTTGGTAAACTTCGAATCAATGCAGCAGATAAGGTAACTACTGGGGTAGCCAAGGACGTTATAATGGCTGAAACATATGGAACCAGATTTTACATACCACTTGAGTTTGAAATCCTCACAGCACATTTGCCTTATTATCAAGGAGCACTGAATGACCGTCTGAGCTTTGAACTAACTTTCAATGACTACTCCAAAGTTATAAAATCATCTGCCACAGATGCAACATATAAGATCTCTAACATTTCTTTGGAATATGAAATTGTCACACATACTGAACTAGCCAGACTCATTCAAAATCAATACCAGTCAAGACTTCCAATTTATTATGACCGAGTTTTGATCGCGTCTGGCACGACGGACTCTGGCAAGTCATGAGATCGTTCAACATAGGGGAGGGGCTGATCCAAATGATAGAAGCGCTTTACAAGAACGCCTGCAGCGCGGTTCTACTTAACAATCAGTCAGGCGAGTTCTTCAGGACGACGATCGGTGTCCGTCAAGGATGCCTGCTCTCTCCTGTCCTTTTCAACATATTCCTGGAGAAGATCATGCAGGAAACCCTCCACGACCACCATACTTCAATCTCTATTGGTGGCAGATCCCTGTGCAATCTTCAATTCGCAGACGACATTGACCTCATGGCAGGCAGCAATAGTGAGCTGCAAAACCTGACAGACAAACTTTCAAGTAGCGCAGGGTCTTATGGCATGGAGATCAGTACGGATAAAAGCAAAGTGATGATCAACACCACAAGCGATAGCAGCAGCAACATCCACATGAACGGCCAGAAGCTAGAAGAGGTCAATAGCTTCAAATACTTGGGAGCCACCCTGTCCAAAGACGGTAGTTGCATAACAGAGATCCGTATCAGGCTAGGTACAGCAACATCCGCAATGGCCAGGCTGGACAGGATATGGCGAAGTAACTCCATCAGCTTCACCATCAAGTACAGGCTTTACAAGTCCCTCGTAGTGTCTATTCTACTCTACGGCTGTGAGACTTGGACGCTGCTTGCAGACTCAGAAAAGAAAATCCAGGCCTTTGAGAACAAGTGCCTGAGGAAGTTGCTCCACATCTCGTACCGCGAGCACAAGACCAACGAATATGTACGGAGCATCGTCACTTCCCTGGTGGGCCCACATGAACCCCTTCTGGCAACCGTGAAACGGCGCAAGCTTGCTTGGTTTGGCCACGTGACCCGACACAACACCTTGTCCAAGACTATCCTCCAAGGCACTCTCGAAGGAAGTCGTCGGCGAGGTCGTCAGAGAAAGAGTTGGGTCGCAAACATAAAAGAATGGACCGAACTCGAGATGCCAGACTTGCTTGCCACCACCCAAAATAGAACTCAGTGGAGAGCACTGTCTGTTGCTGCTGCCTTTCAGTCCCCCCAACGCCCAGTTCGGGCAAGGGACTGATGATGATGATGACCGAGTGATTAGACATAGTTTAATACCCAAAGACAAGAGTGACCCAATGTGGAACATACACGCCTGCCAGGTCACTTAAAGGTATTCTTATGTTGTTTGTTGAACCGGTGAGTCCATACAAAAGAGATTCAGAAAAATTCTACAATCCTAAGATTACACATTTGTCCTGCACAATTGAAGGCCGCCGTAATCAAGTGTATGCTTCAGGTTTGTTACCTTATCAACACTACGATGAGATCACAAAGTATTTTGCGGGTGGAAGGATTAGAGATAAACCTGCAAACATTGTGTGCAAAGATCTACATCTGTATGACGTTAGGATCGGACAATACCTTACAAACAAATACACACTTTGGCTAGACCTTCGTAGTACAGATGATGATTATCTTCATGGGTCAGGACAAACTGTTGAGAACGGCAGTGATGGAATAACAATCCAGATACAAAAAAAGGTTGAAAAAGCCGAAGCCATAAATATATATTTGTACCTGATATATGACGCACAACTCAACATACAAGACAGTAGACTAAGTGGACACATATATTAAAATTATATTGTGTATTAAAATGAACCGGAGCTTGATGACCCTTGACCCACTCTGTGGATTATTTTGTGGTGCCACAGGGTGTGGGAAAACTGAATTTGTTCTTAACCTATTACAAACAAGATACATCCACCATTTTGAAAACATTGTAATATTTTGTCCTACTATTAAACACAACAAAGCTTATCACAACCGTTTATTCATTTGGACTGACAACAACATTTACTTAGTTGACCCTGAAAAGAAACTGAATGACTACCTACAATATTTTTATAAGCAATTTGAAGGACAGTCAACTTTGTTTATTGTTGATGACTGCTCAGCAGAGAAAGACATTGTCAAAAAGAGAAACACTCTAGCAGAACTTGCTTTCAGTGGTAGACACGCAAACGTCAGTGTATGGATTCTCACTCAGAAATATAATGCTGTACTGAAAGATTTTCGTGAACAGTTAAAGTTTATCTGTTTGTTTTACTGTAAGGATCGTGACAGCTTTGAAGACTGTCTCAGAGAAAATGATGTCATCCCAAATAAGCATGAACGTGATGATGTAAAAAATAAACTGAAATCAACTAAGCATCTAAAGCTCATTTTAAAGACAGATCAGCCCACAGGGTATGGGTTAGTAAATTGATGTAAATTAATTTATACATTTGTTTGTCCAATAAAAATGACAGACGGACAAATCATACAGGTGCTTGATCTCACACACCTTTTCAAAGATGTTATGCACTTTACTGACTTAATATCACCCAAACAGACTTACATAAGCCTTTCAGCACCATCAGAAATATATTCTACATATAGTGTGACTTTGGATTATGTCGATGAGCATCCAGATGTGGAGTGCATGACAGTTGATTTAAAGACACCTACTTTTAAAGTTGATGATGATACCAACTATGGTTGGTTAGGAGAAGTTTGTTATAGCATATTTAAGCAACTACACAAACTAAATGTTTATATTGACAGTGTTACAGTTAATAAAGTGGTATTACACAAGGTGAGCAAGCAGAGCCAGCGGTAATATTTTTTATTTTATTATTTTGTCGGTCAAATAAAAATGACGGACAATTCACAAAGCCCTGGCCCATCAAACCCTGGCTCATCTGGTTTAAGAAACGTGTTTCACACAACAAACTTGCCTATATCTAATACTAATAATGTCTATGAATCAATAGAAAACTCTTTTTCTGTCATACAAGATAATCTTCTTACAGGCAGTGTGAAGATTCAGATTGTTGCTAAAATAGAATTTACTAGAGTAGACGGTGAAGTGATTGTATCGTATATATCAACAAGACAACACACAGTTAACACAAGAAGAGAATTGGAGAACGTGTTTAGAGACAGACTATTACCTGACTTCCTCCAAGCAATTGACAGTGCAAAAATGAAGGGGTCTGGTTGGCACAAAGGACATGTACATGAACTACAATTAAAGCAGTCAAGGTATCATCCTATACTAGGTAAATCGTGGCTACCACTGCCAACAGAGGTTGCAAACAAAAAGGCTGTTGTTAACATACAGAACAATGACAATTTTTGTTTCATGTGGTGTGTGCTTGCTAAACTACACTTTGTAAAGTCAAAACCTGAACGTGTATCTAACTATATCAAATTTGTAAATGAACTCAACTTCAGTGACATTGAGTTCCCTGTTAAAATAGAGGACATAGACTTGTTTGAAAAACTAAATCCTGGTATATCTGTAAATGTGTATGTGTGGGATAATGAATCTGAGAACAAGTTACAACCAATTAGAGTGTCCACAATTGCACCAACATATGGGCAGTCAGAAGATAGACATGTTGATATGTTGCTAATCGGTCCTACCGGTGATGACAATAACTTTCACTACACAATTATCAGAAATATGTCACGTCTAATTCATGGACATACAACAAAACACAATGGCAAACAGGAAGTTTGTAAAAAATGTTTACAAAGATTCTCCTCTATTGCAGTGGCACACAAACATGTTTTACACTGTAGATCAGCTGATGACATACAAACTGTACTTAAGTACCCTGATCCTGGTAGTCAAGTGTATTTTAAGAACTATGGGAATCAGCAAAAGTTGCCGTTTGTAGTGTATGCAGATTTTGAATCATTGGTTGTACCATATGAAGGTCCTGTTCCAGAGTCATTACCAAAGACTATAAAACTCAGTGATCAAGTGGTGTGTTCTTTTGGATACATTCTTGTTAGGTCAGACGGTCTTCATTCAGAGCCTGTTATCTACAGGGGTGAAAATGCAGCATGTTTGTTTTTAACAGAAATGAGACATCTGTATAGTCAGGTAGTACAATATCTCACAACATGTCAGATGCCTCTGGTGATGACAGAAGAAGACAAACTAAAATTTGATACAGCTGTGACTTGTTGGATTTGTGAACAGCCTTTAGGGGGTGATAAAGTTCACGACCACGATCACATAACTGGACGTTACAGAGGTTGATTGATTGATTGTACATTGCTTAACGTCCCGACAGCAACAAGGCTTTCTCAGGACGTGCCTGCACTGCTTGTGAAAAAATAAAAAAGAAACAGAACATTGAATGTATGTCGCCAGCCGGTCAAATACGTTAAATAAACCTAACACATGGGGCCTAAATAAAGCTAAGACCATTTAGCAACACACATCCAATATCAAGAGCTACAGGCAGTGCAGACAGTAGGGAGAGTTTTAAAAAGGCAAATACAGGTGAATGGACAAAGGGTAGACAGAAACACATGCCCCAGAATAGAGAGAAAAACCCACCCTGTGGGGCTGACCAGGGTGACCCTGGGAACTAAAAAATACCTAACCCCACCCAAGTCCCCCAGGGCAGACCCGGGTGGGGTACGTTACAGAGGTGCTGCACATAACAATTGTAACTTGTTATTTGTTATTAAAAACAGATCCTAAGACATACAAGTTACCAATCTTTTTCCACAATCTGAAGGGATATGATTCACACATTATCATGCAGGCTGTAGATGAGTCGTACAAAAACATTAGTTGTATTGCCCAGACAACTGAGAAATACTTAACTTTTAGGTTAGATAAATTAGCATTTTATGACTCCATGCAACATTTGTCTTTAGGTCTTGCTAGTTTGGCAGAAGGACTGACTGAGTATCCAATAACGAGTAAATATTTTGAACCAGACTTGGTTAAGAAAGGTGTTTATCCGTATGAGTACATCAGTGAGTGGGTTGTGTTTGAGGAAACAAGACTGCCACCAAAAGAGAAATTTTATTCTACACTAACTGGAAAAGGTATTTCTGACTCTGAATATCAACATGCACTTGATGCGTGGGATAAGTTAGGATGTCAGACAATTGGTGACTACCATGACCAGTACTTGAAAGCTGACGTTTGTTTGCTAGCAGACGTATTTGAAAGTTACCGTGAGAAGGGTTTGTTACACTACAAACTTGACCCTGCCTGTTACATAACTAGTCCTGGCATGATTGATTGATTGATTGATTGTACATTGCTTAACGTCCTGACAGCAACAAGGCTTTCTCAGGACGTGCCTGCACTGCTTGTGAAAAAAAAACAAAAAAACAACAGAACATTGAATGTATGTCGCCAGCCGGTCAAATACGTTAAATAAACCTAACACATGGGGCCTAAATAAAGCTAAGACCATTTAGCAACACACATCCAATATCAAGAGCTACAGGCAGTGCAGACAGTAGGGAGAGTTTTAAAAAGGCAAATACAGGTGAATGGACAAAGGGTAGACAGAAACACATGCCCCAGAATAGAGAGAAAAACCCACCCTGTGGGGCTGACCAGGGTGACCCTGGGAACTAAAAAATACCTAACCCCACCCAAGTCCCCCAGGGCAGACCCGGGTGGGGTGGTCCTGGCATGACATGGGATGCATTTTTGAAATCCAGTAAGATATCTATAGACCTGTTGTCTGATCGTATGATGGGAGAAATGGTGGAACGTGGATTGAGAGGTGGGATAAGTATTGCAGCGAACAATTATGCCAGAGCCAACAATAAATATCTGGACGGTCATGGTGACCTTGGGTTTGACCCCTCAAGGTCAAGGTCATTCATTACGTACCTTGACGCTAATAACCTTTATGGGTTCGCGATGTGTGAGTTATTGCCCTTGAAAAACTTTTGTCTGCATGATTTGTCACAGTATGATGTAACAGAGTCAGGGTTAACTAACAATATTATGAATCTTGACCGAAACGACGCGAAGGGTTGGATCTTTGAAGTCGACCTAGAGTACCCTCACCACCTACATGATTATCACAATGATTATCCGTTGGCTGTTGAGAAAATGAGTATGACAGGAAAAAAAGAAGACACTAAACTTGTACCAAATCTGAATGACAAATTCAATTACGTTTGCCACTACCGCTTGTTACAGTTTTACATCAGACACGGGTTAGTACTAAAGAAAGTTCACAGAGGAATTCAATTTGATCAGAGTGCTTTCATGAAAGATTATATAATGAAGAACACAACCCTTCGTGCCAGAGACGGCAACACTGCATTTGACAAAGACTTCTTTAAGCTTATGAACAATGCCTGTTTTGGCAAGACAATGGAAAATCCTCATCACCTCAACGATGTGAGACTGGTAACAACTGAATTGGGTGCAATTAAACTCACAGGTAAGCCACAGTACACAGGGTACAAAGAGTTTCATTCATCATTGTATGCTGTGTCACTCAAAAAAAAGATTGTTAAACTGGACAAGCCAGTATTCATTGGTATGGCAATTCTTGAGTTGTCAAAACTGTTGATGCTTGAATTTTATTATGATTACCAAGTATCCTGAGTGTCGTCTGCTATACACCGACACTAACTCTATGATCATTGATGTGTGTACTGAAGACTTTTATGAAGACATGAAAACAGAGTTACACATGTATGACACGTCTGACTACCCTAAGGATTATCCACTGTTTAGCACACAAAACAAGAAAGTGCCTGGAAAGTTTAAGGATGAACTAAATGGTGTGCCAATAGTTGAGTATGTTGGACTGAGATCAAAAATGTATTCTATACTGCACCAGAAGGGAAGTCAGTCCAAAGCCAAAGGAATTAAAAAAACAGCAATAAAAAATAAAGACATACGTCATGAACATACAAGCAAGTGTTAGACGGTGCATTGATGCCTGATTATCCAAACAAGTCACTGAGATCAAACAAACATAATCTTGAAATGATCCAAACACATAAGAAATCACTTGCAGTTGGGGACACGAAAAGAGTGTTTCACAGTAAGGAAAAGGCTTATGCACCTGGACATTACAGGCTCAAGTTATCTGAAGACATTTGTGATGAACTGGTTGATGAATTAATTGACGACTTAGTTACTGAAATGAGTAACGGTGTCTGGGGGAATAATCTGTAATTCTTCTCTGACAAATGCCCTCTGGGGTGCAGGCTCATACAGGTAATATATTGTTGCGTCAGGACCGGGAATTATTTTTTTTATATTGTGTACAGACGTTGACCAGATGGGGTCTGTTGCCCTGCGTCTGTCGTCATTCTCAGCTTCCCCTGGTTGATATAAATATCTCACCTGTTTGGTAAATAAACTCGTGTCTGGTGCCGGGGTTGGGGTTGGGGTTGGTCCTGTTTTTGGGTCTGTAATTGTTTTCAATTTAATAGCATCAGCAGGTTTTGGGTGTCCTTCGTTATTCATTGCTTTTATCACATGTGGTAATCGCTTAACCCACTCAGTGTTACGGGTGTCATGCATGAGTTCCTTAGAATACTGGTAACTGAAAAGTCTCTCTGACAACTGTTTGTTAAAGTTCTCTACAATTGCCTGTGATCTGTGCACACCTGGAATGCCTCGTCTGACCAGTACACCATGCTTAGCAAATAACTGATTAACTGCGCCCTTAAATTCAGATCCGTCATCAACTTGTACAAGTCTGGGGTATCTTAAAGGGCCTCGACTATATATTTTTGTTAAAGCAGTAGCAACTGTACTGGCTGTTTTGTCAGATATGGGTTCAGCGTCTTTATACCTTGAAGCTATGTCAACGACAGTCAAAGCGTACTTGTATCGTTTCTTTCTTATTGTGTCATGTGGTAAGAACAAAAGGTCCATTTGGTGTGTGTCATTTGGGGTAGTGTTCTCAAAATGAGGCCTTGTTATTTTTCTTGGAGCAGGAAGATATATCTGCCAAATTACCTGTCTCTGTAACCATTGTTTGACTTGATTAAGTGTTATATCTCCGCCCACAGCGGCATGTAATTTCTGAATAGCTGTTGCTCCTTTCCAGTACCCTGATGGGGAGTAATATATTTTCGATAGTTTATTTTCGGCTGCCATTTTTTCTAGCAATGAAAACTCCTGTAAAATAAACAAATGTCATTCCCACTAAAACAAAGATTATCTCTCCATTTCTTTGTTGTGTGCTTGGTTTGTAATAGTCACTTAGTTTTGGTTTCGGGATAGACATGTCTTCACCTGTGACAAGAAAATATTCCCTGATTGCTTCGTCTGTATTTGAAAACGTATGTTGTGCGTGGCCTTCAAGCCTGAGTTTTTCATTGATGAAATCAAGTTTCTCAATTCTTTGCTTCTCATAATCCTGTTCTGCCTGTGCTAATTTTTCTGACGCTTCATTGTGACGTTTCATTTCTTCTGCAGATTCCTCTCTACCCATTTTTGAAAAGAGATAATTAGAGCCACTGAATGCCAGAGCATTAACAACTGCCCCACCAATCATAATAGCTATCGTCGCCATATTTATTTTATTTACATAGAAACATTTTCGGGAATAATTCCTTGCTTGACAAGAAAATCTTTTGTCGCAATCGACGCTGTGACAACTACAATTAGCTTAGCGCCTTCTTCGAAATCTAATCTACTGAGGTCTGCTGATTTCATTTTGAGTAGACTTTTTCCCAGCATAGAATAAGCTACTGCTAATCCGCTGATTATGGCAGAGTGATAGACAAGGTTCATTATGTTCTTTGTGTCGCTCATTTTCTAATACAAGAAAAATTAAAATAATATTTTTATTTACTGCATATAAAATGGGTCAACGGCTTTGGATGTTACTGGTAATGAGGCGACTTCTGGTTTTGTTTTTGGAGTGTCTGATTTTTTGGTCACTGTACGAGTCTGTGGTTTGTATTTTTTGTATAATTGATAACCTACGTAACCAAATCCGACAACAAATCCGGCAACTATATATTTTGTTGTTTGAGGTTCGGGGTCAGGGTCAGACTTAGTTGTTTGTCTCTCACTTTGATGAGGGTGTGTTGATCCTGATGGTAGTGACAGTGGTCCTGACGGTGTTGACACCTGGTTAGTTACATGAGTCTTTTCTGTTTGTGTTTGAAGCTGTAATTTTTTTTGCCTGTTCCATTCGGCTAATCTTTTTCCTGCATCAACGCGGCCTGGACTTTTAGCCTTAGTCACAGTTTGAACCTGCGTCAAAACTGGACTGGGGTTCGGTTGTGGAGTCGTCTGGGTTTCGTCCATTTTCTTCTGCAGTAAAATTTATTTTCGAAAAATCAATATGACTCCCGGTAACAAGCAATGTTACGACAGGTGCAAGGTAATTTCCAAACTTGTAAAACATGACACATGCTAATTTGCCAATTGAACTTGAAACAATAGGATTGCTTTCAAGGTCTTGTGATAGACTGTCACTATCCACAGGTAGAAAGTGACTCACTGCTTTTGTGTATAGGCATACTAGAGATCGACTTAAATCACGAGTCATTAGTGAAGCGATGTGGTTTTCATATTTTGAATGAAGCTTGATTAGCTCGTCAGTGGTGAGAGATTCAATATCCTCTGTCATGTATTGTTTTCCGAGATAAGTCTTTGATTTGCCTGACACAACTACAGAAAGAAGGCGCTGTTTTTTCGAGTCTAAGTCTTTGTTTTCTACAGCATTAATATCATTTAGAAGAAGTAATTCGTCTTGATTCATTTTATAATAAAAAATATTAATTTTAATGACATTGATTTTGGAAACCTTTATTTTACTGAAAAAAATAAGGAGAAACCTAGAAAAACGGGCGGCGCGAAGGCGTGGTAATATGTGGTCCAAAAATCCTGGAATTTTGGGATAGATATAAATTGTCCAAAACCACCCATAGTTCCTTTCTCTCTCCGAGAAAATGCCAACGTTAAAGTTCGCGACTGACGACGGACGGATCACTGGCCCCAAACATAGACTCACGTTTGCTTTGCATGTGAGCCAAAAATTAGCAGCCTTAGAACAGAACAGAACAGAACAACGTTTATTGTCGAGGGGCCCATTGGGGCCAAAGGACACAGAGGGATCGGACTTAACTATCATGTACATTACTTTTTTATCATTCTTTAAGCTCGTTCAGTCCACAAGGAATTTTGCACTTTTCTCTCGGCAGTAAGTCAGTTCATCGTTCATCGCGCGGCGTCTATGTTGGTGCAGTACCGTCCGTATTATTCCTGTGAGCGCCGGTGAATTTCGTGCGGTCCGTGGCTCCGTCCGGTCTTGTAGCGTCTCCGACGGTCCGGGGCGTGAAAAAGAAGAGAGAGGAATACGCAGTATCCATGCTGTTTGGTCGTTACGTTTCTCTCCTTTACGGAGAAGCAGTCAAATACAAACTTTGCTAGAGTGCATTGTGCATCCTTTTTCACTAGTAGTTGACTTGGCTTATGGCAGTCTGTACTTGTAACTAGCTGGGTTCTGAGCTGATTATATAAACTACAATCGTCTAGCAAGTGAATTTCGTCCTCTACTACTCCGCACGCGCGACATAGTCTATGTTCCCGAGGTGTGTTTGTATACCTGCCTCTTTCCACTTCTAACACTTACTCGCAACTTCGTTAGGGCTTGTTTGTGTTTTCGTATTTTTGTGTAAATAAGATAGCTTTGTATTCCGTATTTATCAGTTGCTTTGTTATAGAATGTCAGTCTAGATGTGTTGTTCCGCTTAATTTTGTTCCAATATCTAATGTACTGCTCTTCTAGTTTTCTATGGAGGGCTGTTTTAAGTGAAGTTCCCCTGAATGTACACTGGTTATCCCCTCTTTCTCTCTTGGCTGGACTTCGCGAACGAAGATTTTATAGGAGTTGCCCACGACGTCTGCAGGCTTGTTCGTGGCTGCGGAGGCCAATCCGGGACAGGCAGGTTCGACCGCAGTGGCTGCAGGGGAAGGTATGGCCAGAGTTCTGAGTTGCGGCATCTCTGTTCTTTCTCCTGAGCCGCTTGTCCTTAAGGCTAGCTCTGCGAGAGTCCTCAAAGGAGACAGCTGCCTTGTAAATAGTGGAGCGCCAGGTGTCACGGTCCACAGCAAGCGAAGACCACTGGTGGTGGTCGATTTGGCAGGCACTAAGTGACTTCTTGAGACAGTCTTTGTATCTCTTCTTTGGTGCCCCTCTGTCACGGTGTCCAGTAGCAAGCTCGCCGAACAGGGTGATCTTTGGTAGGCGATGATCCTCCATCCTGGAGACATGCCCCGCCCAGCGGAGCTGTGTCCGCAGCAGCAAAGCCTCGATGCTCACGGTTTCAGCCTGTTCAAGGACCTCGACATTGGTGACATAGTCACTCCAGTGAATGCCCAGGATGGTACGCAGGCAGCGCTGGTGGAAGCGTTCGAGGAGTCGTAGTTGGCTGCGGTAGAGGGCCCAGGACTCGGAACCATACAGCAGGGTGGTGAGGACCACAGCTCTGTACACGCTGATCTTGGTGCCTGTTTTCAGCTGTTGATTGTGCCACACCCGCTTGAAAAGTCGCCCGAAAGCGCTGTTCGCTTTTGCCAGCCTGCTGTCAAGCTCCTTGTCCAGCTTGGCGTCCGACGTGATAATGCAGCCAAGGTAAGTAAACTGGTGCACTGACTTTAGTTCAGACTCGCCGATGGTGATGTGAGGAGGGCGATACACTGTCTTGGGTGCCGGCTGATGGAGGACCTCTGTCTTTTTCAGACTGACCTCGAGTCCAAAGAGCTGGGCAGCGTCTGCGAAGCAGGACGTGATGCGCTGCAGGGCTCTCTCTGTGTGTGCAACGAG
Organism: Semisulcospira habei; assembly: GCA_036245525.1. Lineage (NCBI taxonomy): Eukaryota > Metazoa > Mollusca > Gastropoda > Semisulcospiridae > Semisulcospira > Semisulcospira habei. The sequence goes on from BTPG01000005.1 coordinate 9,253,423, forward strand.
GGCAGCATCATCAGCAAAAAGCAGCTCACGGATCAATTGGTCTAGGGTTTTCGTGTGGGCCTGCAGTCGTCTGAGGTTGAACAGGCTGCCATCGAGACGATACCTGATGTACACTGCATCGTCATCATCGAGGTCCACTGTGGCCTGCTTCAACATCATGCTAAAAAAGATGGTGAAGAGGGTCGGTGCCAGCACGCAGCCCTGCTTTACGCCGTTGAGAATGGGGAATGGTTCTGAGAGGTCATTGTTGAGTCTGACCTGACCTTGCTGGTCCTCGTGTAGCTGGACAATCATGTTGAGGAACTTTGGGGGACAGCCAAGTCGCTCCAGGATCTGCCACATGCCTTGCCTGCTCACAGTGTCGAACGCTTTTGTTAGGTCGACAAACGTTACGTACAGCCCTTTGTTCTGCTCGCGGCACTTCTCCTGTAGCTGTCTCAGCACAAAGACCATATCGGTGGTGCTCCTGTTTGCTCTGAAGCCACACTGGCCCTCTGGGAGTTGGTCTTCAGCGATGGCAGGTACCAGCCGATTCAGGAGCAGCCTTGCAAGGATTTTTCCAGCAATGGACAGCAGTGTAATTCCCCGATAGTTGGAACAGTCAGACTTCTCACCTTTGTTCTTGTACAGGGTGATAACGACTGCATCACGGAGATCCTTTGGTAGTGTTCCTTCCTCCCAGCAGCAGAGAAAGAGGTCATGGAGCTTGTTGTGCAGTGCTGTGCCTCCATGTTTCCAGATCTCTGGCGGTATTCCATCAATGCCTGCTGCTTTGCCACTCTTGAGCTGGTGGATGGCTGTGAGGGTCTCTTCAGCGGTGGGCGGTTCGTCCAATTCAACTTTTACTGGGAGCTGGTTACTGGTTTTCCCACACGTGGCGAAAACCCAGTGAGCAAAGAATTTGTCTTGTGAAAGCAACCCACTGGGCGGTGGTCTCGAGCTGTTCGTGATACGCTTGTTTGAGGTAGAAGGTGCTGTCAGAGTTTAGCATGTGAAGCCAAAAACCTATCACTTGGACCGATACTCTGATGCTCACAGGGAACTGTCCGATCTCAGCTAGGGCCGGAATATTCATAGCTTTTTTGTGGATGCCTAAGATGGACTTAGCAAATTTCCGTTGGATGCACTCGCGAGGCATTTGTCCCTGATGATGATGATGATGATGATGATGATGATGTCCACTTGTAATGCGCATCCACTCCATGCTAGCAGCATGCTCAGGGCGCAAATAAATAAAGAAATAAATAAGATTTTTAAAAAATAAATTAAAAAAAACACACGCAACTTTTGGTGCACAGTAGTCCTAGAATTAAAAGTCAGGAAAGAGTTGGGTTTTGAGGTGCCCCCTGAAGGTGCCAAAGCAGTCAATGTCCATCAAGGATTGTGGTAGTCCATTCCACAGCCTAGGTCCGCAGTGTGAAAATGCCCGGAAACCAAGTCGCTTCTTTGTGTGGCTTTCAACACTTGGGGTGCAAAGTTTGGACCGGACAGCGAACGGAGCTGCCTCGGAGGGTTATGGAGTGGGACTATTTCCTGGAGGTACTCTGGTGAGTCTGGGTCATTTATAGACTTGTGGCACAAAGTGAGAATCTTGTGATCAATTCTTTGCTTGACTGGAAGCCAGTGCAACTGCTTAAGGACTTCATGCAGTAATCGAAGAGGCCACTCAGGTCACTGTCCATATTATTTGCCTTTAGTGTGAAAGGGAACCATACTTCTGATGCATATGTTGCGACAGGGACCACTAGAGAGTCAAACAGTTGCTTTATCGTTTTAGTATATAGGTTTTGTTTGAATAATGAGCGTTTAAGGGTATGAGCGGCTTTGCTGGCTTGTTTCCCAAGGTGGTCACAGATAAAAATGTGTATCAAAGAATTAGGTCAAAATGAAATAAAATCAGCTTCCTTTGTCAATATATTTATTTTCACCAGTGACAGTCTTTAGAATCCTAAACACTGATTCACAAAGTTTCAAAATCCCAGAAAGCTATAATCTTTTGGTGTACCTGTCCCCCAATTATTTATAACTAAACAGCAAAATCAGCACATCAAAGGAGTTGGGTCAGTTTGCACTGAGTGTTCTTAGAGTGGGCCAGACAAATATGTTTTAGCAAAGATGTACACTATATTCAGTTTTTGGAGGAAAAAAAATCATGTAGATTAGAACGGCCTTAACATGGATGCTGGAGTTATTTATGATCTGGCAGGAGTGCTACTCTTGAACTGAAAAAAAAAACCGGGAGAAGAATAACAAAACAGTAATTAGACAACACCAAAACAAAACTCGAAAAAACTGGCTATGAAATCAGTAGTGTCCACAGTACCACCAATCCTTAATACTATAAGTCAGAACAACAGTAATAATACTACGTAGGTGTGCAAGTTAGATTCGCAATCTTGCTACCATCTGTCAAAAAAAAAACCCTGATTTTGTGATACAGTGAATGTGTACCGCAAACAAACATACACAAAATGTCAGACAAATTCACCTTGCATAACGAAATATTCATCTCGCATACGCAAAAACTTCAACATCTAGCGGTGGGCACCCAACAACTCTGTACACAAGCAAAACGTAAATTGCGCGTACGCTATCTGCCACAACAAATGCGCCACGCGAGGAAAAACACGTCGACACTCGTTGTCTTCCACACAGTGGTGTTAATGACTTAGTGCACTAAGAGCACTAATGACATCTTTGGAAAGAGAAGACAAACCTTATCACAATGTAAAATGTTTTCGTTCAAAGTCAAATTATTTGCATTCGGAGAGGGTTGAAAAACAGGTAAATATAGCGCTCTCAGCACGTTGGCCCTGTGCAGAACGTCAACTCACTGTGTAGTAGCAGTATACGTGAGCTCTCTACTTTTTCATTAATTACAGTGAAATTAGAGTCTATATCAGCTGTAAATATTGTCTCCGGTGTTCTTTAATCTGGATTCTGTATCTGCAGATCAGATATAATTTTAATTTAATTTTTTTTTATTGCCTGTAATCGCTGCAATGGGTTTGCCACATGATTACTAATATGTCACTGACCCATAGAATAAGCAAATTTTAAAAAGAAAATTTAGCCTCAAGATGTGATGGGTTAAGGTGGCACATGGCGTGCAAAATTATCACTTTTTTAAAAATTCAAAACATTGTTCGAAAACTGCTTGACCTATTATTCTCAAATTTGGCACATAAAACAAAGACAGCATAATGAATGTTCACATCAAGTTTAATCATCCTAGCTCATATAATTCATAAGTTATGACATAATCACTGAAAAATATGGGTAGCGATTTTGTCCCCGACACCATGACATAATGAGCAGCCTGTTCACCATCTAAAATGGTTTGAGATAAAGGAAAAGGATTATATTACACAATAAAGCATAACTGTCCTTGTGATGCATGGAAATGTCTTTGGTCATGTGTCATATTGTTGCCAAGAAAATAAATTTATAGCACTTGATTTATATGACTTGATCAACTTAATGGATCACAGAAAGTACTAAAGGTACAATTTTCTAACTAGTCTTATTGTGTTCAGCAACTATTTTTATATCTGTGTGCAAAATTTCAGCTTGATATCTTTATCCAAAGCAACATTTTTTTCAGGGGGGGGGGGGAAATCTGTTGCAAAAAAAATGAATTTTTCTCTAAAATGTATTTTTTTCGAAAAAATACTTGCCGATGACATTACTGTCAGGAAGAATCTACTAGCTCACGCAATTTTAGCCTAGGGACCCGTTGTGCTCCCACACAACCCGGGAGGCACTCAGGGATCACAAAAACAGGGTCATGAGTAGTCTCCCGTGCCCATCCGGTCCCGTACCGCGTGGCGTGCCAAACCAGTCATGATACTTAGCTCACCAGCGGCAAGCGGGGCAGGTGGGAGGGTCGTCCGAGTAATGTCATCGGTAAGTATTTTTCGAAAAAATACATGTTAGAGAAAAATTCATTTATTTCTTCAAAAACATTACTGATGACATTACTGTCAGGAAGAATTGCGAAACGGAGGAGGGTGCCGCTAAACAGCGCCAGAACACCGCCGGAGGGACTGACTTAGGCACACCCCCGGTCCTGATCGCAAACTCCCGAAATTTTAGTTAAGTAGTACCTATGGCGCCACCGGCGCCGGGAGGGAGTGTTGCGCCGCGGCGATGTCCCCCACAAGGGCGAGGTTGTCTCGCTGGCCTGCCAGATCCCGGAGGTAGAAGCGGGCGAAGGTTGACTCTGCCCGCCAGCCTACTGCGGCCACGATGTCTTTGACAGCACAGTTGCGGTCGAATGCGACGCTCGTAGCCATGGCTCTAACCTCGTGTGCGCGGATTCTAAACCTCTTAGCTCCCTGCGGGGAGAGGTCCTGGTAGGCAGACCGTATAACCCAGCGCAGCCAGGAAGATATGGTCTGGGCGGTAATGTCAGCTTTGCCTGTAGTCAGTGGTGGCAGAAAGAAGCGAGACCGTTCTCTCCGGACGGGCTTGGATCGGCGAAGATAGATTCGCAGGGCGCGCACTGAATCTTGCTGCCTGGTCTCCCGAGTAAAATTAACTCCCTTCAGCGGCCGAATGGTGATGACCTGGGGAGCAGTCAATGGGGGCCGATTCTTGGCAAGGAAGGAAGGGTCGGTGAGTAACTGCACAGAGCCGTCCGTCCGGAACTGCAGGCAGGCAGGGTGTGTTGAAAGCGCGTGTAGCTCGCTTACTCGTGCCGCCGTGGCGAGGGCCAACAGGAAGCAGGTCTTCCGCGTCACATCTGCGAACCGGGCCAAGGACAGCGGTTCAAACCTGTCGGAATTAAGCCAGGTCAGCACCCAGGGTAGGTCCCAGCGTGGAATCAGGGATCGGGAAACTGGACGCTGCAGGTCAAAGTGCATCACGAGGTCGGCGAGGTCTTTGCAATCGCCGGGATTCGGGCGGCCGAGGTGTCTGTAAGCGTCCGCAATCATGGACAGGTATCCTCTGATTGTGATGGGAGCCAAGCCTTGGTCGCCAAAGAGCCAGAGGAAGAAGTCAGCGAGCTGGGGAGTAGTCAGTTCGGTGGGGGAGAGTTGCTGGTCAGCGCACCAGGACCGTAGTACTCGCCACTTTCCCTCGTAGACGCGTCTGGTTGAGGGTCTGCGGGCTGTAGCGATTGCTTCCACTGCTGCACTCGAGAAGCCTCTTGCGGTGAGGGCTTGCCGCACAATCTCCAGGCGTGAAGGAGAAGCCGTTCCGGGCACGGGTGGAACAGCGGCTGGCGCGGTTGCTTGAGCATCGTGCTCGGGGTGGGCAGCAGCAGAGGGGGGTCCGTGACAAGACTGAGCAGGTCGGGGGTCCAAGATCTGTTCCAGGAGAACGGGGCTACCAGCAACAAAACCGCCGTGCATCCACTGAGCTTGAGCAGGACTTTGGGGATGAGAACCGTCGGGGGATAGGCGTAAGCGACGAGTCCCACGGAATGGAGAGCGCGTCGACTGCCCAGGCTAGGGGGTCTGGGATCGGGGAGACGAAGAGGGGAAGCTGGTGGTTCCACCTCGTCGCGAAGAGGTCGATCATCGGTGTCTCCGAGTGAGCGCAAATCATCCGAAAGATGTCCGGTCGTAGCGTCCATTCCGTGTGAAGTAACTGGCCGCGTCGTGAGAGGGAATCGGCCAAAACATTCAGGTGTCCTGGAATGTGTCGTTGTTACGTGGTGGAGTCGTAGTCGTAGTATGATAAACACACCAGACGCACGCACGTAAGGTTCTTTTAAATAAACTTCGTTCAGCTGCAACCCGTCACACGTGGCTTAAGGATGTAGACAATACTGGAGTAACAGTTCCAACAATATTTTAATTCAGCGATGCGATCTCCACACAATGCATTCCCAAATGCACCAACACTGATACAATGTCTCCTCTGAAAATGTCAACACTGGCGACACAAAGTTCTTCATACAACGTACACCACCGTTACGCTGCGTCTCTCACAATGTACACCCTATACGGGCCACGTACCTACGATAAACTGTGTGTCCCTACAACTGACAATGCATCACAATGTACACACGTGCTTCCTAGCACCAATTTTTATAGTAGTACCGACTTTCCAGAATAATCTAACGAAATCACTCAACGCAACCAATCAGAACGGAACACGTAACTAAAACTCATAAACATTAATTAAAAAAAAGAACTTTCTAGACTAAACTACACTGGTCTACAAAATTCGACTGCTCATTTCAGATCCTATTTTGGGAAATCCCGGCGCGTTATGACATCTCACAGAAGTATGCTGGAACGTCCGAACCATGCTCGACAAAGCAGACAGCGGACGCCCTGAACGTCGCTCCGCCCTCATTGCCCATGAATTGCGGAGGTTAAACATCGACATCGCCGCGCTCAGCGAAGTACGCCTTCCGGACGAAGGCAGCCTCCAAGAACTTGGTGCTGGGTACACCCTCTACTGGTCAGGCAGGCCTGCATCAGAAAGACGGCTTTCAGGCGTGGGTTTCATGGTCAAGACATCCATTGCGACTAAGCTGGAAAACCTACCAACGGGCCACTCAGACCGCATCATGTCCATGCGCCTCCCACTGAGACACCAGCAGCACGTCACCCTTCTCAGTGTGTACTCCCCAACCCTCCTGGCAGAGCCTGCTGAAAAGGACAAGTTTTACACTGACCTGCGCAGCCTCCTACAGAGTACCCCTGCAGACGACAAAGTCATCATCCTTGGCGACTTCAACGCCAGAGTGGGCCAGGACTCTGAAGCCTGGAAAGGAGTCCTCGGCAAGCATGGCGTGGGGAACTGCAACGACAATGGCCGCCTACTATTGGAGTTCTGTGCGGAGCAGCAACTGGTCATCACCAACACTACTTTTCAGCAAAAGGACAGTCGAAAGACCACCTGGATGCATCCTCGCTCCAAGCACTGGCACCTTATCGACTATATCCTAGTGCGTCAGAGGGACCGCAGTGACGTCCTCCTCACCAGAGTGATGCCCAGCGCAGAGTGCCACACTGACCACCGCCTTGTCCGCTGCAAACTCAGGCTCCACTTCAAGCCAAAACCCAAGAAATGGGGGCCCCCCAAGAAAAAGCTTGATGTTGCCAGCCTTCAGCGTGACGATGTGAAAGCTGCCTTTCAAACAGATTTACAGCGCAGGCTCAAAGACACAGCGGACCCAGTAGACTCCTCCCCTGAAACACTTTGGGAACAACTGAAAACTGCTATTGCAAAATCCTCTGCAGAAGTCTTGGGTTTCGCCAGAAAGAAGAACAAAGACTGGTTTGACGAAAACGATGTAGAGATCCAGGAACACCTAGCAAAAAAAAAGAGCCGCCCATCAGGCCCACCTAGCCCAGCCTTCCTGCCCTGTGAAGAAGTCTGCCTTCCGCCTCGTCTGCAGCAGTCTCCAGCGCAAGCTCAGAGATCTCCAGAATGAGTGGTGGACCAGACTTGCACAGAGGACCCAGCTTTGTGCTGACAATGGTGACTACAGGGGCTTCTACGAAGCACTGAAAGCAGTGTATGGCCCCAGGCACCTGGTACAAAGTCCCCTGCGAAGCGCGAATGGCCAGGCACTCCTCACAGATAATACCTCCATCTTGAACCGCTGGTCGGAATACTTTCAGAGCCTCTTCAGCGCTGAGCGCACTGTTCAAGAAGCAGTCGTCCTACAAATCCCACACCTCCCAGTAAAGGTTGAATTGGACGAACCGCCCACCGCTGAAGAGACCCTCACAGCCATCCACCAGCTCAAGAGTGGCAAAGCAGCAGGCATTGATGGAATACCGCCAGAGATCTGGAAACATGGAGGCACAGCACTGCACAACAAGCTCCATGACCTCTTTCTCTGCTGCTGGGAGGAAGGAACACTACCAAAAGATCTCCGTGACGCAGTCGTTATCACCCTGTACAAGAACAAAGGCGAGAAGTCTGACTGTTCCAACTATCGGGGAATTACCCTGCTGTCCATTGCTGGGAAAATTCTTGCAAGGCTGCTCCTGAATCGGCTGGTACCTGCCATCGCTGAAGACCAACTCCCAGAGGGCCAGTGTGGCTTCAGAGCAAACAGGAGCACCACCGATATGGTCTTTGTGCTGAGACAGCTACAGGAGAAGTGCCGCGAGCAGAACAAAGGGCTGTACGTAACATTTGTCGACCTAACAAAAGCGTTCGACACTGTGAGCAGGCAAGGCATGTGGCAGATCCTGGAGCGACTTGGCTGTCCCCCAAAGTTCCTCAACATGATTGTCCAGCTACACGAGGACCAGCAAGGCCAGGTCAGACTCAACAATGACCTCTCAGAACCATTCCCTATTCTCAACGGCGTAAAGCAGGGCTGCGTGCTGGCACCGACCCTCTTCACCATCTTTTTTAGCATGATGTTGAAGCAGGCCACAGCGGACCTCGATGATGACGATGCAGTGTACATCAGGTATCGTCTCGATGGCAGCCTGTTCAACCTCAGACGACTGCAGGCCCACACGAAAACCCTAGACCAACTGATTCGTGAGCTGCTTTTTGCTGATGATGCTGCCCTCGTTGCACACACAGAGAGAGCCCTGCAGCGCATCACGTCTTGCTTCGCAGATGCTGCCCAGCTCTTTGGACTCGAGGTCAGTCTGAAAAAGACAGAGGTCCTCCATCAGCCGGCACCCAAGACAGTGTATCGCCCTCAGTCCTCACATCACCATTGGCGAGTCTGAACTAAAGTCAGTGCACCAGTTTACTTACCTTGGCTGCATTATCACGTCGGACGCCAAGCTGGACAAGGAGCTTGACAGCAGGCTGGCAAAAGCGAACAGTGCTTTCGGGCGACTTTTCAAGCGGGTGTGGCACAATCAACAGCTGAAAACAGGCACCAAGTTCAGCGTGTACAGAGCTGTGGTCCTCACCACCCTGCTGTATGGTTCCGAGTCCTGGGCCCTCTACCGCAGCCAACTACGACTCCTCGAACGCTTCCACCAGCGCTGCCTGCGTACCATCCTGGGCATTCACTGGAGTGACTATGTCACCAACGTCGAGGTCCTTGAACAGGCTGAAACTGTGAGCATCGAGGCTTTGCTGCTGCGGACACAGCTCCGCTGGGCGGGGCATGTCTCCAGGATGGAGGATCATCGCCTACCAAAGATCACCCTGTTCGGCGAGCTTGCTACTGGACACCGTGACAGAGGGGCACCAAAGAAGAGATACAAAGACTGTCTCAAGAAGTCGCTTAGTGCCTGCCAAATCGACCACCGCCAGTGGTCTTCGCTTGCTGCGGACCGTGACACCTGGCGCTCCACCATTTACAAGGCAGCTGTCTCCTTTGAGGACTCTCGCAGAGCTAGCCTTAAGGACAAGCGGCTCAGGAGAAAAAACAGAGATGCCGCAGCTCAGAACCCTGGCCAGACCTTCCCCTGCAGTCACTGCGGTCGAACCTGCCTGTCTCGGATTGGCCTCCGCAGCCACGAACAAGCCTGCAGACGTCGTGGGCAACTCCTATAAAATCTTCGTTCGCGAAGTCAAGCCAAGAGAGATGACATCTCACAGAAGTATGCAGACCGTTCACGACCTTTCACAAAACACAAAGAACGGCAGCTAAATTCACGCGCACAAGAAACAACTATGACTAAAAATACATGCACTCTGTTTTAGATGGGTTAAGTATCATGTAGTTGTCTCGACACCAATTTGAGACGTCTAAAAGACTATGTTGCAAAGAAGAATTAATTGTACATATTTTTGCCGACGACACGTTGAGAGTAGCGTCATCTGGAAACAAATTGCATCGCACATTTGATTGTGAGATACACAAAGGCAAGTCATTAATAAAAATTAAAAACAAGAGAGGGCCTAAAGGGGAGAGGGACTATGAGGGTGTGTGTGATCAGCCGAGTGGTGTTTAACTATTTATAATCTGGCGTTTGGCTGGCCAGTGAGGGGAGGGTGGGGGAGGTGGGGGGGGGGGGCAGGGGAGGAGGGGGAGAGACCGTAGGGTCGGCCGTAGGATGTCACGTGACATCCACTAATTACACCCTGACTCAAAATCCAGTTCTGATTGGGCGGCTTGCTCTCGTAGGTTCGCCCTCTCCATCAGCAATTGGCTGAAAGACAGCCTCCGGTCGTTTTAACGACCTGTTTGTCTCCATAGACACTGTTCGGAAATCAGAAGTAGATCACAAGTGAAAATGTTTTGACAAAATCAGTGAATTAAAAGCCTGTAAACATTTATGTGTTAATGGAATATCATTTTCAAGATTACGAACACACTTAGAAGTATTTCATACTAATGGACATATTCGAAACTGTACCTTCTTTGGCCTGTAAGGGTTGTTGAAAAGGAAAGTATATCAAGCAGATTCATGAATATTAAAATAAAAATTGCTTGTTTTATACAGTCACATGAGTACATCAAACAATCTCTGAACAAGAAATGACTATCGGGTTCACGTTTACCGTAGCTGCCGCTGTCGTGTATAGACGGATCAGGAAAAAAAGACAGTTGTTTTCACAAACACCTAAGCATTTTCGTGATAACTGGATCAAGGAGTTTAGCAATAGACGTGTTTGTCAGTGGGAATGGAAAGACTTGCAGGACATGCTGTTACACTGGCATAAATTGTCCCTTGACAAACGTAACACAACAGCCGGGTGAGGCAGAATTTGAACACAAATTGCAATAGTCTGAAAAAATGTTTTCCATGTACGACGCGTTTGTCGAGTGTTATCATAAAGTGGACAGTATTATTTAATGCCACATACAATGGAAAACTGAAGGGGTATGTCTTTCTGCATTGTGGTGAAGAAGGTGTGTGGGAGGGGGGGGGGGGGGGGGCTCATGTTTGATTCGTTCTGTTCAATTGACAGCGCAAAACCACACTCAACATATTCCTGTTACATAACAAATCCGTCTCGCAGAAGAATAAACTGTGCCAAACATGTACATGTACGCTGGCTCCCAGCACTGACATTATACTGCTGGATTTTGGTCCTAGCTCAGGATCATGCTAAAACTAACCAAATAAAGACAGCTCTCCCCCACCACTCCCTCCAGTATGTCATAAAAAGCTTTCATTTTACTGATCAGCTGCAAAGGCATAATTCACTAAAAAAAAAAAAAAAAAAAAAACACAATAAGCGGCTGATGATCGACGATATTTTGAGCTCGGTGTCTACATACTGCTTCCCTATCCTGATGTTATTTATGGACAAGGCTTTTGAGTCAGGTGGTTTGAAAAATCCAAACAGCTGTTCTCAATTCCAGCCAGTTACAGTTAGTGCCGAACAACTTCTCTACGTCTTCTTCCCGCCGGAAATCTGTAAATCTGCCGGACAGTCTTTTAACAACTGCAGTCAAGACTCGGCAAGTGTGCTGTTCACGAACCTTACTGTACATAGGTTAGTGTCGACGTTTCACGTCACAGTGTGGCTTGTACGATCCACTTACGCTTGGCCGGATTATCGAGTCTGTAACTGAGATCAAACGCGTTATGATCAGTGACCTATATTTACAATCAAACGAATGTAGATGACTCCCCCCCCCCCCCGCCCCCCCCCCCCCCCCACTTCCTCCGACTTGAAAAAAGTAGGGTTGGCCCAGAGAATTCCTTGCTTCCCCCTCCCAAGTCCCCCACCCCCCAGCCCCCGGGCTATACCCAGTGAAGATTGTCTGCCCACACTCATTACTGCCGCCGAAACACTGGAAAAGTTCGCACTTTACTAAGACCTGCGTTTCCCGGCGGGCGCAAGCGACTATAGGCTTCGCTTGAACGCGCATGAAGCAAGTCTATCGGCGAACCTACAACACCTGCGGTAGAAAAAGAGATTCAGTCTACAAGCCAGTGTAGGGTATTAGGTCAAAAAGCGAAATTAACCATCTCTCCCCGCATTTACACTGATCTGCCTCCTTTTGGACAATGAGATGGCATTTGGGTGGCCGGTGACTGGAAGGCCAGGGCGGGGGAGGGATGAGGGGTCAGTGATCAGCCGAGTGGTGTTAATGGAGAATGACTGGCGTTTGGGTGGTCAGTGAGGGGGGGGGGAGTGGGGGGGGGTAGGGGGGCAGGGGGGGGGCAAGGGGGGGGGGGGAGGGAGCCAGACTTGCTTCATGCGCGTTCAAGCGAAGCCTAGCCGCTGGGTAGGGTCGGCCGTAGGGATGTCACGTGACATCCACACCCTGATTCAAATCCAGTTCTGATTGGGCGGCTTACTCACGTAGGCCCGCCCTCTCTATCAGCAATTGGCTGAAGCGGGACAGCCTCCGGTCAAATCTGACAAGCCTTTCGTCAAATGACAACAAGCTGAATAAGCGGACATCAGCATGCAGAAGTCAGGTTTTAACGACCTGTTTGTCGCCATAGACACTGTTCGGAAATCAGAAGTAGATCTCAAGTGAATGTCTTTTGACAAAATCAGTGAATTAAAAGCCTGTAAACATTTATGTGTTAAGGAAATATATTTTCGAGACTACGAACACACTAAGAAGTATTTCCTTTCTGATGGATATAATTCAAACTGTGCCCTCTTTGGCCTGTAAGGGCTTTATAAAAGGAAAGTATATCAAGCAGATTCCTGTACATTAAAAAAAATTTGCTTGTTTTATACAGTCGCATAGGTACATCAAACAATCTCTGAACAAGAAATGACTATCGGGTTCATGTTTACCGTAGCTGCCGCTGTCGAGTATAGACGGATTAGGAAAAAAAGACAGTTGTTTTCACAAACACCTAAGCATTTTCGTGATAACTGGATCAAGGAGTTTATCAATAGACGTGTTTGTCAGAGGAAATGGAAAGACTTGCAGTAGGCTGAATACCAGGACATGCTGTTACACTGGCATAAATTGTCCCTTGACAACCGTAACACAACAGTGAGGCAGAATTTGAACACAAACTGCAATCTTGGCTTGACTTCGCGAACGAAGATTCTATAGGGCTTGCCCACGTCGTCTGCAGGCATTTTCGTGGCTGCGGAGGCCAATCCGGGACAGGCAGGTTCGACCGCAGTGGCTGCAGGGGAAGGTCTGGTCAGGGTTCTGAGTTACGACAACTCTGTTTTTTCTTCTGAGCCGCTTGTCCTTAAGGTTAGCTCTGCGAGAGTCCTCAAAGGAGACGGCTGCCTTGTGAATGGTGGAGCGCCAGGTATCACGGTCCGCAGCAAGCGAAGACCACTGGCGGTGGTCGATTTGGCAGGCACTAAGTGACTTCTTGAGACCGTCTTTGTATCTCTTCTTTGGTGCCCCTCTGTCTCGGTGTCCAGTGGCGAGCTTGCCGAACAGAGTGATCTTGGGTAGGCGATGATCCTCCATCCTGGAGACGTGCCCCGCCCAGCGAAGCTGTGTCCGCAGCAGCAAAGCCTCGATGCTCACAGTTTCCGCCTGTTCAAGGACCTCGACGTTGGTGACATAGTCACTCCAGTGAATGCTGAGGATGGTACGCAGGCAGCGCTGGTGAAAGCGTTCGAGGAGTCGTAGTTGGCTGCGGTAGAGGGCCCAGGACTCGGAACCGTACAGCAGGGTGGTGAGGACGACAGCTCTGTACACGCTGATCTTGGTGCCTTTTTTCAGCTGTTGATTGTGCCACACCCGCTTGAATAGTCGCCCGAAAGCACTGTTCGCTTTTGCCAGCCTGTTGTCCAGCTCCTTGTCCAGCTTGGCGTCTGACGTGATGATGCAGCCAAGGTAGGTAAACTGGTGTACAGACTTCAGTTCGGACTCGCCGATGGTGATGTGGGGAGGGCGATGCTCTTCCTTGGGTGCCGGCTGATGGAGAACCTCTGTCTTTTTCAGACTGACCTCGAGTCCAAAGAGCTGGGCAGCATCTGCGAAGCAGGACGTAATGCGCTGCAAGGCTCTCTCTGTGTGTGCAACGAGGGCAGCGTCATCAGCGAAGAGCAGCTCACGAATCAGTTGGTCTAGTGTTTTCGTGTGGGCCTGCAGTCGTCTGAGGTTGAACAGGCTGCCATCGAGACGATACCTGATGTACACTGCGTCGTCATCGTCGAGGTCCACTGTGGCCTGCTTCAACATCATGCTGAAGAAGATGGTGAAGAGGGTCGGTGCCAGCACGCAGCCTTGTTTCACGCCGTTGCGAATGGGGAATGGTTCTGAGAGGTCACTGTTTAGTCTGACCTGGCCTTGCTGGTCCTCGTGGAGCTGGACGATCATGTTGAGGAACTTTGGGGGACAACCTAGTCGCTCCAGGATCTGCCACATACCTTGCCTGCTCACAGTGTCAAACGCTTTTGTTAGGTCGACAAACGTTACGTACAGCCCTTTGTTCTGCTCGCGGCACTTCTCCTGAAGCTGTCTCAACACAAAGACCATGTCGGTGGTACTCCTGTTGGCTCTGAAGCCACACTGGCCCTCTGGGAGGTGGTCTTCAGCGATGGCAGGTACCAGCCGATTCAGGAGCAACCTTGCGAGAATTTTCCCGGCAATGGACAGCAGGGTAATTCCACGATAATTAGAGCAGGCAGACTTCTCTCCTTTGTTCTTGTACAGGGTGATGATGACTGCATCACGGAGATCCTTTGGTAGTGTTCCTTTTTCCCAGCAGCAGAGAAAGAGGTCGTGGAGCTTGTTGTGCAGTGCTGGGCCTCCATGTTTCTAGATCTCTGGCGGGATTCCGTCAATGCCTGCTGCTTTGCCACTCTTGAGCTGGTGGATGGCTGTGAGGGTCTCTTCGGCGGTGGGCGGTTCGTCCAATTCAACCTTTAGTGGAAGGTGTGGGATTTGGAGGATGACTGTTTCTTGAACAGTGCGTTCAGCGCCGAAGAGGTCCTGAAAGTATTCCGACCAGCGGTTCAAGATGGAGGTATTATCTGTGAGGAGTGCCTGTCCATCAGCGCTTCGCAGGGGACTTTGTACCAGGTGCCTAGGGCCATACACTGCTTTCAGTGCTTCGTAGAAGCCCCTGCAGTCACCGTTGTCAGCGCAGAGCTGGGTCCTCTGTGCGAGTCTGGACCACCACTCGTTCTGGAGCTCTCTAAGCTTGAGCTGGAGACTGCTGCAGATGAGGCGGAAGGCAGACTTCTTCACAGGGCAGGAAGGCTGGGCTAGGTGGGCCTGGTGGGCGGCTCTTTTTTTTTTGCTAGAAGTTCCTGGATCTCTACGTCGTTTTCGTCAAACCAGTCTTTGTTCCTCTTTCTAGCAAAGCCCAAGACTTCCACAGAGGATTTTACAATAGCAGTTTTCAGTTGTTCCCAGAGTGTTTCAGGGGAGGAGTCTGCTGGATCAACTGTGTCTTTGAGCATGCGCTGTAAATCGGCCTGAAGGGCAGCTTTCTTGTCGTCACGCTGAAGGCTGGCAACATCAAGCTTTTTCTTGTGGGGGCCCCCTTTCTTGGGTTTCAGCTTGAGGCGGAGCCTGAGTTTGCAGCGAACAAGGCGGTGGTCAGTGTGGCACTCTGCGCTGGGCATCACTCTGGTGAGGAGGACGTCACTGCGGTCCCTCTGACGCACTAGGACATAGTCGATAAGGTGCCAGTGCTTGGAGCGAGGATGCATCCAGGTGGTCTTTCGACTGTCCTTTTGCTGGAAAGTAGTGTTGGTGATGACAAGTTGCTGCTCTGCGCAGAGCTCCAACAGTAGGCGACCATTGTCATTGCAGTTCCCAACGCCATGCTTGCCGAGGACTCCTTTCCAGGCTTCAGAGTCTTGGCCCACTCTGGCGTTGAAGTCGCCAAGGATGATGACTTTGTCGTCTGCAGGGGTGCTCTGCAGGAGGCTGCGCAGGTCAGAGTAGAACTTATCTTTTTCTGCAGGCTCTGCCAGGAGGGTTGGGGAGTACACACTGAGAAGGGTGACGTATTGCTGGTGTCTCAGTGGGAGGCGCATGGACATGATGCGGTCGGAGTGACCCGTTGGTAGGTTTTCCAACTTAGTCGCAATGGGGGTCTTCACCATGAAGCCCACGCCTAAGAGCCGTCTTTCTGATGCAGGCCTGCCTGACCAGTATAGGGTGTAGCCAGCGCCAAGTTCTTGGAGGCTGCCTTCCTCCGGAAGGCGTACTTCGCTGAGAGCGGCGATGTCGATGTTTAACCTCCGCAATTCATGGGCAATGAGGGCGGAGCGACGTTCAGGGCGTCCGCTGTCTGCTGTGTCGAGCATGGTTCGGATGTTCCAGCATGCTACGTTGAGTCCGGTCGTGGTCGTCATGAGAGTGGATCCATTGTTTTTTCTTGTTTTCTGACCGCATGAGAAGATGCCCGTTGACCGCGGCTAGCCAACTGGGGTTACGAGGGGATGAGCTTTGGTTAGGCCACCTTTTCTAGGCCCCTCTCCGTGTGGAGCAAGCAGTGCTGTCCCTAGAGAAGGCTGCTTGGTCGTTCAGGGTGTGCCGAGTGACGTTGTCATCCCCAGGTCAACATCAGGCGACCAATATCCTGAACCGCCTGCATGCAGGTTTGAGACTGCGGCTTCCAGTGACATCTTTCACCTGCCGTTTTGCCCCTTGCCCATCGCTACAGGACTTGGAAATTTCAGTGTCATAGTCCGTGGGCGTTTCCTAAAGCCTGCGCGGTGGAGCTTTTTGGTGGAGTGCAGTGTGCGCAGTACTGGCCCCACCCTTTAAACCCTTGGTTCGTTTGCCATGGCCTAGCAAGCTGGGACGGTGGCATCGAGGTCCTCGGGTCGTAGGTTTTATATCAGACTGTCCTTGTCTTAGTCTCTGGCTCAAAAGCCTTCCCCGGAGACACGGGGGCACAAACTGCAATAGACGGGGGGAAAGAAAAAAAAAATGCTTTCCATGTACGACGCGTTTGTCGGGTGTTATCATCAAGTGGACAGTAACGAATAATGTCATATATAATGGAAAACTAAAGGGGTGTCAGTGTCTGTCTGCATTGGGGTCAAGGTGGGGGGGGGGGGGGGGGCTCATGTTTGATTACTTACTTACTTACGCCCATCACCCCCCCTGGGGCATAGGCCGCCGACAAGGTCCCTCCAGCCGTCTCTGTCCTGGGCGAGTCTCTCCAGCTGTCCCCAGGTGTGGCCCATCTTCTTGGCATCTGTCTCCAGGTCACGTCGCCAGGTGTTTCGTGGCCGACCTCTCTTCCTTTTTCCCTGTGGGTTCCATCTTAGGGCTTGCTTTGTGGTGTTGGTTGCTGGCTTGCGTAGTGTGTGACCTATCCATCTCCAGCGGCGTTGTTGAAGCTCCACTTCTGCAGGCTTCTGCTTTGTCCGCTGCCACAATTCCTCGTTGCTGATTTTGTCCGGCCAGCGTATCCCGAGGAGCCTTCTCAGACTGTTGTTGATGAACGTCTGTATTTTCTTGGTGGTCGACACTGTGGTCCTCCAGGTCTCTGCTCCATAGAGGAGTACTGGTTTCACATTGGTGTTGAACAGTCGGATCTTGGTGTTGACTGACAGATCTCTTGAAGTCCAGACGTTCTTTAGCTGGAGAAATGCTGCCCTGGCCTTGCCTATCCTGGTCTTCACGTCAGCATCCGTCCCACCCTTCTTGTCGACTATGCTGCCGAGGTAGGTGAAGCTCTCCACCTCTTCTAGCGCCCATGTTTGATTCGTTCTGTTCAATTGATAGCGCAAAACCACACTCAACATACTCCTGCAATAGACGGGGAAAAAATGCTTTCCATGTACGACGCGTTTGTCGGGTGTTATCATCAAGTGGACAGTAACGAATAATGTCATATATAATGGAAAACTAAAGGGGTGTCAGTGTCTGTCTGCATTGGGGTCAAGGTGGGGGGGGGGGGGGGGGGGCTCATGTTTGATTCGTTCTGTTCAATTGACAGCGCAAAACCACACTCAACATACTCCTGTAACATAACAAATTCGTCTTGCAGAAGAATAAACTGTGCCAAACATGTACATGTACGCTGTCTCCCAGCACTGACATTAGACTGCTGGATTTTGGTCCTAGCTCAGGATCATGCTAAAACTAACCAAATAAAGACAGCCCCCCCCCCCCCCAACCACCACCACTCCCTCCAATTGTGATAAAAAGCTTTCATTTTACTGATCAGCTGCAAAGGCATAATTCACTACCACAATAAGCGGGTGGTGATCGGCGATATTTTGAGCTCGGTGTCTACACTTTACTGCTCCCCCATCCTGACGTTATTTATGGACAAGGCTTTTGAGTCAGATGGTTGGAAAAATCCAAACAGCTGTTCTCAATTCCAGCCAGTTACAGTTGGTGCCGAACAGCTTCTCTACCTCTTCTTCCCGTGTACAAAGTTAGCAAGGCAAATCTGTCGATCATGAATTCAGTTTATCTGTATTCTCTTCACAAAACACACACCCAAATGAAAATTAGACAGACTTTATGAACCCACAAATATTTCACTCCTCGTGGTCATGAGGGCATCAAACAAAGCATGACATATCAGGCAGTGGTGAGAAGGCAAAAGTGGTCTTCACACTCCACACGCTTATCGCCCTGCTCTCCACCCCCCCCCCCCCCCCTGCACTTTTTTTTCGGGCATTGGTTTACCGTCTTAGTGCCATCTGCATCAGGTTAAAGGTCCCAAAACAAAACGTTGGAATCACACACCTAGTTCCCACTTGGGGAGTAACTGATCTGCCTCTCAGTCTCATTTATCACCTAAAGTGACTACACCTGACTACACGAGTATACCTAGAGCTACAGCTAAGTTACACGCCAGCTGCTGTATGCATGTGTTTGTGTGTACATGTGCGTGCACGCACACAAGGAAGAGCAGTGGAGGGACCTTGCGTTATATGTCCATGACAAAAGACCATGACAAAATGATTTCCGCTCACTTTTAACCCCCCTTCCACCTCTCTCTCTCTCTCCCCTCCTCCACCCCCGATTCAGTGTTTGATGTTTTGAAGGCTAGAAAGTCACATGTCAGGCATACTGCAAACCTCCCCCCCCCCCCCATTCTTTAATCCTCCCTGAATAAAAAAACTTACAAAAACATTTTCCTAGGCTTCCACTGCATGTATGACCAATGCCTAAAAATAAAGAGGTTAAAGCTAATTTAATTGGCACCTGAACTACACCTCAACTACCCCTGAGTTACACCTCAACTATGTATATGTGTGTGTACGTGAGTACCAGGGAAAGGTGGACTGACCTGCTCCTGATTAGTACCTAAACTACGCCTCAAGTACACCTACACCTAAGTTACACAGTGTGCTGTGTACATGGGTACATCAATCTCTGAACAATAAATGACTCTCGGCCGTTCATGTTTACCGTAGCTGCCGCTGTCCTGTATGACGGATCAGGGAAACAAGACAGTTGTTTTCACGAACACTTAAGCATTTTTGTAATAACTGTATCAACGCGTTTATCACAAGACGTGTTTGTCAGTGGAAATGGAAAGACTTGCAGTAGGCGGCTGAATACCAGGACATGCTGTTACACTGGCATACATTGTCCCTTAACAAAATAAAACAGTGAGGCAGAATTTGAACACAAACTGCAATAGTCGGAAAATTGCTTTCCATGTACGACGCGTTTGTCGAGTGTTATCATCAAGGAGACAGTAATAAATAATGCCATATACAATGGAAAACTGAAGGTTTTGTCTCCACCATTCCCTCCAGTATGTGATAAAAAGCTTTCATTTCACTGTCAGCTGCAAAGGCATAATTCACTAAACACAATAAGCGGGTGGTGATCGGTGTTATTTTGAGCGCGGTGTCTCCCCCATCCTACTGTTATTTATGGGCAAGGCTCTGAGTCAGATGATTGGAAAAATCCAAACAGCTGTTTTCAATTCCAGCCAGTTACAGTTGGTGCCGAACGGCTTCTCTACCTCTTCTTCTCATGTACAGACAATCCTGCGCGATCTTGTAGCAAGGGAAGTAATCGACGTGTCAACGGTTGTGGAAAACGGCTTACTAGTACAACTAAATCAACTTTAATGTAAACCAAACTTCCAACATATGATTATTTTGTGTTTAGGTACGCAATAATAGTTATAGATATGGTTATTTTAGCTTAGGACAGGTTATTCCGGGTTATTCCGGGTTATTCCGGATTATTCCGGGTTTTAGTGGGACCCCTAAAGAAGAAACCACTGATATGGCCGGTGTGGCGGTCTGAGATAGGATCGGTCAGATAATATAATAATATAGAAATGCATCCGGAACACATTCATAACTGTTTTATGTGGCCCTATGCCGTCCGTCATAGATTTAGATACCAAAAATGGCGTTCGGAATGAACTCCAAGCTGCTTCTCAGACAGTGTAGGAGGCTTCAGACAATACTGTCTTATGGCAAAACTATGCGTTGTGCCCTCTAATGCATATTATTTATGAATATAGAAATGCACCCGGAACACATGCATAACTGTTTTATATGGCCCTATGCCGTCCGTCATAGCTTAAGAGACCGAAAATGGCGTATGTACTGGCCTCCAAGCTGCTTTTCGGACAGGGGCTTCAGACAATACTGTGTGATGGTAAAACGATGCGTTGTGCCCTCTTATCCCTATCAATTTTGGATATGGAAATGCTTCCTGAACACATTCATAACTGTTTTATATGGCCCTATGCTGTCCATCATAGTTTAAAAGACCAAAAATGTTTTAAAGACTGGCCGTCAAGCGGATTAGCAGACAGTGAAGGGTACTTCTTATGGCAAAACTATGCATTGTACCCTCTAATGCCTATCATTTATAAATATGGAAATGCTTCCTAAACACATTTGTAACTGTTTTATATGGCCATATGTCGTCCATCACTTTTTTCGGTGTCCCGGGATTACGTCCCTTGGCGAATTGCCTATTTTGGGTATTTTGTCATGATCGGTATATCATACTGTGGCTGCTAAGATTGTTGGCTGCTCTCTGCTGGCTGCTAAGATAGTTGGCTGCCCTCTGCTGGTCCATGGCCCGATGTCAGACCGCCACAGGCCACACAGGGCAATTGCTTCCGGTGCATGTAGTAACTTTTCCGCCAGAAATAGTTCAAAAAATGTCCTCCCTTTTTGCCATTTTTTTAGGGTGTAAAACTTCAATTGTGTGCCTTTTTTGGCGTTTTGAGCAACAAAAGGCATGACAGGTGGTGTGAAAAAGAGCAAAATCTGGGTAATTTTAGTCGACCTAGTGTGTTCATGGGAGCCTAATTGGGGCATGTGCACGGTTGTATGCAGGCTTGCAGACGACAGTTTTGTCATGGGGTACTTAGTGCATTTGAGTGTTGTGAAAAATGCTAACTCTTAATTTTTTTAAGAATTGCTGAAATAGCTTCTCCTGGGATGTGCTTCACGAGGATTTTTTGTTTTGGCAGAAAAGTTCTTCGTTCATAGTTTTATGCTGCAAGAGGCTAACAGATAACAGTGTGTGAAAAGGGGGAGTAACCTAATTGCCCTGTGTGGCCACAGGTGCAGTCTGAAACAAAAGTCGTCTGCTACCGCGCATGCGCACAACTCCGATGAGCCTGTCTCTGACCGATCCTATCTCAGACCGCCACCAGTCTCAGCACGGTAAGATCCACAATCGTTTGTTCTTCGACGCCTGACTTGAGGGACTGAGGTATTCCATCATAAACATTTAAAATTTATCTAGTCATACAACCATTTGAAAAGAGAATCGGGTACGGGTCTCACCATACGAATATAAATCGGATTCAACTGTCGCCCCTTGTAAGGGGTCCTACTAAAACCCGGAATAACCTGTCCTAAGCTAAAATAACCATATCTGAAAGTATTATTACGTACCTCAACACAAAATAATTATGTGTTAGAAGTTTGGTTTACATTAAAGTTGATTTAGTTGTACTAGTAAGCCGTTTTCCACTGCCGTTGTCACGTCGATTACTTCCCTTGCTACAGGATCAGGCTGTCTGAAAACAGTCGGAATAACCTCTCCTAAGCCAAAACAACCACATAAACACATACTATTAAGTACTTAAGGTTGAAATATTATTATATTTGAAGTTGTAGGTGCCGTAAAAGTTGTTTATTTATCGTTAGAAAGCTTTGAAAGGATTGTTCTTTGAGCCTCTTGATCTATGCCTGTCTTCACCCTACGCGCGTTCGCCCAGACCGTTCGTCCCGAACACATTTTGTCCCATGACGTTTCATCCCCGATGCTATTTAATAGAAGACATTACTCTAATGGACCAAGATAATCAGTTGGCATTCAAAGAGAACATAACAGGACCGTTTCTGAGCTCAAATATAAAC
Organism: Semisulcospira habei; assembly: GCA_036245525.1. Classification (NCBI taxonomy): domain Eukaryota; kingdom Metazoa; phylum Mollusca; class Gastropoda; family Semisulcospiridae; genus Semisulcospira; species Semisulcospira habei. Next base: position 9,275,488 of record BTPG01000005.1, read on the forward strand.
ATTTCTGAGACTCTATACAGGGCGGTCCGTGCGCAGTGGTTAAGGCGCCTGCCACCAATGCTAAAGGTGCGAGGTTCGATTACGGGTCCCGGCGTCAGACTTTTCTTCTCTAGTAATTGTCACCGTTAATTCGGGCACATCATCGGGGGTTCTTTCTCCGGCTCTTCCTCCTGCTCCCATGGTACCGGTTTCAGGCCACTTTATAAAATTTCAAATACAAGCAATCAAAATTTCCGAAACCTCAGTAGCTGAGCTGAACCTTTGCACCACGTGAATGTCCTGTGTTTGTCTCCAGTGTGTACGTGTGTGTGTCACGTGAGCGTGCGTGTTGGGTTCAGTTCGCGGCGCTTTGAGCCGATTCGCAGAATTGGGAAAAGCGCTTATAAAATAATAACCGGTATTATTATTATTATTATTTTCTATTAAAAAAAAAAAGAAGGAATCCTCAGTTCATGTTAATACATGAAGACAGTGGATTAGACTGCTTGTATTTTTTCTCTTTTTCTTCCTTCTTTATTTTATTGTTGGTGTTACTTGTGGTAGTGGTGGTGGCCAAGGTCAGCTGCACTCATTCACATGAAAATGATCTGTATAACTATTGTACTGAGCTAAATACATCAGAGGCACATATAAGGATGCAAAATCATTGATTTCATGAACTTTTTGTTATCACAGTACAGCAAACTTGGAAAATCATACAATTTAGATCAAACAGCATAAATAATATATTTTCATAGCATGCTATGGAAAAGTATTTTTTAAAAAGCAATATTTGAAAGAAGAAAAAATGAAAGAAAAAGTTGTGCTTCACCATCAAATGACCTATGATAATGGATTTTGTTTTACTTTATGAGTGCACTGTGTCAAAATTAGATGCCTTTTGTGTCAGTCTCTGCCAGAGTACATAATTTAGATAATACTTTTCCATCTGAGTTCTGACTGATTCTGTTCATTCACTGAATGTGCATGCTTTTGCTGTGACTGCTTAAAAATTTGATGCACAATAAAAACAAGACCTAACATTGACAGAAACACACAGAAAAAAATGTAGGTATGTAAGATTTGTAAGATTGTCATCTAAAAGCCGTGTATATTATATATTTTATATATTTTATTGAATCCAACGACAGGAATATCGTTTGGCCAAGGAATATCGTTTCCAGTCATAGAGAATCGTTATCACATATTTTAGACAACTACTGAATACACTCTATATCTTGTGTTATTCTTGAAAAAAAATCATGTCTAAAGACTTTAAAGTCTGCAACACATATAGGCAGTGGACAAATGCAAAACAAAGCATTGGTTTTTATGTCCTAGTGCTTTTAAGTGTTTTCTTATGGGGAAAAGTGTATACATACAAGTTGTGGAGACATACAGTTCTCTACCTACAAGTTGGGTACCCAAACACAGGTTCCTACCTACAAGTTGGGGACCTGTACCCAGGTTTCTAGCTACAAGTTGGGGATCCGTACACAGTTATCTACCTACAAGATGGGGACCATTAAACAGATTTCTACCTACAAGTTGGGGACCTATACACATGATTCCACCTACAAATAAGGGACCCCTACATGAGTTTTTACCTACAAGTTGGGAACCAATACACAGGCTTCTACCTACAAGTTCCTCGCGCAGGGACCATATGGCGTTGAGGCGCGTCCCCTGGGTGGTGGATAGGGGGTCCCTTGCAAGAGGGGTGCACCGAATGAAATAAGGTGCCGTGAACCAACATGGTCTAAGGGAAGGTGACCCCGACAGAAAACCCCTGGTCCTGCTAGTAAGGGGGTTGGGTGTGGGGGTAGTTTCCCCACCCTGCAAATAAGGAAATAGCTGCAAAAACGCCGACAAAAAGACAAACAGCAATTCCTTTCCTGGAGGAGGAAGGTTCTTCTACCAGAAGACTTATGACGTCCTGTGGTGAAAGCCGGAAGTCTTCAGAAGCCACAGGACCGAGCCGCCTCCCTCTATCCAGGGACACAACCATGGGCACATGGAATGTTAAGACCATGTACCAGAGCGGGAAGGCCGCCCAGATAGCAGCGGAAATGCAAAAGTACAACCTTTCCCTGCTAGGTATCAGTGAAGCCAGATGGACGCAGTCTGGCCAGAAAAGGCTGTTAAGTGGGGAGATGATTCTGTATTCAGGTCATGAAGAGGAGAATGCCCCCCCCCCCCCCCCCCCCCCCCCATACAGAAGGAGTAGCATTCATGCTGTCACCAGTGGCACAGAGAGCGTTGATGGGCTGGGAACCCCTTGGGCCAAAAATTATCACAGCAGCCTTTAGAACCAAGAAAAAGATCAAGCTGAACATCATCCAGTGTTATGCGCCCACTAATGACAGTGACGAGGAAGAGAAACAAGAGTTCTACGACCGACTCCAGAGTGCTGTGGACAAATGTGCGGAGTGAGACTTCACCATCGTCATGGGCGATTTTAATGTCAAAATAGGGGAGGACAACACCGGATATGAAGAGGTGATGGGGAGACAGGGACTAGGGGAGATGAGTGAGAACGGGGAGAGGTTTGTAGACTTTTGTCATTGGAGGCAGCATCTTCCCACACAGAAGAATACACAAAGCAACTTGGGTCTCACCTGACCATACTACAGAGAACCAAATAGACCATAACTGCATTAGCAAGAAATTTAGAAGATCCCTTCAAGATGTTCGAGTGAGGAGGGGAGCAGATGTCGCCTCAGACCACCATCTGCTTACCTTAAGAATAAAACTCAAGTTAAAGAAAAGCCGCACAGAGACAACAAGAAGACAGCGCTATAATGTAGGCCTCCTGAGAGAGACTGGAGTGAGAATAGAGTTCAAACTGCTGCTGTGCAACCGGTTTCAAGCGCTACAGGAGCTAGTAAATGAAGAGGAGGCGGTCACCACAGAACAGCAGTGGAAGGCAGAGAGGCGCTGAACTCAACCTGCAAAGACACTGTAGGGTTCAGGAAACACCATCACAAGGACTGGCTGTCAGCACAGACCTTGAAGAAGATAGAAGTGAGGAAGCAGAAGAAAGCAGTTGTCAACAACAGTCGCACGAGAGCAGCCAAAGCCAGGGCACAGGAGGAATACTCGGAAGCCAACCGCGAGGTGAAGAGTAGTATCAGGGCAGACAAGAGGGCCTACACAGACAGCCTGGCAGCAGAGGCAGAAAAGGCAGCAGGCAGCGGCAACATGAAACAGCTCTACGACATTACCAGAAGATTGTCGGGCAAGTATGGCCATACAGAAAGACCAGTAAAAGACAAAGAAGGCAAGCCTATTGCAGACAGAGCAGACCAACTCGACAGATGGGCCGAGTATTTTGAAGAGTTATTGAACAGACCCAGCCCACCCGACCCCCCATCCAGCCGGCAGAGGCCGACCTACCCATCAGCTGTGACAGACCCATCCGGGAAGAGATCAGAAGAGCAGTGGCATTTTTGAAGAACGGCAAAGCAGCAGGGCCAGATGGCATCCCAGTGGAGGCTCTTAAAGCAGACCTAGAGACAACAGTAGAGATGCTGTACCCACTGTTTGGAGAGATCTGGGAAGAGGAGGTGATGCCAGCTGACGGGAAGGAGGGGTACCTAATCAAGCTTCCCAAGAAAGGCGACCTCAGCAAGTGTTCCAACTACAGAGGAATCACCTTGCTGTCAGTACCAGGAAAGGTCTTCAACAGGATCATCCTGGAGAGAATGAAGAGCTCCGTTGACCCCCAGCTGAGAGACCAGCAAGCAGGATTCAGGAAAAACCAATCATGTACAGACCAGATCGCCACTCTCCGCATCATCGTGGAACAGTCTCTGGAGTGGCGCTCCCCGCTGTACGTCAGCTTTGTGGATTACGAGAAAGCATTTGACAGTGTGGACCGAGAGACTCTGTGGAAACTCCTACGACACTACGGTGTACCCACAAAGCTCGTCCGCCTGATCAAGAGCAGCTACGACGGCATGACATGTCGCGTGATCCACGAAGGGCAGTTCACCAATGAGCTCCAGGTAGGAACCGGTGTCAGGCAGGGGTGTTTGTTGTCTCCGTTCCTCTTCCTACCGGCCATAGACTGGGTCATGAAGAGGACCACAGAGCACAGACGAAGTGGAATACAGTGGACACTGTGGACACAGCTTGACGACCTCGATTTTGCAGACGACTTGGCTTTACTGTCCCATACTCATCAACAAATGCAGGACAAGACCACGAGGCTTGCTGACATCTCGTCCCAAGTGGGCCTAACCATCCACAAACAGAAAACAAAGACAATGAGGCTGAACGCAACCAGGGAAGAACCAGTCTTGCTTGCTGGCACCTCGTTGGAGGAGGTGGAGTCCTTCACCTATCTCGGGAGCATCATAGACAAAAAAGGCGGCACTGATGCAGATGTCAGAGCACGAATCGCTAAAGCCAGAGCAGCCTTTCTCCAGTTGAAAAAAGTGTGGAGTTCCAGAGAGCTGTCACAACACACCAAAGTCCGGATTTTCAACTCCAACGCAAAAGCAGTTCTCCTATATGGAGCAGAGACTTGGAGATTGACAAAAACCACAGTCAACAGAGTTCAGATCTTCATAAACAGTTGCCTTAGAAAAATTTTGAAAATCCACTGGCCAGAAAAGATCAGCAACGTCAGACTCTGGGAGAGAACAGAGCAGATAACAGCAGAGAATGAAATTGGGCGGAGAAGATGGGGATGGATTGGTCACAGTCTGAGAAAGCCAGCTTCCAGTATCACTAGTCATGGAACCCCCAGGGAAAGAGGAAAAGAGGCAGGCCGAGAAACACGTGGTGTCGAGACCTCCAAGCAGACATCAAGAGACTGGGAACCACCTGGAGTAAAATCGAAGGAGAACTACAGGACAGGAGTCGCTGGAGGTCTCTCGTCGACGGCCTATACCCTGGGAGGGGTGACAGGCGTAAGTAAGTAAGTAAGCTACCTACAAGTTAATAATAATAATAATAATAATAATAATTACGGTATTTATAATGCGCTTATCTTATAATAATTATAACTCTATGCGCGCACTCACAACTCGCGCACGCATGCGCACGCTTTAGACGACTCACGTACCACAAATAGTAAAATACATTATGACAGTCAGCTTGGGAATGGGGAGTGTGGTGATATAGTGCTAGAACTGTTGAAAGAGGTGAGTTTTGAGGGTGGACTGGAAGCAGGAGAGAGAGAGTGTTTCTGACGGAGAGAGAGTGGGAGAGTGTTCCAGATGGATGGACCGTATACTGAGAAGGAGCAGGGGCCGAAAGTGCTGAGTTTGGTGCGGGGAATGTGGAGGCGGAGAGGGTCGGATGCTGAGCGGAGGGAGTGGGGAGGAGTGTAGGGGTGAAGTAAGTTTGAGAGATAGGCGGGAGCGCAGTTGTTCAGGAATTTGTAGCAGAGAGACAGAATCTTGTATTGGATGCGTTGGGGGATGGGAAGCCAGTGAAGGAGTTTGAGCAGGTGAGTGATGTGGTCGGATTTTTTCTTTCTGAGGACGAGGCGGGCAGCATTGTTCTGGATGCGCTGGAGAGTGAAAGTGGTGGAGTGAGGGAGGCCGGAAAGGAGAGAGTTGCAGTAGTCGATGCAAGATAGGATGAGAGAGACAGCAAGTTTGGTGGCAGCTTCGGTAGTGAGGTATTTTCTGATCTGACTGATGCGGCAGAGGTGGAAGTAGCATGCCTGGGCCGTGGCGGAGACAAAGCTGGTCATGGAAAGAGGGGAATCGAGGATAACGCCGAGATTTTTGGCTGAGTCAGAGAGGGAGGTGGGGGTGCTGTCTAGTTGAAGGTGGAGGGAGGGAGGGAGCTGGGAAAGTTTCTGGCGAGTGCTTACCAGCATGGCTTCCGTTTTGTCGTCGTCGGTGGTGTATGTGGTGAGACGGATGATGTTGGACGGGGGAGAGGTGTAGAGTGTGAAAAGGACCGGGCCCAGGACGGACCCCTGTGGAACTCCGCAGGAGAGCGTGACTGGGTTGGAGGAGACGCCGTCGATGGTGACGGACTGCTGTCTGTCGGAGAGGTAGGAGAGAAACCAGGAGTGAGCAGAGTCAGTGATGCCAAAGGAGTGGTGAAGGCGGTGGAGGAGGATAGAGTGGTCTATAGTGTCAAAGGCGGCAGAGAGGTCGAGTAATGTAAGAAGGGAGATGCTGCCCGAACCGGTGGAGAGAAGCAGGTCGTTTAGGATATGTAGAAGGGCTGTTTCAGTGCTGTGATGTTTGCGATAGGCAGACTGGAAGGGACTGAGGAGGTTGTTATCGGCGAGGTGGAGGTTGAGCTGGTTGAGAACGACCTTCTCAAGAAGCTTGGACAGGAAAGAGAGATTGGAGACTGGGCGATAGTTTTTGAGTTCGTTTGGGTCGAGGTTGTGTTTTTTGAGGAGAAGTGACTGTTGTTTTGCGCACGTTGGACCTGTTGTCTGGAACTCTCTGCCTATAGACACTCTCCCTCATTCACTGCCTTTAAATCTGCCCTAAAGACCCACCTGTTCGATACCCCAATGTAGCTCAGTTCTTTGTCATTATGTACCTATGTGTGTGTGTATGCATGTGTATTGCAGAATCCGTTGTTTCTCTGGTTTTATGACCCCCTCCACTCCCACTCTTTATTTGTAAAGCGATTAGAGCTTATTTAAAGATAGGCGCTATATAAGTAGCCATTATTAATAATATTAGGTTTCTACCTACAAGTTCAGGACCTATACACAGGTTTCTACCTGCAAGTTGGGGACCCATGCACAGGTTTCTACCTATAAGTACAAAAAGAAGACACTAATAGGAAACAGCTCTGCCAGGGTAGAGAATTGTGCATTATTGACCAATGATCATAGATCTACTGTGGTCAAAGCATCAAAAATAGGATAGGATAGCAAAGAGGTGTACACTAAGTAAGTGACTGAGAGAAATGTACATGTACACAAATTTCTACATACAAGTTGGGGACCATTAAACAGGTTTCTACCTACAAGTTGGGGACTATACACAGATTTCTACCGAAACATTGGGACCCATACACAGGTTTCTACCTACAAGTTGGAGACATATACGCAGGTTTCTGTCTACAAGCTGGGGACCTATACACAGGTTTCTACCTGTAAGTTCAGGACCTGTGCACAGGTTTCTACCTACAAGTAAGGGACCATTAAACAGGTTCCTACCTACCAGTTCCATTTGGGGACCCATACACAGATTTCTACCTACAAGTAAGGGACCATTAAACAGATTTCTACCTACAAGTTGAGGAACTATACACAGGTTACTACCGACACGTTGGGACCCATACACAGTTTTCTACCTACAAGTTGGGGACCCATACAGGTTTTTACCTAGAAGTTAGGATCCATGCACATGTTTCTATCTACAAGTTGGGATAGTTAGTTGGTTGGTCTTTTGGGTTTAACACTGGTTTAACACAGGTTTTTACCTACAAGTTGGGAACATATATGTGTGTATGTGTGTACACAGGTCTCTACCTACCTAGTTGGGGACATATACATAGGTTTCTACCTACAAGTTGGGGACACATACACAGGTCTCTACCTACCTAGTTCGGGACCTATACACAGGTCTCTACCTACAAACTGGGGACCATTATACAGGTTTATATCTACACGTGGTTATTGACTTAGTATTTTGGGTTTAATGTTGAGCAGGCGACTCGGAACCATCTGACGGCGTCTAGAAGTTGGGGACACACTACACAGGTTTCCAAATACAAACGTAGCACCTATACACAGATTTTTACCTACAGTTTTGAAACCCGTGCAATATCTTTGAAGAGAAAAACAGTGACAAACACATGAATTCCAACACAACGGAGAAATACTGAATCATTGTTTTTGATGAGCAAAGATTTCTATGCACACGTTAGAAAGTCATACACAGGTTTCTACCTACAAGTTGGGGACGCATTACACGGGTTTCTACAAATAAGTTGGGGGCTCATTATACAGATTTCTACCTACAAGTGGAGGACCCATACACAGTAGTATGCCTGCAAGTTGGGAACCCATAAAATATGTACCAAAAGAAAGACGGCAGTAAGCGCATGCATTTAACACAACGAACAAACACTGAATCAGCATTAGTCTGATGAACAAAGATGTAGAAGAATAAGCTGACATATTAACAATTTTTTTCTGCAAGTTCGAGACTGAAACATAGATTTTTACCTACAAATAGGGTACCCATACAAAGGTTTCTACCTAAACGTTGGGGATCATTACACAGGTTTCTAGCCTTACCAACTGGAGGTCATGAATAGGTCATGATAAGGTCTAATTGAGGTCCTAATTAACATGTCCGGAGGTGCACACCTCAGTTTGACCTCCAGCAGTTGAGGTGTAACTTAGGTGCAGTTGTAGGTGTACTTGAGGTGTAGTCAGAGGTGAATTTTAGGTGATTATTATTGCAAGCTCCGCCCTCTTTAATTTTAGGCATGGGTTATGCACTGGCCATGTAGTAAGATATTTTTCATTGGGGAGGGAAGTGGAGTGGGGTACAGTGTGACTGACATGTCACTTTCCAGCCTAAAACAAACACAAAAATGGGTGGGGGAACTGGGTGTGACTGTGGGATGGAAGTGGGCAGACATCTCAATGTCATGGTCATGAATACAACTATATGGGTTCCATGTGGTGTGGACCTCTTACATGCTGACACCACATTTATGATTATCTTGCTGTTAATGATTTCATTAAATGATACACAAAAATGCACCTCATGACACCAAAAGTACTGCTCATTTCTCTAAAATTCTTCTACATCTCAACGCGACATAGCTGGCAGATCTGACTGCTTCACAAATACTAGTCAAATCTGGGTGACAGGTATATTCTCAAAAGTAAAACAATTTAAAGGCAAGATCAGTCATCTATGAAAAGTAGTAGTAGTAGTATGTTTAGCCTCACTGAAGTGGAGTTACTGGCCTACCCACCTGTGTTAAGTCCAGAGGACTTTTAGGTTTAAAGGTTATCTCAGTAAATCTTTTGTCAATGACACAAGGCCTACCCCGCCCCCCTCCCACCCCACCCCCCACCCCCACCCATCACCCTTTAATGGCATGCACTATACACACAGTTGAGACTGTAACTTAGTTGTAGGTGTACTTGAGGTGTAGTCAGAGGGTTAGTTTAGGTGCTTTAGGCATTCGTCATACACGCAGTGGTAGCTTAGGAAAATGTTTTTCGTTCAGGGAGGATCGGGGGGGGGGGGGGGGGGGGGGGGGGGGGGCTGCAAATGTGCCTGACATGTAATGATATTATTTTCTGACCTTCCAAAAATCTTTGAAGTGAGTGGAAATCCGGCACTTGTCATGGTCATTAGTCATTAACACAAGGTCCCTCCAATGCAATTCTCAGTGTGCACGCGCATGTACACACACACACACGCACACAGCAGTTGATGTGTGACTTAGGTGTAGGTGTACTTGAGGTGTAGTTTAGGTGCTAATCAGTGGCACCTTTCCCTGGCATATACAAACACAGTTGAGGTGTAACTCAGGTGTAGTTTAGGTGCCAATTAATGAAAGTTTCAACCTCTCTATTTTTAGGGGTGGTGGTAGAGCAGGGCGATAAGCGTGAGTAAAGACCACTTTTGCCTTCTCAACACTGCCTGATATGTCATGCTATGTTTGATACGCCTCATGACCACGAGGACTGACATATTTGTGAGTTTATAAAATCTGTCTAATTTTCATTTGGGTATGTGTTTTGTGAAGCGAATACCTGAAAACTGAACTCCGGATCGACAGATTTGCCTTGGTAACTTTGTACACAGGAAGAAGAGGTAGCGAAACTGTTTGGCACCAACTGTAACTGGCGGGAATTGAGAACAGCTGTTTGGATTTTTCAAACCATCTGACTCAAAGCCTTGTCCATATATAAGTAGGATGGGGGAGCAGTATGTAGACACTGTGCTCAAAATAACACTGATCACCACCCGCTTATTCTATCTATCTATCTGTCTGTCTGTCTGTCTGTCTGTCTGCCTGCCTGTCTGTCTGTCTGTCTGTCTGCCTGCCTGCCTGCCTGCCTATGACTAAAGGGGCACATGAAACTCTATGCCTGGCTGAGGGACTGAGTTGGGCCCCAGTTCAGCAATGATTGGACACTTTTCCACCGCTGGGGTTGACCAGAAGTCAGCGGCTTATTGCCAGATGGCTGCCTCAGTCTGAGGATGCAATGAGGATTGTATCACATGGCAAGAGGCACTGATTTACATGAACCCCTGTGAGTGCGGGGCACATGACACTCTATGTCTGGGTGAAGTACTGTGACATGTGCAGGTAAGGAGTGCCAAGTGAGGATATTGACTATAGGCCCATGAACACACTAGGCTCACCCACCGATCCCTTGAGATAATTGTAAAATACACTGTACAACTACAGGAAAAGAAGAACCATCGAATAGTAAAACACAACTTCCACAAATAACCCTCCCAAATTTTTTGTTGTTGTCAGGGCTGACAGGGGGGGGGGGGGGGGGGGGCATGGATCCGCCACTGAACATTTATAAATACTGTCAGACTCTGTCAGATAAAAAAATAGTCAAACGTTGACAAAGATGGCTGTTGCAGTGTCATATAGCAGACAACACAGTTTAAATTGTTATCATTTGTTATCCCCATATTTACGCTGCCATATTTACCAATGTGTCATTGGTGTGCTATTTATAATTAACAAACCTAAAAACTTGAACTAACTATTGAACTTGCAGCAAAATGTTGCAACCCATTTGTGTCCAGAAACTACAAGGACTCCCTAAAAGATTTTTGACTACTCCAATGTACTGAAAACACCTTTTTGATTTCATACAGTTTAGTTAGTGAAGTGCATACTGAAAACACCAAGTTAAAAAAAAAGGAGTAACGTGTAGCATAATATTGAAAAAGAAGTATCAGTGAGTGCGACCAACCTGTGGCACAGGATGACTCATGCTCACAAGACTTGCAACGAGCAGCCACAGAACCTAACCAATAGCGAAACAATGCTAAAAGCAATACAGCATATCTCAGCTACAAACATCACTCGAGTATTGGTCAAAGAATAATAAGACCAATCACAATTGTGACACCTCGCGCTGGGACCATATGGCGTTGAGGCGCGTCCCCTGGGTGGTGGATAGGGGGTCCCTAGCGAGAGGGGTACACCGAATGAAATAAGGTGCCGTGAACCAACATGGTCTAAGGGAAGGAGACCCCGACAGAAAACCCCTGGACCTCCTAGTAAGGGGCTCGGGCATGGGGGTAGCTTCCCTACCCTGCAAATAAGGAAATAGCTACAGAAACGCCGACGAATAGACAAACAGCAATTCCTTTCCTGGAGGAGGAAGGTTCTTCTACCAGAAGATTTATGACGTCGTGTGGTGAAAGCCGGAAGTCTTTGGAAGCCACAGGACCGAGCCGCCTCTCTCTATCCAGGGACACAATCATGGGCACATGGAATGTCAAGACCATGTACCATAGCGGGAAGGCCGCCCAGATAGCAGCGGAAATGCAAAAGTACAACCTCTCCCTGCTAGGTATATGTGAAGCCAGATGGGCGCAGTCTGGCCAGAAAAGGCTGTTAAGTGGGGAGATGATTCTGTATTCAGGTCATGAAGAGGAGAATGCCCCCCCCTCCCCCCTCCCCCCCCCCCCCCCCTTACAGAAGGTGTAGCATTCATGCTGTCACCAATGGCACAGAGAGCTCTGATAGGTTGGGAACCTTTTGAGCCAAGAATTATCACAGCAGCCTTTAGAACCAGGAAAAAAAAATCAAGCTCAGTGTCATCCAGTGTTATGCGCCCACTAATGACAGTGACGAGGAAGAGAAACAAGAGTTCTACGACCAACTCCAGAGTGCTGTGGACAAATGTGCGGAGCGAGACATCACCATCGTCATGGGCGATTTTAATGCCAAAATAGGGGAGGACAACACCGGATACGAAGAGGTGATGGGGAGACAGGGACTAGGGGAGATGAGTGAGATCGGGAGAGGTTTGTGGACTTTTGTGCTCTAAACAGACTTGTCATTGGAGGCAGCATCTTCCCACACAGAAGAATACACAAAGCAACTTGGGTCTCACCTGACCCTACTACAGAGAACCAAATAGACCATATCTGCATTAGCAAGAAATTTAGAAGATCTCTTCAGTTCAACTGATGTTCGAGTGAGGAGGGGAGCAGATGTCGCCTCAGACCACCATCTGCTTACCTTAAGAATAAAGCTCAAGTTAAAGAAAAGCCGCACAGAGACGACAAGAAGACAGCGCTATAATGTAGGCCTCTTGAGAGAGACTGGAGTGAGAGAAGAGTTCAAACTGGTGCTGTCCAACCGGTTTCAAGCGTTACAGGAGCTAGTAGATGAAGAGGAGGCGGTCACCACAGAGCAGCAGTGGAAGGCAGTTAGAGAGGCACTGAACTCAACCTGCAAAGACACTGTAGGGTTCAGGAAACACCATCACAAGGACTGGCTGTCAGCACAGACCTTGAAGAAGATAGAAGTGAGGAAGCAAAAGAAAGCAGTTGTCAACAACAGTCGCACGAGAGCAGCCAAAGCAAGGGCACAGGGCTGACTGTTTGATGGGAGTATATAGTAGATGGAAAACTTGCAAAAATGAATTATTATTTTAAAAAGTTGAAGAGGCACAAAGCTGGCTAACGAACTCATCCAATGTCTTTCTTCAAACAAGCTATGTCCTAAGTTTCAAGTAAATATGACAAAAATTACAGACTCTAATCTGGGTCAACTGACTTGTTTCTATAAACGGTCTTTTATGTCAGTGTATATTACAAAGCCAAGTTTTGAAGTGCATATATAAAAAACAACAAAGGAAAGAAATTTAAAATAAAAAAGAGTGTAATACATTTAATCCACACAGAGTATAATACATTTAATCCATTGCCCCAAAATATTTAAACATAAATAAGGGTTGCTTCATAAATACGAACTCAGAAACGTTTCCTTTAAATATTTGAGCTCAGAAACGGTCCAGTTATGTTCTCTTTGAATGTCAACTGATTATCATGGTCTGGTCATAGCGTAATGTCTTCCATTAAATAGCATCGGTGATGAAACGTCATGGGACGAAATATGTTGGGACGAACGGTCTGGGCGAAGGCGCATAGGGTGAAGATAGGCATAGATCAAGAGGCGCAAAGAACAAGCCCTTCAAAGCTTTCTAACGGTACATAAACAACTTTTACGGCAACTACAACCTCAAATATAAGAATATTTTGACATTAGGTACCTAATAATATGTGTTTATGTGGTTATTTGGGCTTAGGAGAGGTTATTCCGACTGTTTTCGGACAGCGCGATTGTGTAGAAAGGGAAGTAATCGACGTGTCATCGGCAATGGAAAACGGCTTACTAGTACAACTAAATCAACTTTAATGTAAACCAAACTTCTAACACATGATTAATAGAGTCCGAAATAGCTCAGGCGGTTAAACGTCGGAGCAGGAGAGCGAAGGGAATCGCCGGGTAGTGGGTTTGAATCCCGTCCCGGCCCCGGTAGCTGGACTCACAATCCAGGGGAAAAAAACGGATTTGTTCAATAGCATGTCCGTTGAAAGGTCCTGGTAAATCAAAGTGGCACAGTTGGAGTGCGCCTGAGTTGATCAGTGTTGAGGTCGTACTCCATAGGCAATAGATTTCCCTGTCCCCCATAACTGTGACCCGCCCGTCAGGGCCGTCCATGAGCACCTCGGTGCTGTGGACGTTAAACCCGAACTAACCAACCAACATGATTATTTTGTGTTTAGGTACGCAATAATAGTTACGGATCTGTTTCTTTTAGCTTAGAACAGGTTATTCCGGGTTTTAGTAGGACCCCCTATTCGGTTCTTTGGTGTAGTAATTGTGGAAATTCCCGATTCTGTAAATAGCATTGACGTCAACTCATATGCTATGGGCGGAAGAATATTACTTACGCCTGTCACCCCTACCCGGCCGGGTATAGGACTTCGACGAGAGACCTCCAGCGACTCCTGTCCTGTAGTTCTCCTTCGATATTTTACTCCAGGTGGTTCCCAGTCTCTTGATGTCTGCTTGGAGGTCTCGACGCCAGGAGTTTCTCGGCCTACCTCTTTTCCTCTTTCCCTGGGGGTTCCATGACAATGCCTGCCTAGTGATACTGGAAACTGGCTTTCTCAGACAATGACCAATCCATCCCCAGCTTCTTCGCCCAATTTCATTCTCTGCTGTTATCTGCTCTGTTCTCTCCCAGAGTCTGACGTTGCTGATCTTCTCTGGCCAGTGGATTTTCAAAATTCTTCTAAGGCAACTGTTTATGAAGATCTGTACTCTGTTGTTGACTGTGGTTTTTGTCAATCTCCAAGTCTCTGCTCCATATAGGAGAACTGCTTTTATGTTGGAGTTGAAAATCCGGACTTTGGTGTGTTGTGACAGCTCTCTGGAACACCACACTTTTTTTCAACTGGAGAAAGGCTGCTCTGGCTTTAGCGATTCGTGCTCTGACATCTGCATCAGTGCTGCCTTTTTTGTCTAGAATATGCGCATCCAAAAAAAGTTTACAAAGTGTATTGGAGACGATATCTTTCTAATGGCTGAAGATTTTAAAATTCTGTCTGTAACACGAAAAGGTTTACACAATTATGGATACCGATGCAACAAACTACATATTTTTTCCGTTGCGTTACCTTTAAGTTACAACCCTTTGGACACGACACCCCAAAATAGAAAGTTACAAGGTAACATTTTCAAGTGAGACGCGTTTATCAAAGCACTGCTCACATTTCACCCGGAGATCTGTAAATCTGATTATACCATTTAAAAGGGCATTCATTTATCTCATAATGCTTTTTATTTTGAAAGAAAAATGTTGCTGTTGTGGTCCGAATAAGACATGCGGCACCTCACAGAAACATCACTTGTACCGGTCTCAGATGCATATCTCCCATTTGCCGGCTAGTGATTTAAATTCCGAGTAATATATTGAGAATGAGGATTATTTCTCTGTAAAATGCAACCAAAAACATTCATTTTAAGCGAGAATTATGGATTTTATAGCAACAAAAGCCGACCTATACCCCCCCCCCCCCCTCCTGAATCCAAACATTTTGTTGGTCTCTTCTAAGAGGCGAATTCAAACATTTTGTTCACAATTTCTGAGAAATTAAAATCATCAGCTGGCTTAGAGCGTTCCATGAGGTGTTTTTACTCCAGTCATGCTCATGACAGCATAATAAGTTGTACCACAGATGGTGAGGGGTGGGGGGGGGGGGGGTGAGGGGAGGGGGAGGGAGTTGAAGCCAGGCGGGGGAGGGGGTGGAAGCTAAACGGCGGAGGGGGAGGGAGGCAGGGGAGGGGGGGCCGCGGGGTGTCGAGGGTGAGATGTAAAATATGACCTCAAAACATTTACTTTTCTCATCAATAACACACTTCACCGTCTTTTTGAGTCTGTGTCACTCGTGCGTATGCGTGTGTTTAAGTGCGCGCGTACTAACGTGTGTGTAACTGCATTATTGCTTCATGTTCGTGTGATTAGTTTACTGACTGTTTAGTGTGTTGTTTCTTTATTGTACAAACACCACTACACCAGGCTTATGAACATAACCACAATCAAAACAGCAGAAGAAAAGACAAAGAAAAAAGGCAAATAAGATTAGCAATAACTCTTATGAAGCCACACATTCTGTAAAACAGTGCATGGAGTCAATACCGATGCAGAAAATGATATTCAGTTCAACCGCAGGGGGAAATGGGGTGGGAGGGGAAGGTGGGGGGAAGGAGGGTGTCAAAGATGAGATGTAGTACATCGCTTATGATCTCAGAACTTTTACTTCTCTGTGTGTGTAACTTGAAACAACACACATTTTTTACCGCCTCCTTCGTGAGCCCATGTGTGTGTGTGTGTGTGTGTGTGTGTGTGTGTGTGTGTGTGTGTGCGTGCGTGCTGCTTTACTGTTTTTGTTTTAATAACACACACGTTAGCACACGCACACACTAGCACACACAAACAGACACACAAAAACAAACAAGCGCATGCACACACATACATGCGGCGCACACACACGCACACGCACTCAAGAAGACGGTGAAAATGTGTGTTATTTCAAGTTACTTGTTGAAAAGTAAACGTTTTGATATCATAAGCAATGCACTACATCGCACCCTCCACTCCTCTCCCCACCCCCCCCCCCCCCTCTCCTCCCACTTCCTCCACGTTCCCCCTTGAGGTACTACGTATGTTGTGTAAAAAAAAAAAAAAAACAACAAACATTACTGGAGCCGTAATGCCTCATGATACGCTCCCCAAACCATCTGATAATTTGAATTTCTTAAAAATCGTTTGCATTCTTTTCTTAGAAGAGACAAACGAATGAAATTGCTCCATCAGTTGAAATGTTTGGAATCAGGGGTAGGTGAGCATTTCTTGCAATAAAATCCACAATTCTCTCTCAAAATGAATGTTTTTGGTTGCATTTGAAAGAGAAATGATCCTTCTTTTCACGATAGTACTCGGAATTTAAATCATTCGCTGGCGAATGGACGACATGCGTCTGAAACTGGTACAAGTGATGTTTTAGGGGGTGCATGTCTTATTCAGACCACAACAGCAACAGTTTTTTTTTCCAAATAAAAATCATTTGCAGCATTTGGAGATAAATGTATTCCCTTTTTAAATGGTGCAATCAGAGTTACGAAGCTCCGGATGAAACGCGAGCAGTGCGTGATAAACAACGCGTCTCACGTGAAAAATTTTCACGTGAAATATTTTCACATTTAATGTTACCGTGGAACTTTCGATTTTGGGGGGTGTCGCGTTAAGAGGGTTGTAATTTAAAGGCAACGCAACAGAAAAAGATGCAGTTTGTTGCGTTTTATTCACAAGTGCGTAATCTTTTATGTAATAAGTCATTAAAATCTTAAGGCATTAAAAAGATATCTTCTCCTAAACTTTGTAAAGTGTTTTTTTTTCCTTTTTTTTAATGCGTAGTGTATATTTAAATTAGGGTGTCTGTCAAGTTCAGCTTAGTGTTTCATGCCTTCTGAAACAATCGCCAAACACATGAAGAAATTAAACAGTGCAACGAGTGACATATTTTTCGGAGTGAGTAAATCTTGTTACGTTCATGTTCGTTTTGGATTCCTAATTGGGATTTCATCGTGTGTATGAGGAAATGCAGTTTTGTTCACTGTTTTACGCCGATAGGCGTTTTTTTGTTTTGTTTGAATACTAATTACGTGGAATATATTTATTCCAAAGTGTTCAGTTTCTTGTGGACAAAATGGCGGGAGGTCAAATCTTTCACATCGCAATAGCTGACAGTGAGGCCGTTTACACTTGCAACCCGGGTTGAACCCGAGTAGAGTTGAACCTGGGTTGATGTGTGTTTACTCTTGCATTTGGAACCGGGGTTGACACGGAATGCATCATGGCGCCCACCACGTACGAGACAAGACGTTACATGGTTCATGATGTATTATGGCTCTTGCAGCGCGCTATTCAACGTTGATTCTTTTTTTAAAACCATTTTAGGATCGAGTTTCTTTTAAAGTATGTCATTTTTGGAGCTGTAAAATAATCAGTACAGACTAGGTATTGGGTTTAATCAGTTCAGCAAATGGAGATATTGTCAGTCAAGAGATTATGTAGAAATGCGACTCTACACTTGGCATTTTATGACATGCGCAAATCGTCTCATTTTCTCCAAATCAAGTTGTGATGTAGAGCTTTGAAATTTTGCACGACCACACATTTACACAGTATCCGCTCTTACCGATGGTAATACAGTAGACTCCGCTAAAGCCGACCCCGTGGGATCCAAAAACATGGTCGACTTATTGATAAGATGAGCAGTTATGGCAGATGTCATGTTATCTAAGGTTTGAATCATTGTAAACCTTTTAACACCGACTTAAACTCCAGGGAGTGTGTGTGTGTGCGCGTGCGTGTGTGTGTGTGCGTGCGTGCGTGCGTACACGGTGTGTGTGTGTCTGTGTGCTTAACCCATTCAGCCCTGACGCACTACAGCAGGAGATGGGTCGACCATGATAATACAGTGTCAGATTACCTTGGCGCCTGACGGCGCCAAGCTAATCTGGCACTACCCTTGAATTATCATTGTCGATCCATCTCCTGCAACAGGGTGCATAGTCGTTAGATGACACCTCCAAAATTTGGGAATACGTGCGTCGGGCTGAATGGGTTAAACAACTGCAGCAGAGACACCGGTGACGTTTTAGGCCAAACACATTTAGTACGGGTAGTAACACTGCTCCAGTAATAGTATTACCGGAGCAGTGTACATGCATGTGCACACGTAACCTTCTAAACAGTCAGGTCTACTTCGGCATGTCCTACTTTCAGTACTGGGGGTGACAGCTCACAGTTGAACGCGACGTGGATAGGCGCATCTCTATCGAAATGGTTGCCATGGGTATGGCATATGGTAAGGTACCGTGGATGCGGAGATTTTTATTACAAGGTTTGGAGCCCTAGGACGAACCATTTGTACTCGGCTTTATCAGTCCTCAGCCGCATCGTTGGTTGGGGATGAGAAGACATACACTGACACATTACACCGAAGGACCTGGGGTCAGTTGCATGAGCGAGCTTAGTCCTACGTCAGCCACTAAGCAAGGTGCGCCGCTATAGCGGCGCACCTTGCTTAGTGGCTGGTGCAGGACTAAGCTCACTCATGCAACTGGCTCCTGGGCTGTACCGTACATTTCACAAGTTTTAGCCAAACGTTTAGGTTGGCGCATGCGACGAACATGTTCAGCCACCCTCATGTTTTCAACGTATCTTATAGTGTTGTAATAATAACTAATAATAATGAGTACTTGTATAGCGCCTAACCTCAGATTAGAGCTCTAGGCGCTTAACAAAAACTAATTGTACAAAAATAACTAATTACAAAAATGCAATTTACAAAAAGTACAAAAACAGAATACAACGCACTCTGTAAACAAGCTATAAAGTCACCATTCAAAAGTGCTACGCTTATGGACTTGTACTCACATTCACACACACACCCTCACTCCCACACACACTACTTCTAACATAGATAGAGATGACTTTAACATGACAGGTGTGTGACGACAAAGTCATTTGTAGCAGACAGAAAAAATATGAGTCTTTAGGGCTCGCTTGAGTGCCTCTCTCGAATCCACGTATCTCAGTTCGCGTGGGAGGTCATTCCAAAATACTGGGCTCTGGTATCGGAATGACCTCTCACCAAACGACTTTGTTATTGACAAGAGGGATACGTAAAACTCGAGAGTCGGCAGCAGAGTGCAAATTCTGTCCTGAGGGCGTATACAGCTGGAGAAGAGAGGCAAGGTAGTGTGAGCAGGAACAGGTAATACAACTGCGAGTCATGCATGAAATTTTGTACTGAATCCTAGCTGTTACAGGTAACCAGTGAAGAGCAGACAGATGGGGTGTGATATGATCTGATCTAGGGACTCTAGGAATCAACCTAGCAGCTGAGTTTTGAATTTTCTGGAGTTTGCCAATCAGACACTGGGAACAGCCAGCCAAAAGAGCATTGCAATAGTCTAATTTAGACAAAACAAAAGCGCAGACAAGTACTTTAGTTGCTTCAGGTGTCAGATAATGTCGGACTGAAGCAATACGTCGCAGTTCAGTATAGGCGGATCTGCAAATGTTGTTCACATGAAGGCGCATGGACAGGCTACTATCAAGTGTGACACCCAGATTTTTTACATGGGGGGAGAAGGGGACAGTGGCACCACAGATTTGTGGATGGGTGGCGATCTCATCGCAGACTCGGTCACGTCATATTTCGTGGGTGTTCTCTGAGCCGCAAATATCCTTGCTGATAAGCCGTAAAAACAGTTTCCATCACCGCGAAGGTAGTCGATCATTCTACCCTCTGTAGAAAAAAATAAAGATACGAGAAAGAAAACAGCTCAACTTCACCTCATGCAATCAGACTAGTAATGCTGTTGAAGCATCATTTTCCCACTTCAACAGGGTATGTAGACAGGACTACGGTACGGTGGGGAAGACGGGACTACGTCCCCAAATACCCACTAGGCTGCAATTTATGCTTGTATCTGACAGTATACGTCGATGTTGGTCATTATAACATCTGCTAGCTGCAAATAGATTGGCACACCTGCAGCTCTTTGCAGAATTTCGAAAGCTGGCGGGAAATTGTCATAATTTGAAGATATCAGTGACCTTTTGGTGTTGCAAAATTTGATCCATAACGTGTCCGATTCGTTGGGACAGATTCTGCTGCAAAGCAGCGTCCGCACTACACTAAATGCACTTGTCAATATTCTTTGCGGGTTGTACAAGTGGTATTCTGTGTTTACATTAGGGAATTTTAGTCTCTTTCGAGCTGAAAAGGGTGCCTGATGTTGGGACTACGATGTGAAAGAATGGTCGCGGTTGCGCCGAGATGGTCTACGGAGTGAAGAATGTGGGACTACACTGCAAAAATCGCTGCCCCCCCCCCCCTCCTTCCCCCCACCATACGTTGAATGGATACACCTATTCATTATGTGGCTGTCTGATTTTAATATACAGTAAAATACTGTCAATAAACTAGTTAAAATTCCATCAAAAGATCAAATAAAGATACATGCCAGAAGAAGAAGCATGATAGAGGCAAAGTAAAAGTGTCTGTTATGACAGAATGCGTTTTGCTTTGCTAAAATACCCTCGGCTGGAATGTTGACTATTGTATATGAGGCTGATCAATGCGAACATTTCTGGGAACAACGAACACAACACACGTTACACCCAAGTCATGTCAGCTGCATGCAATAGCTTATTTCACTTATGAATGTTCATTGACTAACCCCTACAGTAACTAACTTCTTTTTAGGTCACCCCGAACTATATGACTGTTTTTTTCAAATTTGCACGAAATTTGAGATGACAGAAGTCAGTCTGAAAAACACTTTACTCAAAATTTGTTGGAAACATTTTTATATGAATCCACATACCTATTGACATACCTGTTTCTTGATTTCTTTTACCTTGACCTTTCCGATGGGTCATCTAAAGTAGTATGCATAGGAATGTCTTACCATCATGTGTCTTTGTACTAAGTTTGGGCTTCGGGTTGTGAATAGTATTTGAAGAAAAAAAGGTCTTTTGTCAAAATATTGCTAGTTTTGACGTATTTCCTGATCCCCTGTGACCCTGACCGAGAGAGAGGTCACTTCTTCTTCTTCTTCTTCAGCGTTCCCGAGTTTCTGCCTCAGATGTCAAGATTTGTTGTTGAGATGAAGTTCGTGGTCTGCTGTAGGTCTAGAATGGAGCCCCAGAGTTTCTCTGACAGCGTCGCACCATGTGGCCAGTGCTATATCCTGGCGTCTTGGTACAGGGGACAGGACTGCAGAACATGCTCTGGGGTCAGTAAACCAGTTTCACACAAGCAGCCTGCAGTGTGTGACAGTCCAAGGCGGTACAAGTGTGCACGCAGTCGGCAGTGACCAGTCCTTAGACGGAATATGGTGGTCTGTTGGTGGCGCTGGAGGTGTCTTAACTGGTCATCAGATGGTGAGTTGTGTTGGGTCTGCCAGTCTGCATGATAGTGCCGCTTAATGAGGGTTTTGACTTCCTGGAAGGACATCGGTTGGTTTGGCTGCTCAAGCTTGCTGCCGGACTTGGCGAGTCTGTCTGCCTCCTCGTTTCCTGATAGTCCACAGTGAGCAGGTACCCACTGAACAGCCACTTGTGTTAAGGCCCCGCTACACGAGCCCGGTTTTGAGGCCGATTCCCGATCAGTTTTTGAATCCGTAGGTGATCGGACCGGACTAAAAAACGTGTGTACTGCCACACTGACATTTCCCGACTTGTTTAGCCGACCGGTTTGAACCGAAGATCAAAGTCGTACCTGTTCTGCAAAATGACTGCTAGTTTTGACAGTGATGATGATGTGCTTGCATTATCAGCAGTTTTGCATCATATTCGGGAAGAGGCGTGCGAAACATAATCGGCAACGGCGGTGGTACTGATCACAACAGGCGTGTCGGCCATTTGCAAACCGTGCTTAAACGACATGCTTTGCGAGACGCGCTCTGATTGGTTGAAGCTTACGATCGGGACCGATTCGGATCGGGAAAATAGAGCAGGTTCTAGACACCCGATTCCCAGCCGATTGGGACCGGATCGGATAATTGACGTCATCCGATCGCAATCGGATCGGAATCGGCTTCAAAATCGGGGCACAACCAGCCTGTGTGGCGGGGCCTTTAGGCGTGAGAGGGCGACCAGCAGGTGCAGTGTTTCTTTCTCCAGCTGCTCACTAGGGGACTGCAGGCTTTGGGTGGTGGATCTGCAGTCGGTCAGGAAAACGACGCGTGGGGGCAGGGGATCGTCTGCACCAACAAGGCTGGAAGCCTCTCGTAGAGCAGTGAGTTCAGCCTGGTAGTTGGTTGGAGAGGTCACTAAAATTGGTACGTTTAGAAAGGCCTGACCTGGGCCAAGTTTGAAGTCTGTGTCTTGAATGGAAAATACCATTGTTAAAGTTTACGACGGACAGATGACCACTGGCCTACTTCATAGACTTAATTTTGTTGTCGAACATGAGCCAAAAAGTGCATGGTGGACCACTTCAGTCCGGGCAGAATATTCCCACAAAAGGAAGATGATGAAGAAGAAAAAATGTGGTTGGATGTACAAACCTTTCTTGTTTTTTTTAATAGCCTAAGTAACTATGGTAATACGACTAACAGCTGATGTTAGTCGTGTTACCAAAGACACGAAGAGCTGTGGGTATGTTCATTCTCTGTTTTCTAATGGTCACGTTGCAAGCTTCACCTAAAGAAGATGTATATTAAGCTGAACAGATTGCAAGCTTTCAAACTACAAGATATTCTGTATCTTTATTGTGATGTATTAAACCAGATGTAAATCGCAACACAACTGACAAGATGACTGTCAGTCGTGTTATGAGACTGTCAGTTGTGTTATGAAACTGTCAGTCGTTTTACGGACAAATTTTACCTTTTTATCCAGATGTAAATACTGATTCGTGAGCTGCTTTTTGCTGATGATGCTGCCCTCGTTGCACACACAGAGAGAGCCCTGCAGCGCATCACGTCTTGCTTCGCAGATGCTGCCCAGCTCTTTGGACTCGAGGTCAGTCTGAAAAAGACAGAGGTCCTCCATCAGCCGGCACCCAAGACAGTGTATCGCCCTCCTCACATCACCATTGGCGAGTCTGAACTAAAGTCAGTGCACCAGTTTACTTACCTTGGCTGCATTATCACGTCGGACGCCAAGCTGGACAAGGAGCTTGACAGCAGGCTGGCAAAAGCGAACAGCGCTTTCGGGCGACTTTTCAAGCGGGTGTGGCACAATCAACAGCTGAAAACAGGCACCAAGATCAGCGTGTACAGAGCTGTGGTCCTCACCACCCTGCTGTATGGTTCCGAGTCCTGGGCCCTCTACCGCAGCCAACTACGACTCCTCGAACGCTTCCACCAGCGCTGCCTGCGTACCATCCTGGGCATTCACTGGAGTGACTATGTCACCAACGTCGAGGTCCTTGAACAGGCCGAAACTGTGAGCATCGAGGCTTTGCTGCTGCGGACACAGCTCCGCTGGGCGGGGCATGTCTCCAGGATGGAGGATCATCGCCTACCAAAGATCACCCTGTTCGGCGAGCTTGCTACTGGACACCGTGACAGAGGGGCACCAAAGAAGAGATACAAAGACTGTCTCAAGAAGTCACTTAGTGCCTGCCAAATCGACCACCACCAGTGGTCTTCGCTTGCTGCGGACCGTGACACCTGGCGCTCCACCATTTACAAGGCAGCTGTCTCCTTTGAGGACTCTCACAGAGCTAGCCTTAAGGACAAGCGGCTCAGGAGAAAAAACAGAGATGCCGCAACTCAGAACCCTGGCCATACCTTCCCCTGCAGCCACTGCGGTCGAACCTGCCTGTCTCGGATTGGCCTCCGCAGCCACGAACAAGCCTGCAGACGTCGTGGGCAACTCCTATAAAATCTTCGTTCGCGAAGTCAAGCCAAGAGAGAGAGAGAAATCGCAACACAACTGACAAGATGACTGTCAGTCGTGTTATGAGACTGTCAGTTGTGTTATGAAACTGTCAGTCGTTTTACGGACAAATTTTACCTTTTTATCCAGATGTAAATACAATATGTTCCCACCATAGTTTGAGGCTTTCAGTCGTCTTACATCACTTCACCATTAAACAAGATGGGATGAACCATAACCCACAAAGTCCCTTCTATATGAGAGCTGTCGTCCCTGTCACGTGTCTCTACCTCTTGTCTTTGACCTGATCCTGATGTTGAAATATCTCATATTGAACAAGGTGAAGATTTCATCCAAAAGTCTAGCTCACATGCGTTTTTCTTTTAGGGACATTCACAGTTGTTCATATTTTTAAGCTTATCCTTTTAATCCATTTCCCTCCTCTCTAAACCATTCTCTGATCAATACACACGCCGGCACACACAAACAAAGATGGACGAACGATGATTTCCGCCAGTACGCTCTGTGGGTTGGAGTACCAACAGAAATGGGTTAAGGGTCGTTCGCCGCCTAGGCTGGAGTGATCTCACGCTCTGATCTCTGTCGTCTGTTTGTGCGGTTCCTGTGTTTGTTTCAATGTGATTTTTGGACTACTGCTCTACGATGTGGGAGGCTTTCTTTTGGTGGGCATTTTGTGCGTATCCACCTCTTCGTTTGCTGGTTCTGTGCGCCGTGTTGTCGACAAGGTTTGCAGTTTTGAGCAGTCACACTTCGCCATTGTGTTCACCTGCTTAGTGTCGTGCCCGTGCAGCATAACCGATCGTGCGGAGACCAGCAGTTGATGCAAGGTGAGCGCAGTTTGCATATACGTTTACATTACGAGCGCGCTCAACTCCTTGCAGTGTCATCTGTCACGTAACGGATGTGACATGTTGTTTTATTTTTTTCGCCAAGTCGTTTTTTTGTTAATAAATGTAGATCGCCGAATTCTGTAAATAGCCTTAGTTTAGGGAAGTTAATAAATGTAGTGTGAGCGTAATCGTAAAGCCCGTGCAGCAAGCTTAACAGTGAGCGAGTACAGCGGTTGCACGCTTTAGCCAAGTAGCTTTAACCGAACAGTGTTCAGAAGTAAAGTTAAACTGCAAGGTAGCAGAAGGATATTACAGTCAGTCAGCGGAGTTAGCCAGCGAAGTGAGAGTCTGGGTCAGGGTGCGGCCTCGTTTGGAGCCCTTGACAAGCTGTGTGAGGGTTGTTTTACCCTCCCTGCAAGACCACGGCCAGTGTTCCTGGGTGTGGGTGTCCCGAGAGACTTGTGACCACGGCTGCTACTCACCAGAAGACCCCTCCGGTTCGTCTTCGTCTTGTTTTGTCTCGTCCTGCCGGAGGACTCACCAGTGACAGGTATTTACTCATGCCATTTTCCTCAGTTAGCTGCTGTGCTCTCGGGTGTGTGAATGTGTATATAGGTGCGGAAGGGTATGTTCGTCTAGTTTTTTAGTGATGTTTTAATCGAGGCTTTAACCATGTTTTTTAGGTTGGGTTGTAATGCGGTGGGTGTCGGATTTAGTTGTTTATATTCGGCTGTCGCCGAGTGAGTATATTTAAAGGGCCATGTTGTAAAACGAATTAAAGTGGGTATCCTTTCAAATATATTGGTATTAAGTCCTAGATGTAATGTAATAAGATTGTCACGTTGGGTGGTTGCTGGTGATTATTTCATATCTTTGTATGTACATCGGGATATTTTGATAATGTTGGTTTTAGCAGTGGCAATGTTATTATACCAAAGTGGTTGTGCTAGCTTAATGTTAGTGTAATGGAATAGTGCAGACCTGGTGAATGTTGAATGTACATAGGAAGCTTTCATATCCATGATTGTATATTTAATATGGCCAAGGCGGATATTAGGGTGAGACGAGACACAACTCACGTGGTTTGTGAGTAGGTGCGTGTCAAATAGGCCAGAATTAACTGTGTTGGCACTTTGACTGACAATGCGCCCTTTTCCAGTGCATTGGCTTCGAAGATTGGCTTCGAAGATTGGCTTCGAAGACTGGCTTCGAAGATTGGCTTCGAAGATTGTCGTTCTTCGATCTCATCCACGACCAACGGTGACGCATCATCGGGAGTCGGAACGCCTTCGCTAGCCGGTCCTGTTGGACAAGTACGTTGGGCTACAGCAGGCTGATTCTACGTTCTGAGCGTCGGTCACAGGCGTGCGTGGGCAAGCGCGGCTACGGTGCTCTGTGGTGTAGGGGTAGTACTCTTACTTTACGAGCCACCCTGTCTAGTGTGGGACAGAGGACACTGTACAGAGACAAAGTTACCCGCCTTGTATAGCCGTTGGCCATATTAGTCATTATCACCTGTTAGTCATATTCACCTGTTAGTCATTTTCACTTGTTAGTCATTTTTTTATATGTTAATACGTTATGAGTGCATGTGTGGGTATGTGTGAGTGTGTGGGGCGTTAGTGGGTTGGGGTGGGGGTTAGAGTAGGTAATAAAGGATTTGTTTGTTGTTTATCGCTGGCGTTGTGTTATTTATTTAGAGTGGGTGGGTTTTCTTGAGTGTCTGCACTCATATTGTCCACGGCGCCCTGACTCCGTCAGGCGTGTCGTGACATCATCGACCCGCTTGACCCCAGATTTGACCTCACGCCTTCGCCTGCTTGATATCGGTGTTGGTTTGCCCCGCAAACGGTATCGACGGAAGATTAAACATTAACATGGTGATCTGAAAGTGCTGTGTTTTAATGCTCGCTCTAGCCGTCCTAAGGTTATTGACATACATGACATGATCTTAGACAATGATGCTGATGTACTTATGCTGACTGAAACGTGGCTGTACTCGCAGGGTGATGACTGACAAAGGTAATCTCTAAACAAAAATGCTACAGAGCTCACTCAGGTAGATCACGATATAAATAATGGGGATTACTCCATTTTTGGATAGAGGAAGTTTAGTCTTGAACACATATAATATATATATTTGGGAAATGTATTATGTGTTCTTTGTTGACTTAATTCAAGTTGGGAAGGAGAGTTTTGGCTGCTATGGCGTTGCCATATGTATACAACAATGGCGGCATCGCCGATGAAGAGAAACTTAAATGGAAAAAGTCCGAGTCAAAACTGAGCTACGAGCGCGTAAAGCTAAGAATAGCACTGTACAACTCCTGCACTCGGTTTGCGTGTACACTAGGTCAGTAAAAGGACGACAGCGGAGCAGCCGGCATTACGGTCTCAAGTGCGAGCACTTCCGCCATAGCCGGGATTAGGCGCTCAATTACCACGAAACACTGGGGCCCATATGAAGCTAGCATTGTTGCTATGACCCTGACTGCTATAACTGTCATTCATTTCCCCGTACCGGATCGAGAGGTGGTGGGATCGCCTTCATTACACGGGCCAGCCTTTCCGGTTCTGCGTCATTCAGGGTCTTGGATTACACGTCTTTCGAATGTGTAGAGATGCGACTGACAGTGACCAGTACTTCTACCTGTGTTGTGTCTTTGTACAGGCCTCCACCGAGCAAATCGAACAAACTGATAAATTCTGCATTCCTTCGGGAATTCCCAGAACTGTTGTCAAGTTACACAGATCGCCGATGCGATGTCTCCTTCCTGGGAGACTTTAACTTTCACTTCGACGACCGCTCTGACCCTCAGGTGAATAAACTGAAAACTATACTGGGTGACTTCGGTCTTCGCCAGCTTGTTGATGTTCCGACTCATCGTTCTGGCCACATCTTGGATTGGGTTGTGGTTCATAGTGAGGGCAGCCTGCTGTCCTTGGAGAGAGTGCAGGACTGTGCTGATCTGTCTGACCACTTTCTTGTGACCTGTGGCCTCTCTTTCACCAAGTCTCCACCTCCTACACGGCTTGTTACCTCCAGACACTTCAGAGTGGTGTGTCTTACTGACCTTCAGACTGATGTGAAGGCCTTAGCAGACTCCATGATTAAACAGTGTCCTGACCGAGATCTCGATGGTCTCGTAAATGACTACAACAGCGGGCTTCTACGGGTCCTTGACAAACATGCCCCAGCTGTGACTAGGCGTGTTAGAGACCGTCCTTCTGCCCCCTGGGTGTCTGAGGGGGTCAGGGAAGCGAGACGCAGAAGGAGACGAGCTGAACGACGATGGAGGAAGACCCGACTCACTGTGTTCAAAGAGATCTTCGTTAAGGAGAGGGCTGCTGCAAGGTCGTTTCTCCTAGTGGCCAAGAGACAGTTTTACTGCGACAAGATTGACTCTGCAGTCTCTTCCAGCAAACAGTTGTTCTCAGTCACTAACGAACTCCTAGGCAAATCAAAATCCACTGCCTTCCCATCTGACATCCTCCGTTTGGAACTGCCACAGCGTTTTTCTGATTTCTTCTCACGGAAAATTAGCCTTCTGCGTGATGAACTGGACTCTCGTTCATCCGCACAAGCTACTTTTGCAGTGTACGACGGTCCCATGCTTTCACATTTTGATCCTGTCACAGAGAAGGAGATTTTTGAGCTAATTGTTAAATCACCTTCCAAAAGTTGCATGTTGGACCCGATCCCAACCTCCCTCACAAAACAGTGCCTTTCTGAACTTGTCCCGGTGATAACTGCCATTGTCAACTCATCTCTTTCCACCTTAAACAAGCTGTAGTTACGCCTATCTTGAAAAAGCCAGGTCTCGATACAAATAACCTGAAGAATTATAGACCAGTTTCCAATCTCCCATTCATTTCAAAGATTCTTGAGAAAGTCGTCCTGGGACAGCTTCAGAAACACTTGTCTTGCAATGGTCTTCTAGAAGTGTACCAGTCTGCCTACAGGAAGGATCATAGCACAGAGACTGCTGTACTGAGTGTCCTTGATGGCCTGTTGGTAAAGGCAGAT
The DNA here is from genome assembly GCA_036245525.1 of Semisulcospira habei. Taxonomy (NCBI): domain Eukaryota; kingdom Metazoa; phylum Mollusca; class Gastropoda; family Semisulcospiridae; genus Semisulcospira; species Semisulcospira habei. Next base: position 9,304,274 of record BTPG01000005.1, read on the forward strand.
GAGAGATTCGTCTCTCTTATGGCCCTCTTGGACCTCAGTGCAGCATTCGACACACTTGATCATTCCATTCTACTAAAAAGGCTTGAGGTGACATATGGAGTGAAAGGCACTGTTCTTGACTGGTTTAAATCACATGTCAGTGATCGGTGTCAGTGTGTTATTCTTGATGGTATTGATAGCCCCCTTGTGTACGGAGTTCCTCAGGGTTCCGTCCTGGGACCCATCTTATTCACATTATACTCCCAGCCTCTGTCAGACGTTATATTTGCTCATGAGTGTGACTTCCACAAATACGCTGATGACACGGAGCTGTCAAAGGGCGCAACTCCTGATGAGTTTTCTTCAGTTCTGTCAGGCATTGAAACATGCATAGACGACGTTTTAACGTGGATGAATAGTAACAAGCTGATGTTGAATGCTGACAAAACTGAAGTAATTCCTGTTGGTGCTCCGACTTGTAAACAGTGCTTCTGTCAACATTGCTGGCAGCACCATTCCCTTCAAAAGATCAGTTAGATATCTTGGTGACAAGATAGATCAGACACTGGCCATGCACGATCAAATCAGCAGTGTTTGTCGAGCCTCATTCCTGGAGCTCAGACGCATTGCATCTAACCGGCCTTATCTTTCTGAACGCGCTTCGGCTAGACTAGTCACTGCGCTGGTAACTTCCCGCCTTGACTATTGTAATTCCATCTATTCAGGTCTGCCCATGGAACAGGTATGTCGGTTGCAAAGGGTTCAGAACAGCGCTGCACGGCTTGTTCTAAAGAAGCGTAAACGCGACCACGCGACAAATTTGATGTTTCTCACTCATCCGAAAGGCACGCAGCCTCTTCCAGGGCTGACTGTTCGTTCCACACAGCCTCTTCCAGGGCTGACTGTTTGATGGGAGTATATAGTGGATCCAAAACTTGCAAAAATGAATTAATTACAGGGATGTCACTGGAGCTGGACACCTATAGGACAAATGTCCTGGAGGGTGGCAGAGGGATAGGACATTTGTCCTGAATTGGAACAAAACAATAGGACATTTCGCGCGTGACAAAACTGATAGTAAAACAGAAACCACATAAACACAGGCTGAGTGAGATATTTATTGACTGTTGACGAAAAGGACATAAACGTAAAAAGGCAAAGAAAAGTGAACAAGTTATTATGTCATTCAGATAATACTGTCATCGCAGATTCGCATGAAAAACATATCAGGGCCTTGTAACAGAGGTAGCAAATTCTTCATGCTCAGGCTCACAACTCGCAAACTAAACTGTCATTTTGGCACTTCAAGGAATTCACAGTGCAAGGAAATGTACTGACTAGAATAGCATTATAAAAATATTAGACCATGTACTGACTAAACGGAAATGTAATGATTAGTAAGCCTAAGGCTATAACAAAAGGAGATGAGCTTTCCAGCATGGGCCACAGCAGGTTTCTGGTAGCAAATGGGTTAAAGATTTAAATTCTCACACTTTTGTGGCTAATAGACATAATGAACAAATGTAGAAAACTAATGCAGAAAATACTTTAAAAAGGCCTTGTCAATAGGCTACATTTGTTAGATTTATCTGAAACTTCACTACATGTAGTAGGCTGCTACACTGACTTGAAAATCAAAATGACACCCTCAGACTCAGTGGAACTGATATGAGCTGATAACTCAGCAGAAGTGGATGGTTTTTCTGAGTCCTGTTGAACAGTGGTACCCCTCCTAGCTGAAAATAGCTGAACTTTAGGGGCAGCCAATCAGAAGGCGATGTTTACGGAATCACACTCTACACGACCCTCGCTCGCGCAGTCTCGCTTTCCCTAAAAATAGCTGAACTTTTAGGGTCAGCCAATCAGAGGGCGTTGCCGGGAATAACACACTACACGTCGCTCGCTCGCGCAGTGTAAAGCCGACTACCGCAAAGCGCCAGCCTACTCGGAAAGAAATGTCGCTAGCGGTGTCCGCGATCAACGGAAAAACAATCGGACACATGTCCTCTTTTTGAAACAAACAATCGGACATTTGTCCTGCTGATCTTTCTGTTCATCGGACATTAGGCCAAGTCAATCGGACTATGTCCGGTGTCCGACGGCCAGTGACATCCCTGAATTATTATTGGAAAAAGTTGAAAAGGTACAAAGCTGGCTACCGAACTCATCCAATGTCTTTCTCCAAACTAGCTATATACATTTTAGTAAATATGACAAAAATTACGGACTCTAATCTGGATCAACCGACTTTCTATAAACGGTCTTTTATGTCTTCGTTGAGACATCCAGTTACAACATGCTCGGAGGCTCTCTTAGCCACCCCTTAAAGTACCATTACGCGTACATTTGAAGACACATTTCAGCATCATTTGTTTGTTGTGCCTTGTCGACACACATAATGAACTTTAACAGCAGTTGGGACACGCAGCAAAAGCACACGCGTAATCGCACTTATTTATTCTGCCCAACCGTTAGCGAGTCAATCTATTTTTAGCTGTTTCTCATACTGAAAGTGTTGTATTTATAGAACGGAGTAGAGTCATTGTCAAATTACTTTATATCAAAACGACCTGTCAGCATTAGATTGTACTGTGTTTAAATGAACCATATCTAGACCTGTGTGCAGCGTTTCGTAACCATGTGTTACAGAAGTGTGCCTTTGAACAGTTACGGCGGTAGTGAGCCTATAAATAAAGTATTTTGCCAAGTTTCAAGCTTGTGTGTACAGCAATGATCTGAGATTCTCGTGTCTACATACACTCGCGCACACACGCACGCATACACACACACACACACACACACACACACACACACACACACACACACACACACACACACACACACACGGCCTTTCGCACCAAATGTACGTTCAGCAACGAGGTTAGCGTAACTAGACATGACGTAGTTTTTAATCTTGTTACTTCAGTTGTCAGACGTTTAGACCTGCGCACCTTTGACATCATGGACATGCTATTAAATTCCCCCCACCGCGACCCATCCTAAAAAGTCCCTTCTATAAATAGAAGATACTTAAAAAAAAGAACAGCTGGTCACATCTTTATGTTTTTACTGACTTTGTTGTTTTGCAAATATAACTTATTTTACATAATACACATTATTCGCCTAAATAGCATATTTGCTTTACTTCAAATGTTAATTTTTGTTTTACCATTGGGAAATGTTACCTATTAGTTGCACTGCAAGTACTTCAAACAAGATATGTTTCCTATTTCTGTCGTGTGCACAGTGTAGTCTCAAATCTTTCACACCGTAGGCCATTTCTGAACAACCGAGATTGTCTTTTGCACAGCGTAATCCCAACATCAAATAAACTTTTTTCAGTATGAAGGAAACTAAAATTCCCTAACCTAACCACTAGTTGTCATTTGTACAACCCACAAGAATGTTGACACTTGTATTTAGTGTAGTATAGACGCATCTAAGCAGCAGAATCAAATTTTGCACATTGAAATCTCGCCGATTTCATCCAATTATGACAGTTTGCGGCCACATTTTTTACATCTGCAACTACTTACAGGTGCGCCAATCTATTTGCAGCTAGAGGATTCTAAACATGAACAAAATTGGCTTTACATTTTGTCTTGTCCAAGCATAAATTGCAGCCTAGTGGGTCGGTTTTCTTTCTTTTTTTTTTTTTTTCGCCCTGAGCATGCTGCTAGCATGGAGTGGATGCGCATTACAAGTGGACATCATCATCATCATCATCATCGTACGGACGTAGTCCTTATCTCTGCTACGTGCACAGGCGTAGTCCTGTCTACATACCCTGCTCAAAGCCTTGCGCGGACTTGTCATCTGTAAGGATGTACATGATAGTCTTGTTCTTTACCTGCGTATCAGTTTTTCTTTATCTCACCTATCTGGTTTGTGAGTATTCTATAACTCGATGACCTTTTGCACATTCTGGATCTATGTACACTGATTGTCACACTAAGTACGCTGATGCAATATATTTTGATTACTCCAGGTGTAGGCACGTAGTGCGAATCAACAGTCCTACATATTTATAGTTGTACGAGCTTCACGATTGAACATTGAGTGGTTCGGGGTGGATTCACGCGACGAACCGTAAATATCTGCATCAGTCCCCATCAGTCTTGGTCGCCATTGACTCACGTGCATGTCCAGTCCCACACAATCACCACCTGATCCAGGATCCAACCACCATGGCAGTGGGGGGCAGTCCTCGTTACAGGTAAATGCTTGTTTTTCTTTCTTTCTTTAAAGTACCATTACGCATAAATCTGAAGACACATTTAAGCACCATTCGTGTTTGTTATGCCTTGTCGACACACCTAATGAACTTTAACAGCAGTTTGGACACCGGCAAAAGCGCACGCGTAATCGCACTTATTTATTCTGACCTGCCGTTAGCGTGTCAATCTATTTTTTAGCTCTTTCTCGTATTGATAGCGTTGTATTTATAGAACGGAGTGGAGTCATTGTCAGGTTCTATCTACCTATCTATCTATATCCCGTAGTCTTGCCGACCGTTGGGGCACCACTGATGACTTTGCAACCAGCTCCCTCCATTCCACTCTGTTCTCTGCCATTCTTAGCTTATCGCCCAGCCTCAGTCCTGTCCACTCTGAGATATTGTCCTCCCATCTTTTCCTCTGTCTTCCTCTCCTTCGTCCTCCTTGCACAGTGCCCTGCCGGATTGTTTTGGCAAGCCCTGTTAAACGCGTGACATGCCCATACCACTTCAGTTTGCGTTTTTTTTCACAATGGCTGATAGGTCTTCATTGGGCCCGATGGCTTGCCTGATTCTACTTCCCACTTCCTCGTTCGTGATGTGATTTCTGTATGAAATGCCAAGCAGCCTTTGAAAACATATCATTTCAGTGGCTTGTATCCTAATTTCAAGGTCTGCTGTGAGGGTCCATGACTCGTAGGCATACAAGAACACTGAGATGACTAAGGAGCGCACCTGTCTGATCTTGGAGCAGAGTGTGATGTTTCTGTCCTTCCATATGGTCTTCAATCTTGTCAGTGCTGTTGGTGTCTGCGCAATCCTGGACAGTATTTCTGGTTTTGATCCCTCATATGTCACAATGGCTCCTAAGTATTTGAATTTATTAACTGTTTCCAGTTTTTGGCTTCCAATCATGACGTCAGTGCCAATGCCACTGGTGTTATTTGTCATCAGTTTGGTCTTCTCTGCACTGATTTCCATCCCATTCACAATGGCTGTACTGTCCAGCTTTACCACCAGCTGAGCTAGCTCCTTCTCTGTTCCTGCAAGGCCATCATTGTCGTCCGCAAAGCCCAAGTTCGTGATTGTTCTGCCTCCAGTACTGACAGTTCCTTCATGATCTTTCAGAGCGTCTATCATGATTCTTTCCAGGAAGATGTTGAAAAGAGTAGGTGAGAGCAAGCAGCCTTGTCTGACTCCCGACTGTAGTCCTAAACCAGTTTCCTATTTTGCCGTTGAAGCAGACTGCGCTAGTGGCCCAGTTGTAAAGGTTTGCTATGACTTTGATGAGGTTGGCATTGATGTTGTATAGCTTCATGGTGGACCAAAGGGCTGTATGCCACACTCTGTCAAACGCTTTCTTAAAATCCACAAAGACATGATAGAGGTCTTCCTGGTGCTGGAGGTACCTCGCAACCTCTCAGGTTGAAGATCTGCTCAGTTGTGCTGCGCCCTGGTCTGAAGCCTGCCTGTTCCTCAGCTATGATTTCCTCTGCCTGTGGCTTCAGCCTGTTCAGTAGGATCTTTAACATGACTTTGCTTTGGTTGCATATAAGACTGATCGTGCGATAATTCTGGCATTGATGTAAGTTGCCTTTTTTGGGGAGAGTTATTATAAGTGATTGGGTCCATGGTGTGGGCCAATCTCCTGACTGCCAGATCTTATTGCAGATTGTTAGTAAGGCGCTTATCATGTCTTTTCCCCCTTCTTGGACTAGCTCTGCAGGGATGTTGTCTGCTTCTGCTGCCTTCCCTTTTTTTCCCAGCCACTTCACTGCAGTCTCTACTTCTTCTCGGAGGATGGGATAGTTGCCATTGTTGGTCACGGGTGGGTTGACCATTATGCCTGGGTCCCCTGTAGCTCAGTGGTTGTACAAATCTGAGCAGTACTCTGTCCATTTCTTCAGTATGTCTTGGTCTTCCGTAAGACAGTTCCCTTCACTATCTTGAATGATCGAGGAGCGTCCTTGTTTTACATTGGTTAGGTCTTTCACCAGTTGGTATGCTTTTTTTGCCATTATTTTAGTTCAGATTTTCTTCTACGTGTTTACACTGATCTTCAATCCACTTATTCTTTGCCTTTTTCATGCTTTTTTGATATACTGGTTAATTTCCCTGTATTGTTTAGCTCCTTCTACCTCTGATTTCTTTTTCTTTAATTCTCGACGCTTGTCACATAGAACAAAGATGTCGGCTGTAACCAAAGGTTTCTTTGCTTGTCGGTGTTTGTCAAGGATCTCACTGGCTGTTTGGGTTACAACAGTGTTAAATGTGTCGATCAGTGTGTCCACATCCGCGTCTTCTGCACCTAGAAGTAGCAGTGGCGCGAATTTTCCTCCTATCTTTGCCTGGAAGGCTTCCGCTACCTCAGGGTCTTTCAGCTTCTCGAGGTCAAACTTGATTCTGGAGGGACCCTGCTTGTTGACCTTCGTTAGGCGGAGTCAGAAGGTCATCATCACTAAGTCATGGTCGCTTCCAATGTCTCCTGGAAAACTTCTTGTCTTGGCAATGTTCACACTGGTTTGGAAGCGTCTCTTCACCATGATGTAGTCAATTTGGTTATGGTGCTCTCCGTTCAGGCTGTGCCATGTCCATCTTCTAGATGCTTTGTGTGGGCCATTCAGTCAGGTTACGTGAGATAAAGACGACGTGTGCTGAACTGGATTCTCCTGTGTCTAAATGAACCATAACTAGACCTGTGTGTAGCGTTTTGTAACCATATGTTACTGAAGTGTATCTTTAAACAGTTACGGCGGTAGTGGGCCTTTAAATAGAGTTTTTGTGAGTATATAGCGTGTTGATAATAACCTGACGAAGAAAGAAGTACGCTTAGAAAAGTTGGTTAGTTATTTGGGTTTAATGCCGAGCAGGCAACTATGGCTATGTCACAGTGGGACGCTGACAAAAGACAGTTTATTAATATTTCGAATTAATAATAATTATATTAGTTTATTAATATTTTGAATTGTGTATCTGTTCATTTTGAAAAAGGGGTTTCACCTTTTTTTCAAAATTAATAAACAAGCCCACAATTCGCTACTTATCAAGATTGTCAGTGTATGAAGACTTTTCATCTTTACACACTGACAAGTTAAGTAGCGAATTGAATATTTGTTTATTTATCGTCAGACTGAAACATTTCCGTGTGACACACAGGGCACGCAACTCTTTTAACCCATTCAGCCCTGACGCACTACAGCAAGGAGATGGGTCGACCATGATAATTCAAGGGTAGAGCCAGATTAGCTTGGTGCCTGTCGGCTCCAAGCTAATCTGGCACTGCCCTTGAATTGTCATGGTCGATCCATCTCCTGCAACTGGTGCATAGTCATTAGATGACGCCTCCAAAATTTGGGAAATACGGCCATAGGGATATATGAATGACTTCAGCATATGCTACCATGCTCCGTCTTGCAAATGTGCTTTTTTTTGCCACTGGAATATCAAATGTTTCCTAGCGGTGCTGCTTCTAAGCAGCCAGTGACAATTTCAGAATCTGTAACAAGGAAGTGTGGACTTTTCTCTCTGGGTTGACCAGTTGATAGTTATGTCTTTTGTTTATTTATGATGAAAGGTGCCGGATACCCCTGATCTAATCGTGTGCGATACTAGAATTGCCGATTGGCCATCTGATTAACTTATTCAGCCCCGACACACCACAGCAAGACATAGATCGAGCATGATAGTTCAAGGGTGGTGCCAGAATAGCTTGGCGCCCTTAGACGCCAAGCTATTCTGGCACCACCCTTGAACTATCGTGCTCCATCTGTCTCTAGAATTGTCATACAGTCCTTCAGAGGGCATCTTCAAAATTTGGGGATTTCAGTCTTGGGGTAGAATGAGTTAACAATTACAGGTACGGCAATGCGGGCTGTAGGAGATAGGCAATGGGGCATTTAACCCCATGCAATTTTTCATCATTAACATCATCAGTCCCTTGCCCGAACTGGGCGTTGGGGGGACTGAAAGGCAGCAGCAACAGACAGTGCTCTCCACTGAGTTCTATTTTGGGCGGTGGCAAGCAAGTCTGGCATCTCGAGTTCGGTCCATTCTTTTATGTTTGCCACCCAACTCTTTCTCTGACGACCTCGCCGACGACTTCCTTCGAGAGTGCCTTGGAGGATAGTCTTGGACAAGGTGTTGTGTCGGGTCACGTGGCCAAACCAAGCAAGCTTGCGCCGTTTCACGGTTGCCAGAAGGGGTTCATGTGGGCCCACCAGGGAAGTGACGATGCTCCGTACATATTCGTTGGTCTTGTGCTCGCGGTACGAGATGTGGAGCAACTTCCTCAGGCACTTGTTCTCAAAGGCCTGGATTTTCTTTTCTGAGTCTGCAAGCAGCGTCCAAGTCTCACAGCCGTAGAGTAGAATAGACACTACGAGGGACTTGTAAAGCCTGTACTTGATGGTGAAGCTGATGGAGTTACTTCGCCATATCCTGTCCAGCCTGGCCATTGCGGATGTTGCTGTACCTAGCCTGATACGGATCTCTGCTATGCAACTACCGTCTTTGGACAGGGTGGCTCCCAAGTACTTGAAGCTATTGACCTCTTCTAGCTTCTGGCCGTTCATGTGAATGTTGCTGCTGCTGTCGCTTGTGGTGTTGATCATCACTTTGCTTTTATCCGTACTGATCTCCATGCCATAAGACCCTGCGCTACTTGAAAGTTTGTCTGTCAGGTTTTGCAGCTCACTATTGCTGCCTGCCATGAGGTCAATGTCGTCTGCGAATCGAAGATTGCACAGGGATCTGCCACCAATAGAGATTGAAGTATGGTGGTCGTGGAGGGTTTCCTGCATTATCTTCTCCAGGAATATGTTGAAAAGGACAGGAGAGAGCAGGCATCCTTGACGGACACCGATCGTCGTCCTGAAGAACTCGCCTGACTGATTGTTAAGTAGAACCGCGCTGCAGGCGTTCTTGTAAAGCGCTTCTATCATTTGGATCAGCCCCTCCTCTATGTTGAACGATCTCATGACTTGCCAGAGTCCGTCGTGCCAGACGCGATCAAATGCTTTCCTGAAATCAATGAAGTTGTGGTAGAGTTCGCGCTGATGCTGCAGATGTTTCTCGATCAGGACGCGGCAGTTGAAAATCTGCTCTACAGTGCTTCTTCCAACTCTGAAGCCAGCCTGTTCTTCTGCCAGCAGTTCCTCGGCGAAAGTTTTGAGGCGGTTGAGAATGATTCTAAGCATTACTTTGCTAGGGTGACTTATCAGACTGATAGTTCTGTAGTTCTGGCACTGTTTCAGGTTTCCTTTCTTGGGGAGCGGGATCACTAGAGACTGTGTCCATTCTACTGGCCATTTCTTTTGCTCCCAGATCTTTTGACAGAGTGTAGTGAGTACCTTCATTGTTACTTCTCCTCCATGTTTCAACAGTTCAGCAGGTACGTTGTCTACACCTGGAGACTTTCCTCCCTTCAGGCCGCGTACAGCTGTTTCCACCTCTTCAGCTAACACTGGCAGGTCTTCGGCCTTCCTGGCCCCAGCCTGGTTGTTTTGGAGGATGCTGGTGTCTGGCTCAGCCTTGTAGTTATACAAGTCTCGGCAGTACTCAGTCCATCTGTTTAGTACAGCAGTGTTTTCCGTAAGGAGTTGGCCGCTGCTGTCTTCGATGACTGTGGCTGTTCGCTGTTGAGTCTTGGTGAGGGTCCTTAGCGTTTCATAAGCCTTCTTGCTGTTGCCGTTTGCCATGCCCTCTTCCACGCTACGACACTGGTCTTCAATCCAATCTTCTTTGGCTTCTTTCATCCTCTTCCTGATCTTCTTGTTGACAAGTCTGTACTTGTTTGCTGATGTGAGGTCTTGGCCTCTCTTTTTCTTCCAGGCTCTCCTCTCATCACAGAGATCAAGGATGTCATCGGTGACCCAGGGCTGTTTGCGCTTCCTCTGCTTCCCCAGCACTTCTTCTGCTGTAGAAAGTAACACCTCTTTTATATTTCCAGCAAGGGTGTCTACGTCCCAGTCCAAAGTAGCCAAGGCTGCAAATCTGCCTCCCACCTGGGCTTGGAAGACCTCTTCTACTTCCGGGTCTTTTAGCTTCTTGAGGTCGAATCGGATGTGAGGACTCTTGCTGTCTTGTTTCAATGCCAGCTTCAACTTGAGGCTAGTAAGGACGAGGTTGTGGTCGCTGCCAATATCAGCGCCAGGAAAGGACCTCGTTTGTGCTTTGTTAACGCTGGATTTGAATCGTCGAGGCAGCAAGATGAAGTCAATCTGGTTATGGACCAGGCCTCCTGGCGATTGCCATGTCACTGTTCTTGACTTCTTGTGTGGATGGAGGGTATTAGCAACAGTAAGACGGTGACTCTGTGCGAACTCTAAAAGTCGCAGGCCTCTGTCGTTTGTTTCTCCAAGGCCAAACTTGCCAGCTGTTCCTGCCCATTGTTGGTAAGCGTCAGGGCCGATCTTTGCATTCCAGTCACCGAGGACAGTCAGAATGTCTTTCTTAGGTGTTTTCTTGATGATGTTGTCCAGTTGTTCGTAAAATTCGTCTAATTCCTCATCATCATGATCTGCTGTTGGAGCGTATACTTGTATTATAGTGATGTTGTGCGGTCGGGCGGAGATGCGGATGGAGATTAGTCTGCTTGACACGGGGGTGCAGCTGATGACAGTTCCAGCCACCTCTTTCCTTACGATAAAAGCTACGCCATGTTCATGCTTGGTTTCTTTTCCGCTGAACCAGATTTTATGGCCTTCATCTGTTGTTGTTTCTCCGAAGCCTGTCCATCGAACTTCTGCAAGTCCTACAATGTCCCAGCGATAGCGCTTTAACTCGTGGGTGAGTTCCTTCACTTTGCCGCACTGGTAGAGTGTGCAAACGTTCCAAGTTCCGATAGTTATTCCTTGCGTGGGCAGCTTGATGGTGGGTTTGGTTCCAGTAACACACTTGTCGCCCCCACCCTGGAGACCTCCAATGGGGTGCGCGGTCGTTGGTGATCCGGGCCCCGACCGATCCGGCATGTTATTCTTATTCTGTTGCTTGTCCATCAGTCCTTTCAATGGGCTTAGGCGAACTTGGCGGCGCCCGTCTCCTCTCCAAGTATTTCAACTGACTGAGAGACGCGTCAGCCCCTCACAACGTTTCTCCCGCCAGCAGAAGCGGTTACCGGGGTGTGGCTAGGTAAAGGACCTGGAGCCAGCTGTGAGAGTTGAGTGCCATGTGAAGACCAGTGCTCCCGCCTGCCCCAAGAGGCGCTGCTGGCTGAAAAGTCAAAGGTACTACTTCTCCATGAACACTCTACACCCCATGCAATTTTTAGGTGCTGACAAATCAAGCGTTGGAAAATGGACTGACTATGACAATGATCAGTAACACATAACAAAGAACTTTCCAGTTTTAGCTCAAGTACAAGCAGTCAAAATTTCTGAATTTCTAAATTTCAGTAGCTAATCAGACCCTTCGCCTTGCGTTAAAAAATTCGTCTTGTACAGTTTGTTTTCAGAATGAACTTAACGCGCGTGTTTCACGTGAGCATGCGTGTTGGGATCGGTTCATGGCACTTTGAACCGATTCATAGGACTGTATACTGACCTGTATGTATGTTGATGTTGTTAATATTGAAAGAACTTATGATGAGTTCTACTGTCCGAACATTCTTAAGTTACCCTTCCATAACACAAATCCGATACGAATTCGATCCGAGCGGGTCCGAAACAAAAACGTTCGTGCAAGTCCTTTTCATGTTTGTGTTTCGATATGCTCGATGCGGATACGAACTCGCATCTGACTTAGAACCAAGATGACGCAATTTTTCAGGGAAAATTGCATTTCCGTATCGGTTTCGGATCGTATTCGTATCGGATTTGTGCTTATCCCATATCCATCGGTATACTCCCGCGTGCGTACACACCCATTTCCGTCGGAATACACCGCCGCGCGTAGGCCCCCCCTTTCCGACGGAATACTCCCCGACGCGTAGTTTAGGTGGTTCCCCTGTGTCCCTCGGTGTACACGTAAACCCCTACTTCCCATGACATCACTGTTTAGTGCTCTAAACGTCATCGAAATGTGTGCACTTTTCCCAGTTTGACCGCGAATTTGTCGGAAGTTGTAAGCCTTTGTTACGCTAATTTTCACCGCGTGTTTCGAGTGAATACATCGAGCATGATGGCCGAGCCAGGTGAGAGAGACGATGTGAGTGACGGAAGTGATTTTGAATTAGATCTTGACGACGACGTATTAGGGTAAGATGAAGAGTTGGTGGCGATTCGAGATGTACGAGTGTACGACGAGTTAAATGATTTAGCTCGTCAAATTTTCGGCGATAGCGAGGAAGATGACGACGATGATTTTGCTGGCTTTCAAGATGGCTGGCAACGCGACAATTTTCTTCCTCGTGTCAAAAGAAACTATCGGCGCCAGCAGGGACTGAATGTCGCTCTTCCCCAGAATCCCAAAGCAGTGGATTATTTCCAGCTGTTTTGGGATCAGTCCATGTGGGACAGATTGGTGACAGAGACAAATCGTTATGCGGGGCAACAGCATGCGGCGAATCCACCTCCGCCGAACGTAAGATGGTTGGAGGTCGATGAAGGAGACATGAAAACTTTTATCGCTCTCTGTCTCATGATGGGGATAATTCGTCTCCCAACAAGGAATGATTATTGGAGAACCAAGGAAGACTGCTGGCTGGCACATACCAACTTTGGGAAGGCCATGTCATGCGACCGCTTCGGTTCGATCTGGCGGTACCTTCACCTTCAAGACAGTGCCACACCTGTGCCAGGTGACAAGCTAACCAAGCTGCGATGGTTTATTAATCACTTGGTCAACAAGTACCAGACAGTGTACACGCCAGGTTTGTACCTTTTTATGTCTCAGACCCCCCCCCCCCCCCCCCCAACAAAAGAAAAAAGAGATGTGCTTGATATCCTGTTATTGAATCCAGTCACTCTTACATGAAGTTGTTGGTGTTTACATTTTTGACTCAGTCTGCTAGCGCCCTTCTCACTCTTTTTTTTGTTGTGAATTTGAATATTCTTCTTACATGGTATGGAGCCATTACTTGTAGGCTGAAAGATTTCTGTCAAGTGCTGTCTGTGTATATTTTATTTTTGTCTTCATCTTTTTCCAGTTGATTATGAAGTTAACAAATCTGTACTTTTATGTTTTCAGGTCCAACGTACACGGTTGATGAAACGATGGTCAAATTCAAGGGGCGTCTTGGATTCCGCCAGTACCTGCCAATGAAGCCAACAAAGTGGGGAATCAAGATTTGGAGCCTGGCGGAGAGCACCACAGGCTACATCGTCAACTGCCAAGTTTACACGGGCCGAGATGGTGGAAGGACAGAACACGGACTGGCACACAGGGTTGTAATGGACATGTGTGTGCCTCTCCAAGGCACACAAAGTGAAGTTTACTTTGACAATTTCTTCACAAGTTGCAGGCTTCTGGAGGACCTGAAAGCCCTTAGCATCCAGGGGTGTGGAACTGTCCGTGCTAACCGAAAGGGGCTGCCACAAGACCTGGTGCCAAAGAAGGGACGTTCTGCCCTTCAAAAGCATGAGAGCAAGGTTGCTCAAAATAATGACCTCGTCTTCTGCCACTGGCAGGACACAAAGCCAGTGCTTGTGCTGTCCAACTTTCATGATCCGCAAGAGCAGGGTCAGGTAAGGCGGAATGGAGGTGGCCAAGGCAGACGCTACGTTGCCATTCCTGCGTGTCTGGCTGACTACCAGAAGCACATGAAGGGAGTTGACCTTGCTGACCAAATGGTGGGTTATTACACCCTCAACCACCGCTCCTGGAAATGGTGGCGTTGGCTGTTTTTTCATCAAATGCTGGTGAGCATGCACAATGCATATGTCATTGCTTACAAGAATGAGCCAGACCGTGCAAAGCAGGACTGGCCGCACTTTCAGGACTTTGTGGAGGCAGTGGCACACTCGCTGGTCACGACACGAGTGACACGAGCCGTCCGCCCAGCTGATGCGCCTGCACGTGCCACACTGGACCACAAGGTGGACAAAATATATGAAACGCGCAAGACTTGCCAGGAGTGTTCCAGGAGAGCTCCCCCGAATGAGCGACGGCGTACCACCAAGTATGGCTGTGTGCAGTGCCAGGTGCCGTGTCACCAGGAGTGCCTGATCAACCATCTTCGACACCACAATGTTGTGCACAACAATTAATTCTAACTGTGCACCGACTGTGAACAGTGAACTCTAACTGTGCACTAACTGTGAACAGTGAACTTGTAATCTAATGTGCTAACAGTGAATGTGCAGGGATGTATGTAAGCAATTTGTTTTCCCCTCCGTCCCTGTACTTCAGTGTTACGAATACTACTCTACAGGGAAGGAGGGGGAAAAGATGTTATTTACACAAAATACACAAGTAACTGTGCGAGATCTGTGAAGGACTTTCTTTTATTCTAATGGAATCTTTGGGAAATATCATAGACTTTGAAATGAAATACAAACAACTATGCAGATCATAGTGTGGCCCAGTCTGGAAAATTTACTTTTTCAACAGGGACGGTGGTTTCAGAAGAAACTGTAGTTTTCAAACCATTTGATGGATTTATTCTCTTTTTAATAATGAGATAGTAAATTGAAGTGTGTGTATTTTAAAAGTGTATGTGCTGCAGTGATTTTGGATCATTCTGTTGAAAAAGTCATCTGAACATGAGGTATGTGAATTTTTTTAAATTTTACTCACCTTTACACTAAAATACTTTTTTCTGTGTTTAATTTTCTAACTGTTTTTTACATAGATGCATAGCATATTCAATTCTGAATCTGCTGATATGCAACGCTTGTACTTTTGGATTCTCTTGGAAGCATCTTAAACTTAGAACAGTAAGTCATACGACTGTGAAAATCATCATGTTGCCCTGTCTTGAATTATGTGCTTTTTTGGAAGCAATGGTGGTTGCAATAAAAAAATGTGTAGTGTTCAAACCGCTAGATGGATTTCATTTTTTTTTTTTTTACTAGGCAGAAAATAGAACTGTGTATATTTTACAGGCATATATGCTGCATTGATTTTGGATCCTTCTATTGAAATAATGTATTTGAACACAAGGTATGTGTGCATTTTTTCTATAAACTCACATTTACACTAAAATATTGTTTTCTTGTGTTAATTTTTTGAGTTTATTTTTACATAGATGGCTAGTATATTCAATGCTGAATCTGCTGATATGCAACACTTAATGTTTTAGGGTGGGTTGAGACTGTAATAAGCATTTTATACAACTAACACTCGTGCACTAAATTTTCCTAAAAAACTGTCAGCTCTGAGCAGGCACTCTCTGTTAGGCCTCTTAGCTCACAGAGTGCCTGACTGGAAGTCTCTTCCAGATGGATATGGGTTAAGGAACCGTAGCTTTAACGCATGCATGATTGTTCAAAATGTAAGAGATCTGTTCCGATGGAATGTTTTGTTCTTTTTTTTTATGTGAAATTGTTACTTTTTTCTTTAACTCATTCTACCCCAGACACACCACAGCAAGATATGGATCGACCATGATAGGACAAGGGTGATGCCAGAATAGCTTGGCGCCTATGGGCGCCAAGCTATTCTGGCATCACCCTTGAACTATCATGGGCGATCTGTGTCCTGCACTGCACTGCAGTCTTCAGAGGACAACGGCAAAATTTGAGGATTTCGGTCTTGAGGTACAATGAGTTAAAATCGGATCAGTAACATTCAAAGCATCAGCAGTTTCATTTGATTTCACTGACCGCTGTCCATCTTCACCCTTTGGCTGTCGGTAGTGGTTTCTGTCGAGGTGATCCTGCATGAATCTCTTCGAAGGGTTCATCTGTCGCTCTTCAGAACTGAAATTGTAAGAAATGCTTCCAAGTTTTTTGGGGGGCTCATGGGGATCTTTGCCTCCTGCTGACGCCATTCTGTATCATATCTATGTTACTTGAACGGCTGTGGCTCTACAAATTACATGTAGTTTAAAACTGGAGTTTGACTGTAATTTTAGCTCACGTCTATGTAATGGGTCAGTGCGTCCGAAGTCTGTCGTCCATGGTAAACTTTAACGTTGGCATTTTCTCAGACTATAATTATGCAACCACATTTTTCAGACTTGGCCCAGGGATAATTTGTGACGAAACCTTTCTAAACATACCAATTTCAGTGACCCCTTTCCAAGGTCAAAGAAACAAGGGGTCCAGAAATAGGTTTTAAAAAGTCATATTAAAATAAAGAAAAATTCTCTAATACTATTTTCAACTGCAATTCCCAAACTGGTAACGGGATATCTAATAGTAAGACCTTTCTATGCATACTAATTTGGATGACCGCTCGGAAAGGCCAAGGGTCAAACGAGGTCCGGAAACAGGTTTAAGAACAGGCCATATTTCCACGCAATTTCTTTTTCAAATACTATTTTCAACTTCAAACTCACATTTCGTTCAGAGATACTTTATGGTAAAACCTTTCTGTGCATTCTAATTTGGATGATCCCTCGAAAAGGTCAAAGAGGTCACAGATGTGTAAAAAAGAAAATGCCATTTTTTGATAGAATCATAGTTTTTATCAAAGTTTTGAATCAGTCCTACAAGTGAGCCACAAGGGTTTTGCCATTCTTGGTTTCCGTCAGTGGCTGAACTCTAAAGTATAATTTAACCCTTATCATTCAGAATACACCAGTGTGTGAAATAAGTTTGACTAAAATAGTTCAGGGGTGGTGCCAGAATAGCTTGGCTCCTCTAGGAGCCAAGTTATTCTGGCACCACCCTTGAACTAAAGCCAATGGTCTATATCCTTATCTGTAAGTACTATAATGTAGCTTGCATAATAATATGGCAATGTACACATTTGAAGTTTTTAGCCTCAGTATGATATGGGTTAAAACAATAATTCCTATGATACTGATTCAAAATGGGTGTTTGTGTAGCGCCTAACCTCAACACTAGAGCTTTAGTCGCTTCACAGCTATTAATTATAAACCGCAAAACGCAGAAAGCACAGGAAAAATAGAAACAAAAATACAAGACATTACATAAGATACTGATCTACACACAGTCATGCGCTCCTCAGCACGTATGCAACTGTGGACAGGGCCTTTTTTTCTGCCAAGATGAATAGGACGTATGTCCGCCATGTAGAAATGTAATACTGACAAGCAAAAGAAATGTGACATCATTCGAGTCCTCGGAAACATTTCAATGTTTCCGATGACTCGAATGATGTCGCATTTCTTTTGCTTGTCAGTATAGTAGGTACACATAAGATATTGTTTCGTCAGTGGTCACTGCGTGCAATGCAGACTTGGACTGCTAATGTGCTACATAAAATACGATGTCCAAGACAACAGAAAAGTGATCGGACATAGGCAGCTTCAAGGCAATTGTAATAGGACATTTCACCTAAACACAGCAACAATAATCGGGCACTTTACCCCTGCATGGTAACCGATGTACGACGCCTAATTGCATCCCTGGACTCCTCTACAAAGCACGTCCTTCAGGAGAGGTGTTGCAATCACACGCATAACATCTCTCTCTCTCTCTCTCTCTGAACTGAACGCTTTGTATTAAAAGTCACCTGTGTCTCTTCGTTAAACTTAGTGACACTTTGGCATCATGGCCTAAGAGCGGTGGATCTTTTGAAACTGATACAGTACGAGTGTTTTGTTATTGAGCGCGTGTGCTTTAAAAATTTAAAAAAAATTAAATTAAATACGCAATACGTGTGTGCTTTTATTATACGCCAAGCTTGGAATATACGAGTGTGACATGGTGGAGTTGTAGTCGTAGTATGATAAACACACCAGACGCACGCACGTAGGGTTCTTTTAAATAAACTTCATTCAGCTGCAATCCGTCATACGTGGCTTAAGGATGTAGACAATACTGGAGTAACAGTTCCAACAATATTTTAATTCAGCGATGCGATCTCCTCACAATGCAGTTCCAACTGCACCAACACTGATACAAAGTCTCCTGCAAATATCCACACTGTCGACACAAAGTCTCTCTACAACGTACACCACACTGTTACGCTGAATCTCTCACAATGTACACCCTATACGAGCCACGTACCTACGATAACTGTGTGTCTCTACAACTGACAAATCCAAGACAATGTATGTTCGCGCTCTCCTAGCACCAACGTTATATATTAAGACACTTTCTAGAATAATCCAAGAAAATAATTCAACGCAACCAATCAAAATAATCTACGTAACCGGAACTCAAAAATATTAATAAAAAAACGAACTTTCTAGAAAACTACAATAGGCTACACAAATTTGGCTGCTCACTTCTGCTCCAAATCCTAGGTAAAATGACATCTCACAAAAGTATGGCAGGCAGTTCACAAACTAGTCGGAAACTTCGAGAACGACCACGATTCTTCATAATACACATGAAAACGGCTGATGGCTTCACGCGCACAGTAAACAACTTGTTACTAAATGTCGCCAATTTACCGACGTCACACATACTCGGTCACTAGACAGTGCGACATTTCTAGAACGTTCTGGACTAAATCTAGCGTATCATAACGAAGTGAATTCCGCTCTGCGCGACCGAAAGAAAATGTTACTAAAAAGGTACGTGAATCATAACCATGATAGCTTAAATAAATATCGGATCGTTTCCTACGATTAACACATGTATGCTCTCATGGGACAACACAACCACAATCGTAACAACGAGGTTATTTTTATTTTGCAACGTACGCTTTTATCTTTTTTTAGCTTTTTTTAATCTCGCCTAACGGCAAATATTAGTGACCGTGCCATTTCTGTACAAAACTATTCCATTCTTAGACGAGATGCGTCTGTCCCCGGTCATACTGGTCTAGCAGTGTACATACACAATTCTTTCAAAATGTTTGTAACGAGGCGATGTGATTTTGAACTCCCTAATATTGAGTGCATGTGGTTAGAAATAAAGTCGACCAAATCATCCCCTATTTTGATAGGTTTTGTGTACAGAAACCCAGCTGCCACAGCTTCGTGGCAGGACAACCTTGTAGTAATAATGGATACAGTTTTACAGAGCAAAGCTGATATACATATTTTAGGTGACTTTAACGTTGATTTACAAAAGCAAGGCCATTCTTCACGGAGGTCCATGTTAAATTTTCGAGGTTTGAAACAGCTTGTCCAGTCACCAACACGAGTGACTTCGTCATCTTCTGCACTGATAGACCATTATTATATACACCACAAATGTCAATGTTGTACAAAATGTTCATGTACCTAATATTTCCATTAGTGATCACTTTCCAGTTTGCTTTTCATTGCCTGCTCGATTACCGAAACAACCAGCTAAAGGACACACTACTATCATTTATAGATCCTTTAAAAAATTTGATCAAGCTGCGTTTTTACATGACCTGTCTCAAGTGTCATGACCTGTCTCAAGTGTCATTCGGTGACGTTTATAATTTTAAGGACCCTAATGAGGCCCTGACCCGCTGGTATGAGCTGTTTCTCGCTGTTCTGGATAGACACGCCCCTAAGCGTACCAAACGTGTCAAACACCCTATTATGCCAGAATGGCTCTCGGATAAAATTAAACAAGCGATGGCAGTTAGAGACATGTTAAAAAAGCTAAGAAATTTAAGGAGTACAAAAAGCAGAGAAACCATGTCAAATCTTTAGTTCGAAAAGCCCAAAGACAAAATGCTGAACATGTCATTGTCGGCGGAAAGTACATCCGCTCAGTCTGGCAAGTGATAAACAATTTCACCAAAGGTCACGGTAAACGGTCGCCTAATATTTCACCCGATCTCACTGTGGATGCGTTTAACGCTTATTTCCTAACTGTTGCTAAAACTCTGGCACAGACCAATACCAATGACCCTGACAACTACACATGCTCGGATCAACTGCGTCACTATAGTCAGCAGAGAGTGGGTCACACATTTTCTGTGCCTCTTATGAGTATTCTGGATGTTGGTAAATTTATTTCTAGTTTAAAAAAACAAATCATCTTTCAGTCTAGACGGCATCAGTACTCAGTTTTTAAAATTATCTCTGCCATTCATCGTTGAGTCACTGACATTCATCTACAATCTAGCCATTAGTCATAATGTATTTCCTAACGAATTAAAAAGAGCTAAGGTAATTCCTCTTCCCAAAAGCAAAGACTTAATCAATTTAAATGAGTACAGACCTATATCCATTTTATCATTAAATTCGAAACCACTTGAAAGACATATACATACTCATCTCCTAAATTTCCTTGAACAAAATCATCTGATTAGTGTTGGACAATCCGGTTTTCGACCTTTACATTCCAGCCAGACTACTCTAAATCACATTATTGATAAATGGCTCTCTGCCATTAATGACAATAAAGTATCAGGCGCAATCTTTCTAGACCTTAAAAAGGCATTCGATCTTGTCAATCATTCCATCCTCCTGAAAAAAATATCACTTTATCACATTAACTCGAATACTGTTTCCCTCTCATCTTCATATCTCAAAAACAAAACACAGAAAGCACTCCTAAATGGCGAATTTTCATCAAACGGTCTAGTGACTTGTGGTGTTCCACAGGGATCTATTCTAGGGCCTTTATTGTTTCTATTATTTATTAATGATCTGCCACTGTGCATATCTCACCCAGAGGTTAACTATGATTTGTTCGCTGATGACACAACCGTACACACATCTAACAAGGAGCTAGCGAACATCAATGAGGTACTCCAGCAGAGCCTGGACAAAGTAGATGACTGGTGCATTAATAATCACATGATAATTAGTATTCCAAAGACAAAGAGCATGTTAGTTACAACACGCCAGAAACACCATCGCGAACTACCAACTTTAACACTTACCTGAGATGGCCAATCTATAGAACAAGTAACTAAGCATGGCTTGCTGAGCGTAACAGTAGACAACCAGTTAAACTGGAAACCTCATGTTGATAACGTATGCAAAACTTTGTCCAAAAACTTGTTCCTTTTGTCTAAGCTCAGCCGTATAGTTAATCCTGATGTTTGCGAACTTTTCTTCCATGTGCATATCAAAATGCACTGTAATTACAGTTCCACTGTCTGGGGCGGTTGCAGCGAAGTTCATATGAAAAAAGTAAATTTTCTGTATCGTCGAGGTGTTGAGCTCATATTTCCTGGACCCGGGTCTGCCCTGGGGGACTTGGGTGGGGTTAGGTACTTTTTAGTTCCCAGGGTCACCCTGGTCAGCCCCACAGGGTGAGTTTTTCTCTCTATTCTGGGGCATGTGTTTCTGTCTACCCGAGGTCCATTCACCTGTATTTGCCTTTTTAAAACTCTCCCTACTGTCTGCGCTGCCTGTAGCTCTTGATATTGGATGTGTGTTGCTAAATGGTCTTAGCTTTATTTAGGCCCCATGTGTTAGGTTTATTTAATGTATTTGACCGGCTGGCGACATACATTCAATGTTCTGTTTAGTTGTTTTTTTCACAAGCAGTGCAGGCACGTCCTGAGAAAGCCTTGTTGCTGTCGGGACGTTAAGCAATGTACAATCAATCAATCAATCAATCATATTTCCTGGACCCGCCCCCCACAGACCACAAAAGTCAAATCTCTTAAATTGCTGGCATTAAACAAACAATTTGAATTTAATCGATGTGTATTAATGTACAAGATTCTACACAAGAGAGCCCCACTCCATTTGCGAACTCTGTTTTCAGATAATTATGGACAAAACACGTGAAACAGGTCGCTCCACCTACCAAGAACAAGATTTAATTTATATTATATAAAACTAGCCTGGCCTTTTCAGGTGCAAAACCATGAAATAATTTACCATAGCATCTTAAGGCTATTTCTAAATTTAGTATATTTAAGGATCGCCTTTATCGCTTTTTACTTTTAAATTAATACCACGATTTAATTTTTCTCTATTAATGTTGTACTCTCAGAGACATGTTCTAATTATAAGGTGACCTTCAGTTTATGTCGCTATTATTATGTTTGTTTGTTTGTTGGTTTTTTTTTTTTTTTTTTCCTTTTATGCTTTTCGTACATTTGAATGTTTTTGATACTATGTTTGTTTGGTGTTTTTTTTAAATAAATATTTTATTGTGTTACTCGATGTATATTTATGTGTGTAGATTAGCAGGATGCCTAAAAGTTTATCCTGAATAAAAACTTTTCATCATCATCATCATCATCTCTCTCTCTCTCTCTCTCTCTCTCTCTCTCTCTCTCTCTCTCTCTCTCTCTTACACACCCCCCACCCGGGTCTGCCCTGGGGGACTTGGGTGGGGTTAACTACTTTTTAGTTCCCAGGGTCACACTGGTCAGCCCCACAGGGTGGGTTTTCCCCTGTATTCTGGGGCATGTGTTTCTGTCTACCCTTGATCCATTCACCTGTATTTTCCTTTTTTAAACCCTCTCCCTACTGTCTGCGCTGCCTGTAGCTCTTGATATTGGATGTGTGTTGCTAAATGGTCTTAGGTTTATTTAGCGTATTAGACCGGCTGGCGACATACATTCAATATTCTGTTTAGTTCTTTTCGCAAGCAGTGCAGGCACGTCCTGAGAAAATCTTGTTGCTGTCGAGACGTTAAGCAATGTACAACAACTCTCTCTCTCTCTCTCTCTCTCTCTCTCTCTCTCTCTCTCTCTCTCGTATTAGACTCATTTCCAGAACATTCAGTTACTCTTCCTTACATAACTTTGTGCTTTACTTTCCAGGCTAACACTGAACAATATCGAATTGATTTTCTTGGGTCTCATTGCTCATAATTATTGTGTTTGCGCAGAGACGTATTCATTTTTTTAACTTCAACCACTGCACGTGGTCCAATATTATCATTGTCATCCTTTTGACTTCTGCCGACAGTACTCGTGAATACCGATCTTCTCACTCTGTGCGATTTGTGACGCTTATAGCACTAGTACTTGTGCACCGTGACACTTTCTCTACTAGTGCTCTACGTATATTCACACTACGATCATATCTGTGTCCTTTCGCAGCGCTGACTTTATTTCCCCTATCGCGCAGCAGGGTCGTTTAGCTTTGACTGTTGAAGTGTGCTAAAGGGATTAGTGCCTGTTAGTGACCGGTAGTGTGGTCTATATCAGTGAATGTGTAGAAGAAACTCTTTTTTTCACTTGCCTCCCACATTCTGTGTGTTAGAGCGGATTGATATTCTTTTGCTTTGTTTTATTATTTCAGCTCTTATTTGCCTTTGTATCATTTATAAGCTTTTTTATTAGTACTCTTTGGTATTGACAAACATTAGCAATCGCTAGTATGATCGCCAGTTACATATTGGCCATTTAAATGTTTATCATTTAACTAACAAAGTTCCCGATCTGTGTGTGCTCTTGAGTCAACCCAATCCATTTCACTTGTTTGGTGTAACGGAATCGCGTCTCAATCGTAACATCAGCGATGAGGCCGTTTCTATCCAGGACTTCACTGTACTGCGACGCGATGCTGATTACCCGGGACATACGGGTATTGCAGTATACATTCATAATTCAATTAGCGGTATTACTCGCAGGCGTGGGGACCTGGAGTCAAAAACCGTAGAATGCATTTGGGTTGAGTTAAGGGCAAACAAATCCAGCCCCATCAACATTTCAATGGTTCGACGACTTTATCGCCATGATGGATAAGGTCAAACAGTCCAGCTCTGAAATTTTGATCCTAGGCGATTTCAATATTAACATGTTTTTGAATAACCCTGCTTGGGAGTGCACCATGTCTATGTTTGGTTTAAAGCAGCTAGTTAAAACAGCAACTCGTGTTAGTCCAACTTCCTCCACCCTTATAGACCACATATATACAACTACTCAATCAAGGGTGATGGCAGTAGACGTGCCTCAGGTAGGGATTAGCAATCACTACCCAGTGTGCTGTTGCTTGGCATTAAAAGCGGATAATTCATTCCGAAAACATCAGCACACGACTATTAGATACAGATCACTTAAACACTTCAACAAGGAAACATTTCTTTGTGATTTAAGTAGCACACCCTTTGATACAGTGTACTACCATAATGACCCCAACGATGCTTTGTCTGAGTGGTAC
>BTPG01000005.1:9333425-9347936 GCA_036245525.1 Semisulcospira habei
TTCTGGTCCTCCAGATGACCGCTTTCTTTCTTTCTGTCTGTCTTTGTTTCTTTCTCAACACACCACATAAATATACATTTTGAAAAAGCATAATGGTCGGCATGTTAGTAAGACCATTTAATCGACGAAAATGTCTTGCAACTTCAAGTCCTATCTAGTTTTTAATTAATATTTGTGAAAATCGCTGTGCACGTGCCTTTCGTTAACCCGTCGCTACCGTGATAAAAAAAAACGTGATCTGACTGTAGGACACATAGATCTTCATGAGCCCCCCACACACCCACCCTCCTTCCCAGTATTTGGGGCGCATGGGGATCTTTGCCTCTTGCTGACGCCATTCTGTATCGTATCTATATTATTTGAACGGCCGCGGCTCTTTGGCGTTGTATTTCAGAATCAAAGAAGAAGCAGCAACTACTGACAGTAAAGGGTTATGTATGTACTTGTATGATCTACCATTGCTGTATTAGCCTGTGTGTTAATGAATCATGCTATTTCAACTAATGGTGTTGCATACAGACGGAGCCTAGCCAAGAGCACACTCCCATGGTGACAGAGTCGGAAGGATCTGGACAACAAGCACTTGGTGTCAGTCCGATACGTCCACAGCGGCTACAACAGGGCGCCAGTCCTATACAACAACTGCCGTCACAAAGCTCCAATCTTGCACCCCAGCTGTTATCGCAAGGCGCCAGGTCTACACAGCCCAAGCGGTCACTAGACACCTTTCTTATACAACCCCAGTGGTCATCAAGTGGTATCCTTACGCAACATGCGTGGCCAGAAATTGCCAGTCATTATACACATCCCCAGGAGTCACAACGTGAAAGAGCTATACAACTCCGGTGGTCATCTAAAGGCACAAATCCTTATGCCCATCCCCAGGTGTTGCACCAAAGGGCCAGTCACACACATCTTCAAGATGCTAGACAAAAGAAACCCCTTGGATTTCAGCAAGGAAAAACACAAACTACCAGTCCCGGACATGAAGCGCAAGGTACCAGTACCAGACAAGTACAAAGTACCAGACAACAAGTACAAGGTACCAGTACCAGACAACAAGTACAAGGTACCAGTACCAGACAACAAACACAAGGTAACAGTACCAGACAACAAGTACAAGGTACCAGTACCAGACAACAAACACAAGGTAACAGTACCAGACAACAAGTACAAGGTACCAGTACCGGACAACAAGTACAATGTACCAGTACCAGACAAGTACAAGGTACCAGTACCGGACAACAAGTTCAAGGTACCAGAACCGGACAACAAACACAAGGTACTAGTGCCGGACAACAAGAAGCACATGGTACCAGCACCGGACAACAACAAGCGCAAGGTACCAGTACCGGACAGCAACAAACACAAAGTACCCGCACCAGACAAGAAGGAAGAGTTGTCAGTACCAGACAACAACAACCACACGTAGCACAGCACGAAACCTACTGGCTTCAGTCTATACGTGACTGGTTTCCCAACCTCCTCAAACAAACTTACTTCATACCCCCGATTTACTTCAACAGAGTGCCATACGACGTGCAGACTGTGGCCGGTCAGTCGGTTCTAGTTCCACAGAAAGCATCAGATCAGCCACACCAGGTGCCCGTTGTCTTTAATCCCAGTGGCCCTCGACCTCAGGACCCTGCCGCACCTCTTGCATCACGAGTGTGGCCTGACGAGCCTCTCCACGGCGGTCCGCTACCTGTGGTGTATGATATGGATGTGAGGAATGATTATGCAATGCAGCAGGTGCTTCACTGCATCCGGAATCTGGCGGAGAGGGGGCAAGAGGTGATGCTGGTGTTGTCCCAGCTAGAGTTTAGGAAATACCTCGACGGCCAAGTCGATCCGATCATGGCCGCAGCCATCTGCCTGCCACCACGAGCTATCATACTGAACCCAAGCTACCACGGCGACCTTGATGTTCTAATGATTAGTAAGAAGTATGGCCTGATAGTGGGAGAAGTGAAGTCGGTTGGTGCCGACCCTAGTAAGATCCCTGACCTTGACAAGGCAGTGGTGAAGAGGGTAGAGAAAACATTGAAGCAGTTAAATAAATCTGCGACCACATTGCAGCATCTGGTGTCAGACCTTGCACCTGTCAAGATCACTAAGACACTGATGTTGCCCAACATTACGTCCACACAACTGCTACACGCTCTGAGCACCTGCCCTCAGATACAACAGGTGAGCTACAACTTTTTCTCTGAGAGAGAGAGAGAGAGAGAGAGAGAGAGAGAGAGAGTCTTATATGAATATGGGATGGTCTGTAAATCAGAAATAGATCGAAAACTATGCGTCTTCTGACACAAACAGCGCATATCTATCATGGTTTTGTTTTTTAACTTCTTCTGATTTGCGAAAACGTTTTATTGCGCTCCGCTGAATGGTAATTACATATGTGACCCGCCACCACAAAATGAGTCGTAAGTCACCTTTTGGACATTTTGAGATATTGATATCAGCAGAAACTAGAAAGAAAACCCTTTTCAATGGTGCCAATAACATGTGAATCAGACGATTGGTCACCGAGTTATGGTTTATAGAAACTGGGGACCCCACACATATACCCGACCACGCCACCCGACAATTTTCAAAATGAGTCTAAAGTCACTTTTTGGACATATTGAGATATTGATATCAGCAGAAACTAGAAAGAAAACCCTTTTTAATGGTGCAAATAACATGTGAATCGGACGATTGGTCACCGAGTTATGGTTTTTAGAAACTGGGGACCCCGCACATGTACCCGACTATGCCACCCGACAATTTTCACGAATAGCGGGAAATCGGGTCAGGGACATTACGACTCATTTCGTGGTGGCGGGTCACATATGTCAAATTGTCGTGTGTGTGTGTGTGTGTGTGTGTGTGTGTGTGTGTGTGTGTGTTTTCCAGGACCTGTGCCAGTGTGTCGGAGTGGTTATTACAGATCCTGCAGCCGCTGTAGCTCGCTGTCTGTGTTCAGACAGCCTAAAATCCAGCGAGTGGTGGCACAGGGCCGTCACTGACTACGGACCCGACAGCAACATGACACAAGATTTATACGAAATATTAGTGGCCAGGTGAGTGATCGTACTACTCCCTTTATATTTTGACTGTATGGTGATTGATACTGCTGTTTTTTCCACTGCAAGAGTCATTTCAATATTACATTA
The DNA here is from genome assembly GCA_036245525.1 of Semisulcospira habei. Classification (NCBI taxonomy): domain Eukaryota; kingdom Metazoa; phylum Mollusca; class Gastropoda; family Semisulcospiridae; genus Semisulcospira; species Semisulcospira habei. The sequence goes on from BTPG01000005.1 coordinate 9,336,587, forward strand.
TATTCCGCAACATTTTGCTTGATATAGTACCGATAGCAGGCAGATGGGATTACGAGACTAGAATAAAAATGCCCGAGTCGTTAGACGAGGACATTTTATTCGGGTCAAATAATCACATCTGTCGGTTATCGGCACTATATCAAGCAAAGTGTTGCTCAATATAATTTCTGTACCCTGTCCAAAACAAAACAAAACAAAACATTCTTTTTGCGTCTGATTGCGGTGTTAAGACAAAACACATGAATGGCAGACGACTGCATATCACTGTCGACGCAGCGCGTATTTCGTCTCACTATGGGCACATCCAGTGCTTTGTATAACCGTGCGTGTTACTGAGTAAATTCTGCTTGTTACTAGATCAAGCAGGTTTATTTATTTAGTTCTTTTCTCAGGTTGTCGATATCGCCAGCTGACATCTCGTCATTTTCTCTAGTCAGTCCAGCGACTCCCACGTTTCCTGGCGTCTGTTCTTCGTTCGTGTTTGTGTATAGGATGTAAATTTTGAGCGTTCGTACACACTAGGAAGTATTTCATTACTACTACACATAAGAAGCTTGTTAATGTTGCCGTATGAAAATATTTCGCGTTTCCGTTTTGAAAAATGTGCGTATCATCAAGACCGAATCTTGGTGCGCAAGGGATTTTGGGAGGGAAGTATATCAAACAAATTCATAAATATTAATTTGCTTACTATACAATATACCAATACATGTGTCAAAGAAGGCAAAACTTTATGGAGTGGTACATATTTGCATTACGATGCAACTTGTCATTTTGTACAACTCGCACGCTTTCCACGACCATGTCTTGCAAGGCCGTCTCAATTATCGTGTGGTGACGAAGATTGTGCTACCTCCGCCGCACTGCTGACCATTGCCACGGAGGGAGGGTAAAAGCCGTTTAAAAAAAAGTCGTATAATTGTGCATAACCTCCCGTACGGGGAGATCAGGCACAATTCAATTTATTTATATGAATTTTTATCACTTGTGCTCAGTTCGACCGATATAATGCGTTTAAAACTCGAAAACGAGCATTTTGTCGCTCAAACTGAGTACTCGTGATTTATGTCGGGCATATCTTTTTTTAATAAATTTCTATGTATGTAATGCTTTCTTTTCATGTTAAAACATATAACCATCTTCACCAACGTCATCTGCCTGCAGTTGATTAATATTTTGATTTTAATTCCAGACTTTTGCAGATTGTTATGATTGTGGTTGTGTTGTTCTGTGAGAGCATGCATGTGTTAATCGTAGGAAACGATCCGATATTTATTTGAGCTATCATGGTTACGCATCACGTACCTTTTCAGTACGATTCTCCATCGTTTGCGCTGATAGCGGAATTGGTTTTGTCATGATACGCTAAGTTTAGTCCTGAAGCTTCTAGCAAAGTCGCACGGTGAATAGCGGTAGTAAGGCTGCTCTATTTTTAGTCATAGTTGTTTTCTGTGAGCGTGAAATTAGCGGCCGTTCTTTGCGTGTTATGAAAGGTCGTGAATGGTCTGCCATACTTTTATGTGAGGTCATTATACATTGGGATTTGGGGTTGAAATGAGCAGTCAAATTTTTGTAGACTATTGTAGTTATTCTAGAAAGTTCTTCTTTTATTAATATTTATGAGTTTCAGTTACGTGTTTCGTTCTGATTGGTTGCGTTGTGTGATTTCGTTAGATTATTCTGGAAAGTCCCCAGCTATGGGTAAATAGCCCCACTGCCTTGTGGGTGCCTTGGGAGAGGCAAAGGCTAGGGGAGTAAACCCTATACAAATCCGGGCAGGGATGCTCGATAGCCTTGGTTGGCAGATCTCCTTCGAGAAGGAAAACTCCGAGGAAAAACCTGAGTAGATGGGACCCATAAGCCTTGGTCGGCAATCCATCTAGGAGAAGGATACTCCAAAACTAAACCATCCTGTGCTCCCAGGAAAGGCCTTTTGACCAGGAGCTAAGGGTGAGGTAACCCCGACAGAAACCCCGAGTGCTGAAGACGGAGGTACTGGGCTGCACAGCGCACTCTAATAAACCACAGTACCATGCATATACAGCCATATGACACTTGGAGATGGATTCAAGAGGAATGGTGCTCGCCCTGTGGAGTCTCACCAGGCAGGTGCAGTACCGGGCTCTGCGCCTCTTCAGAGCCCACCCCCAGCGACTGGAGGACCTTCCCGACTGTCTCGAGGAGCCAGGGGACTGGGAAGTAGAGCGACTGGCCAGCGAAAAAACAAGACCAGAGACAAAGAAAAAGCCAATGTGAACATCATGCACTGGAATGCCGAAGGGGTTACCAACAAGAAAACAGAACTAGAGCACTTTCTGCATGAAAACAGCATAAACATCTGCTGTATACAAGAGACACACCTGCAGGAAGGGAAACCCTTTAAGGTCAGAGGATATCAGGTCTTCCGAAGTGATCGCCAAGGGAGGAAGAAAGGGGGGGTTATGACCCTAGTTAGAAACAACCTGAATGCCAGCGAAACCAGGAGATTCATGGAAGAGGCAGAATACATCCAGGTCAAGGTAACCACCAGTGACAGCACCCTTGACCTTGTCAACTACTACTGCCCTAATGATAAGTTGCTGTCCCTCGACACTATCCAGGTCCCGGACAGTGGATTCCTCATCACTGGTGACTTCAACAGCCAGTCCCAGAGTTGGGGATATGACACACTGGACAAGAGAGGAGAAGACATTGAGGAGTGGCAAGATGAAAACCACCTGATACTTGCCAATGACCCTGAGGACCAACCTATCTTCTACTCTCGCCGCTGGCACACCACCACTACACCGGACCTGGCGCTTTGCACTGAAGATGTTCATAAGTGCCTCAGCAGAACAGTAGGACCACAGCTAGGAGGAAGTGACCACCGCCCTATCCTCCTAACCCTAAAAGGATGCACAGCAGCTAGCTCGCCACACCGGCCAAGATGGAACTACCGAAAGGCAGACTGGCGCTTGTTCAGTATCCGAACAAATGAGCTAATGCAAGACCTCGCTGTGTCTGGAAGGAACATCAACAATGTGGTCAGAGAGTTTAATGACATTATCAGTAAGGCAGCCAAGGAATCCATACCTCGAGGGGTCCGGAAAAACTACACCCCATACTGGACCGCAGATCTTCAGAAAGCACATGACAACCTCACTAGGGCCAGAGAAGACGCTGAAACCAACCCCAGCCAAGAAAACAACATCAAGCTACAACACAGTAAGGCCCAGTATCTGAAGATGAAGTTGGAGTGCACAAGAAGAAGTTGGAGAGAGAAGACTGCAAGACTAAACATGGACAGGGACACCACGAAGTTGTGGAGACTGACCAAGGCATTGAACGATGAGGGCACCAGGGAACAGAAGATCACCTTGGAAGAAGAAGGGAAAGCACTGACTGGTAGGAAAGCGGCAAACATGTTTGCACAGATCTATGCGAAAGAAAGTGACATCACTGTCCCACGAATGCTTGCGAAAGAAATCAGACAGGAAGAAAGAGAGAGAACAAGAGATGTGAACATCCATGATGCAATGAAGAAGGACATCACCCTTCCAGAACTGAAGATGGCCATCAAACAGCTGAAGAAGAAAAAATCTCCAGGTCCAGACAGCATCTCAAACGAGATGTTACAACACCTTGGCAACACTGCCTTAATGAAGCTACTGGACATCTTTAACCACAGCTGGAGAGGAGGACAGGTACCCCAGTGCTGGAAGGAAGCCAGGATGATCCCAATTTTGAAGAAAGGGAAGAATAAGTCCAAAGCCCTGAGTTATCGCCCCATCAGCCTGACAAGTTGTGTGTGCAAGACCATGGAGCGCATCATCAACAAGCGCCTGCAGTGGTACCTGGACTCTGAGAGCATTATCGTGCCAGAGCAAGCTGGCTTCAGAAGCTACAAGAGTACAGAAGACCAGACAACACACCTTGCACAGGTCATAGAAGATGCCTTTCAAGATCAGAAGGTGACATTAGCTGCCTTCATTGACCTACAGAAGGCTTTCGACAAGGTGTGGAAGGATGGTCTCCTTGTGAAACTCCTTCGCAGTGGCATCCAAGGGAATATGTACCGGTGGACCAAGTCATACCTGCACAATCGCAGAGCCCGTGTGACAGTGGATGGGTACTGTGGCCAAAAAGTGCTGTTGCGTCAGGGGGTGCCACAGGGGGGAGTCCTGTCACCGACACTGTTCATACTTTTCATCAACGACCTTGTGCCAGAGCTACCAAAAGGAGTACACGCAGCCCTGTACGCAGACGACCTGGTACTCTGGTGCACAGAAGAGTATGCAACAACTGCTACATACAGGATGCAGCTAGCCCTGGACAGGCTGACAGACTGGACCAACAACTGGTGTGTGACCATCAACACAGAAAAATCATCAGCCACACTCTTCTCTCTCTCCAACAAGGCAAAGGCTGGCAACCTAACACTGGGCAACACCCCACTGCGGTATGAAGACCAACAGACATACCTGGGAGTCACCCTTGACAAGAGGCTGACGTGGAAGCCGCACATTTGGAATGCAGAAGCGAAAGCTAGAAGAAAGCTGAACATCATGAGAAAACTGGCTGGAACACAATGGGGAGCCAATGAAAAGATCCTCAAAAATGTATATCAAGGCACAGTGAGACCACACCTTGAGTACGGATCTAATGCATGGTTGACGGCAGCCCAGTCACACCAGCAGACCATTGACAGAGTTCAGAACCAGGCACTGCGTATCATCACCGGCGCAATGAGATCCACACCAATTGAAAAGATGGAAGAGACAACGGGCATCCCACCCCTGCGCATGAGAAGAGATTGCAAAGCCTTGATACAGTCCACAAAGGTCAAGTCTTCCAAAGACCATCCTATGAACGCTAGGATGAAACAACCAACCTCAGGGAGACTGAAAAGATCAAGCTTTGTGAAGGAGATGAGAGCACTGCAGAGAAAACACCAGGCAAAGCTGCCTGCGCAGGTAGAGGCTCTGAATCCTGCTAGCGACCTTCCACCTTGGGAAAGTAAGCCAGAAAACATCACCATCTCTTCCACGGTACCCTACATCACCACCAGAGATGAGCACAGCACTGTGAGCAAGAAAGCCCTGACACTGGCCATGCTCGAAGAAAAATATCCCCAGGAAGCATGGATACGGGCATACACCGATGGATCAGCCACAGATGCAGTTCAGGATGGATGGGCTGGGGTGTACATTCAGTACCCAAACGAAAAATGGCAGGCAGAGGCAGTACCAACAGGCCTTCACTGCACAAATTACAGAGCTGAGGTGGAAGCCCTAGTCCGCGCAGCTAACACCCTTAGTGGCACTGCAGACCCTGATGCCCAGATTGTCTTCCTTACTGATGCCATGTCTGTCCTTGAGGCAGCAACAGCAAGCAAACTGCCACGTCTACAAGAGGCACTGCAAAACATCAAGTGCACCAGACTGGTGCTGCAGTGGATCCCTTCACACTGTGGCATCTACGGCAATGAAGAAGCTGACAGAATGGCAAAAGTGGGCGCAGAGAAAGAACAAGATGAAAATGGAGTCAGCTTCACAGAGATGAAGACCATCATTAAGTCTGTGTACAGACCACCACAACGGCCCCTAGACAGTTACCATCAGCTGTCCAGACAAGAGCAGGTAACCATCTTTCGTCTGAGGACCGGGCACAACCGACTCAATTTCCACCTGCACAGACGCTTCCACCTCGTGCCATCTCCCCTGTGCCCTTGTGGAGAAGCAGAGCAGACCGCAGAGCACATCCTCCAGGACTGTGGGAACCACCAGCCGCTGAGGGAGAGAAACTGTACGGGCCTGTGGAGGCGCTACAGAAGACCACAGATTTCATTTTGAGAGCCAAACTCCAAGTGTGACGGCGTTCGAGAAGAAGAAGAAGAAGATTCTGGAAAGTTGTTCGACTATAAAAGTTGGTGCTAGGAAGCACGTGTGTACATTGTCAGGCATTGTCAGATGTAGGGACACACAGTTTATCGTAGGTACGAAGCCTGTATAGGGTGTACATTGTGAGAGACGCAGCGTAACGGTGGTGTACGTTGTAAGAGAAACGCTTTGTGTCGTCAGTGTTGACATTAGCAGAGGAGACATCGTATCAGTGTTGGTGCATTTGGGAATGCATTGTGTGGAGATCGCATCGCTGAAATAAAGTATTGTTGAAACTGTTACTCCAGTATTGTCTACAACCTTAAGCCACGTGTGACGGGTTGCAGCTGAATGAAGTTTATTTAAAAAGAACCTTACGTGCGTGTGTCTGGTGTGTTTATCATACTACGACTCGATACGTAACACAGATATCACGTTACTGTCGGAGTACGAGGGTCTTTTGAGATATTGTGATACTCAATATTATTCTAGTGGAGCTGGTGGAACCACTTCTCCTCTACCTCCACTCACTTGTTTAGTCGTTCTATCCACTACATCAAAGGAGTCGTTTTGGGGTAGGTGACAGACACTGGAAATGACAATTCTGAGCATTGAGTGAATGTTTAAAATGCTTCCAGCAAGGCATGTCTTGAAGTGTGGGAAAAAAAATTTTTTAATGCTTGGAGTCAGATCATGGAAGCGGGCAGGTCGCTGCAAAGTTTGGACATTCTCTTGTTGAAGGTATTCTTGTACCAGCTTGTACTTGCGGACAGGTGCGCTTTCATGTAGGATTTTGATTCTAGGCATCCCAGTGTCTGTATCTGCATTTTTGTAGAATCTGTTTACTTCAGCAAGTACAGAGTCTGTGTGGTACTTGGTATTGACGGTGTCTTCTGTCTTGCACGGTGTTTGGTGAATAGCCCCTTCAATATCGGAAAAGACAGTGTACAACACGTTCTTGTCAGAGTTAGGTCTTCTTGCAGTTCTAACCCTTTGGGTGTCCGTAGCGGTTTTAGTCGCGATGATTCCTGCAGGAATCATCGCGACTAAAACCGCTACGGACACCCAAATGGCTAGGAGAAGGCCCGCCTTTGTGCACCCTGGACTTATTCTGGACCTTTCTGTGGGGCTCAAAATTATGCATCCAAGACGACATACATGTAAATATCTCATTAAACGCCTTGCGTCACATTGTTTGTACTTTTGCACCCTACCCCTCTTGTCAAGTGTAAAAGAAAAATGGGGAACCCAACGCGTGCAGGCCTTCCTTTATCTAATTCGTTTGGTCAAGGCTCAGAGACAGATGCCGAATGTACAGCAAAATGTTCAGCAATCTCTGTAAGGCTAAATCTTGGGTCTGCGTCGACGACTGCCTGGATACGAGGAGTTTAACTTTTGTTTACAATTTTCATCATTTTGTACTTTTCCCACGCTCACTTAGAAGCCAGAATTTCAAGAGGAAAAATGCTGTATGCACATGCCAGCTGTTGTTTTAGATGAAGCAGAGGTAGATTGTAGGTGCATGCCAGTCGGCTAGTACCTGCGCCGCCGACGTTAAGAGTGCTACACGGTTTGTATTATGAAGGCTGAAAAATCAGATATGGAAAAAGTCAAGTTTTGGGCCATGTTTTAAGGCAGTGTCCGAAAGTGACATTCGCAAAAAAAAAAAAAAATGCTATATATCGAAAATCGCATGATAACAACTTACAAGATGTTGCCGTCATTTACGTGGTGTGTTGCTCGTAAAGTGACATAACATATTTTCTTGTTCAATTCGGTGGTCATGCAAGAAAATACTTGGTCTCAAATTATCTGAAAAGCTCCTCGTACGTATACATCTAAGAAATTGTACGAAAAATGTGTCAGAAGCAGGAAATGTGCAGTGATTCTGCATTACTCATTTTCTTATGGCATTTTTTCGTGTGAACCCACCGACTCTTGTCCAGTTTGGCTGCAGATTTAATATGCTAGTGTGTATGAGGAAGTGCGAGACATGAGCGGGACTGGGTGTGTTTTTTTTTATGTCATTGTGCACGCTGTTTCAGGTTCTGTGGCCCGGCCACAACTATCGAAGTACCTACCGTAACCACCCCACGTCGCGCTGTGCAACTGAGAACACTGTCGGAGGCCCTGGCGCTAACAGGACTGACAATGGCCATGCTGACTCTCTACCCAGAGCAAGTAGAGCTTGTCAACAGGCCTCTGCTGCCACGCGTGTTTCTCTGGGGGCCGCCGGGTAGGTGTGAAAATTACTAATGCAGTAGTGGACCAATGAGTAGCGCCCTTGAAGATGATGTTAATTTGTTGAGGCAGCTGTTCAACAAACTGGCATCATCGTCCAATGGAAATCTAATGTAACTTCATGTGCAGACCAACGTGTAAATAGCAGACTCTGCTGATGGATTTCTCGGTCGTTTTCTTCATGGTACATCTGTCTGCTTCATGTTGTAGAATCCTGACCTCGCGTACCTTGATACCACTGTTCACGGCCTCCTTCCACTGTCGTATGTCCTTGGCAGGCAACCTCTTCCCACGTATCGATGTGAATAATAATGCCCCATGCTTTTAAGGAACATGCTCAGAATTCCGCGGCAATGATGTCCAGCAACTTTTTGACAGAAGCCAGCTCAACAAAGAGCTTTAGGAATCTGCCGTCATACGTTTGGCACAAATGTTCCAGCCATATGACACGACACTGGAGGAGGATGGTGAACACATTTGGGATTTTGGGCACGTCAGAATGCTTCGCGAGTCGGTTATGCGATCCCAAGGATCTTTCTCAGGCGGCGTGTGTAATGAGTCCAGTTTTCTCTCCTGCGAGGCTTTGAGAGCCTGCTCAATGTGCAAAAGGCCGTGCGCGGGCCATCGGCGGCCGACGTCTGTCCGATAGCCTTTGCGCACTGGGTAGGACTCGCTTGTATTCATGACCTTAATGGCACTGGCGACTTTGATGCAGAAGAACATCATGCCGTTAACAATCTCTTCGTCAGACTGGCCAGGGTTAAAGACGCCTTGCCTTTTTTTAAGGGGTTTGGTTGCCCTATCCGTCTCGATCGGGATAAACATACTACCGGGAAGGAGAGAGGAGGTGGGTGTGTTTATATATCAACGAACAGTGGTGCAAGGCTATCATAGCACATGAACAACTGTGTACCCCAGATATTGAACTATTGACGGTCTCTGTATCTTCCCCGTGAATTTCCACAACTGTTTGTTAGTGTGGTTTATACCCGTCCAAGGGCCAACAAGGAACAGGCAGCGAAACACATCTTTGATGTTACAGAAAAACTGGACGCAATCTCGCCCGATGCACCTAAGTTCCTACTTGGTGACTTTAACCAGTGTGCCCTAGATAACGTTCTGCCAACCTACTCCCAGTACGTCACGTGCGCTACACGTCTAGGAAAAAACACGTTTAGTGCTTTTTCCTACTCACTTGGTAGTTTCTTCTAAATTACAAGCACTGGCAGTCAACCCTTTCGGTCACGTTTAGGAAATACCCTTGATCTCTGTTACGGTTCAGTTCCCAATGCGAAAAGTCATATGTCAAACCCCTTGTGGGTTACTGATCACAATGCTGTACACCTTGTACCTACATACACACGTCTCTTAGAGTGGATCAAACCCGTGCAAAAGCAGGTGAAAGTGTGAAATGCGGACAGTGTAGCCCAACTTCAGGGGTGCTTTGACTACGGATTGGGATATGTTCCGTGACAGTTGTGCTAGCGTGGATGAACTGACTGACGTTGTCTCGAGTTACGTCTCTTTCTTTGTCAATACGGTTGTGCCAGTCAAAACGTGTAAAGTATATGCGAACAATAAACCCTAGGTAACAAAGAACTTAAAGCATGCACTCAATGAAAAGAAGAGAGCGTTCTTTCAGAGAGGAATAGCAGAGAGAAAAGAAGCACAAAAGAGAGCTGTCAAATCTGAAATAAAGAAAGAGAAACAAAAGTTCAAAAACAAAATAGTGGTGAGGTTCAAATCAGGTGATATGAGAACTGTGTGGCAGGGAATAAAGACCATGACTGGCGCAAGTAAGCAGGGAGGCAACTCGCCTCGCATAACGCCCCATGGTGGTAAAGACGAGGGACGTTTGCGGAGGAGTTGAATGATTTCTACTCCCGGTTTGATACTCATGATTTCCGCTCTGTCATTGATGACATCAGAAACAAAACTAGGACTGAGGGGCCACCTCTATAAATTGATGAGAATGATGTACGCAATGTGTTTCAACGTACCAATGTGAGGAAAAGCCCTGGTCCATATGGCATAACAGGTCATGTCCTAAAGAACTGTGCTGCTCAACTGAGTGGCATCTTTCATTCCATCTTCCAGGCCTCGCTTAACTTACAGAAAGTTCCCATGTTGTGGAAAATGTCAACAATTGTTCCGATCCCCCCAAAAGCGTCCCCTACCACTCTCAATGATTGTCGCCCTATGGCTCTCTCTTCCCTAGTCAAGAAAAGTTTTGAGAAAATTGTCAAAGCCATGATTACGACCCGCACACTAGGTCAGCTTGACCCGCTGCAGTTTGCATACAGGCCTGGGAGAGGAGTGGAGGATGCCACCCTGACATTACTGAACCTGATCCATGCACATCTGGAAAAGGGTAAAGCTCATGCCAGGATCCTCTTCCTCGACCTGAGTTCTGCCTTTAATACGCTTCAGCCACACTTGCTTTTTAATAAACTGATTAATGAGTTTAAACTAGAGGCTGAACTGGCCCTGTGGGTTCTTGACTTTCTGGTGTGTAGGCCGCAGCAGGTGCGTGTTAATGGAACATTGTCCAATGTTAGGGTTGTGTCCACTGATTCTCCACAGGGATGTGGATTATCTCCCCAGTGTCGGTTCACATCCCAACAGATACTTTGTCAAGTTTTCGGACGATACCGCTTTATTCAGCTTTGTCACGTAACGGATGTGACATGTTGTTTTATTTTTTTGCCAAGTCGTTTTCTTGTTAATAAATGTAGGTCGCAGACTTCTGTAAATAGCCTTAGATTAGGGAAGTTAATAAATGTAGTGTGAGCGTAATCGTAAAGCCCGTGCAGCAAGCTTAACAGTGAGCGAGTACAGCGGTTGCACGCTTTAGCCAAGGAGCTTTAACCGAACAGTGTTCAGAAGTAAAGTTAACCTGCGAGATAGCAGTAGGATATTACAGTCAGTCAGCGGAGTTAGCCAGCAAAGTGAGAGTCTGGGTCAGGGTGCGGCCTCGTTTGGAGCCCTTGACAAGCTGTGTGAGGGTTGTTTTACCCTCCCTGCAAGACCACGGCCAGTGTTCCTGGGTGTGGGTGTCCGAGAGACTAGCGACCACGGCTGCTGCTCAGCAGAAGACCCCTCCGGTTCGTCTTCGTCTTGTTTGTCTCGTCCTGCCGGAGGACTCACCAGTGACAGGTATTTACTCATGCCATTTTCCTCAGTTAGCTGCTGTGCTCTCGGGTGTGTGAATGTGTATATAGGTGCGGAAGGGTATGTTCGTCTAGTTTTTT
>BTPG01000005.1:9349425-9511276 GCA_036245525.1 Semisulcospira habei
GAGACTGAGACTGAAGTGCAAGCGCATCGCAATACAAGGACAGTGATGACGAGGAGTTTGTTCCTGGCTCGAGCTCACAGGATTCAGACGGTGTGTCGCCATCAATCTCTGGGGTCTCTGACACAGACAGTATTGTATTGAATATAGTTAGATTTCAAAGTGGCTGTTTCAGGGTGGGCCAGGTGTCATGTGAAGCAAGTACCAGCAAGGTGCAGTGTGCGTTTAGGGGATGAATTAGGGGTGGCATATGACAATGTGGATAGGCAGAAGGAACATGATGTTGGGGGTGGGGAAAGAGCGCATTTACCAAAAAACGGGTGTGCACGTGTCGCAGAGAGGGAAAGGAAGTCAATGGGACAAGAAACATGCATGCAAATTTTGTGGCAAGCTTGTTTTGAAAATGAGCACGCACACTTACACAGATGTCCATGCAGATGAGGCAGACGTTGCTAAAATTTTGATGATAAAAAAAGGACTAAGCAGAGACGGTCAAGCATGGATCAGAATACAAGATGAGGGTGATTACATGCATAATGTTGCAGTTCTTGAAAAGAAATCAGGATGTTTGATTCCTAAGTATCGCACCAAAACTAGTAAGGTAGACGACCTTACTCGCCTGTATGCCATTGCAAAGGGCTCTATCAAAAAAAAGCTGATCTCTGTACACTCAAAACGTTGCTGTCAGAAACAAGGAGGGTTTCAGTTCGCTAAGCGAGGTGAGGCTGCTCCAATGTGGGAGGCTAATGCTTCCAATACCCTTAGACGTTGACTTTTCCTTCTATCATAAGGTTTTAGCCAGACAGAGAGATGATGAGATAAGCCGTCTCATCAGAACTGACCCCTTGCTTCTTGAGTATGGAAAGAGATTATTTGACGCGCAAGGGACATTGAAGAACACACGGCTGGGCAAATCAGCTCCAGGATGCGGGAGTTAGGGAGACTATTAAAGATTCTTAGAGTGAGGTCAGAAATGAAAATCGCAAGTTTAAATGCTGTGATCAATTCAGCTAGCTTTGATCATGTTGTACTGGGCTGTAAAAGAGCTAGCAGAATTTGATGAGGACACACATCAGTTCAAAAAAGGCAATCTTGCAATGCGCATAGGCCATGCTTTGAAAAAATGTTCACAGATCAAACAGTCGCTGGCATCCAAAACAGCTTGGGCATGGTTCAGATGACAGGTGGCGACAGGAGCTCTCTGAGGCGCAGCGCGTTTGACTCTGTCTTCACCGGGGACTGGTACGATTGTGTGTCAGCTACAGCAGCCCAGTCGGTCGGGAAAATGACCATGAACAAACCCAAGCTGATCCCATCATGTGAAGATGTGAGGAAGGTCCAACAGCTTCTTGAGACAAGGATGGTTTCGGAAGAGTATCCGACAGTGGTTAAAGCAACTCTTTGTGCTGTATCACTTTTCAACCGAAAACGAGGGGGAGAAGTTCAGAGAATGAAGGTATCAGACTTCCAGAATGCTAAGACTGGATCGATCACCAATCAAGATATCTTGAAAGGTCTCACAGAGGTTGAGAAGGAAAATGGGTGAATCATTTTCAGCGAGTGGAAATCGAGGCAAGTTTAATAGGAGTGTTCCCATTTTGCTGACGAAGAAGATGATGACAACTGTGGACAGAATCCTTCAAATGAGGCAATCAGTGCCAGCTCTCGCTGATTCCCAGTACATCTTTGCCACACCATTCTGGTCAGAGCCTTACAGAGGCCATGATGTTCTGAAGGAACATGCGCTAGCAAGCACAAGTGTCAAACCCAGCCATGTTCACATTTACTCAGTTACGGAAGCAGGTTGCAACTTTGGCTCAGTCCATGGCCATCTCGGAGTTAACCAGGATCAGCTGGCAGACTTCCTTGTCATGATATAATAATAATAATAATATATTACGGTATTTATAAATGCGCTTATCTTATAATAATTATAACTCAAAGCGCACACTCACAACTCCGCACGCATGCCACCTTTAGACAATGACTCACGTACCACAAACAGTGAAATACATTGCGAACGGTCAGCTTGGGGGGAGTGTTGTGATATAGTGCTAGAACTGTTGAAAGAGGTGAGTTTTGAGCGGACTAAGTGGGAGAGTGATGTTGCTGACGAGAGAGAGTGGAAGAGTGTTCCAGGTGATGGACCGTAGACGGACAGAGCGGGGGCCGAAAGAGTTAATTTGGGGGCGAGGGATGTGGAGCGGAGAGTCGAGGCAGAGCGATACATCGCCATCATCTATACCGCCAACCTCAAGACATCCTTCAAAAGGCAAAAGTGGCAAAGATTCTTCTGTCAGGTTAACAATGGGATGACAGATTTTGAGAGTTGCATTAGACGCTGAACTGGGCGATGATGAAGAGATCTGACTTTGACATGAAAACACATCAAGAAAACGATCGCAGAGAGGTTTCTGGGGAAACAGCACCTGTGAATGAAGCACAATAACAAGTCAACAACACAGGAACTCAATGAGCATGACCGAGAAAAGACGTCATGAGCCTGATGACAAACTAGATATTTTGATGATGACAGTTCTGCGGCGGCTCCTGTTTCGAAAGAAAGCTAGATTTTACAAGGAAACCAGGGGGAAAGCTGAAGAAGAAAGCTGTGAAACTCGTTTCAAGTCACATCCTCATCGTGAACAAACTTCCTGAAAGGCCGAGATTACAGCAGGCAATTTGCAGAAGAGTCTGCACTTAGACATAGGCGCTGGACAAACATTAAGGATTACATCCGCAACAGACCTGAAAAAGGTTACAAAAGAAATGAATTGAGATTCTCCGACACTCGCGTCATTTCGGATTTTCATACAGATTTAATTACAAAGTGTTCATTATTTATGTGGTTGGTTTCAGCATGTCGAGCTTGTTTGTGTCAATGGAACTGCAAATGGAACGACGCCTTGGGACGAGAACAATTAAGAAGGGGCAAGAAACACATTGTCAACATACATGATTTTATTACAAGAGTGCTACTATGGGGTTGGTGCGCCTGCATCATTTGTGTATACTGTATAATTATAACATGTAAAACTTTGAAAATGGAACTGCTGATGGAACGACGGTGGGGACGAGAGGACAATAATAAGGAGTAAGAAAACCATTGTCAACATAAAGATTTATTACAAGAGTGCTACTATGGGGTTGGTGCGCCTGCATCAGGTGGATACTGATCTAACATGTAAAACTTGGAAAGGAACTGCGAGGAAGCGGGTGGACAAACATAATAAGGTAAGAAAACATTGTCACAAAAGATTTATTACAATACCCTGCACATTTTGTATACTGTATATAACATGTAAAACTTTGAAATGGAACTGCTGATGGAACGGGCGGTTGGGGACGAGAGACAATAGATAAGGAGTAAGAAAACCATTGTCAACATAAAGATTGTTATTACAAGAGTGCTACTATGGGTTGGTGCGCCTGCATCATTGTGTAGTACTGTAAATAACATAATGTAAAAACTTTGAAAATGGAACTGCTGATGAAAACGCGGTTGGGGACGAAAGACAATAATAAGAGAAAAAGAAACAAACATTGTCAACATATAAAGACTTATTACAAGAACGTTATTATTGTTGGTTTTTGCAGCGTGTATAGCACTGTTTTATCGAGATGTTGTGTACACCTGATCATTTTGTATGCGTGTAACATGAAAGAAAGTACCCAACAGAGGAAAGAAACACGCGTTAGAAAAGACGGGTACTGAACCACAAATTTCTTAATATTTCGGTAAATATCCTTTGTCAAAATAGACAAACAAACAGAGAGATTAGCCGCTAACTTATCTTCATTGGCAGAAGGAATGTCAGCACATTCCTTCTGATGAACAAAAGATAAGTAGCGACTGATCTCTCTGTTTGTTTGTCTGTTTTGACAAGTGATTTACCCGAAATCTTCTGAAGTGTGTTGTAACCGTCTTTTCTAAGCTTGTTCTTTCTCCTGTGGGCACTTCCTTTTCTGTGTGGCATTTTACATGATTGGCAGTCACTTTTGGGCCGGAATAATTTTGTTTGTGTTTTGTTGGTGTGTTGGTCGTGAGTTTTTTTGTGGGTTTCGTTTTGTTTGTTTGTTGTTGGGCTGTTTTTGGGGGGAAAAAAAAGGGCAGGGGGGAGGTGGTGGGTGTATCTCTCTTGAATTTGTGGATGTGTGTTGCTAAATGATCTTAAGTGTATTTAGCAGTATTAGAACTGGCTGGCGACAATACAGTCAATATTCATGTTCATGTATTTTTTTTTCTCCCCATTCATTATCAGTGCTGGCAACGGCCCGGACGTTCAGCAATGTACAACCATATCGGGATAAAAGATAATAATTAGATAAGAAAACCATTGTCAACAGGATAAACATTATTACAAGAGCAATAGTGTGTATTTTTTTGTCAGTGGGTATAGCTTGTTTTGAGCTGATGAACGCCTGGATCAGTTGTGGGGAGAAAGGAACTTTTGTAGTTTGTTTGGTGTACTATAAAGTACACTTTGCATACTGTCCATTGTTGTTTCTAAGTCAACAGGAAGCAGAAACCTTAAGCTGAGTGTGGTATAAACACCTGCGCCCTCTAACCTAGGTAAATTGCAGCAGCGGTGCCAACTGTTGCTATATTTTCGCACCTAGACCGGACGCTCGTGACCCGTCCATGATGCACCAAACTGCGCGAGCAGTATGGCTTGTGCACATTGGAGTGGTGGTCCTGGTACGTGCACGCAGAAGATTGTGATCGGCAGTCGACAAAAAAAAAGGGTCTTTGCGGTTTAACTTGTAGCCTATTTATCTCACCGAACTCGACGACGCCAGTTTGTGTGTTCAGATGGCGGATGCCTTGAGGCATAGGCCCAACACCACTTGAATCAAAGTCTTTTGTACATGTGAGTGCGCATTCATTTCTCGAACATCAACTGATGACGGTGCTACCTGCCGAAAACCGACCGCAGGAATGTCCGGCAAAAATCACCTCCATTTGAGGGTTTAAAAAAGCGATGTTGTTAAAAAGTCTGCCAAATTGCGTAATGTTTCGTGGAGTGCTAGCATAAGAATGGAGATGCATATTTGCTGATTGCTTATAAGGGAAAAGGGTTTCATTTCTTATTCAGTGTTATTTTGCAGCAGTCAAACTGAAGCTCACGTGATTCTGTTCTCTCCGAGGTTGCCCATTACAGGTGCAGAAAGCACACGCTCTAAACCATCGGTGTGCACCAGACCGGTCCGAGCGACCGGTCCTGGCTGCCAATAATAGACCCGCAACATTGGCACCACTGGTGCATTAATAACCGTAGGCACTGGACGAGTATGCCAACTTGGCTAAACTTATTGTCGCACTTGCTAGAACTCAGTATTATATTTTCTCTCTACCATTTTATGAATAGAGGCACATAAGTCGCGGTAACCCTTTACTGCCGAACTTGGGCAAGAACTAGTTTTCCTCATCACAAAGTTGGCAGAAAAAGGGTTTGACTGCTCGTGATTGTTTGATTTGAAGTGTGTTACAAACAATTACTGTGTTTTTACATGCATGCACCTTTGATGTGATTTAATAAAGGCTGAACGTTTTCAAGTGATTGATTTCCTATGTTGTCAGTTCAATTAATTAATGTCAGTGTTCTGGTTTGTCATTTTAACTCATTCTACCACCAAGACCGGAAATCCCCAAATGTTGAAGTCGTCTTCTGAAAACCGGCTGCGTTGCAGGGCAGGACACAGATCGACCACGATAGTTCAAGGGTGATGCCAGAATAGCTTGGCGGCCATAGGCGCCACTCTATTCTGTCATCCAGCCTTGAATTTCATTTGTGAATAATACCATGGTCGATCTTTATTTTTGCTCTGGTGTGTCTGGGGTAGAATAAGTTAAGTGTTAGTTTCTTCGTCTGGGCTTTTTTTTCTGTCCTTTCATATTTTTTTCCACACTTTTTAACCTGCATTCATACTGAGGCTAAAAAGCTTCAAAAATTTGTACACTGCCATATATGCAAGCTACATTACAGAACTTACAGATGAGGACATAGACCAAATGGCATTATTAGTACAAGGGTGGTGCCACAATAGCTTGGCGCCTAGAGGCGCCAAGCTATTCTGCCACTACCCCTTTGGACAGCACACTTGTTGCACACGACTGAGGTGTATTCCGAATAATAAGGGTTAATATTAAAAATGCTCTGTTGCTGTTGTTCTCAAACTGCAGAGTACATTTATTTTTAAAAGTCGTTTAAATTTCCAGAATTCTCCAACATAAATGCCATGCATAAACTGTTTTGCTTCAGAATGACAAAACGTAGCAATGTTTAAAAGATATACCTGCTGTAAAAATCAGAATCATAAAAGGTTACCAGGCCATGGGTTCATTCAATAGTTTGCAACCATAACATGTTTAAGAATGTTAATGCAATTACATACACATTAAGTTGAATAAAAAACAAAAACAAAAAAATGAATGTGAAAAAAAAGGTATACCCATGCACATTGACCTTATTACAAGACGCCTAAGTTGTGAACACCCATTTTGACTGTAATGCCAGTTTTTGTGTGAGAGAGACACCCACCCACTTTATTGGTAGAAACCCATTTCTTTCTGCATCTAGTGCTCTGTTTCTAGAATAATGTCCTATTTTATTTAAGTTATAGAGCTTAGTTATACAGGTGAGTTCTAAACGTCATATTCACCTGTTAGTCATTTTCGTCTGTTAGTCATTTTCACTTGTTAGTCATTTTTTATATGTTAACCTTTTTTATGTGTTAATACGTTATGAGTGCATGTGTGGGTATGTGTGAGTGTGTGGGGCGTTAGTGGGTTGGGGTGGGGGATAGAGTAAGGGTAGGTAATAAAGGATTTGTTTGTTGTTTATCGCTGGCATTGTGTTATTTATTTAGAGTGGGTGGGTTTTCTCGAGTGTCTGCACTCATATTGTCCACGGCGCCCTGACTCCGTCAGGCGTGTCGTGACAAGCTTATTGTTTGATTGTGAGTCTGGACATGGATATGTTGCGGATGATTTTGTAAACTGGTGTCGTGACGCTTACCTGTGTTTAAACGTAGGCAAGACCAAGAACTTGTGTATAGACTTCCGTAAAGACCCCCCCCCCCCCCCCCCCCCCCAGTCTGATACGCTCATCAATGGAGAGAGGGTGGAGATTGTGGACCGTTATAAGTACCTCGGTACGACGATCGACAACAGGCTGAAATGGGACCGTCGCTGTGACATTGCGATCAAGAAAGGTCAGCAGCGTCTCTACTGCCTTAGAAAGCTGCGTTCGGCTTTTAACATTGACAATTCCATTCTGTCCATGTTTTATAAGTCTTTTATTCAGAGTCAGAGTGTTCTTACCATTTCTTTTATCTGTTGTTTCGGTAACATCAGTGTGAAGGACAAAAACAAACTGCAGATAATAGTGAACATAAGTAGCAAGCTTACCGGCGTACGGCAGTCTACTCTCACTTCTCTGTATGAGATGCAGGTAGAGAGGAAAGCTTGTCGCATCGTTTCAGACGACAGTCACGTCCTGCATGGTGAATATGATTTGTTACCATCAGCTTGGCGGTTCAGTACTATTAACTGTAAGACAAATCGTCGTCGGTCGTCATATATCCCCATGTCCATCAGACTGCTAAACGATGAGACGAGCTGACCTTACTACCTGCATTTACCTGCATTTACCATGTGATACAACCCTGTGTGTGTGTGTGTGTGTGTGTGTGTGCGAGCGTGCGTGCGTGTGCGTGCGTTTAGTTTTATGTATAGTTTATTTTT
Organism: Semisulcospira habei; assembly: GCA_036245525.1. Lineage (NCBI taxonomy): Eukaryota > Metazoa > Mollusca > Gastropoda > Semisulcospiridae > Semisulcospira > Semisulcospira habei. Next base: position 9,357,170 of record BTPG01000005.1, read on the forward strand.
AGTTATCAGTTTTTGTTGTTGTGATATTTTCCATCACTTTACACATGTAATTACTTAAGTCTAGTCGTAGCCTATTGTTTATTATGTATACTAGTGAGTTTAGGTTGTTTGTTTGTATGTATGTAGAAGGGTATAGGGGGAGAAGGGGGGAAGGGTGTTGCGGATGACGTGAAGATGTAACTTTTATTACTTTTATTCTTGTTTCTTTGTGTTTCTGCGCCAAAATTTCCCCTCGGGGATAATAAAGTATTATTGATTGTATTGTTGCTTAGAGCATCCAGCGACAGGCTGTCTGTGATGGTCAAGCCCAAGTAGATCGTTCATGGTGATAATTGGGTCTTTCTCAGCGATCTGTAACAATAACTACACACCAGTTAAGATATGAACTCAAGACTTTTTGTGTTCACAGATCGCTTAAAGCTTTTTCAGTGTTGTAATGGGCCCCACAATTTGGACCACCTCCTGGTCGAATCTTAACAAACACAATACACAGTCGCTGATCGTGGGGAGAGAGGAGGGTGGTTCTAGGGGTTCCGTTCACCCCTGGCCCCCCTCCGACCCCAGATTCTTAAAAATGTTATAACAAGTAACAGGTTGAAGGTCCCAAACAAAACGTTGGAACCCCCCCCCCCCCTTTTTCGAGATAACTGATCCGCCCCTGGTACTTGTAGGTTTCTGCGAAACACTGCTGAAAGTTTTTAGGGGGAGCGGAGAGGGAGCACTTTTTCAACAGATCTTGAGCATGTTTATTTACACAGCATACTAGACACACACACACACACACACACACACACACACACACACACACACACACACACACACACACACACACACACACACACACACAAACACACACACACACACACACACAAACACACACACACACACGCACGCACGCACACATGGAAACAAAAGCCTCAGAGTGGGTTACCTACCATTTTATGTGAAAATGGGTTCCCATATTTCTATTTATTCTAGGGCTCTGGAGTTGATGCGAATGTTTAGAACTCACCTTATAACTAAGCTCAACAACTTAAAATAAAATAGACATTTTCTAGAAACAGAGCCACTGGATAAAGAAAAAATGGGCTTCTACCAATAAAGTGGGTGCCTCTCACACAAAAACTGGCATTACAGTGAAAATGGGTGTCCTCTTCAAATCATTCATTTTAGCATGGACTATTTTAATAAAATTAGGCGTCTGTATAAAGGTAAACTTCACGGAATATTTGATGCTTCTTTTCCACATTTATTTTGATTGTTGTCATTCTTTTTTTCAACTTAATGTGTATTCCTTTTTTTTTCCTGCATTAAAATTGTCAAGCACAGCAGTGAACAAAATACTTCACTAAACATACCTGTGGTTGATTTTATTATTATGATTGTTTGGGTTGGGTTGTGAGGGGGTTGGGGGGGGGGGGGGGAGTAGGGGAGAGTGAGGGGGAGGGGGGGGGGTCATCACTTTTGGTTTATGGAGCTGCTGAATGCTCTCTTATGAATGAAAGATTTTCATTATCAGTGGAATCAGTAGGTCATTTCAGAGGTGCACACCGAGTTGCACATCGAACCACTCACAAATACACATTTGGAGTGCACCAGATGGTTCCAGTTGGCCAAGTCCCACATTCCACACTATAGGACAGCTAAGACTGAGAAGCAATCGCGGCGTTTATGGCGCGGTACAAGGTTTAAAACTAAGAAACTGTTGTTTTTAGAAGCGTGTCGGGCAAAAGTTTTTATTAAAACTGTTTTAAAACCTCTTTTAACTCAATTTTGTTAATGTTAAAAGTGTTTTAATTTACAAACGTGTCGTAACTGTTATGCATCTATTCCAACGTATAGTGCTGGATATTTTTCCCATTGTCGCCTTCTCTCTTTGCTCAACACTCGTCTTTCCAGTCCTTCCCTCAAACGGACAGCATTCACACAAATACTACTTTACTATTACACCTTTTGGCAACATTAGGTTTCTTTCTCTGACCTAGCATTACATCCGAAAATGGCCGATCCAAGCCTGCACTCTTTTTTACTGCACTAAACGACCGACTGCAGCAGACAACGCACGTAAAGACGCTGACTGTGTGACGTCATTTGCATTCAATCAATTTGTGCATACAATCCAAGAGGAGATGCAGCCAAAACCAAAGCATTCATGACACTGACAAACCTGCAAACAAAGCAACAGGTTGAACCAAAAGGTCGGGCAGGACACAAGACAACAGCAGCCTCACCCAAAGTCTATACGTCCTCTCTCACACTGCGCACTCATACAATCACTTCACTTCATAGCAACTGGCGCACGAATACATAACCCCTGAAGCACAACACAACTCAACACTTTTTTTAAAAATTTTTACAAAACAACCACACCCTCAAATAACAATTCTCATTTTGCAGCAACATAAACAATTTACTCCATCACACAAATACAATACCACTACCACCACCCCCCCCCCCCCCCCCCCCCCCTCCCTACCTTCGTATCTCTCCGTTTCACTTCGGCTCACCGATGCAGTCAACCAAATTAAGTTATTTATAGCTGAGAAGGGTCATATCACACACACACACAACCATTTTACGGGTTTTGTGCACACACACACACTGCTGGGACAAGTTCAAACACACTAGCAGAGTGTCTTTTTAATAATAATAATAATAATAATACCATTATTATATAGGCGCTTTTTCTCAATTTTTGGGCGAATCGACTCAAAGCGCCGCGAACTGAAACCCAACACGCACACTCATGTAACAGACACTGATTTTACGCCATTTAAGACAAACACAGTACAAGACAGACGAAGGGCCAGTTCAGCTACTGAAGTTACAGAGATTTTTGATCGCTTGTATTTGAAATTTGTAAAGTGGCCTGAAACCGGTACCAAAGTGTGTGTGTGTGTGTGTGTGGGGGGGGGGGGGGGGGGGGGTGGTCGGTGGAAGAACCGGAGTACCCGGAGAAAGAACCCCCGATGGTCTGCCCGAATTAACGGTGACACTTACCAGAGGAGAAAAGTCCGAAGCCGGAACCCGTTTTCGAACCTTGCACCTTTGGCATTGATGGCAGGCGCCTTAACCACTGCACAAAAGTGCGTGTACAAACCTTGAAATGGAAAAAACTGATTTTTAAAATTTTTTTATCACTTCTAAAAGCAAGACAATGCAGAAACAAACCTCAGAAAAAAATTGTGTCTGTCTTGGGCACCCAGAATTTTACACACACCCATTTTCCATAAGGATGGTAAAGACAGTCACCCATTTTAGGGCTTTTGTGTGCGCGCACACACACACGCACGCACGCACGCACACACACACACACACACACACACACACACACACACACACACACACACACACACACACACACACACACACCCTCAAACATTGCTAAAATGTCTAACGGGAGTCAACGCGGTGACGCAGACACATCTGAGCGTATTTGAATTGAACTTTTGTTCAGGATCAACACTCGTTTAGTTCCCAGGGTCACCCTGGTCAGCCCCACAGGGTGGGTTTTTCTCTCTATTCTGGGGCATGTGTTTCTGTCTACCCTTGGTCCATTCACCTGTATTTGCCTTTTTAAAACTCTCCCTACTGTCTGCACTGCCTGTGGCTCTTGAAATTGGATGTGTGTTGCTAAATGGTCTTAGCTTTATTTAGGCCCCATGTGTTAGGTTTATTTAATGTAATGGACCGGCTGGCAACATACATTCAATGTTCTGTTTAGTTTTTTTCACAAGCAGTGCAGGCACGTCCTGAGAAAGCCTTGTTGCTGTCGGGACGTTAAGCAATGTACAATCAATCAATCAACTATCGGGTTGACGTTAAAATATCGTTATTTCGTATCTTGAAAATAAGAAGTATTGTCGTCTGCCAGGTTAAAACTGCACAGGCACATTTTTGGTTCCTGAATGTTATTATGTTGTGCTAGACTTACGTAACCTTCTTCACTCACCAGGCACGGGGAAAACTGTCATTCTCGTCATAAAGGGCATACAGTGGGGGCGCCAGGGAAAGGACGTTCATTTGCTTAGTTCGCATAGACACAGCCGTGCCGCCATCTTCCTCCTCGAAAGTCAACTGCAGCACAGTCTGGGGGCTGGTTCCGTACCATTATCAACGTCAGTACCAACACCAACGTCCGGGCGGGTCTGCAGCCATTTCTATGACTTTGCCAACGAAAGAGACGCGCCGGCCGCTGTGGAAACGCTGGCGTCAGCCGCGCGTGACGGGGAGCTCTTCGTTATTGCTGACGAAGCTTTTAGTGACCTGTAAGTATGTGTGCGGAGCGCGCGCGCATGTGTGTGTGTGTGTGTGTGTACTTCACCACAGCCATCCCGGGCTGAATAAGAATGACGTGACTAAGATACGTGAATTCGAGAGAGGAGTTCAGTCGAGGCTTAAAGACCTCATCTTTTTCTGTCTGCTACATCTGATCATTGTCACAGACCTGCCAATATGTTGAAGACAACTCTATTAGTAGTAGTGTGTTTGTGTGTGTGCACGCGTGAGTGCGTGTATGAGTCTATAAGTGCAGCACCTCATTGAATGAATGATATGCATTTCTGAATGGAGATTGTGTATAGATTGTTTATAGAGTGCGTTGTATTTTTGTTTTCAATTTTTAAAAATACTTTTGTAAATTGTTTTTTTTTTGTAATTAGTTATTTTTGTACAATTAGCTTCTGTTGATATTATTATTATTATTTAATATGAACACAAACCCGTTAGAGAATATTAGGAATACAGCTCAGTTCTAAAAGTGTTGTTTTCTTTTTAAAGCGCCCATGCATATATATTTTTTGCGTGTGATTACCACTTGTTACTCTTGAGGGTATCGATAGTCCTGCGCATCAAGTCCTGCCTATCGATAGTCCTGCGCAATAAAAGTTTTTGACGTCTTTGGTCGTTAGTTTAACGACTGGAATACAATGCCCCCCCCCCCCCCCCTCCCATATTAGGAATATTATGTTTGGTTGTTTGTTGAATGCGTTTGCATATATTATGTGCGTGCTGTTTACAGAGTCACATCACTTGTGGATACATTAACCAATCGTCCACAAATTTCTTTCAAAGATGTTAAATATTCACAAGGCAGGCTTTGTTTATAGAAAAAATCAATAAAATAAATTAGGAGTGAGAGAAAGAGAAGTTCAACATTACACATAAAAAAAGCAAAAAACAGTCCATTTTCTGAATTTACTACCAGAGCAACTCAAGGAAATTTTACAAAGCAATTTTCTATGCGTAACATTCATGCTTTGAAATAGAAATGTCCTCGGCGATGAAATCGAAGCACTTGTAGGACCCTCTGAATCTCCTCAACAACAACAACCAAAAAAAAAAAAAAAAAAAAACCACACAAAAAAAGCAAACAAACAAAAAAACACCAAAACAACAACTATTGATTAATCTGGGATGTCTGGATATGCAAAGAAGTCGTCGTGTTGCTTCTGGAAGCTTCCTTGAGCCGCCTTCTCTACAGTTTTGACGTCCTTGATCTGAAAACAGAAATAAGTGACATTATATTATATTGAGCAACATTTTGCTTGATATAATGCCGATAACAGGCAGATGCGATTACGGGATCCGAATCAAAATGTCCGAGTCCTAAGACGAGGAAATTTTGATCTGGGTCAAGTAATCACATCTGTCTGTTCTTCTTCTTCTTCTCGAACGCCGTCACACTTGGAGTTTGGCTCTCAAAATGAAATCTGTGGTCTTCTGTAGCGCCTCCACAGGCCCGTACAGTTTTTCTTGTAGAGTGGCGGGCTTCGGCCATATCTCCTCCCTCAGCGGCTGGTGGTTCCCACAGTCCTGGAGGATGTGCTCTGCGGTCTACATCTGTCTGTTTATCGGCACTTTATCAAGCAAAATGTTGCTCAGTATAATGTATGTAGCCAGTCCAAAACAAATCTTTACCTGAGTCCTTCGGATTACCGCCATTGGTGCTGAAGTGGTCAATTTCGCTATATTTGGACATAAAACTTCTCAGCTTGACACTGCTAACCGAAATGTACTCAGCGCAAATCCACCCAGGCTTACATCTACCCAGTGCAAATGTGTTCCTCTGATTTTCCATTTATTTTTAGAACTAAATAAACTCACCGTGAATCTTCACAGTATGATTCCGCCCGGCATAAATCGACAGAGGCTTGAATTTACTCATATAAAAATCTCAATGTACTAGCGACAGGACACATTTACATTGGGTAGATTTACGCCCAGGTTGATTAAAGCTGTGTAGATTTCCGCTGGGTATTTTCACATTTCTTTTGTTTAATTTGTGCTGAAAGATAGCGAACCTTACCCCTTCTGAAGGCTCCAGCGCCACTGACAGTGGCACTGTGTGTACTACACGTACTACAAAAATCACGTCACCACAAAACTCTTTGACGTGACAGTCTAGGGCCCGTGTAGTCTGGAGTTCACATCAGGCTTTTCTGAAATTTTGCAAAGGAGGTGACATGACGTAAAGTTTACATGCACATAGGCTGAAGGGAACTTTACCGTCCAACACTGAATGTATTCTACAAACAACATACAGAACCCAGCAAATCTGACACTGCTGAGCGTGTTTCATCGCGCAAATTCCCTCTCGCACGCCTCCGATGTTTGGAGAAAACAGGCTGATAAGCTGCCTTAGATGCGACTACAGACATTAAAAACTATGTCTATTTATGAACCTCGGTGTGATACTTCCGATGTGGGTTTGTAAGCGGTGTGATACTTCCGATGTGGGTTTGTAAGTCCCTTCTATTTATAGAAGGTACTTTTTAGGACGGGTCGCGGTGGGGCGAATTTAACCCATATCATTCGGAATACACCAGTGTGTGAAATAAGTTTGACTAAAATAGGTCAAGGGTAGTGCCAGAATAGCTTGGCGCCTCTAGGCGCCAAGCTATTCTGGCACCACCCTTGAACTAAAGCCATTGGTCTATATCCTTATTTGTAAGTACTACAATGTAGCTTGCATATGGCAGTGTACAGATTTGAAGCTTTTAGCCTCAGTATGATATGGGTTAATAGCATGTCCATGATGTCAAAGGCAGGCTAAACCTCTAACAATTGAAGTAACAAGATAAAAATTACGTCATGTCTAGTTACAATAACCTCGTTGCTGAACGTACATTTGGCGCACAGCGCCGTATGTGTGTATGTATGTATGTATGTATATATGTGCGTATGTGTGTGCGTATGTATGTAAACAAGAGAATCTCCGATATTTCTGTACACACAAGCTTGAAACTTGGCGAAATACTTTCTTACGTGGGTGGCTAAGAGAGCCTCCGAACATATTGTAATTGAATGTATGATTGAAGACATAAACAACCGTTTATAGTAAGTCGGTTGACCCAGATCAGAGTCTGTAATTTTTGTCATATTTGCGTGAACTTTTGCATATAGTTGGTTTGGAGAAAGACATTGAATGAGTTCGTTAGCCACCTTTGTATCTTTCAACTTCTTTACTGAAAAATTAATTCTTTTCAGAAAAGCATTAAAACACTAAAAAAAACACCAAAAGAACTTGACTTCTAGAGAAAGGCAGACAGTGGCGGTGACGTAAAAGAGACAACTCCGTCACCACGCAGACACTGACATAATACTCTAAATATGACGTCATTCTCTTTTGCGCGCGGCTCTCTCTCTCTCTCTCTCTCTCACAAATACAAACAAGCGCGCATCTCCGGGAGGAATAGATCCTCATGTGCCCTCCAGGCGCTTGAGGATCTATGCCTCTTGGAGATGTTTTGAGCGCCCCGCGCACGCACGCACTAACACGCACACACACATCGACGCGCTTTCAGAAGCGCATGCAGGTGACCCGTGTACTTAGTATATCATGTAGCTAGGTAAAGTAACCTGCTTTCACACAAATTATAGCAAGACTAAAATTGTACCGTGAAGTTCTAGTTTTGTCACCATTTTCTCAAGCCTAGGAAGCGAAGGTGAAACTCATATCACGTAAAATATAAAATTACGTAAAAACTAAAACTTATGCCATGACAAATGACGTTTGACAAACCAATGACGCGTATGTCCTGCGCCCCTTGTAGAACTCACTGACGCATTGGCGCATGGCAGATCTGCGAAACTTTTTCAATAGGAGATAATTCAACATCAGAATCAAGTAAAAAATAGTAGAGACCATTGACAGCTCTCATTTAGAAGGGACTTTGTGGGTTATGGTTCATCCCATCTTGTTCTCCGTCCAAATGGTGATCTCTTGCGCGGAGATTTCCGTTTGACTGTGTAGACATCAGTGCTTGCTATAATCGTGCGTGTTGTTGAGTAAAGTCTACTTGTAATTACTCCCAAACCCTCCTGGCAGAGCCTGCTGAAAAGGACAAGTTTTACACTGACCTGCGCAGCCTCCTACAGAGTATCCCTGCAGACGACAAAGTCATCATCCTTGGCGACTTCAACGCCAGAGTGGGCCAGGACTCTGAAGCCTGGAAAGGAGTCCTCGGCAAGCATGGCGTGGGGAACTGCAATGACAATGACCGCCTACTGTTGGAGTTCTGTGCGGAGCAGCAACTGGTCATCACCAACACTACTTTTCAGCAAAAGGACAGTCGAAAGACCACCTGGATGCATCCTCGCTCCAAGCACTGGCACCTTATCGACTATGTCCTAGTGCGTCAGAGAGACCGCAGTGACGTCCTCCTCACCAGAGTGATGCCCAGCGCAGAGTGCCACACTGACCACCGCCTTGTCCGCTGCAAACTCAGGCTCCACTTCAAGCCAAAACCCAAGAAATGGGGGCCGCCCAAGAAAAAGCTTGATGTTGCCAGCCTTCAGCGTGACGATGTGAAAGCTGCCTTTCAGACAGATTTACAGCGCAGGCTCAAAGACACAGCGGACCCAGTAGACTCCTCCCCTGAAACACTTTGGGAACAACTGAAAACTGCTATTGCAAAATCCTCTGCAGAAGTCTTGGGTTTTGCCAGAAAGAAGAACAAAGACTGGTTTGACGAAAACGATGTAGAGATCCAGGAACACCTAGCAAAAAAAAGAGCCGCCCATCAGGCCCACCTAGCCCAGCCTTCCTGCCCTGTGAAGAAGTCTGCCTTCCGCCTCGTCTGCAGCAGTCTCCAGCGCAAGCTCAGAGATCTCCAGAATGAGTGGTGGACCAGACTTGCACAGAGGACCCAGCTTTGCGCTGACAATGGTGACTACAGGGGCTTCTACGAAGCACTGAAAGCAGTGTATGGCCCCAGGCACCTGGTACAAAGTCCCCTGCGAAGCGCGAATGGCCAGGCACTCCTCACAGATAATACCTCCATCTTGTACCGCTGGTCGGAATACTTTCAGAGCCTCTTCAGCGCTGAGCGCACTGTTCAAGAAGCAGTCGTCCTACAAATCCCACACCTCCCAGTAAAGGTTGAATTGGACGAACCGCCCACCGCTGAAGAGACCCTCACAGCCATCCACCAGCTCAAGAGTGGCAAAGCAGCAGGCATTGATGGAATACCGACAGAGATCTGGAAACATGGAGGCACAGCACTGCACAACAAGCTCCATGACCTCTTTCTCTGCTGCTGGGAGGAAGGAACACTACCAACAGATCTCCGTGATGCAGTCGTTATCACCCTGTACAAGAACAAAGGCGAGAAGTCTGACTGTTCCAACTATCGGGGAATTACCCTGCTGTCCATTGCTGGGAAAATCCTTGCAAGGCTGCTCCTGAATCGGCTGGTACCTGCCATCGCTGAAGACCAACTCCCAGAGGGCCAGTGTGGCTTCAGAGCAAACAGGAGCACCACCGATATGGTCTTTGTGCTGAGACAGCTACAGGAGAAGTGCCGCGAGCAGAACAAAGGGCTGTACGTAACATTTGTCGACCTAACAAAAGCGTTCGACACTGTGAGCAGGCAAGGCATGTGGCAGATCCTGGAGCGACTTGGCTGTCCCCCAAAGTTCCTCAACATGATTGTCCAGCTACACGAGGACCAGCAAGGCCAGGTCAGACTCAACAATGACCTCTCAGAACCATTCCCTATTCTCAACGGCGTAAAGCAGGGCTGCGTGCTGGCACCGACCCTCTTCACCATCTTTTTTAGCATGATGTTGAAGCAGGCCACAGTGGACCTCGATGATGACGATGCAGTGTACATCAGGTATCGTCTCGATGGCAGCCTGTTCAACCTCAGACGACTGCAGGCCCACACGAAAACCCTAGACCAACTGATTCGTGAGCTGCTTTTTGCTGATGATGCTGCCCTCGTTGCACACACAGAGAGAGCCCCGCAGCGCATCACGTCTTGCTTCGCAGATGCTGCCCAGCTCTTTGGACTCGAGGTCAGTCTGAAAAAGACAGAGGTCCTCCATCAGCCGGCACCCAAGACAGTGTATCGCCCTCCTCACATCACCATTGGCGAGTCTGAACTAAAGTCAGTGCACCAGTTTACTTACCTTGGCTGCATTATCACGTCGGACGCCAAGCTGGACAAGGAGCTTGACAGCAGGCTGGCAAAGGCGAACAGCGCTTTCGGGCGACTTTTCAAGCGGGTGTGGCACAATCAACAGCTTAAAACAGGCACCAAGATCAGCGTGTACAGAGCTGTGGTCCTCACCACCCTGCTGTATGGTTCCGAGTCCTGGGCCCTCTACCGCAGCCAACTACGACTCCTCGAACGCTTCCACCAGCGCTGCCTGCGTACCATCCTGGGCATTCACTGGAGTGACTATGTCACCAACGTCGAGGTCCTTGAACAGGCTGAAACTTTGAGCATCGAGGCTTTGCTGCTGCGGACACAGCTCCGCTGGGCTGGGCATGTCTCCAGGATGGAGGATCATCGCCTACCAAAGATCACCCTGTTCGGCGAGCTTGCTACTGGACACCGTGACAGAGGGGCACCAAAGAAGAGATACAAAGACTGTCTCAAGAAGTCACTTAGTGCCTGCCAAATCGACCACCACCAGTGGTCTTCACTTGCTGCGGACCGTGACACCTGGCGCTCCACCATTTACAAGGCAGCTGTCTCCTTTGAGGACTCTCACAGAGCTAGCCTTAAGGACAAGCGGCTCAGGAGAAAAAACAGAGATGCCGCAGCTCAGAACCCTGGCCATACCTTCCCCTGCAGCCACTGCGGTCGAACCTGCCTGTCTCGGATTGGCCTCCGCAGCCACGAACAAGCCTGCAGACGTCGTGGGCAACTCCTATAAAATCTTCGTTCGCGAAGTCAAGCCAAGAGAGAGACTTGTAATTAGAACATGGATAATGACGGGAAATGCCAGCAGGTTTGTATATTTAGTCCTTTTTAAGTCTCTTCTATTTATAGAAGGGACATTTTTGGACGGGTCGCGGTGGGGCGAATTTAATAGCATGTCCATGATGTCAAAGGAGGGGAGGTCTAATCCTATGACAACTGAAGTAACAAGATAAAAATTACGTCATATCTAGTTACGCCACTCTCGCTGCTGAACGTACATTTGGCGCGAAACGCCTTGTGTGTGTGTGTGTGTGTGTATTGTATGTAAACACGAGAATCTCCGATATCGCTGTACGCACAAGCTTGAAAGTTAGAGAAATATTACGGGATGTCTCCTTGAAGACATAAAAGATCGTTAATAGAAAGTCGGTTGACCCAGATTAGAGTCCGTAATTTTTGTCATATTTACTTGAAATGCTGGAATAGCTAACTATTTTGGAGAAAGACATTGGATGAGTTCGTTAGCCAGAGTTGTACCTCTTAAACCTTTTGAATAATAATTAATTCATTTTTGCAAGTTTTCAATCCACTATATACTCACATCAAACAGTCAGCCCTGAAAGAGGCTGTGTGGAACAAAACACGGCGTTGTGAGACTAGCGATGCCATGACGTCAAGCTTATAATGACGTCATTTTGCTGCGCGTGCTATTCTTCTTCAGAATTCCTGTCGCTGCTCCAGCCCACAGAGCGTACTATATGGCGGGAGGCGCCGTGCATCCGTCTGTATTTGTGTGTGCCGGCGTGTGTGTTGATCAGAGGTTGGCTTAGAGAGGAGGAAAATGGATCAGAAGGATAAGCTTACAAATATGAACAACTCTGTATGTTCCTAAAAGAAAAACGCATGTGAGCTCCAAACAATACGGTAGACTTTGGGATGAAATCCTCATCTTGTTCAATAGGACTATATTTCAACATCAGAATCTGCTTGACAGCGAGGACAGCTCTCATATAGAAGGGACTTTGTGGGTTATGGTTCATCCCATCTTGTATAAGGTTGTCACTATCACTAGCGGACATCAGTGTCGTCAATCTCAATAGTATTGCGATTCGATTTGTATGTTCGGTGCTGTCTATTCACCGCTTATGTGTGTGTATGAGAAAGAAATTTCCAACGTACGTACACACTAAGATTACTAGTGAGCATAAGGAGCTCGCTAATGTGACATTATGAGTATATTTCGCGTTTTTGCTTTGACAGAGGCAAGCGTCAAGATTAAATCTTTCTGGTCTACAAGGGATTATGGGAAGGAAAGTCTATTGAGCAAGTTCATGAATGTTAATTTGCTTGTTATACAATATATCGGTACTGTACATGTGCCAAAGAAGGGGAAATTTTATGGAGTGGGTACATAGAAATATCTTGACCATAATCGACAGTTATGACAGTTTAATGGAATTAACATTTGAAACTCAAACCGATGTCACACATAGTGCAGGTGACCCAAATCAATCGAATTGAAAACTTTTCAAACTGTTTGAAGCTGAACTTAAACATCCACTAAAGCTGGGCCGTAAAAAAGCGAGCAGGGGAAAGATTTCTCACCAAGGCATGATCGCCAAAAAAATGAAATTTGCAAAACGTCTGGAAATCAGTCCAATGCTACATGAACCGGAAGTAAACTGCATACGTTCGACGCTGAGTCGTCGTGTCCGATTGATGCATGTTTCCTAAAATAACGTTTCGATGAATATTCGTCAAAAACAATGAAATGCTGTATCCTCAGTCGATAATGGTACAAAATGTGTTTATCAAAGCCGAATGGAAAAAAGACAACGTCAGTTTATCATGATAACGTCGAACCAGATATCTCTGCGTCGAACACATCATTTCGAAGTAACCTATACAACACGTGACAAGACTGAAAACTAGAGCGCAGATCGCTGAAGTCCCATCAAATTATCACCCTAGGGCACAATAAACGAACTGTAATTAATTTCTTACCCTTAATCGCATGAATTGGTCATTTATCAAAGTTAAGTAACTCACCTTAGCCCAAGATAATGCAGAAAACAGCCAATTCGAACCGATTTTCAGAGCGAGTCGAAAACGTTTGGTTAGAAGTAACCTGCAAACGGCGCGTAAACGTGTGTGACACGTCACAGTTTTGGGGCTCCCCGCGGACGCAAAACTTTTGAAACTTCTACAACAAACCAAGGGAAATTACTCAGCGCTGGACAACAGTTAGATCCCCTGCCCCCGCCTATCAGGCACCCAATCGCCAGCCCACAGAGAAATACGCAGGTATAGAATAAGACGATCATTTGCATCTTCAAATAAGATGCATCAGGTCTCTTATATAACCCATGTCTTTCTCCGGAACTTAGGAAGTAGGCAGGGGAAGCATACATACACAAACACGAAGGTGCATTACTATATGTGGTCGGGTAAATACCCTGTGTTCCCACAGTAGATGCACAGAACATTACACAACAATGTAATGATACAAATTTGCCTCGAGTTATACTAAGATACTCACAAACCACATAGGTGAGGCTAGCGCTGGAAGAATTGTACAACAAACCAAGGGGAATTACTCAGCGCTGGACAACAGTTAGATCCCCTGCCCCCGCCTATCAGGCACCCAATCGCCAGCCCACAGAGAAATACGCAGGTATAGAATAAGACGATCATTTGCATCTTCAAATAAGATGCATCAGGTCTCTTATATAACCCATGTCTTTCTCCGGAACTTAGGAAGTAGGCAGGGGAAACATACATACACAAACACGAAGGTGCATTACTATATGTGGTCGGGTAAATACCCTGTATTCCCACAGTAGATGCACAGAACATTACACAACAATGTAACGATACAAATTTGCCTCGAGTTATACTGAGATACTCGCAAACCAGATAGGTGAGGCTAGCGCTGGAAGAATTGTACAACAAACCAAGGGGAATTACTGAAACTTCTGCCGCAAAGCGTCGTCATTGTTTTCATGTGTGATGCACAAACCACTGGCGTTGACGTTTGAAAAATGCAGTCCTTGCAAGAAAGCGTCGAAAGAAAACTTGCGGTAACCTGCGTCGCGGATGTGACGCGACACTCTCTAAAATAAGCTATTGAGAGACATATAATTGTTTTATAATAAACAATGCAAACATGCTGGCTTGGTTGGTTTCTGTCGTCTGCTCAAGATTCAGTTTACGAACCCGTCTTTGTGACATCACCAGTATGCAGGTTACCCCCTTTTCCACAAAAGCGCTATGCAACAACAGCAGGCTGTTTTTAAACTTTCTTTGTGGTTTCAGCTTTATTTACATATAAGGAACCAACACGTGGCATAATGTTTGCTGTTTGAAACAGTAACTGACCAAAACAGATCGTAAACAATGTGAGCGGTTTGCCGTGCCACTTTTGGGCAGCCATTGTGTGTGCTAAAATCGAAAACAATCCAAAATAAAGACCATTTATTGTGCACTAATTTCCTCAAGGTTGCTTTTGCTAATACTGTGATATTTGAAGCTTACATCAAACATACAATTCAATACAATACAATACAATACAACTTTATTGTCTGTTCGAGTCAAGGCACGACAGAAATTTGCCTTTCGGCTCGTCATGAAACAACAATATAAGACATTAACAAACGCTACAAGAACATATCATGAAAATTTATCATTGCAGCAATCTATCACAAGCAATCTGTCACAAGATGGGAGGTAATGTTAAGTAGATCATACTTATCGCGGCGTTATAAACGAGAGTTCAAAATCGAGACAGCAGTTGGAATAAAAGACTTCTTAAAAACATTCTTTTTGGCAAGTGGCATGTTGAAACGTCTGCCTGATGGTAGCATTTGAAACTGATCAGATAGTGGGTGACGAGGATCATTGACAATGCTAGCAGCTATCCTTCGGACAGCTCTATGGTACAGATCATCTACTGGGTAATGTCCTAGGCCAATGATCTTCTCAGCTGTTCTGACGATACGTGACAGTCTGCCCCTGTTTTTCATACTGAGGTTGCCATACCAAGCAGTGATGTTAAAAGTCAGTATGCTTTCGATCAGGCTTCTATAAACGGATTCTAAAACCCTGGAACTGACATCAAAACTTCTCAGTTTCCTAAGAAGGTACAGACGCTGGTTTGCTTTTTTCACAATCAGATCGGTGTTTCCAGTAAAGGACAGCCCACTATCCACGACTGTGCCAAGGTATTTAAATTCAGTGACCACCTCTACAGGTTGATTATTAATAACATCTCATCTTATGGCCTTCTCCCGATTTCCTGACAATGGGTCAAGTTTACACTGACCCTCTGCAGTCACCATTTGCAAAGAATGACTCGGATACCTGATGGTAAGATCTATATATGCATACTAATTTGGATGACCCCTCGGAAAGGTCATGGGCCAGAATAGCTCAGGAAATAGGTTTTTTAAAAAATAGCCATAGTTTGACAAGAAATGTGTTGTTGTTTTTTGTGTTGTTTTTTTTTTGTGGTCAATTCACAACTTCAAACCCAAACTTGGTACAATGATACCTGATGGTAAGATCTATCTATGCATACTAATTTGGACGACCCCTCGGAAAGGTCATGGGTCGCAAGTGCTCAGGATATAGGTACAAAATAGCCATATTTTAACAAGAAATGTTTTTTCTCAGTTACTATTCACAACTTCAAACCAAAACTTGGTATAGAGATACTTAATGGTAAGAATTATCTATGCATACTAATTTGGATGACCCCTCGAAAAAGGAGGTCGACGAATGTGTATAAAATGCCAATTTGTAATAGAATTGTTATTAACATTTTTGCGAACTTTTCAATCAAATTTGGCATAAAGGTAGCTAATAGATCTTCCTATGTATACTAATTTAGTCGACTCATCGCAAAGGTCATGGTGGTTTCACATATGGGTGAAAACTGATTAAATTTTGAGAAAACATGGATTGTGTTGGTGCAGAAGCCATCCCTTTACTTATTGTCAGACATGAGTGGATCGGTCATATACGTGAGCCATAAGGGTTTTGCCTTTCTTGTTTTTTTAAATTTCTGCAGAGAATTAATTTTTACTGAAAAAATGTCAAAAGATACAACGCTGGCTAACGAACTTATCTAATACCTTTTTCCAATCTAGCTATATCCAAAATTTCAAGTCAATATCACAAAAATTGCGGACTCTAATGCGGTATAACCGACTGTCTTTTATCCCTTCAATAAGACACCCAAGTTTAGTATGCTCGGAGACTTTCCTAAAAACCCCTTGAACAAAGCACTTCCAAGATTTTCAAGCTAGTACGCACACAAATATTCTCGTGTTTACACACACACGCACGCACGCACGCACGCACAACGGCGCTTCCCACCAAAAGTACGTTCATCAGCGAGGTTAGCGTAACTAGACATGACGTCATTTTTATCTGGTTACTTTATTTGTCATATTTTTAGATCTACCCGCCTATGGGCATTCATTTGAATTCGCTCCGCAGCGACCCATCCTAAAAAGTCTCTTCTATAAATAGAAGAGACATAAACAGAAAGAAAACGAGCAAGGCAAAAGCAAGAGGAATAGATCATAGTGAATCCCTGAATGCCGTTGCTCATCCCTGAGGATTTATACTACTTCATTCACAGCCATAAGCCAGGGTTGTCCTGAAGTGAACCGTCGATCTTTTCAGAGACGTCGAGTACAGCTGCTTACAGCGAAGGGCTTAAATTCTTAACCCGTACGGTAGTGTATCCAAACGCAGACCTTTCAAAGTACAGCTTATGTTTTTGCTTGGAAATAAAGCCTTAATCTGTAAGACTATCGATACGTAGGACTGTCGGCCTTAGAACTGTCGATGGGTAAGACCTTCGGCCATAGAACTATCGATGGATAGGACTGTCGGCCATAGAACTATCGATGGGCAGGACTGTTGGCCATAGAACTATCGATGGGCAGGACTGTCGGCCATAGAACTATCGATGAGTAGGACTCTCTGCCACAGAACTATCGTATTGCAGGACTGTCGGTCATAGAGCTATCGATGGGTAGGACTGTCGGCCATAGAACTATCGATGGGTAGGACTGTCGGCCATAGAACTATCGATGGGTAGGACTGTCGGCCATAGAACTATCGATGGGTAGGACTGTCGGCCATAGAAATATCGATGGGTAGAACTGTCGATTCAAATCGTATGACTAGCGATACAAATCGTTGGACTATCGAGTCGCCACCAACACATTATGCCATGTTACTTCACCTGATCTGTTTGCTCATGAAATCGTTAAGATCCTTCTTTTTTTTTTTTTTTTTTTTTTTTTTTTGCGAGTTGTGACCAGCATAAGTTTAGTTTTACGGTTACAGGGTTACAGGTAGGCCTGCTCATAGTCAGGTGGTTTCGTTTACGTCGCACAACTGTAATATTTCATCAACAGACTGTTGGAGTGAACTCACTCTGTCATTTGCAAATACATCGCAGTTGAGATCATGGTGAAATATTCTGAGTGGCCAGTCGTGAATAACTATACATATATTGAATAACGATGGGTCAGGAACAGATACTGTGGCTTACAGAAAATTACTGTCAAGGGAAAATGACGTCATTAGCTGTCTTTACAAATGTTTCGAAGCATTCTTGACTTGCTCTCTATTTCGTTTCTTCCTACAAATGTGTGAACTCTAGCGGCAGGTTCGCCGAGTTCTGCACTCACCTGGCTGCCCGAGTTCCGGCGCTGCACCTGTGGGCCGCCGCAGTGGAGCGTGACGTCACACCTGCCTGTCTGCGTGAGGAGACTGTGACCACACCTGTGAGATGTCCGCCGGCCGTCGTGAGGAAGGTGGAGAAGTCAAGACTGATTAAGGATCGCCGTTTCCCCAGCTACATCGGCAGCCTGGCCCCTGCGCCAACAGACGGCCCCGTGGTCATGCAAATACGTCACTGGGAGGATCGTGCCTGCGCCACATTATCACCTGGACACACAGGAAACGAACCAAAGGACTGTAAGAGTTGTGCTGACCACATCGCTCACCTGATGGAGGAACTCCATGTGGGGCAGCCAGGTATGACGCTGTTTCATGTATCATTTGTACTTGTGTGCTGTATTATTTGTCTTCATACATTTAATAGATGTCAACTAATTTTATTAGCCATTGTTTCAGTCCTTAGTTTTACAATAATTTCATGTCACACTGCTACATGATGATGTGATCATTTGTCACGACAAGGGTTTATTTTTCCTATTTTTTTGTAGGGGAGTTAAATTTATAGGGGTGACAGAGATTGGTTAGTCACCGGGTAAAAGGATAGCGCAGGTGCGTTGTTTGGCCTTTACACGGGGAATTGTTGCCATGCGAGTTGTGGAGGTCGGCATATGCCACACGTGATTGCTTTGCGCGATCGGGTGGTTACTGATCCACGTGAACTGACACCGCACTTTTTTCTGAGCGCAAGGTTTTGCTAAACCGTACTATAGCCAAATAGTTAGTCAGTCGCTTCCAAGCACGGAAAAAGCAGCAGTCTCTGAGGGAGGTTTGTGCAAGCGTGGCTCACCATTAGCTGCCATCCTCAAGTAGCCGTGTCGTCCTTCTGTGACGGCCCTACGATACGGTCCTGGTCGTTCCGGAGCCGGTGACCTAGGAAGAGAGAGAAACTGTGACGACTGAACCCCTGGCTTGTCTTGTTTGTTTGTTTCCGTCCCAGCCGGGGCGTCTTCACGGATGATAGTAAGTGCACTCAACAATTCTTTAGTGGCCATAGGCTCGAGAGGGGGGGGGGGGGGGGGGGGGGGGGGGTGTGTCTGTGCTTGTTTGTAATGTTATTATTATTATTTTGGTTAGTGAGGAGGGGGGAGGGTAATAATTTAGAAATGTCATTTATTTTATTTGGTAGCATCTAGTGTCGGAGGGTAAATTCAGGAGTGAGTTATATGGTAATGTGTAAATATGCGTTTCGTTGAGGTTGAATTTATTATTGTTTTGGGAGAGAGGTGAAGGCATATAAAAGACGGCAATTAAAGTTGTGGGAAGGGTGAGGTGATCACCTTTCTTCTGTTGTTAGTTATTCATATGTGTATTTTTGCACCCTTGTTTTAGTGCATCTAAAGATATAAGTGGATAAGTCCGCCGCCGTTGCTGTGCGGAAGGGCTGGGTGGTACGATTGTGAGGGTGGAGGCTGGCTGTTTCACTCTTCGTGGGATTACGACGCGGTACCTGAGCGCTGTTGCGAGCGTCGGTGCAGACTCTGCGTTTAGCTCAGGTCGGGTCGTCCCATTTAGTGTTTATTAACTTGCTTTAAGTGTAGTAAAGTATTGTCCATTTGTAAATTTTGTAAAAGAACGTTGCGAGATTAATTTCGTTTCCTCGTGGTGACATTATTATGAGAGGAACTTTATCGCAGTGACAGAAATATTTGTATTTTACTTATTCAAATGAGCCATGTGCTATAAATTACTTTATAATAATAATAATTACGGTATTTATAATGCGCTTAACTTATAATAATTATAACTCTAAGCGCGCACTCACAACTCACGCACGCATGCGCACGCTTTAGACAACGACTCACGTACAACAAGTAGTGAAATACATTACGACAGTCAGCTTGGGGTGGGGAGTGCGGTGGTATAGTGCTAGAACTGTTGAAAGAGGTGAGTTTTGAGGGCGGACTGGAAGGAGGAGAGAGAGTGTTTCTGACAGAGAGAGAGTGGGAGAGTGTTCCAGGTGGATGGACCGTATACTGAGAAGGAGCGGGGGCCGAAAGTGCTGAGTTTGGTGTGGGGGATGTGGAGGCGGAGAGGGTCGGAGGCGGAGCGGAGGGAGCGGGGAGGAGTGTAGGGGTGAAGTAAGTTTGAGAGATAGGCAGGAGCGCAGTTGTTCAGGGATTTGTAGCAGAGAGACAGAATCTTGTATTGGATGCGTTGGGGGATGGGAAGCCAGTGAAGGAGTTTGAGCAGGGGAGTGATGTGGTCGGAGTTTTTCTTTCTGAGGACGAGGCGGGCAGCATTGTTCTGGATGCGCTGGAGAATGAAAGTGGTGGTGTGAGGGAAACCGGAAAGGAGAGAGTTGCAGTAGTCGATGCGAGATAGGATGAGAGAGACAGCAAGTTTGGTGGCAGCTTCGGTAGTGAGGTATTTTCTGATTTGACTGATGCGGCGGAGGTGGAAGTATCATGCCTGGGCCGTGGCAGAGACGAAGCTGGTCATGGAAAGAGAGGAATCGAGGATAACGCCGAGGTTTTTGGCCGAGTCAGAGAGGGAGATGGGGGTGCTGTCGAGTTGAAGGTGGAGAGAGGGAGGGAGCTGGGAAAGTTTCTGGCGAGTGCCTACCAGCATGGCTTCCGTTTTGTCGTCATTCAGTTTAAGCTTGTTTGCTGTCATCCAGTTTTTCACGTCTTCGTAGCAGTCAGCCGTGCGAGTCAGTAGTGACTGAGTGTTGTCGAGTTTGTCTTTGTCTAGTAGTTGTGAGTCGTCAGCGTAGAGGTGGTGGTGTATGTGGTGAGACTGGATGATGTTGGACAGGGGAGAGGTGTAGAGTGTGAACAGGACCGGACCCAGGACGGAACCCTGTGGAACTCCGCAGGAGAGGGTGACTGGGTTGGAGGAGACGCCGTCGATGGTGACGAACTGCTGTATGTCGGAGAGGTAGGAGAGAAACCAGGAGTGAGCAGAGTCAGTGATGCCAAAGGAATGGTGAAGGCGGTGGAGGAGGATAGAGTGGTCTATAGTGTCGAAGGCGGCAGAGAGGTTGAGTAGCGTAAGAAGGGAGATGTTGCCCGAGTCGGTGGAGAGAAGCAGGTCGTTTAAGATGTGTAGAAGGGCTGTTTCAGTGCTGTGATGTTTGCGATAGGCAGACTGGAAGGGACTGAGGAGGTTGTTGTCGGCGAGGTGGAGGTTGAGCTGGTTGAGAACGACCTTCTCAAGAAGCTTGGACAGGAAAGAGAGATTGGAGACTGGGCGATAGTTTTTGAGTTCGTTTGGGTCGAGGTTGTGTTTTTTTAGGAGGGGACGGACGATGGCGGACTTGAAGATATCAGGGACGGTGTTACGATTGTGGTTGTGTTGTTCTGTGAGAGCGTGCATGTGTTGATCGTAGGTAGCGATCCGATGTTTTATTTGAGCTATCATATTACCAATCACGTACCTTTTCAGTAAGTTTCACTATCGTTCACGCTTAGTGCAGAATCGATTATCTTTTGAAACAGGGAGTTGAGTCCTGAAGAGTCTAGAAACCGCTCGAGTATTCACCACTGTTTACTGTGCGCGTGTAGTTTATCGGTCAGTATTGTGCCCCAGTCGTGTACTTTCCAGAGGTTGCGTGCAAGGTCGTGACCTGTCCGGCCTACTTTTGTGTGAAGTCATGACGCGCGGGGATTTCCCAACATAGGGGCTGGTAATAGCAGCCAGATTAGTGTGGACTATTCCAGTGTAATCGGTTCCTCTTTAATATTTATGAGTTTTAGTTACGTATTTTGTTTTGATTGGTTGTGTTGTACGATTTTGCTCGATTGTTCTGGAAAACATACTACTATAAAAGATCGTCTTAGGAAGCGCGGGTCGTACATTGTTCAGTTGTAGAATTGCGATGTAACAGCGTCGGTACAGTGTTCAGTTGTATAATTGCAGTGTATCGAAAAGCACATTGACAGTGAGAGAGCGCTACGCAAGATATCGTGCTTCATTGTCAGTGATGGAGTTATGCAGTGTATTACTTACTTACTTACGCCTGTCACCCCTACCCGGGTATAGGCTGTCGACGAGAGACCTCCAGCAACTCCTGTCCTGTGCTTCTCCTTCGATTCTACTCCAGGTGGTTCCCAGTCTCTTGATGTCTGCTTGGAGGTCTCGACGCCAGGAGTTTCTCGGCCTACCTCTTTTCCTCTTTCCCTGGGGGTTCCATGACAATGCCTGCCTAGTGATACTGGAAGCTGGCTTTCTCAGACTGTGACCGATCCATCCCCATCTTCTTCGCCCAATTTCATTCTCTGCTGTTATCTGCTCTGTTCTCTCCCAGAGTCTGACGTTGCTGATCTTCTCTGGCCAGTGGATTTTCAAAATTCTTCTAAGGCAACTGTTCATGAAGGTCTGTACTCTGTTGACTGTGGTTTTTGTCAATCTCCATGTCTCTGCTCCATATAGGAGAACTGCTTTTACATTGGAGTTGAAAATCTGGACTTTGGTGTGTTGTGACAGCTCTCTGGAACTCCACACTTTTTTCAACTGGAGAAAGGCTGCTCTGGCTTTACCGATTCGTGCTCTGACATCTGCATCAGTGCCGCCTTTTTTGTCTATGATGCTCCCGAGATAGGTGAAGGACTCCACCTCCTCCAACGGGGTGCCAGCAAGCAAGACTGGTTCTTCCCTGGTTGCGTTCAGCCTCATTGTCTTTGTTTTCTGTTTGTGAATGGTGAGGCCCACTTGGGACGAGATGTCAGCAAGCCTCGTGGTCTTGTCCTGCATTTGTTGATGAGTGTGGGACAGTAATGCCAAGTCGTCTGCAAAATCGAGGTCGTCAAGCTGTGTCCACAGTGTCCACTGTATTCCACTTCGTCTGTGCTCTGTGGTCATCTTCATGACCCAGTCTATGGCCAGTAGGAAGAGGAACGGAGACAGCAGACACCCCTGCCTGACACCAGTTCTGACCTGGAGCTCCCTGGTGAACTGCCCTTCGTGGATCACGCGACATGTCATGCCATCGTAGCTGCTCTTGATCAGGCGGACGAGCTTTGTGGGTACACCGTAGTGTCGTAGGAGTTTCCACAGAGTCTCTCGGTCCACACTGTCAAATGCTTTCTCATAATCCACAAAGTTGGCGCACTGCGGGGAGCTCCACTCCAGAGACTGTTCCACGATGATGCGGAGAGTGGCGATCTGGTCTGTACATGATCGGTTCTTCCTGAATCCTGCTTGCTGGTCTCTCAGCTGGGGGTCAACGGAACTCTTCATTCTCTCCAGGATGATCCTGTTGAAGACCTTTCCTGGTACTGACAGCAAGGTGATTCCTCTGTAGTTGGAACACTTGCTGAGGTCGCCTTTCTTGGGAAGCTTGATTAGGTACCCCTCCTTCCAGTCAGCCGGCATCACCTCCTCTTCCCAGATCTTTCCAAACAGTGGGTACAGCATCTCCACTGTTGTCTCTAAGTCTGCTTTCAGAGACTCCGCTGGGATGCCATCTGGGCCTGCTGCTTTGCCGTTCTTCAAAAATGCCACTACTCTTCTGATCTCTTCCCGGCTGGGTCTGTCACAGCTGATGGGTAGGTCGGTCTCTGCTGGCTGGATGTCGGGGGGGTCGGGTGGGCTAGGTCTGTTCAGTAACTCTTCAAAATACTCTGCCCATCTGTCGAGTTGGTCTGCTCTGTCTGCAATAGGCTTGCCTTCTTTGTCTTTTACTGGTCTTTCTGTATGGCCATACTTGCCTGACAATCTTCTGGTAATGTCGTAGAGCTGTTTCATGTTGCCGCTGCCTGCTGCCTTTTCTGCCTCTGCTGCCAGGCTGTCTGTGTAGGCCCTCTTGTCTGCCCTGATACTCCTCTTCACCTCGCGGTTGGCTTCCCAGTATTCCCCCTGTGCCCTTACTTTGGCTGCTCTCGTGCGACTATTGTTGACAACTGCTTTCTTCTGCTTCCTCACTTCTATCTTCTTCAAGGTCTGTGCCGACAGCCAGTCCTTGTGATGGTGTTTCCTGAACCCTACAGTGTCTTTGCAGGTTGAGTTCAGCGCCTCTCTAACTGCCTTCCACTGCTGCTCTGTGGTGACCGCCTCCTCTTCATTTACTAGCTCCTGTAGCGCTTGAAACCGGTTGGACAGCACCAGTTTGAACTCTTCTCTAACTCCAGTTTCTCTCAGGAGGCCTACATTATAACGCTGTCTTCTTGTTGTCTCTGTGCGGCTTTTCTTTAGCTTGAGCTTCATTCTTAAGGTAAGCAGATGGTGGTCGGAGGCGACATCTGCTCCCCTCCTCACTCGAACATCTTGAAGGGATCTTCTAAATTTCTTGCTAATGCAGATATGGTCTATTTGGTTCTCTGTTGTATGGTCAGGTGAGACCCAAGTTGCTTTATGTATCCTTCTGTGTGGGAAGATGCTGCCTCCAATGACAAGTCGGTTTAGAGCACAAAAGTCTACAAACCTCTCTCCGTTCTCACTCATCTCCGAGCCTAGTCCCTGTCTCCCCATCACCTCTTCGTATCCGGTGTTGTCCTCCCCTATTTTGGCGCCTACCCGGCACCGGCCTCCACGTGGCGTAGGTGGGTAGTCCGCTCAGTCCCTGACTGAGTGGGCTAGCGGACGGGTGCCATCTTTGTCCAGGATTAGGACTTGATGTCAGCAGATATGTTGTTCAGCCTTTTCACTGGTCCGGTTTTTAAGGAGCTGTGCTAACCTAGGTCGTACCATGTTGGATTGGTCCTTAAAAATACTCGTGACTTTTTGGTCCTTTGGATCCCAAGTGTTTGCCGTGCTTGGAGACCCGTGTCGGGGGAGAAGAGGATCCTGGTGGCTGAGGTTCCCTTTGGGCTGCGGCTCACTGGTGCCAACACTCCACTTCGGCCTTGACTTCTACCTAAACGGGAGGCTAGTCGTACCGGCCTAGTCAATCGGCTCTTGTCACGTTGAGCCCTATCCCACTGTTGACATGCGGGTTGCTATACGGAGCACCATGCTATAGCTTCTGCAGCTGATTAGGTGCTTTACGCCAGTATTCCCCTGCATTCAACGGTGTGATAGAAGGCGGTGGCTCAAACGGTTCAATCGGGCTTACCCCCTTGAGTATATCTTTCGGGCAGTCTCCATTGTGCGTCGGCTGGAGACCCGCCGACAGTTGCACTTTCCCTTGTTGGGCTCGGTGGCGGGCGGGGACCCCCGGGGGATGAATATCTCTACTAATATAATATGGATACAACCAAAAAACCAAAACTAGCACAGAAACGGCGCATAGACACCGACATTGCACATGACAGTGATTCAGACTGTGAGGAAGCGACGCCTCAGGCGTCGGCCGTATGGCCTCGCTTCCTCATTGTCCATAGCAAGGTGAAGGAGAAACCAGTTACCAAGCTGCATCCTTTTCTGGTGGGGGAGACCCTCAGGAGCCGTGTTGGCAGGCCTGACGCCCAGCGCCTCAGGTCTGGTGACTTGCTGGTGGAGTGCCGTACTCGGGCACACTCCAGCGGGCTACTGGGGCTCTCTTCCATCGGAGACACTCCTGTGGAAGTCACACCCCACAAAACTATGAATTCGTCAAGAGGCGTAATCAAAGATCAAGCTTTGGCAGAACTGTCAGAAGATGAACTTGTAAGGAACCTTAAGTCTCAGGGGGTGACTTGCGTCAGGCGCTTCGCTTCCAAGCGAGGTGGTGGGGAGATCCGTCTCCCTACCATCATCCTGACGTTTGGCACCCCCACCCCTCCTACTACCATCTGGGGAGGTTACTACTCCCTGAGAGTGAAAAAGTACGTCCCTCTTCCCCTCCGGTGCTTTAAGTGCCAAAAGTATGGCCATGGGCAGAAGACATGCCGTCAGGCAGAGGCTTCATGCGCCCGTTGCACTAGGCCCGGACACTCTGCTGAGTCCTGCACAGCCACACCCCTGTGTGTGAATTGCCAGGGGGCGCATATGGCTTCGGATAAGAAATGCCCTCGTTGGATATCCGAGTGCAAGATTCAGCAGGTGCGTGTGGAGAAGGGGCTGTCCTTTCTGGATGCCAAAAAACTGGTTGAAGGCCCTGGTGCAGCTGCGGCTGCCCCAACCTCTAACACCTCAGTGTATACTTTTAGTGCAGCGGTGGCAGGCAAGCGCCCCACCAAAGACTTTTCATGTCAGACCCCAACTTCTTGGTTGGGGGCGGAGCCTCGGCTCATCTCGCCCCTGGAGAGTAACCCTCCTCCGGTGGTGACAAGGAGCCAGGGAACGCAGAAGGCGGACACTGCCGGTCCGGTTGTGCCGCCTTCTGTTGCCCCTAAGCCTCAGCCCCCACCCAAACCTGTTAGTCAGTCAACTCCAAAGGCTTCTGGCTCTGGTCAGCCTTCTAAGGCCGCTAACTCTAGCGGCAGGAACGCTGCCCAGGTCCAGAAGTCTAAGAAATCTATGGGACCGCTGTGCGCACGGGCCCAGAAGGGGAACACAGATGTCCCCCTTCAAAACAAATATGCTGCACTGGAGGAGCGGATGGAGGGAGTGGAAGTTGTTGTTGCTGATGCTGCGGCAGCTCCACCCCCTTCCTCTCCGAAGAACCAGAGGAGGCCCGGGAGCCGGCCCCCCTCTGTTTCTTCAACTCCTTCCAAGGTAAAGGAAAAAGGGGGGAAAAACTCCTTACCCCCAGATCAGACTTAATCATGGACTCTTTGCTTCAGTGGAATTGTCGTGGTTTTCGAGCTAACTTTGAGGAATTACGTCTTTTAGTCAAGTTCTATAACCCCTCAGTCATATCTCTTCAGGAGAGCCCCACCCGGGTCTGCCCTGGGGGACTTGGGTGGGGTTAGGTATTTTTTAGTTCCCAGGGTCACCCTGGTCAGCCCAACAGGGTGGGTTTTTCTCTCTATTCTGGGGCATGTGTTTCTGTCTACCCTTTGTCCATTCACCTGTATTTGCCTTTTTAAAACTCTCCCTACTGTCTGCACTGCCTGTAGCTCTTGATATTGGATGTGTGTTGCTAAATGGTCTTAGCTTTATTTATGCCCCATGTTGTAGGTTTATTTAATGTATTTGACCGGCTGGCGACATACATTCAATTTTCTGTAGTTTTTTTTCACAAGCAGTGCAGGCACGTCCTGAGAAAGCCTTGTTGCTGTCGGGACGTTAAGCAATGTACAATCAATCAATCAATCTCTTCAGGAGACTTACCTGAAGACTTCTGACCCTGTGTCTTTTAATGGTTTTAATGTTATACATAAAGGCTCTGATTCGGAGAGGCGCTCGGGTGGAGCGGCTCTTCTCATTAGTAGCCAAATTTTATGTAGCCCCGTTAGCATCGACACCTGTCTTCAGGCTGTCGCTGCTCGGGTTACCTTAAAAAAGACCATAACTATATGCAGTATTTACCTGCCACCATCACTGCGGGTCTGTAGCAATGATATTTTTCACTTAGTAGATCAACTGCCCCCTCCCTTTATTCTCATGGGGGATTTTAACGGTCATGCTCACCTTTGGGGTAGTGACCACTATGATGGCAGAGGTCAGATGTTTTTTCTCAACTTAACCTATGTGTCTTTAACGATGGCTCACCTACATACTCTAACTCAGGTTCCGGATCTAGTTCTGTTCTAGACCTCACTGTGTGTGATCCTTCTCTCATGCTGGACTTTGACTGGAAGGTTCACGACGACCTGTGTGGTAGTGACCACTTCCCAGTAGTCCTGTCATCGGTCAGCTGTGAGGAGGATTCGCCGGTGGGGCGCTGGAATCTCAAGAAAGCTAACTGGTCTCTGTTTGCCTCTCTCTGTCAGTCTCGTCTTACAGAGGAGGTGGTCATGTCAGCTGAAGAACCTGTTTCTTGTTTTACTTCTATTTTGTTGGAGGTTGCAGGTGAAACCATCCCTAGAACTTCCACATCACTCCCTCGGAAGCCGAGAGTACCATGGTTCAATGAAGAGTGCCGCAAGGCCCAAACAATGCGCAAATCTGCTCAGCGACGTGCATTTCGTAATCCGTCGCAAGCAAATATTTTAACCTTTAAAAGACAGCGGGCGAAAGCCCGTTATATTTTTAAACGTGAACGCCGTGCTTCCTGGAGACACTTCGTCTCATCTTTATCTTCTAGGACTCCGTCCCAAAAAGTCTGGAAGGCTGTTCGAAGAATTAGGGGCAGGGGTGGCTCGGCTTCTGTCGGCCATCTTAGAGATGGTGCCAGTTTGGTCACAGATAAAAAGGCTGTGGCCAATTTGCTTGCCTCCACCATTGCCCATAATTCTTCAACAGAGCATTATTCACCTTTCTTCCAGAGAGAGAAGGAGAAGCGAGAATCTTGTGCTTGTGATTTTATATCGGATAACTTGGAAGACTATAATGCCCCTTTTACGTTTTCAGAATTGCAGCAAGCCATGCAGAAATGTACTGACTCTGCTGCTGGATTAGATACCATCCATTATCAGCTCATAACACATCTGCCTGAGGATTCACTCCTTGTACTTCTCAAGGCCTTTAACCATATCTGGATAACCGGTCATTTTCCGCCATCTTGGCGCCAGGCTGTGGTTGTGCCAATTCCCAAGCCGGGTAAGGATCCTTCCGACCCGGGCAACTACCGGCCAATAGCTTTGACATCATGTTTATGTAAAACTATGGAACGCTTGGTCAACGCCCGACTGGTGTGGCATCTTGAGTCACAGGGTCTCATCACAGACCTCCAGTGCGGTTTCCGGCGCTTCCGTAGTACAACTGACCATCTAGTCCGCTTTGAGTCTTTTATCCGAGATGCTTTTGTCAACAAGCAGCATGTCTATGCAATTTTCTTTGATCTTGAAAAGGCATATGACACTACCTGGAAGCATGGTATAATGTCTGATTTGTCGGACATGGGTTTTAAAGGGCATCTGCCCGTTTTTATTCACAATTTTTTGTCCAACAGGTCGTTCCATGTCCGTGTGGGCTCCACCCTCTCCGACTCCTTTGAACAATAAAATAAATAAATAACATTGTAAAGGCCGTCAAGGATGATTCTGAATGCTCTTTGTTTGTGGACGACTTTGCTTTGTGTGCACGAGGTCGAGGACTTGCGTCCCTTGAGAGGCGCTTGCAGCTGTGCGTTGATCGCATCCAGGGGTGGGTGTCTCTCAATGGATTCAGATTCTCGCCCTCCAAGACAGTCTGTGTGCATTTTACTAACCAGACGAAATTTTTTCCAGAACCTAGCCTGAGCATTGCTGGAGTGCCAATTAAGGTGGCTGAAGAGGCTAAGTTTTTGGGGGTCATCTTTGACAAAAGATTGACCTTCTGCAACCATGTTAACTACCTTAGAACCTCTTGTCGGAAGGCCCTCGACATTCTTCGTGTCGTTGGTCGTACTGACTGGGGTGCAGACCGCATCGTCTTACTTCGACTGTACCGGGCCCTTGTTCGGTCCAAACTGGATTACGGCTCTGTGGTATATGGCTCGGCTTCCAAGTCTGTTCTGCAGCGTCTGAACACAATTCACCATCAAGGTCTGCGCATATGTCTGGGAGCCTTCAGGACATCTCCAGTTCCTAGTCTGTATGCAGAGGCAGGGGAGCCTTCTCTCAGGCTCCGCCGAATCCGCCTCATGCTCAGCTACGTTCTGAAGCTGAAGGCCCATCCAGAAAATCCTGCCTATGATTGTGTTTTTAACCCGTCGTTTGCAGAGATTTACGATGCCCATCCGGGAGCTGTCCGTCCACTTTCCTTCCGTGTCCGACCTCATCTGCAGGCGGCCGGAGTGGACCTGGACAAAGTTTCGGAATCTCTGCAACACGTCACTCCACCCTGGCTACTACCAGTTCCTGACATCTTGCTGGACTTGACTGCCCACAAGAAGGATTGTACTCCACCAGCCATATACCAACAGAGCCTCAATGAACTCCTTTCAATTTTTCCTGGCTATTGTCGTCTTTATACGGATGGGTCCAAGTCTGAGGATGGAAGAGTGGCTGCGGCTGCAGTGTCCTCTCGCCATCCTAGACGCCCATTTAAGCTCCGTCTCCCTGACCATTCCTCTGTATTTAGTGCAGAACTGCAGGCCATTCTGCTAGCACTCAAGCATGCCTATCAGTCTCGGGAAAGGAACTTCCTGATTCTGTCTGACTCTCTTTCTGCCCTGCAGGCCCTTCAGGGCGCGGGAACAGACCATCCACTGCTGGTGCAGATTAGAGAGCTCTACGCGGACTTGATGAAGGAATATTATGACATCATTTTTATTTGGGTCCCAGGCCATGTGGGCATCGAAGGCAACAGAATCGCAGATTCTGCTGCCAACAGTGCCCGCAGTGACCCTGTCCCTGACACACAGACTGTCTATAGTGATTTTAAACCTGTTATTAGTGCGTACATAGCCCGCGAGTGGCAGTCCGAGTGGGACAAAGAGGAAGGGAACAAGCTTCATGAAGCTCTTCCTAAGTTGTCTGACAGTCTACCTTTCCGCTGCGGCAGCCGCCGTGAGGAGACTGTCCTTGCTCGGCTCCACATCGGGCACACATATGTTACGCACTCTTACTTACTTAAACAGGATGAGCGTCCATGGTGTTTTGCCTGTGATGAGCAGTTTTCTGTTCGACACTTTTTGCTGTATTGTGCTGACCTAATTGACACCAGATATAAACACTTCACAGCAGACTCCTTGAAGGTTTTGTTCCGGGATGTTTCCCCGGACAAAATCTTCAATTTTTTGAGAGAATGCAATATTTTTAACAAGATCTGAGCATTCATAGACTATGTGAATTTTTTTATTTGCCCTTTTTGAGAGTCTGTAGACATTTCTTTTCCAGACATGTGCGACATTTTAGCCTGAGATTTTTAATCTATATTTACATCTTGTCTTAAGACCTTGCTTTTAGTCTGGCTGACCAGATTTTTACCCATCCCGCCGTGAGATGGCCTTAGTCGCCTGCTCGGCGTTAAACCCAAATAACAATAACTAACCCCTATTTTGGCATTAAAATCGCCCATGACGATGGTGATGTCTCGCTCCGCACATTTGTCCAAGGCACTCTAGAGTCGGTCGTAGAACTCTTGTTTCTCTTCCTCGTCCCTGTCATTAGTGGGCGCATAACACTGGATGACGTTCAGCTTGAGCTTTTTCTCGGTTCTAAAGGCTGCTGAGATGATTCTTGGCCCAAGAGGTTCCCAGCCCATCAGCGCTCTCTGTGCCACTGGTGACAGCATGAATGCTACACCTTCTGTATGGGGGGCATTCTCCTCTTCATGACCTGAATACAGAATCATCTCCCCACTTAACAGCCTTTTCTGGCCAGACTGCGTCCATCTGGCTTCACTGATACCTAGCAGGGAAAGGTTGTACTTTTGCATTTCCGCTGCTATCTGGGCGGCCTTGCCGCTCTGGTACATGGTCTTGACGTTCCATGTGCCCATGGTTGTATCCCTGGATAGAGAGAGGCGGCTCGGTCCTGTGGCTTCCGAAGACTTCCGGCTTTCACCACAGGACGTCATAAGTCTTCTGGTAGAAGAACCTTCCTCCTCCAGGAAAGGAATTACTGTTAGTCTTTTCGTCGGCGTTTTTGTAGCTATTTCCTTTTTTGCAGGGTGGGGAAGCTACCCCCACGCCCAACCCCCTTACTAGGAGGACCAGGGGTTTTCTGTCGGGGTCACCTTCCCTTAGACCATGTTGGTTCACGGCACCTTATTTCATTCGGTGCACCCCTCTCACGAGGGACCCCCTATCCACCACCCAGGGGACGCGCCTCAACGCCATATGGTCCCAGCGCGAGGCTATGCAGTGTATGGTGATGTACATTGTATGAGAGACGCATTGTGTCAAAGTGTGGACATTTTGCAGAGAAGACATTGTTGGTGCATTTGTGAACGTATTTCGTGGAGATCGCATCGCTGTAATAAAATATTGTTGGAACTGTTACTCCAGTATTGTCTACATCCTTAAGCCACGTGTGACGGATTGCAGCTGGATGAAGTTTATTTAAAAGAACCTTACGTGCGTGCCGTCTGGTGTGATATCATACTACGACCACGATTCTACCACGTAACAGACGGAGCCGTTCTCTAGAGATGTGTTGATGATGTCGGTAATGAAGGGCAGAAGTTTTGGAAGGCCGTCCCGGTAGAGAGAAGCTGGGAGAGGGTCTACTTTATCGAGGAAGCAAAGGCATTAATCTAATTTGAGCTTGTCATTTGTGCTCCCACCAAGGAGATCCAGTAACTTGTGAACAATTTTAATTTCTTTCTCCATTTTCATTTGTATTTTATTAAGGATATTTGTTTTATGATAAATTCAATGTTATTTTGTATTATTGTGTATAATGCATATTCTTGTTGGGGAGTGTGGATGTGTGTGAGTGTGATGTGTGAGTGCGTGGTTAGGATTGAGTGAGGATATTTGGGAGTGTTGTTATTTTTATATGTAATAAATGGTGTCGTGATTGTTCCTCTGGCGTTTGTTAGTTTGGGATGGTAGTACTCGAGTGGTAGCGCTCATAGTTTGCGCCCCGGAAGCAGGTTGTCTTCTTTCAGACGCTTTACACTTTTTCTCATTGTCCTATCTATACGACTTTTCTCCACGGGTCGCCCGTTCTCAAAGCAACAGGAGTCACCTTATCACACGTTACCAAGGTAACATGATAAGTAGACTCCACGTATCACATGTTACGAGGACAACTACTCGCTGAGCAAAATGTTGTTGTTTTTTTCTGGCCAAATACGTTACTGGCCAATCACATTTCTCAGTACAAACATATTCATTCAGTCAAACCTCTAGCCACACATACGCTGATAAATTAACAATTCATTGGGTTACGAAACAAAGTAAACTATATGCAAGTGTTATGTGATACCATTTGTACTAATTTATACAAAGCATTACTCAACAAGATGGGATGAACCATAACCCACAAAGTCCCTTCTATATGAGAGCTGTCTTCGCTGTCAAGGGTCTCTACCTTTTGTCTTTGACTTGATTCTGATGTTGAAATATCTCCTTTTGAAACAGCCTTGCAGATGTGCCAATGCGTCATAGTGAACTCTATAAAGGGCGCACGCAGTGCATACGCGTCATTGGTTTGTCAAACGTCATTTGTCATGACGTATTTTTTGGTTTTTACGTAATTTTATATTTAACGTGATATGAGATTTCACGGTACAATTTCATTCTTGCTATAATTTGTGTGAAATCAGGTTGACTTTACCTAGCTACATGCTATACTAAGTACATCTGTATTTTCTGCTGAAAGCGCATCGATGTGTGTGTGTGTGCGTGCATGCGCGCGCTGGAAATATCCTCGAGAGGCATGGATGTTTATGCACCCTCCGGGCACTTGAGGATCTATGCCTCTTGGAGATGTGCGCATATGTGTCATTGGTTTATCAAACGTTATTTGTCATGACGTATTTTGTTGTTGTTGTTTTTACTTAATTTTATATTTAACGTGATATGAGTTTCGCTTTGGATTCAAGACTTGCGAAAATGGTGACAAAACTAGAATTTCAAGGTACAATTTCAGTTTTTTTATAATTTGTGTGAAGTCAGGTTGACTTTACTTAGCTACATACTATACTAAGTACACCTGCATGCTCTTCTGAAAGCGCGTCGATGTGTGTGTATGCGTGTGCGCGAGTGCATGAGCGTGCTTCAAACATCCTCAAGAGGTATAGATGTTCATGCACCCTCCGGGCACATGAGGATCTATGCCTCTTGGAGATGTGCGCATATGTGTGAGAAAGAGCGAGCGAGAGAGAGAGAATTATGTCATATGTCTGCGTGGTGACGGAGTTGCTTCTTTTACGTCACCGGCACTGTCTTGACGTTCTCTAGAAGTCAAGGTTTTTTTACTGTTTTAATTATTTTCTGAAAAGAGTTACTTTTTACTAAAGAACTTGAAAGGATACAAAGCTGGATAACGAACTCATCCAATGTCTTTCTCCAAACTAGCTATATGCAAAAGTTCAAGTAAATATGACAAAGATTACGGACTCTAATCTGGGTCAACCGACTTCCTATAAATGGTTGTTTATGTCTTCAGTGAGACATTCAATTACAATATCCTCGGAGGCTTTCTTAGCAACCCACTTAAGAAATTATTTCGCCAAGTTTCAAGCTTGTGTGTACAGAAATATAGGAGATTCTCTTGTTTACATACATACACACACACATGCATACATACATACATACGCACATACGGCGCTTCGCGCCAAATGTACGTTAAGCAGCGAGGTTAGCGTAACTAGACATGACGTAATTTTTATCTTGTTACTTCAATTGTTAGAGGTTTAGCCTGCCCGCCTTTGACATGATGGACACGCTTTTAAATTAGCCCCACCGCGACCCGTCCTAAAAAGTCCCTTCTATAAATAGAAGGGACTTAAAATGGGATACGTTAAGTACTATCAACGATAGAAAATGCCAACCGAAGGCCTTACGTAGGCTGTACCTACTGACAATAGTCGTAACAGCGAAGAGACAAAGTCAGATAAATAAAAGGATGTAGCCATACACCATTTTCAGACCAGTCGGAAATTGTCCATGTTGTATGCAAAGGTTGTAGATGTATGTTAGCGACTCGACGACGTATAGAAGAGCCATTTTAAGAACAGTGCTGCTAATTCTATCATGGCCAGATGTACGTTTACTCTTTAATGAAGAAATGGATTTTCCCACTTCATTAACTGTTAAGAGCGGAATGTTGCAAGACGTGTTAGGTGTTAATCTTTCAGCACAAACCTTTTTCGCTTTTCTGAAACATCAGACGGTTGACCGGGCGACGTAAGATTCTGTAGCAGTGTAGTGGCGGTAGAGAGAAAATTCTGATTAAACGTATCAGCTGATATTTTAGTGCACTGTGCGGTATTTCTGGACCTCGTAAAGGCGTTTATTGCACGCCAAACAGAAACGATATCTTTTTTGCCGTTCATGAGATGTTGAAAGTGAGATTTCTGAGCATTTCTAACTAAATATTTTATAAGGTTTCTTTGTTTTCGGTAAGCTAGAACATTTTTGCTCCTTTTATGATTATCTCGGAGCTCCATGGCATCCTTGATTTTTTTATTGTTCAACCACGCAGTGATAATAATTATGTGATATGTATAGGCTGTGAGAAGATGTGTGATGCATTCTTTTTATGTGTGGATATAAATGTATATGTTTATTTGTTTTATTATTTTCCTACTGAGACAAGACGGTGTAATTTCTCATTTAATGGGACTAATACTTTATATGAATCTTGAGTATTCGTAAAATTTCGAACTGGTGTGGCTTTCGCTGTAGCTGACTTCAATACATGTTGTGACCGAGCACCTGCAGTTGCAAGGGGTCTTGTGCTGGCAGCTCGTCAATTTCAGTTTGACTTTTGGAAAGAACGTTACGCTCCGCACTGTCTACATACTGTCACAGTAATGCGAATTAAAAGTGATTGTTTCGATTGTTGTGCATAAAAAAGTTTAGAATTTAAAGGGACGCACCCGACCTGTTTTAAGGCTTCAGTTCGCAATTTTTTTTTTACTGGGATTCAGTATACATACCCACTTAGACAGTGACCACCTATTGTCCCACCAAATGCTTTCTTTCGTCCGTTCAAAGCGAAAAAAGGCCCACAGGAATCTTTTGTGGGATCCCAGAAAAGATTGCTTCTGATAGGCGATGGTAGCTGACGTCATAACTATTCTGTACGACCTTAGGTCATCTGCATAATTATAACCAATCAGAGAGAAGATGACGGATGAACCAGCGAAGAAAAAAAGAAAGTATCATCGACTCGCGCCGACAATGACAGACTCGGAATTGCGGAAGAGAAGAAAGAGGAAGAGAAACAAGATCCCCCTAAGTAGAATTGACATCGGACAAGGGAATATGGACATGTCGCAACGCGTAAACCAATAGCTTGGCTTGACCACCCACCCGGAATTTGTCGCTTTTCTGCTGAATCAGTGAGTTATCTATGGTCTTTGTCGATCTTCCTATAGTAAGTCCCCCATCAGTCGCTACGCGGGTATTTTGTAGCGAGGACGCGTGGTAAGGTTTGCGCTAAAAGGATGGGCCGCCGTGTGACGGTTGCATGAAAACAATGATGTTATGTTTTTTTTGTTTTGTTTTTTATAGGTGTACATTTTTTTTTCTTGGAATTTTCTTTGTTTTTAGTCCTTCGTATGATGCGGTCCTGTGCCCCCACTCCCCCCCCCCCCCCCCCCCCCACTCCTTTCCGCTTCCAAAAACGACACACTCAAACGAGTTGACGCACACCGATCCCCGTTTATCAGACAAAGACAGGACGACTAACGTCTGTCACAATGTTTGCTTTTGCACTGTCAGTTGATAACAAACTTATAAATAGGACGTCCTTCTTTGCCGGATTTCATAACTGCCTCTCTGCCTCTTCTCGCTGAATTTCGAGTTTCTTGATTTCACGCTCTTTGGCTCTTTCTTCTCTCTCCAGTTTCTCCTTTTCTCTCTCCAGTCTCTTTTTTTAGTTCCCAGGGTCACCCTGGTCAGCCCCACAGGGTGAGTTTTCTCTCTATTCTGGGGCATGTGTTTCTGTCTACCCGAGGTCCATTCACCTGTATTTGCCTTTTTAAAACTCTCCCTACTGTCTGCACCGCCTGTAGCTCTTGATATTGGATGTGTGTTGCTAAATGGTCTTAGCTTATTTAGGCCCCATGTGTTAGGTTTATTTAACGTATTTGACCGGCTGGCGACATACATTCAATGTTCTGTTTTTTTTTTTTTTTTCACAAGCAGTGCAGGCACGTCCTGAGAAAGCCTTGTTGCTGTCGGGACGTTAAGCAATGTACAATCAATCTCTTTTTTTTTCTTTCTCTTTTTCTCTCTCTAGTCCCTTTTCTTTTCTCCTTTTCTCTCTCCAGTCTCTTTTCTTCTTTTTCTTTTCTTTATCCAGTCTCTCCCTCTCTCTCCTGTACAAACTCTAGGAGCTTAGCTCCCTCCAGTCCATATTCCTCCCCAATCTTCACGAATGTCTCCATTTCCGATGTCGCCATCTCTGTTTCACTGCTGGCTGTCATCTCCGGCAACACTTTACACTGAGCCAACTGAAGAAGTCCCGTCGGATGTGCCAAATGTTACGTGGTTACCGATTCCCATGTATCAGACAAAGGCAGGACGACTAAAGTCTGTCAGAATGTTTGCCGTTGCACTGTCATACCAAACTTATAAATAGGATGGCCTTCTTTGCGGGGGTTTCATAAATCTCTATGTATGGTTGCTGTGCTTTTTAACTGAGCGTTGTTGTTTCTGTGTGACCAGGTTGTGACCTGCAGTACCGTGACACATTCATCTTGTGTTTCCACCCACGTAACAACCTGCCTGTGGTCACCAGTCTCCGTGCGAGTGGCCTGCCCGTGCAGGTGGTGGCGTCAGATGATGATGAAGCTGCCATCCGTGACGTGGCGCTAGCCGTGCGTGACACCGTGACCGTGACAGACTCTGATGTGGTCTGCGGACTGGAAAGAAGGGTGGTGGTGGTGCTAGGGCGGAGTTGCTGTGTTGATTATAACAGACTATATGCCATGTCAAGATGCACTTCCCTTCTGGTCTTCAGTGGTGAACCTCTAGAGTCGGACTATGAGGACGATGATGATGATGATGATGGTGGCGGGCGTCAGTGATAGTCGTGAAAGACTTTACGCTGTCAAGATGCAACTCTGGGTTGATGATGGTTACGTGTTGAAAGTCCAAGATTATAGCTCAGTGCATGTGCTCAATGAATCATGAACATGTGGCAATTACGGCAGGGGGATTAATGATCCCGCACAACACGTCATATTTGTCGTTTATTTTGCGTGGCCACATTCATGTTCACAGCGTAGCATTATGTTCAAAGCTATCTGACAACTTTTCTGAACCCTCCTGTTCATGCCGTCACCGGGCCGGTACTGTTAACAGTATCGGTGACGGTATGCACCGGAGGGTTAAGTTTACTCTTGGCCTGTTTGAACGTCATTTTCGCATTTAAGTCCTTGGAACTACTTTGCTCTAATTGTGATCTTGCTAACGAAAGGAGCAAAGTGTGAACGGTGGACTTTCATGCACTCTGTAGTACTAGTACTGGCGCTGTTCTGATTACTGTTAACACCTTGGCTGCCGGACTAAGGCGAACGCTACTCGTCTGCAACAGACATAAACCCTCGTGCCATGAGGATTTATGTCTTGTGAGTCCTGTGTTCTTCATGCCTGTTTTTGGTCACATTTACATCGGTGTTTTTCACGCGAGTGTCGATCAGTATGTAGCGGTTTCAGACGCGCAGTTCGTATTCACTGTCATGGAACGGGTTAACTGATGGCTGCTATTTTGATAACTGTTAGATGTACATATTCAGGTTCAATTACGTTGGTCCTTAGGAAAATTTTCAAATTTGAACATACACCGCAGTTTCAAGTTAAGGTCATGGTTTCCCGCATTCACTGGATGCTTTACCTTTACCCCAGCTACACACTAGTGAGGTCCCAATGCGCAGAAGGCATCGGGCCGACGTCAATCCGATAACCTTTTGCACATTGGGGTTACGTTTACGCCGGACGACTCCCAACAACGAAAAGCAAAGTCACGGTATGTCATCATTTCCTACCATAAACATAGACAACACCCAAAACATCTGCAAGAGGCATAGATCCTCATGCACCCAGGGGGCTCATTAGGATCTCTGCCCCTTGCAGATGTTTGGAGTGTTGTCAATGCTTTTGGTACTTGTTGGTTGCCCGCCGTGATTTCGCTCTCGTGCGTTGTTTGGAGTCGTTCGGTGCACACGAAACCTCACTATTCACTGGCAGTTGTGCCTGTACCCACCCACACAATAACCTGACACACTGTTAACAAGTGGAAACAGTGTTTGTAAAGAGAGAGCATCCAAAGTGTATCAAAACATGAACAGAATGTCGGGCAATAAAACGCTTGACAATATTTACCAAATAAATAGTTGAGGCATCACAATGCATGGGTGGAACTAAGTCCGCTTTCATTAGTGCCCTGTAAGCCTCGCAGTTTCATACCCATGCAGAAGCTCTCGGAATGACTTCTATGACCTCCTCAGGGGCCCAGCCCATCACTAGACACACTGTCTTCTCCGCCCAAGCTTTCCTAACACCCATTATTGTCGTTTTAACAACGTAGGTACAGACTCTGTGTGTGTGTGTGTGTGTGTGTGTGTGTGTGTGTGTGTGTGTGTGTGTCTGTGTCTGTGTGTCTGTGTGTTTTTGCTGCTTACTATTAAGAGAATTATAAAGTGCATCTACATTAACAGGGAAACGAAGGTTTACTACTTTACCGCCCACTTCTACACTACTTTTTAAAATAATTTATTTGAATTGTACTTGCCCCATGACGAAGTCAGGAAATAAATGGCTTCACTAGGCTTGATGTAAATGGTGTGTCTCAGGTAAATGTGACAGAACTCTGGCTGCAGTTAGCAGCAGTCTTCGTCCCTTGTCTAAATTTAAACAGCTTCAGCACACCCGTCCGAAATGCAGACCCTGTGGTGAGATAGATGAAGAAGTTTATGGCCGAGCTGATCGTGTCCAGTAGAGCGAACACACTTTCAAGGGCCATAACCAGGTAGTGCCCGCGTTGAAAGACTTCCAAGCCGGGAACAAACCTGCGGACAAGCGGGTAGAAGGTGTGGGGCAGCGCCAGTAGAATGAACAAGAAGGAGTAAATCTGGTCACGGCCTTCTGCTGGTTGTCGCTGGTCGACCCTTCCAGTTTTCTGGTGCTCCTTTGGTTTGTGTGTTTACTGACGTTCTGATCCGGGTATGAAACAATGTTACTGTCTCCGGCATCACCATCTTGCTTAGAAATTGATCCAAAAGTCAGCATTTGCCTGTTGCTTCCACTCTCCGTCCAATCAAATCTTGTTTTCATGTCACGAGAGTGCCTGGCAAGAGAGACAACCAAGAGGTTGTTGAAGAAAGCGAGCAGACACAGTGGTGCGTACTGGAAGAGGGCGCTGGAGGTCAGAGCAATGTCAAGGAACAGCTGACTGTTTTCAAGAAAGGCCGCAGCAGGTACGATCCTGATTGTGTTCACCTGAATGACAAAAATAGCAGTTCTAACAATGGGACGCACCTACCAGCTGCAGACGACGCAGAGAGTACCAGGATTAGTTCCGGAAGTCTGCTGTCCACTGCAATATAATGATGTCATTACCCAGTGCGCAAAAAGTCTTTTGGGCCGACGTCGGCCCGAAGGCCTTTTGGGCACTGGGTAGCGTCCCTGCAGTAAAACGCCATTTTACTGCAGTGGTTAGCGGACTTCCGGAAAGAGTTTATAGTGTGTGTGTGAAAGTCCCATAATAGGAGAGATTATGAGCTTTTCGTCGCCCTCATTCTCTCTTCCTTCTTTGGACATAGTGACAGACACTCCAGGAGCGAGTGAGGAGGATGAGGGGGACTGAAACGTGTTGAAAGATGGAGAAAATAAGCGTGGCGTCTTGTTTGCCTGCGAAATTGAGATGTAATCATTGAATGAATGAAATCTGCCCACAGTGAGAACAATTAACTCGGAACTAGTTACAGTTACCAAAGATGGTGCGTGTGTGTGTGTGGATGTACGATCTTTGATAATGCAATAACGGAATAGACAGACGGAGAACTGGCCTGGTGTCCGGCGGCATCCAATGTGGAGGTCACGATGACCTTGTTCTTGAAAACCAGATTGACGTCTAGCGTAAAAACGATGATCGCCACAAGCAGCGTGTACAGGCGGGGACGCCGGAGGTGCTCTAGCGCGCGGATTCTGACGTGAACAACACAGTCAACAATATTATAATAGTCCTTGAGCCAGTCAGTTTCTCCAGCAAGAGACATAGATGGTCATCAACCCCTCAGTCGCAGGTGCTCAAGAGAATCTCTGT
Organism: Semisulcospira habei; assembly: GCA_036245525.1. Taxonomy (NCBI): domain Eukaryota; kingdom Metazoa; phylum Mollusca; class Gastropoda; family Semisulcospiridae; genus Semisulcospira; species Semisulcospira habei. The sequence goes on from BTPG01000005.1 coordinate 9,397,800, forward strand.
CTTTTTATTACCGAGACTGACCAAGTTTCCTTTCCTCATATTGCTGAATTGACTTGACAAGGACTGGAATTAACCCATTTAGCCCCGGCGCACCACACCAGGAGGTGGATCGACCATGACAAATCAAGGGCAGAGCCAGAGTGGCTTGGCGCCTGCAACTGGTATATAGGCGTTAGGTGACACCTCCAAAATTTGAGAAATGCAGCCTTGGGCCAGTTGGGGCTAAGTGGGTTAACTGTGCAACGTTATCACATAAACAAGGAGCAGAGGTGACGAAAGGAAGTAGACGCTGGTCAGACAGTATGGCACGATATCGAATGGAGCTCTAGAGAGACCTCTGAGGGGTGGGGTTGAGCGAAATGGGTTTTCCGAGCGCAGAGTCCCGTCTTAAAAGTGAACTGAATTGTCAGATCTCGTGACATGGATTGTTTTAGCAGCAACTATTTGTTTTATTCTTCGTGTGGTGCTTCATCTGCAAGATACAGATGATAGATGCTCCAGTTTGTATATCGGTATTTCAAACAGAGAAAGTCATTGTACGTATAGACTACGCTAGGTTCACGGTGTCAGACTCTGTGATATGCCACGCCATTTGCCTACCCTCGTGTATAATGCAGTATATGACTTACCTGACGGGAAAGGCGATGACGAGGTACCTGTCCACACTCATCATCATGGTGACGAACACGATGACCTTCCGCAAGGCTGGTGTGACGTAATTAGACACATACGTCACGTAGTAGATGTAAAACGCAACCCGAGCTGCCTCCTCGTCTAACACCAGACTGATGAACACGGTAGGCGCCACAGATACCAAGTATATAATGTCCAGACCGGAAGCCACACAAAAGTAGGTCGAGGTGACGCTGCTGGGCATGCGCAGATATACCAGTATTGCCAGCGTGTTCGTGGTGATTCCTATGAGCAGAATGGGTACCACCGCCATCTTGACAGCGTAAACAAGATGCAGGCAGTCGTCTTCTGTGAAAAACCCGAGAGTCTCCGCCAAATAGGCAGGGAGAATGGGTGCAGTTTTCCCTGCTAATGTGGTGTCCTCTGTTGGAAACCCTAGAGTCTCTGCCGTGTAAGTTGGGAGGCGGGGTTCAGTCTGTGCTGACTCCGCTGTGGCGTTTTCGGACATGGTTGTTGTTGAGAAGAGTTTTCTGCGGCTGTTATTGTCTCGACCTATAGACAAGCAACACGTTTCCTCGCAGTGTTTATTGACTCCGTATCAACCCAGTGCGCACAAGGTCATCAGGCCGACGTCGGCCCGATGACCTTGTGCGCATTGGGAAGGCTTCTGTTCTACTATCATTGAGAGCAAAGTAGGCGTCTCCTGACGGGTCCAAATTTCTTTTCGCCCATCAGAGTCTTGGGTGGCTCAACAGGGTTTCATTCTTGGCAGGACGGAGTAAACTGACAGCTCAGCACAGATCTCCCTTCGTGAGCTGTCATGTCACGGGGACTGAGAGGGAGAGAAAGTTTCAGAGTGCGAGATTTGTCTGCTCACAAATGCTTACCCGTTGAGCGTCGTCCTTGATCATGTTCAGGTGTCTGGTACGTACAGATAAACGTTCAGTGTGGCGTGCATGACCCCCTCCCCCCCACCTACCCCCCTCACGACATCAAGAACGTGGATTCACTGGACATGATATTCGAATTTATTTCCGAGGTCCGATCAGGACTGAACTTTATTTATTCGTTTGTTCTATGTACTCTTCACTGGCCCAATTTTGCAACAACGACTTGTGCGTGTAAGAAAATATGTATTTGACCCCGAATATAATAGTATTATCTCCTTTCATCTGCTGTAGTTGAGAACGGTGTTTTGCACGTTTTTTCCATTAACAGTAACCTCTTCTGTTTTACTGTCGTTAATCGTGGCGAAAAAAAAAAGAAGGTTTCCTCGACCGCATCCTGCAAAGCCGCTTTTTCTAGAATATCGAAATACGACCGTTTAAAAACTTGTGCGCTGTTCGCACAGCACCATGCAACAAAATTCCTCATAAACTTCCATGTACTTGAACTCATTCAGCGCCGACTCACCACAAAATATGAATCGACCATGATAGTTCAAAGGTGGTGCCAGAATAGCTTGGCGCCAATAGGCGGAAAAGCTATTCTGGCACAACCCTTGAATTATCAAGGTCGATCTTTCTCCTGATTTGTAATACAGTGTTCACATGACAACTCCAAATTTCTGTATTTCGGCCTGGGGGTTACAATGGGTTAATACTTGGTATTTGTCTCTTTCAGTTTCATTATAATTCATGTTTTATATATATATATATATATATATATATATATATATATATATATATATATATATATATATATATATATATATATATATATATATATATATATATATATATTATTTCCTTAATTTTCTGCATAGGCATGCGCAGATTTGAAAATTGCAAGTTAGTGTTGATTAATTGTGTATGCACAGTGTATAATCATTAATGAAAAGGTCATTTAAGAACACACCTAATGTAAACTTATGATGACTGTTTCTCTGAACAAAGTTCTGAGAAGTTCTGAGAAGTTCATTACAGTCGTCGTGTTCGCGCTAACTACAGTTGTTGGATCATTACAGCGATCATGTTCGAGCCAACTAGAGTAGTCCAGTCATTACACCGATCATGTTCGCGCTAACTAGAGTTGTTCGATCATTACAGCGATCATGTTCGTGCTAACTAGAGTTGTTCGATCATTACAGCGATCATGTTCGCGCTAATTAAAGTTGTTCGATCATTATAGCGATCATGTTCGCGCCAACTAGAGCAGTTCATTCATTACAGTCGTCATGTTCGCGCTAACTAGAGTTGTTCGATCATTACAGTCGTAATGTTTACGCTAACTACAGTTGTTCGATCATTACAGTCGTAATGTTTACGCTAACTACAGTTGTTCGATCATTACAGTCATCATGTTTACGCTAACTACAGTTGTTCGATCATTACAGTCATCATGTTTACGCTAACTACAGTTGTTCGATTATTACAGTCATCATGTTTACGCTAACTACAGTTGTTCGATCATTACAGTCATCATGTTAACGCTAACTACAGTTGTTCGATTATTACAGTCATCATATTTACGCTAACTACAGTTGTTCGATCATTACAGTCATCGTGTTTACGCTAACTACAGTTGTTCGATCATTACAGTCATCATGTTTACGCTAACAAGTTGTTCGATCATTGCAGTCATCGTGTTTACGCTAACTACAGTTGTTCGATCATTACAGTCATCATGTTTACGCTAACTACAGTTGTTCGATCATTCTCTTGGCTTGACTTCGCAAACGAAGATTTTATAGGAGTTGCCCACGACGTCTGCAGACTTGTTCGTGGCTGCGGAGGCCAATCCGGGACAGGCAGGTTCGACCGCAGTGGCTGCAGGGGGAGGTATGGCCAGGGTTCTGAGTTGCGGCATCTCTGCTTTTTCTCCTGAGCCGCTTGTCCTTAAGGCTAGCTCTGCGAGAGTCCTCAAAGGAGACAGCTGCCTTGTAAATGGTGGGGCGCCAGGTGTCACGGTCCACAGCAAGCGAAGACCACTGGTGGTGGTCGATTTGGCAGGCACTAAGTGACTTCTTGAGACAGTCTTTGTATCTCTTCTTTGGTGCCCCTCTGTCACGGTGTCCAGTAGCAAGCTCGCCGAACAGGGTGATCTTTGGTAGGCGATGATCCTCCATCCTGGAGACATGCCCCGCCCAGCGGAGCTGTGTCCGCAGCAGCAAAGCCTCGATGCTCACAGTTTCAGCCTGTACAGCAGGGTGGTGAGGACCACAGCTATGTACACGCTGATCTTGGTGCCTGTTTTCAGCTGTTGATTGTACCACACCCGCTTGAAAAGTCGCCCGAAAGCGCTGTTCGCTTTTGCCAGCCTGCTGTCAAGCTCCTTGTCCAGCTTGGCATCCGACGTGATAATGCAGCCAAGGTAAGTAAACTGGTGCACTGACTTTAGTTCAGACTCGCCAATGGTGATGTGAGGAGGGCGATACACTGTCTTGGGTGCCGGCTGATGGAGGACCTCTGTCTTTTTCAGACTGACCTCGAGTCCAAAGAGCTGGGCAGCGTCTGCGAAGCAGGACGTGATGCGCTGCAGGGCTCTCTCTGTGTGTGCAACAAGGGCAGCGTCATCAGCAAAAAGCAGCTCACAAATCAGTTGGTCTAGGGTTTTCGTGTGGGCCTGCAGTCGTCTGAGGTTGAACAGGCTGCCATCGAGACAATACCTGATGTACACTGCATCGTCATCATCGAGGTCCACTGTGGCCTGCTTCAACATCATGCTAAAAAACATGGTGAAGAGGGTCGGTGCCAGCACGCAGCCCTGCTTTACGCCGTTGAGAATAGGGAATGGTTCTGAGAGGTCATTGTTGAGTCTGACCTGGCCTTGCTGGTCCTCGTGTAGCTGGACAATCATGCTGAGGAACTTTGGGGGACAGCCAAGTCGCTCCAGGATCTGCCACATGCCTTGCCTGCTCACAGTGTCGAACGCTTTTGTTAGGTCGACAAACGTTACGTACAGCCCTTTGTTCTGCTCGCGGCACTTCTCCTGAAGCTGTCTCAGCACAAAGACCATATCGGTGGTGCTCCTGTTTGCTCTGAAGCCACACTGGCCCTCTGGGAGGTGGTCTTCAGCGATGGCAGGTACCAGCCGATTCAGGAGCAACCTTGCAAGAATTTTCCCAGCAATGGACAGCAGGGTAATTCCCCGATAGTTGGAACAGTCAGACTTCTCGCCTTTGTTCTTGTACAGGGTGATAACGACAGTATCACGGAGATCCTTTGGTAGTGTTCCTTCCTCCCAGCAGCAGAGAAAGAGGTCATGGAGCTTGTTGTGCAGTGCTGTGCCTCCATGTTTCCAGATCTCTGGCGGTATTCCATCAATGCCTGCTGCTTTGCCACTCTTGAGCTGGTGGATGGCTGTGAGGGTCTCTTCAGCGGTGGGCGGTTCGTCCAATTCAACCTTTACTGGGAGTTGTGGGATTTGTAGGACGACTGCTTCTTGAACAGTGCGCTCAGCGCTGAAGAGGCTCTGAAAAGTACTCCGACCAGCGGTTCAAGATGGAGGTATTATCTGTGAGGAGTGCCTGGCCATTCGCGCTTCGCAGGGGACTTTGTACCAGGTGCCTGGGGCCATACACTGCTTTCAGTGCTTCGTAGAAGCCCCTGTAGTCATCATTGTCAGCGCAAAGCTGGATCCTCTGTGCAAGTCTGGTCCACCACTCATTCTGGAGATCTCTGTGCTTGCGCTGGAGACTGCTGCAGACGAGGCGGAAGGCAGACTTCTTCACAGGGCAGGAAGGCTGGGCTAGGTGGGATTGATGGGCGGCTCCTTTTTTTGCTAGGTGTTCCTGGATCTCAACATCGTTTTCGTCAAACCAGTCTTTGTTCTTCTTTCTAGCGAAACCCAAGACTTCTGCAGAGGCTTTTGCAATAGCAGTTTTCAGTTGTTCCCAGAGTGTTTCAGGGGAGGAGTCTGCTGGGTCCGCTGTGTCTTTGAGCCTGCGCTGTAAATCTGTCTGAAAGGCAGCTTTCACGTCGTCGCACTGAAGGCTGGCAACATCAAGCTTTTTCTTGGGGGGCCCCCATTTCTTGGGTTTTGGCTTGACGTGGAGCCTGAGTTTGCAGCGGACAAGGCGGTGGTCAGTGTGGCACTCTGCGCTGGGCATCACTCTGGTGAGGAGGACATCACTGCGGTCCCTCTGACGCACTAGGACATAGTCGATAAGGTGCCAGTGTTTGGAGTGAGGATGCATCCAGGTGGTCTTTCGACTGTCCTTTTGCTGAAAAGTAGTGTTGGTGATGACCAGTTGCTGCTCTGCACAGAACTCCAACAGTAGGCGGCCATTGTCATTGCAGTTCCCGACGCCATGCTTGCCGAGGACTCCTTTCCAGGCTTCAGAGTCCTGGCCCACTCTGGCGTTGAAGTCGATCATTACAGTCACTATATTTACGCTAACTACAGTTGTTCGATCATTACAGTCATCATGTTTACGCTAACTACAGTTGTTCGATCATTACAGTCACTATATTTACGCTCACTACAGTTGTTCGATCATTACAGTCATCATGTTTACGCTAACTACAGTTGTTCGATCATTACAGTCATCATGTTTACGCTAACTACAGTTGTTCGATCATTACGTACAGTCATCATGTTTACGCAAACTACAGTTGTTCGATCATTACAGTCACTATATTTACGCTAACTACAGTTTGATTATTACAGTCATCATGTTTACGCTAACTACAGTTGTTCGATTATTACACCCATCATGGTCACTCTAGTCAGGAGAGTTTTTCTGAGAAGTTGAACTCAGACCTGCCTTCCTGCGTGCGTTAACTGAGGGTAGATGTGACATCTGTAAGCATTTCTGTTCAGAATATTGTAAAAATGGCTTGTGTGTTTTGTGTTTTTGCTTGTTATGGGAAAATGACTTGGTATTCTTTACTCATTTTATGTACAGTTTATGAAGCGCTTGGAGCTTTGGATTATGATTCAGTGCCATATAATTTCTATTATTATTATTATTTTTATTATTATTATCAGCATCATCACCATCGTCATTAAGTTCATTCCAACACGTTGCCAATGTTTATATCAAAATGCGACCACTAAGTGGAAAATGCACACGTTTAACTCATTCGTGACGTGCCGCGTACTGATACGCGGCTGTTTACCGCGTATACGTATGCGACGCGTATCGAACGCGTTTGCTGTCGCTACCTGAAAGGTCGCCACCGAGTACCTGGCTAAGTTACACGAATCTACCTGGCTGTTTTCATTGTAGTTGTGCTTGTCATTACTTTCTGATCTGGGCAGAATACAGAATCGTCCGCATCCACTGCGGCTGTATAGTTGTCACCCTGTGTGCAAAGGCCATCGGGCCGACATCGGCCGCCGTTGGCCCGCGCACAGCCGTGCGCGGTCCAAAAGCGGCCGACGTCGGCCCGATGACCTTTTGCGCATGGGGCATCTCAGAGTCGGCGTGATTCGGGCGGTGTGAACTCCATCGCGGAATAGTTCAGCTGGAACAAGCATGACGGACAAGTATGACAACGACTCTGCCTAGAAAAAGGGAACGCAAACCAGATGCAAGAGACCTATATCCTCATGACACCCCGCAGTTGCGGGGACTCATGAGGATCTATGCCTCTTGCTGACACCACTTTGAATCCACGTTCCTGGGACGAATGGAGCAGTGTTTTTGTCGTTAAATTAAGGAAGATTTCAGAAGTACAATCTGCGTCCACTCATTGGCAATGAAGAGGTCGCGAACTGGTTCACATTAAAACAACACCTGAAAATGCGAAATTGCCCTTAATGTGTTGTTGAGGCTTGTCAGGAGAGGCAATAGTCAAACCCTACCAAAGTATTCAGGCTTGACATACGTCAGTACTGTTAAAACAGGAAGGACCTTCGCTGTTTTGCTCGTTTCTGTCGGCTCCGCCGCGCAGCTTCGCGATTGTTCTGAATACTGATGCATGTATCTAAATGTGAGCTTTTATACCTTTGCAGCGACCAGCATTGTAGTCAGGAGTAATGTAGGATACTTTAATATTCTGCGTGTTGGATATTAATTTCTATACAGAACAAATACCCGCAAAAATAATGTTTACCTAAGCGCAATTTGTGTGCACGCATGACCATTGATGATTGAAAACTATTTTATTTAACGAAAAAAAAAAACAAAACTGAAATTCAAAGCAGTTAATTGCTAATTAGTGAGGCTATAATAAAAAAACTGTCGTTTACTAGACAATAATTGAAATATACTTTTTTCAAACATTGCTAATAATCTATGGACATGCATTCAGTATTCACATTAAATCTGATAATCACTTCAGGTTATGTATTATCTATCCGATCCAAAATAATGACTGTCAATTGTGTAAAATGAAAAGAAAAAAACGAAACACGTGTTCAACGCGTGTCTTTTTTTTTGTTTGTTTGTTTTTTTGTTGTTGAGTATGGTGAACTTTACAAAGTTGTTCTGCTTTAGCTCAAAAACAGTTGTCTTTCATTTACCGTTTGTATTTTTCAGTATGTTAGATATTCCTGTGTTCTTTAAAAAGAAATCGAATTTAATGAGAATACACAACAGAAGCAAATTACAGTTTGGCGCGCATTTATAAGTGAGAAGAAAACAAGCGCTCCATAATCGAATAATTGAGGGAAGAACAGGAGAGTCTGATAATTAAATAAAATCACAAAGTTTACAATATTGATTTTTTAAAAAAATATATAATTTGAAGGCCCACTAACGCGTAAATGTTCAAAGATACACTTCTGTAACAAACGGTTACGAAATGCTACACACAGGTCATATGGTTTATTTGGACACAGGAGAATCCAGTTCAGCACACGTCGTCTTAATATCAAGTAACCTGACAATGACTCCACTCCTTTCTATAAATACACTACTATCAGTACGAGAAACAACTAAAAATAGTTTGGAAACGCTAACGGCTGCACAGAATAAATAAGTGCGATTGCGAATGTGCTGTTGCTGCCTGTCCAAACTGTTGTTGAAGTTCATTGGGTGTGTCGACAAGACATAACAAACCGCTGGTGCAGAAACGTGTCTTCAGATTTATGCGTAATGATACTTTAACTGCCAGAACTAATTGTGTGTGTTTGAGTACTTTCCAAATTCACACGCAAGGAAAGAGTCTTGCAGAAGATACCCGTCCTAACCCATTTCACCCCACGATCCTTTTCCCCAAAGTTTGAAAGTGTCACCCAACTACTATGCACCAGTTGCAGGAGATGGATCGACCATGATAATTTAAGGTAGTGCCAGATTAGCTTGGCGCCTGACGGCGCCAAGCTAATCTGGCACTACCCTTGAATTGTCATGGTCGATCCATCTCCTGCTGTAGTGCGTCGGTTGTAAATGGGTTACCTTGAATCTTGCTGTTATTTTTCGCGTTTACCGTCACGGCCAGCACTAAGATTTCTTGACATTCATTTGTTACTACATTTGTCTCCTTTTCTCCTTAACCCCTTCACTGCCACAGTGCGAACGCCACCTACGCTGCAAAAGGCAAAGAGCCTCACGAGCCCCCGCATCTGCGGAGGCTCATGATGTTGTTTGCTTGTTGTCGGGCCTATTTTGCATCTGTATCTCATGAACGGGTGTGATTACAAAAACGATTTCACAGAAACCAAAATTGTGGCCACTGACTGTTAAAGAGTTAACTCATTCGAGATATGCCGCGCACTTTATTCATCACGTCTTGAATGAGTTAACTACTTCGAAGTAGTGACCCATAATAAGCAACAATGATGAAGTGAACATGCGACTTGTAATTGTATGTTGCGCTGTTGTGTTTCATGATTACTATGTTAACGTTTGGTGTTTGTACGAGGAACACGCGTCTTATTGGATACGGCAATGAACATAGATTCATTATTAATCCTTTGGCTGTCGGTAGCATGTTTTGTCGCGATGATTCCTGCAGGAATCATCGCGACAAAAAGTGCTACCGACAGCCAAAAGGTTAACCCCTTTGTGCGTGCTGCCACCAGTGCTGTGAACAGACCTGGTGGCTGTGATTGTAATCACACCGTCTGTAAATCCCAACCGTTTGCAAGGCGCACAGATTTTCATGTACCGTAGCAGTGACAGTCACTGCTACAGTACACGAGGGTCTATTCTCCTTGCAAACGAGTGGAATTTACACTGAGCATGCGGGTTTACATTTTACGGTCAATATGTGTAAATAATTGTAAAAGATATTTTCTTTGGCAAACAAATTCAGTGAATTGCTGTTTAATTGGGTATAGCCTTTCCAGAACGAATCTTTGGGAAACAGCAAGGAAAGGATTGATTTGAAATGAAGACGTATTCGTTAACTGAATTTGATTGTGTTATTTTATGTGCATTCCTATCCTTGCGATATTTCTTGATTGTTAAGGTTCAAAAGACCTACTTGCTGGATTCGTGTTTCGCTTGTTATTGTCAAGCTAGAAAATGAAATGTTCCTAGTAAGCGGCAAAGGTCCTCGGGACCACGACGACCGAAGTGGGCCCGCGCACGGCTGTGCGCGGGCCCACTGCGGCCGTCGTGGGCCCGAAGACGTTTCGCTACTGGGGTTCTCAGGATGATCATGATGATGGTGTGTAACCATTGATTTAGCTTTTTATCGAGGGTTTGATAGTGTGTTGTGGTGGTTGTTGTTGTTGTTGGTGTTGGTGTTGGTGTTGTTGGTGTTGTTGGTGTTGGTGTTGTTGGTGTGTGTGTGTGTGTGTGTGTGTGTGTGTGTGTGTGTATCAGTCATCATACCTTTATATTATGCGTCATGAATGAAAACCATGGTAACAGTAGACCTTGACTGCTGTATGCATGTGCTACTTTTTTTTTTTTTTTTGTAGCAGAACAATAAGACTGTGTAAACATACGTGTACTAACCCATTCAGCCCTGACGCTCTACAGCAGGAGATGGGTCGACCATGATAATTAAAGGGTAGTGCCAGGTTAGCTTGGCGCCTGTCGGCGCCAAGCTAATCTGGCACTACCCTTGAATTATCATGGTCGATCCATCTCCTGCAACGGGTGCATAGTCGTTAGATGACGCCTCCAAAATTTGGGAAATACGGCCGTCGGGCTGAATGAGATATAATCAAAATGTGTTAGGCCTTTTAGGCCAGAGTATTAGTCGTCTTCTTGTGTCCCGAATGAAATCCATGGTCATAGTAGACATTGCCTGCCGTGTTTGTGTGTCAGGTGTGATCGTGATCTCATTATGGCCGTACATTTTCCCGTCTTCATTTTTATTGCCTGCTCAAAACGAATGTCTGATGTAGACCTATTTAGTATATATTATTATATGACATGTATAAAATGTATATGACAGCTGTTTGTGTGGATGGGAGGGGGAGGACCGTGGAAGCTTGGGCGGTGCCTGACTGATCTGTTGCCCTTTGGACGTCACCTAGGTCCTGTGGACGTCATCGGCCGCAGTTGGCCCGCGCATAGTCAGAACGTACGTGCGTGTGTTTTAATTGAGGCTCTTATTCCAAGTATACCAGTCTTTATACCTTTGTATTATGTATCATGACTGAGAACCATGGTAATGGTAGACCTTGGCGTCTATATACATGTGCTACATCTTCTTCCTCTTTTTTTTTTTTTTTTTTTTTTTTTTTTAAGTTTTGTTTTTTGTTTTGTTTTTTTTTTGGTTGATTTTGTTTGTTTTTTCTTTTTATTTATTTTTTTTTAGGGTTTTTGTGGGGGTGGGGGGGGGGGGTGGGGGGGGGGGGGGGGGGGATTGTAGCAGAATACAATAATAAGACTGTGCCCAAAATTATATTCTTCGATTGTGATTTAATTGTGGAGCTCAGGAGTTGCAGCTAGGCTTTCACAGGCGGTCTAGCACCTGCACTTGGCTTAGGACCTGAAAATTGAATTATCATCAGACTTCAGTGAATCATATTGACAGTGCTTGTGACATGTAAGTGTCACTAAAGATGGGAGATTGGAAGAGGTGCTTGTTGGACTGGCTGAATGTTGTGTATACAGGTTAACTCATTCGAGACGTGAAGTCGCGTATCCGAATGCAGCACGTCTCGAATATGGTAAGTGAGCGGGGGGAATCGGGTGAGTGTATGTTGTGTGAATGTGAGACCTTCCTGTCATTAATGTACAAAATCTGTTTGGTGTTTGTAATTTGTGGTAAAGGTGACTTGCTGTGTTTTATATATATATATATATATATATATATATATATATATATATATATATATATATATATATATATATATATATAATTACTTGTAGATTGTAAACGCGCTTTTTGGCTCACGTGCGAAGCAAAAGGGAGTATGTTCTGGGCCAGTGGTCGTCGGCCGTCAGCCGTCGGCCGTCGTCTGTGGTAAACTTTAACGATGGCATTTTCTCGGAGACTATTCAAGCCACAGTCTTCAAACCTGGCCCAAGGATACTTTGTGGCAAGTCCTTTCTAAACATACCAATTTGAGTGACCTCTCTCGAAGGTCAAGGTCACAGGGGATGAGGAAATAGGATTATAATAATAATACCGGTATTATTATAACGGTATTATTATTATTTATTATTATTAAAAAAATAGGCATATTTTGTCAAAATTTATTTCTTTCTCCAATATTATTCAGAACTTCAAACCCAAACTTGGTACAAAGATACCTAATGGTAAGATCTTCCTATGCATACTAATTTGGTTGATCTCTCGGAAAGGTCAAGGGTCACAAGAGATCAGGAAATGAGTGAAAATAGGCATATTTTGACAAAAGATGTTTTTTCTCAAATACTATTCACAGCTTCAAACCAAAACTTGGTACAAAGATACCTGATGGTAAGACCTATATAATGCATACTAATCTGGATGACCCCTTGGAAATGTTAAGGGATCACAAGAGGTTGGGAAATGTGTGTAAAATGCCAATTTTTGATAGAATTGTAGTTTTTAATCAACATTTTGTAAAGTTTTCAATCACATTCAGCTTAAAGGTAGCTGATGATAATACCTTCATATGCATGCTAATTTAGTTGACCCATCACAAAGGTCAAGGGTCATGGGGTGACGCAATTTTTTTTTCTCAAATACTATTCACAGCTTCAAACCCAAACTTGGTACAAAGATACCTGATGGTAAGACCTATATATGCATACTAATTTGGATGACCCCTCGGAAATTTTAAGGGTCACAAGAGGTCGGTAAAAGTGTGAAACATGCCATTTGTTTTACGATTGTAGTTTTTATCAAAGATTTTGTTAACGTTTCAATCAAATTTGGCGTGACGTTTGCTGATGGGAAGACAGTTTTATGCATACTAATTTAGTCAACTCATCGCAAAGGTCAAGGTTCGCGGGTTTTTGACAGATGTCTGAAATATGCTTACATTTTCAGAAAACTGGATTTCGCTTGTGCAGAAGCCAGCCCTTTACTTATTGTCACAAGGGTCACACATATTTGCATCGGTCATACGCGTGAGCTATAAGGGCTTTGCCTTTCTTGTTTCTGTGAAAGCCCTGATTTTGATTTGGTTTGGTTTAATTTGATTTCATTTCACTTCTTTCGTTTCATTTGAAATTGATATATATTTGTAGCAGAGCGCGATAAGCCTCTGTCCCCATGTAGTTATTTTTAGACCGCGTCTGAGGTTTCCCCGTACATCCGCTGGCAAGTCGTCTGTATTAGTCTAATGGTTTACTAACTTGTGGTTTTTTTTTATATTTATTTTTGAAGCTTCATAGCGTCCGTTTTATTGAACGTGAAAGCTGTTTCAATAGCCATTAGATTCGTCGGGACAGAATTATAGTTTGAGTGTTCAGAGCAGTTTTATAAGTTCTTGCAGTGTGTTTGCGCTTAAAAGTGGTGTCTGAAAAGCTTACGTAACTGTCTGTGCGTGACTACATGTATGCGAACGTATCTGTACTGTAGTATGTGTATTGAATTGTAATCTCTGTATCTGTTTAATAAATACTTTTGAATACAATTAAAAAAAAAAAAAAAAAAAATAGCCTTTAGATTCAGGACAGTTCCCACTTTTAGAATATGTATTTGGTTTTGTACTATCCGTAACCAGTCATAGTTAAATTTACATTTTTCATGCTGTTTCGCTTTTCACTTCCCTTGTGTGGCATTCATTATAAAATTAAAATAGCGTTAATCTTTTCCTAACTTTGTTCATCGGAAAGCCATTTAAATCTTTCCTTTCTGAACTGCTAAGATTTATTAGTATTGGTTTATTAGTTCGCTAGTTATTTCAGTTTATTCATCTACCATTTAACAGTTTTCGTGGTCTCGTTGTCCGGCCGAGCCGTTTCGCCTGCTCGCGGGCATTGTCTTCTTGTAGCGGCACGCGCTATGTCTATATAAGGCCGTGTATCCCTGCGGCGCACCGGGCGACTGACCATTTAGTCTGCATATCAGTGCGTGTAATTTTCGATCAACTGAGCGTGTTTCTTCATTGGGTTAGTTCTGAACTTGGACTGCGGGTCGAGTGCCCTGTAAGCAGTGATTACATTGTGTACATATGGATTGTGTTTTTTTGCTTTTGCTGATGATTTTCATGATGTTTGATTCTTCATTATTGTCAGACCTCGCTTTTTAGGAAGCCAATTTTTCTTCTTTGGATAATGCGTTTCGGCTTTGGATAATATGTTGCGATCATTGTAACTTTGTGGTGGTTCCTCGAGTCGTTTTGTTCCCATGTGTAATGTGCTCGAAGCCTTGAGGATGTAGTTTCGGATCGATCATTGACTATTTTCTGGGAACGATTGCGATTTTGTTTAGTTTACTTTTTTTGTCTCTAAGATCCCTTTGTTATAGATCGCACGCTATGACCGATCGAGTGTGCGTTTAAATTTGAATCTAAATTCCGTATTTCTTTTTGGAATCACCGCAGTTTGTAGCGTGTTATTTGCGTCAGAATCTATTTCTGATTTAGGTAGAATATGGTCCCTCGATGCTGACAATTGTGACGTATCAGCATCGCTTTGTTTAATTCATGCTAGTAATTTTGGTATTCATTCTTATGTTGTGGCCGTTTGCTATTTTGACTCGATGCTCTGTTTTCTCGCTCTCCTTTGTCTATCAGTCGCTTCGTTAGGACCCTCTGCCTTTGCCTCTTTCCCGCGCTAGTGACGCCACTCATTGACGTCACCACAATCCGCCATATTTGCTTATGCATTGCCATGCCTTAGTTGTTTGCATGCCGTCATGCATTAGTTACTTGCCACTTAGCCACGATATCATGTAGATACTGATTTATTTCATTTATTCATATTCTAGTGTTAGTTTACGCATCAGCGTGTGATTTTACTAAATATGCAGGTGCGCGCCCCTATGATCCCCGATCATCATACAGAGTGAAAGCTAGGTTTAGTGCGTGCCATCCCATACCCCATTGTACCTCGAGGATGTATGAGACGTGGTGTGTAGTTATCATGCGGGTATGAATAGAGTGTGACTGAGAGTATGAATTGACTCCCCTTTCCCAAATTGTAACCACGGGTTAATTGGGTGATTGGTGACTGATTGCTAGTGATTGTAAAGTAGTGGATGATTAGTGTCTGATTGCGGGTGAATGTTAAGTAGTGGGTGATTGGTGACTGATTGCGAGTGTATGTGAAGTATGACTGTTTACATTTTAGGTATGTTAAGTGTGTGCGCATGTGTCTATGGAGTGAATGCATTACAGCTTGAGTGGATGAAGAGGTTGTGTAGGACGGTAAGTGATTATAACGTACTGTTTATATACCACCCCCTTTTCTCTTTACTTTGCTTATCTTTATTATCTATTTTGTTATTTGCTTACGCATGGCTTGGCATTTCTTTGCATGGCTTTATTAGTACTGCTTTGGCATAGTTCATTTGATTAGTTATTGGTTTGATACTTGTGCAGACATTTTCCTTTTTGTGTGTGTGCACTATATAAGCTTTTGAGGTATTTGGCATCCGTAGCCTTAGTTTTATGTTCTTTAACATTTTTTTACTTATTTACTTTTATTTTACTTTCCTGTATTGCTCTTTGTTATGAACAATATATAAACCGGAACCATAAACAAGACTTGGGTCCTTTGTTGAAAGAACACCCAACACCTGCACACTATCACCTTCCCTCGGCTTCGTCACATATTAAAGCCGAGCATTGTTCATGATTTGCCTCTAGACGTGTTTTGTTTTGGCGTATTTTGATTGTAACGAACACACCAATGGTCTTGTAATGTTGTCCGTGTTACCGTCATTGTAAAATTAACTTTGCCGGGAAGCCCTCTTTTTTATCGCACGTGTGTGTCCTCGTGCATTTTATTGTTTGATGGTGCCATATGGAGTTATATTAATATCGTCTGTCGTGCACTGCATGTGTTCAATGAAAGGAGCTGTGGCAGCCAGGGATTAAATTAATATATACATGAAAATCGACTAAAATTGTCGGCCTGGGACCAGTTGCATAAGTGAGCTTAGTCCTGCGTCAGCCATTCATCAAGGCATATGGTGCTCCGCTATTTCGGAGCACCTTACTGGCGAGTGGCTGAAGCAGGACTAAGCCCACACATGCAATTAGCCCTGCGCCAAGCCATTCAGCAAGGTGCTCCGCTATAGCGGAGCACCTTGCTTAGTGGCTGACGCCTAAGCTCACTCATGCCACTGGCCGCCGGTCTTTGCCAGAAGTCTCGGCCTACTGTCATAACAGTAGGTCATGGCTTTTACACCAGGCGGACGGTTGCAGTCCGCTTTCACACATGCTGTTTCTAGAGTGGTCTCTGGCGTGGTACCACGTGATTCGGTCCAGCTCCTTCTTTTGCCCTTTTAAACCGCAGTTTACTAGTCCAAGGTTCAAAGTATACTCTGAACTTTGTTGTAACCGGCCAACCTCATTATTTAATAATAATAATAATAATGAGTACTTGTATAGCGCCTAACCTCAGATTAGAGCTCTAGGCGCTTAACAAAAACTAATGTACAAAAAATAACTAATTACAAAAATGGAATTAACAAAAAGTACAAAAACAAAATACAACGCACTCTGTAAACAAGCTATGAAGTCACCATTCAAAAGTGCTACGCTCATGGACTCATACTGGCATTCACACACACACCCACACACACACTACTTCTATAAATAGATAGAGATGACTTTAACATGACAGGTGTGTGACAAAGTCATTTGTAGCTGACAGAAAACATATGGGTCTTTAGGGCACGCTTGAATGCCTCTCTCGAATCCACGTATCTCAGTTCGCGTGGGAGATCATTCCAAACAACTGGGCTCTGGTATCTGAATGACCTCCCACCAAACGAATGACGAATTATTTGATATGTATGTCACCTACGAGTTGATGGATCCCAACATAGGCGTCGACCCAACCTCGGCCGGAGTGACCAATAATGCTAATAAATAGTAAGGTACAGTAACTTTTTAGCTTGAATTACAAAAAGTTCTCAGAATGGGTATATTTACGGTTATATCAGCGATTAGCCATCCCAATGGTCTACAATTTCACAACATTGGTGTGACGTACATGTATAGTGCTCACAAAAAGTGAGGGACGTCATAATTTCAGCTTGAATTACTAAAATGTCGGAAAACACCTTACATCTGCAAACTACAGTCACCTTTTTGGTCTGATTAATGTTTAAACTTTTGGGGACATTGTGATAATTCAAGCAAAAAGTAATACGCCCAATACTTTTGTGTGAGCAGTATATGTCACACCAATTTGTGAAAGTGTAGGCCATTGGGATGGCCAGTCACTGATATCCCCGTGGTATACCGATTCAGAGGGCACACCAGGATAGTTCGATGAGAACAATGAAGAGATCAACAAGCTACTGGAGCAGAAGCGCAGTGCCTTCATCGAGTGGCAGAATGACATCAACTCCATGTCCAAAAAACACCGCTGCAAACACCTCCAGAGAAAAGCCCCGAGAGAGCTCCGCAACATGCAGGACACCTGGTGGGACAGCAAGGCAAAAGAACTTCAACACTTTGCTGAATCCAACAACTCCAAGGAATTTTTCAGAGCTATGAAAGCTGTCTACGGCCCTGCCAGACCCAGCACAACCCCTCTCTTTTCTTCTGACGGCTTCACCTTCACCTTGCTGAAGGACAAGGCAGCATTAATGAGTGCTGGAGAGAACACTTCTCAAATCTGCTCAACCTGTCGACCCCGCGGCCCTGGAAATGATTCCTCAGAAGCCGACACTGGATGACCTTGACCTCCCGCCCACCCTGGACGAGGTCAAGAAAGCGATCAACCAGACTAGCTCCGGCAAGGTTGCAGGCATGGACGGCATCCCCGCAGAGCTCTTCAAAGCAGCTGGACCTGAGACCATTGATGCCTTCCTCAACATTCTGACATGCATTTGGGCAGAGGAGAACATGCCACAGGAATTCAGAGATGCTACAATCGTCTCCCTGTTCAATAACAAGGGCAGCAAAGCAGACAGTGCCAATTACCGAGGGATCTCACTCTTGTCTATTGCTGGCAAGATCCTCGCGAGAGTCATCCTCAACCGCCTGATCAACTCTGTATATGAGGAAGCACTTCCAGATGCTCAGTGTGGCTTCAGACCCGGCCGCAGCACAGTCGACATAGTCTTCTCTGTGAGACAGATTCAGAAGAAATGCATTGAGCAGCACATGGACCTCTACGTCGTCTTCATAGACCTGACCAAAGCATTCGACACCGTGAACAGAAAAGCGCTTTGGGTCATCCTCGCAAAGCTCGGCTGCCCCAGGAAGTTCACCAACATCATCCGCCTCTTCCATGAGGAATGGTAGGAGTTGTCCAGTCAAACGGCGACACATCCGCACCCTTCGACATTTCCAATGGTGTGAAACAAGGTTGTTTTCTTGGCCCCTGGTGATGTTCAACCTCTTCTTCACGTGTGTCCTGGCCCATGCATTACGCGAAGAAGTACCCAACGGAGAAAGAAACACGCTTAGAAAAAACGGTACAACACAATTTATTAATATTTCGGGTAAATACCCTTTGTCAAAATAGACAAACAAACAGAGACATTAGCCGCTACTTATCGTCAGATGCAGAAGGAATGTGGCAACTGACATGCATTACGCGACCTTGAGAAGGGAATGTACCTGAAGTACAGACTAGACGGCTCTCTCTTCGACCTCCGTCGACTGAACGCCAGGACTAAGACCATCGAGAGACTGATCCTTGAGGCGCTGTTTGCTGATGACTGTGCGCTGATGGCGCACACGGAGTCTGACATCCAGACCATCGTCAACAGGTTCACGGAAGCCTCTCGACTATTTAGCCTCACCATCAGTCTCAACAAGACCGAGTTCCTGCACCAACCAGCCCCAGGCACAAGAGCACCCCCACCCAAAGTGTATATTAAAGGCACCGAGCTGAAGACTGTCGACAGGTTCAGATACCTGGGGAGCATCATCTCTTCTGACGGTACTATCGACAATGAAATCGTAGCTCGCCCTGGGTCGTCTGCGCACTCGTGTGTTGAACAACAACGTCAAGCTCTCCACCAAGATTATAGTCTACAAGGCAGTAGTCCTCCCCAGTCTCCTCTATGGCTGCGAGTCATGGACGCTGTACAGAAAGCACCTCAAGCAGCTTGAACGTTTCCACATGAGATCATGGGCATCAAATGCCAAGACAAGGTGACAAACCTGGAAGTCCTGGATAATGCTGGCTTAGTGAGTGTTGAAGCCTTGATGTTAAAGACACAACTTCGCTAGACAGGTCATTTCATACGCGTGGATGATTCTCGCATGCCACGCCAATTCCTGTATGGCGAACTCTCAAAAGGCCACAGAAAGCAAGAGCGGCCAAAGAACGCTTCAAAGATTGCATAAAAGACAGCCTCAAGCCGGTAAAGGAACTTGAAGCGCAAGACAGATTTGGTTGGCATGCCGCAAACAGGAAAGCCTGCACGCTCTTTGAACACAATCGGCGTGAAAAGATCGCCAGTGCCAGAAAGACAGCGTCGACTCTCTCCACAGCTACGTTCCAGTGCCTCCATTGCCCTCGCAGGTGTGGCTCCAGGATTGGCTTGGCCAGCCACACCCGCACCCACAAATAAAAGTCATGCACAATGACATTATCGGCTTTCGATGGTCTCATACCGATTCTGAGAACTTTTAGTAATTCAAGCTGAAAAGTTAGTATACCTTACTATTTGTGAGCAGTATATGTCACTTTGCCCGAGGTTGGGTCGACGCCGAGGTTGGGACCCAACAACTGACCACCTGCACTGACGTCTTATTTTACGGCGTTTAAGTACTGCGCCAAGAACTCCGCTTGTGTTTCGGTGTGTAGAGGAATGTGTGTACATACGCCTTTGTTTAGCGTTATTCTGTTTTCAGCACTTTTTGATTTTTCAATGTTATGGAGCCAGAAGCTAGCTATCCATTTTTGTGGAAAATAAAGTATATTTTTTTTCTATCACTGTCTTGTTTTTAGTAATAAGTACATATGCATATCAATTTTGTTGTTACGTGGTGGAGTTGTAGTCGAAGTATTATAAACACACCAGACACACACGCACGTAGAGTTCTTTTAAATAGACCTCATTCAGCTGCAATCCGTCAACCGTGGCTTAAGGATGTAGACAAAACTGGAGTAACAGTTCCAACAATTCAGCGATGCGATATCCACACAATAATGCTCTTTCAAATGCACAAACTACTGAATACAGTCTCTTCTGCTATGTCCTCACTACGACTCAAAGTTTCTCATACACAGCATCTCTCGCAATAAACTGCGTATCTCTACAACTGACAAAGCAAGACAATGTACTAACGGGCTTTCCCAGCGCCCTCCTTATATACACTATCAAAATCTAGAATCTTCTACGGAAATCATGAACTCAAACAACCGGCGCGCAGCCGAAACTCATTAACATAAACTTTCCAGAAACACTATAACAGGCTACAAAAACACGGCTGCTTACTTCAGCTCTAAATTCTAGCGTATAATTAAGTCACATAAAAGTATGGTATCCCTATCACCTGGAAGCTCAAAAAGGTACGAGAACATTCCCAAAACAAAATAACAGCTGCTCGATACACGCGCATATGAAAACAACAAGTTCAGTAGCGAAATGTCAGATGTCAGATGTCAATCAACCGACGTGACGTGACACTAATGAGGCACCAGACAGTGCGACCTGTCTACAACGTTCCGGACTAAACTTAACAAAACTAAAACGGCTCTACTCACGAACAAAAAGGAAATCTAACAACAAAAAAAAAAACACGTGAAACATAACCGTGATAGCTCAAATAAACAACATATCGTTACCTACGAAAACACATGTACGCTCTCACAGGATAACACAACCACAATCGTAACATTACCCTCCTCTTAAGAATGAAATTTCCCAAAAATTTCTTCTCAAATTTCAAAAATACGGTTGTGGTTGAGTAAACCTACACAAAACCCTAAACAAATATGAATTCACATCAAAATCAAAAAAACGTCTCACAGTTCCTGTAAACAGTCCTGAGCACCGAAATGTTTCATACAAGAGTTCTGGACACAAAAATGTTCATTCAAACTGCTCTGCTCAGGTAATCTGCTCCAAAATTCTGCGAACCCTGATTTGCCAATACCCTTTGTTTAAGTCAATTTTGGAGAAAAATCGGTCTCCGCTGACCTTCTGGAACAGTTTTTCCGCTGTGGGCATAGGCTCTGGATCAAAGATTGTAAGTTTATTGAGTCTGCGATAGTCCACACACACTCGGTTGGATCCATCTGGTTTCTTCACGATGACAACTGGGGACGCATATGGTGACTTGGACTCTCTGATGACATTTAGACTCAGCATTTCCTTGATATCCTTTTTCAATTCTTCTCTCGTGTTATAAGGAAGACGATAAGGGTTTGCTGCGAACTGGCTCGTTTGACGTCAGGTTTACCTCGTGCAGGATGGTGTCTGTTGTACCTGGGTCAGGTGTAAACCGATGCTCGAACTCTTGAGTCAAGACGCGCAGTTCTTCACGTTGAGTCTGGGTCAGATTCTGACCGAACTGAATATCTTCTACATCCTCTTTGTGTCGGAGTTCATTAAGGTCAAACAGGTTCTCGTCGTCTAGTCTTTCGTCATCAGCAAGACGCACCGATTCCGCCAATTTTGGTTTGTCTTGACCTCTCTGTAGCTCCACCAGCCTTTCTTTATTCATGACAGCTGCTTCCGTGTTGTCCGCCACTTTTAGAGGGATGGTCTGATGACTCTTCTCTGCTTGACTTCTCGTGGTAACAGAACATTCAGGTCTCCACTCCGGATCTGGATCGTCTGCGTTTCTGGCACCATCAATGTTTCCGATGATGAGATCGTAGACTGGCGTCTTCACGCACAACGCCTTCACCTCTCCTGTCAAGTATGGGGTGTCGACACTGACTTTGGCAAGGGGGATAATCCTTACAGTTCCGTCAGCCAAAATGAGGGTGGTCCACTCCTGTAGCTTCTGGTCTTCAGCTACTAGGTCCTCTCTCACGATGATGCAGCTACAACCAGTGTCTCTCAACACTTTCACTGGTGTGTCGCCGACGAATCCTGACACCACCGGCATGTTCGGCACTTCATTCTCAGGCAGCGCGATGTTTGAGACTGGTAAAAATGTAGTCCCATCTCCTACTGGGATGCGTCCATTCTTTCTAAAAGATTCAATCAGTTCTGGTGTCGCTCGCTTTTCTCTAGACTCAAAGTCACTGGATGATGTCATATCATTGGCTAATACAGCGGCAGCTCTGTGTTGAGACGTGGTACTGCTTCTGCCTGCTATCCCACGATCTTGGTTGGATCTTCTGATGTTGTCGCCTCGGGGAATGTCTTTAGAAGGACACCGTATCGCTTTGTGGCCTTTCTTTCCGCAGAGAAAACATGTCAGGTTCTCCACTGGCTTGTATCTCGGGGTGTCTCTGACATTGTGGATTTCCTCTGCTGGTGTAGACACACGCTGTGGCTTACTGGACCCGAACTTCATGTTGTGAGCGTCAAGGTATCTTTGAGCGAAGTCGGCCAGGGCCTTTAGTGACTGGTCTTTTTGCTCTCTAAGGTGGGCGGCCAGGTCCTTAGAACATGCGCTGAAAACTTGTTCTTTGATGATGAGGTCGCACAGGTCTTGGTACTCTCTGTTTAAACCAGCCAGCTCTATCCATTTCTCCAGGTAGCTTCTAATTCTCTCAATGAATAGGCCAGGTGTTTCTCCTTCTTCAGGCTTGCAGTTCCGAAATCGTCGCCTGTAACCTTCTTCAGTGAAGTCGTACTGTCTCAACAGGGCGGCTTTCAACTGAGTATAATCTTCGGCTTCTTCTCTTGGCAAACGGGTGTAAAATTCAAGCGCTTTGCCAGTTAGAAGTGCGCTCAGTTTAATAGGCCAAGTCTCTTGTTTCCAATTGTTGCTATTTGCGAAGCGCTCGAATCGCTCCAGATAAGCGTCCATCTTATCTGAATTTTCAATGAAAAGTGGAAGTTTTGGCGCACTGGCTGTTTGTTCTCTGCTCGCTAATGTTGTTGCTTCATTAATTCTCTGCCTCTGTGCCTCAATCTCCATCTGCTTTAGATGAATTTCGTGTTGACGCTGCCTCTCCGCCTCTTCTCGTTGTTTCTCTGCCTCTCTTCGCTGTTTCTCTGCTTCTTCTGCTTGGATTTCGAGTCTCCTGATTTCACGTTCTTTGGCTCTTTCTTCTCTTTCAAGTCTCTCCTTTTCTTCTTTCTCTCGTTTCTTTTCTTCTTTCTCTTCTCTCTCCAATCTCTCCTTTTCTTCTTTCTCTCGTCTCTTTTCTTCTTTCTCCTCTCTCTCCTTTACAAACTCGAGGAGTTGAGCTCCTTCGAGTCCACATTCCTTTCCAATTTTCAGGAATGTCTCCATCTCCGATGTCGCCATCTCTGCTTTTCACTGCTGGCTGTTTTCTCCTGCTACCCTTTCCACTAAACCAACTGAAGAGGTCTCGTCGGGGTCGCCAAATGTTACGTGGTGGAGTTGTAGTCGAAGTATGATAAACACACCAGACACACACGCACGTAGAGTTCTTTTAAATAGACCTCATTCAGCTGCAATCCGTCAACCGTGGCTTAAGGATGTAGACAAAACTGGAGTAACAGTTCCAACAAATTTAATTCAGCGATGCGATATCCACACAATAATGCTCTTTCAAATGCACAAACTACTGAATACAAAGTCTCTTCTGCTATGTCCTCACTACGACTCAAAGTTTCTCATACACAGCATCTCTCGCAATAAACTGCGTATCTCTACAACTGACAAATCAAGACAATGTACTAACGGGCTTGTTGTTGTTGTTATATCCAGCTTACTGTCCCACTGCACTAAAAGTGATCAGGGACTAGTAGTTTTGGCGTGGTTGTTGAGCAGTCTTGACGTAGATTGTAGTTTTGGCGTGGCTGTTGAGCAGTCTTGGCGTGGCTGTTGAGCAGTCTTGACGTAGATTGTAGTTTTGGCGGGGTTGTTCCCTCCTCCTTTTTCATCCGGGCTTGGGACCGGCAAACGGCGGAGTTTAACGGGCTTTCCCAGCGCCCTCCTTATATACACTATCAAAATCTAGAATCTTCTACGGAAATCATGAACTCAAACAACCGGCGCGCAGCCGAAACTCATTAACATAAACTTTCCAGAAACACTATAACAGGCTACAAAAACACGGCTGCTTACTTCAGCTCTAAATTCTAGCGTATAATTAAGTCACATAAAAGTATGGTATCCCTATCACCTGGAAGCTCAAAAAGGTACGAGAACATTCCCAAAACAAAATAACAGCTGCTCGATACACGCGCATATGAAAACAACAAGTTAGCGAAAAAGTAGCGGTGTCAGATGTCAATCAACCGACGTGACACTAATGAGGCCACCAGACAGTGCGACCTGTCTACAACGTTCCGGACTAAACTTAACAAAACGAAAACGGCTCTACTCACGAACAAAAAGGAAATCTAACAACAAAAAAAAAAAACACGTGAAACATAACCGTGATAGCTCAAATAAACAACATATCGTTACCTACGAAAACACATGTACGCTCTCACAGGATAACACAACCACAATCGTAACATTTGTGTTATATTTTCTTGTATTGTCGGGTGTCTTGTCGTGTTGTGTCTTGTTTTGTCGTGTCTTCTCTTGTCTTGTCAATTGTCGTGTCTTCTCTTGTTGTGTCGTGTCTTGTGTCGTGTCGTGTCTTATGTCGAGTCTTGTCTTCTCTTGTCGTGTTCTGTGTCGTCTTGTCGTGTCGTGTCGTGTCGAGTTGTGTGGTTATTCTAAAAAATAAAAAAAAAATTAATATTTAAAAAAAACTGTCGAGGTATGGCCTTTGTCGCCTGCTCGGCGTTATACCCAAATAATTCACTAACCAGCTGGTCTAAAAAGAAGACAGCCTCTGCTGTCAGTCTAGTTTCAGATAGTCTGTGTCGCTAAAGTCGAGGCATGAGCCA
Source organism: Semisulcospira habei (assembly GCA_036245525.1). NCBI lineage: Eukaryota > Metazoa > Mollusca > Gastropoda > Semisulcospiridae > Semisulcospira > Semisulcospira habei. The sequence continues at coordinate 9,422,738 of BTPG01000005.1, forward strand.
CAGGTTTTATTACTAATACATAAAAACAACTACAGACACAAACAATTCCACATAAAAATACATTCCTAGGTCAAATTCCTAAGACTATGTTTATACCGGAAGGTGCTTTCCCAAGGAAACCCTCTCCGGTGATAAACGTATACCACGCGAGGAAAACCTCATTAGCATATTTGGCGCACGTGGCGTCCGCGTGGTCGCAATGCTAAAAAAACGCTGTCTGACTCAGCAGTCCGCTACGCTCTGGACTGCCGACCCAGACCGCATTCTCCAAGCAACAATTATTATTTTTCCCAGGGGAACAAATAAAACTTCCTCTACGCAATATAAAACATTAACACATGAACGAAAAACATCTGCATAAAAACTGCATTGGTCACAAACTTATTTCTTGACAAGTGAATGCAAAAGTAAATGAACAAATTGTGTTTTCTTCTTGGTCATCCAAGAAAAAACTTCAAAACACTCAGACAACGTCTAAAAGTATTTTAAGCAACTACATTTTAGCTAACAAGAAAACAACAAAGCATATTTAAAGACAAAGTACATTCGTAATAACAAAAATCAATTGAATGCACCAGTTTTCCTACCTGATTTAAGATTTCAGCCTGGCCAAAAAAAAACAACCACACCGGAGTAAACGGAAAACACGACCTACGTGCAGACAGGCAGGAACTGCTTTAAAGCAGGAGGACCCGCTGGCTAAATGGCAACCTAATGCTGACTAAAAATTTCTTGACTAACTGCAAAATTTACTGAGCGCATTCTGTCTATAATAACTGAAAATAAATGAAACCCTGAAAAATAATGTATGTGCACTCCAAACAAATTGACAATTAATAATATATATATATACACAGGAGCTACGTTTTGCAGGTGCAAGGGTATGGGAATTTCCTAGAAATCCACAGAGTACCAGTGGAAGAATACATACTTATAAAACAAAACATCTTTTTATTCTTCATATGTTTACATTACTTGTTTTCTTCAACTTTTCATAAATAACAGACTAACTTGTATTATATTTTAGACTGGATCAATCTCTGAATTTTGAGTAAAAAAAATAATATGATTTAAAGAAAAATAATCAAAAATTGCATTCCCGAAACAATTTCAGCGGTTGCTTCCCTTATTCTGCTACACATTCTAGTCTAAACTTTTACAAATTTGGTAACAAGAAACTGTTAAAAACAGTGAATTTTGTTCTGTTTTGCTCAGGGACCTACTGGCATAGGCAATAACCCGCTGCTGTCCGTTGTGTTCTTGGTAAAGATTAGCACCTATCCCCGTGCCACTGGCATCACAGTGAAGCGTAAACGGCTTTCTTCTGTCTGCAAGGGCAATGACTGGCTCGGATGTTAAGGCGCTGATCAGCTGCTCAAATGCCTGTTGTTCTTTGTCGCCCAACAGATGGGAAATGTTGGACGACAGTGTAAGGGAGCCTTTAGTTGGACCGCTTTTCTTGTGCTGTGGGGTATAGCCAATGGTCAAATCATTCAGAGGCATCGCTAGAGCTGACAAAATTTTGGATAAACCGGCGGTAATATCCAGCGAAACCAATGAAAAACTTGACATCCTTGATGGTCTGTGGGACTGGCCAGGTCTTCAGCGCATCCAGTTTTTCTGGGTCTGGTCTCACCCCGTCTGCAGAAATAATGTACCCTAGGTGCTTCACTTGAGTTGTCCCAAAGATACACTTCTCAGAGTCTAGCTTAAAAGAAAACTGCCTGAGGCGCTGTAGTATGTTAACAGTTCGCAACTCCAGTTCTTCAGTCCAGCGTTTGAGCATGAATGAGGACATCATCTAGGAACACTATCAGTTCTACTAGGTTCATGTCAGTGAAAACTCTCTCCATCAGGCGCTGAAAGGTGTGATGACTGTTTTTAACCCCATAGCCATCCTTTCGAACTGGTACAAACCAAACGGAGTGGTGAATGCGGAAATTTGTTAGGCCTGCTCGGTCATTGCCACTTGATAGTAGGCCTTACACAGGTCAACACTGGTGAAAAACTTGGCCCCGCTCAGTGTCAGCAACAAGTCTTCCACTATTGGTAAAGGATAGGAGTCTTTGATGGTGTGGGCATTAATCTTTCGATAGTCCACACACATCCGTAAGGCACCCGACTTATTGCGAACTATGACCATAGGACTTGCGAATGGGGAAATGGAGGCTGTGATTCCATAGTTCTTGAATGTGCCTCCGCACCTCTTCAACGTCTCGCTGATATAATTATTGGCCGACAGCGTTCCCTCACCACAAAAGCAGGGTCATCCAATTTGATGTCATGCAAAATCGTGGATGTTTTGCCTATATCAAATTCATGGTGGATGAACACATCACTGAAACCCTGCAAAATTTCAGTGAAGCGTTTCCTCCACTCAGGTGGGGTGTTTTCACAAAACTTAAAGTTTATGTCCTTTGCCGACCCGTTTCCTTGTGTGACCCTGTGTACATTCGCATTCACACTCTTGGCACTCGCATCCTCTTCCTGTTCATCGCTGGCATGCAATGCATTCAATATTGCACCCACATCATATTCAGCATGTATGGAATAGACATCAGCGATTACAGACCTGCTTTTCAAGACAATGGCAGCATCAGAAAAAATGCAAACATCTACTTTCAAGTTATAAAGGTGAGCTACATCCACTGTAGTGGCTACCACCCACAACCCCTTTGGCAAACACTCGCTTGGATCTTGAACAAGAACAGATGTTATTGTGCTCAAGATCCGAGGAGGTAAGCTAGCAGTGCCATTAACTGTTGCTACGGAATTTGCTGGAATAGTGACTGGTCGTCCGCACAGACGTACTGGTCCCAGACGACCATCACTGTTCCCTAGCTGACTGCTATTTATGGCAAAAGCAGCTCACAGCGTATTTGATCCCAACACACTTGACTTTTGGGCACAGCGCGAAACACATTTGTCCCTAGAACTACTGGGATTCTTCGACTATAACTTGTGTCTCTACATATGAGAGCTGCTATTCTCAGGTCTTCTAACCCACTAACAAGATTGTACCCCACCCGCGTCTGCTCTGGGGTATTTGGGTGGGGTTAACTACTTTTTAGTTCCCAGGGTCACCCTGGTCAGCCCCACAGGGTGGGGTTTCCCTTCTATTTTGGGGCATGTGTTTCTGTCTACCCTTGGTCCATTCACCTGTATTTTCCTTTTTTAAATTGTCCCTACTGTCTGCGCTGCCTGTAGCTCTTGATATTGGATGTGTGTTGCTAAATGGTCTTAGCTTTATTTAAGCCCCATGTCGTAGGTTTATTTAACGTATTGGACCGGCTGGCGACATACATTCAATATTCTGTTGTTGTTTTTTTTCAAAGCAGTGCAGGCACGTCCTGAGAAAGTCTTGTTGCTGTCGGAACGTTAAGCAATGTACAATCAACTAACAAGATTGTCAGGCAGTACACACACTACTTGGATGGCCCCCAGATATGGGACATCAAGTCCTCCTGCCCCAGTAATTTTCAAATCCTGGTCTATCGTCTGTAATGGAATAGACTGCAAATGTTCTTTGTAGAAGCTTTCTGAAATAACAGTAACTTGTGATCCAGTATCTAACAAAGCTGTAGTGTCTACCCCACAGAGGTTCACTGTCACTTCAAATGAGGGGCCAACTAATGCCTCTACGGTCACTGATGCATCTAACTCTGCTAACACTGTACGGGAAGTCAGTGTGACATGCTTTCTCCTGTTACTATTATGTAACAACAGAAGAACTTCGGAAGAATCCCCACTGGTCTGCAACTCTGCACGAAGTACTTCAAGTCCCTCTGGTAGAGTACGAGGATGCATTGCAGTGCATTTCGACTTTTCCCCGCGTACTGGCCCTCGAAGCTCCACTGCCTGTCCTGGGTAGATGTCCAGTGCAGTGTTTTCCCTCAGTCTAACTGCCTTCAGTGCCAGTAGTCCACCCTCTAGAATCTCAACTGCAGCCTGCAACTTATGTTGGTCGGAGCTGGAATGATTGGGGGCAGTCACCGGTTGCTCCTCCACCGTGACTGGCCTCCGTTTAAAGGTCGCTGTGCTTGGGCGGCCTGCGCTGGATTTGGTGCATTAGGGCAGTCCCTTGCAAAGTGACTGTCTAATTGTCCGCAACGATAGCACGGCCCACGAATTCTCCGGGTTCGTGGTGGGTTAGGCGGTGGAGAAGTTTGTGTAGGCTGAGGCCCCACAGCGTTACTTGGCATTAATTACCCTTTTAATCTCTCTGTCACTTTGTCCACCATTGTTTCAATGTCCTGTTTTGTCAACATTGAAGCCTGTTGCGGGCAACAGCGAGCTGCCGTTTCCTCTTTTTTTTTGTGTGGTGGGTCTGGCCTGGTTCCTCTAAATGTCGAACCACTCAAAGAAGATCTGCAAAAGCTGGCTTCGCGGTGCCCGGGAATCGAAACTGCGTTTGGAGGTTCAGGCTTAACAACTTATGAGTCACCGTCAGTCCTCGTTGAAACGCCCCTGTATATGTACAGCTTACACTGCAAATCGTCCTCTGCAAACTTGGTGGTCTTGTTGATTTGGAGTAATCTACTCCACAGTCGCAACAAGAAAGCTGATGCCGCCTCCTTTTTCTGCATAGTCAGCTCCAAGAAAGACTGATACAGGTCCTCCGCTGACTGCGTGGCTCCAAATATAGTCTGCAATGTCCCGACTATTTCAGTTGCTGCATGGCAGTCCCGCACTTGCTCGAACGCAAGACCTCGCAGGCTGGCTCTCACTCGCTGGTCCACATCCCTGACATCTGGGGTATGGAGAAGATGTTCCACCTGAGCCTCCCACTCAGCAAATGTTACTTCCTCTTTACTGGTGGGTAAAAGACCAGTAAACACCTTCAGTCTGTTGGGCTGTGCCGCCACGTTAACATGGACTACTGGGGGTGTTGCGGTCCTTGCCTGTAGCGCCTCCAGCATGTGATGGTTGATTGCCGCCGTCTGGGCCTGCAGCTGGATCAAAAACTGCATTGGATCCACTGGAGCGTTGGCTTGATCAGCCACCTCAGCCTAAACCTGCTCGCCCCCCTCATTCTGCCGAACCTCACCTTCCTGATCTGCCATCCTCATTATGTGATTCTAACCTACCCTATCAACTATCCCCCCCCCCCCCCAAAAAAAAAAATATTCAAGTTTCAACCATCTTCCCGTTGCAACAACCCAGCCCCACGTTGGGCGCCAAATGTATTGTGTAACCCCCACGATCCACATGCAGTACAATGTGTACACATGGACAGGGCACAACAGGTACTGGGCGGATTGAAGTAGAGAAAGATGAGAAAACAGATACAAGAAAAACACACACACACACACACACACACACACACATATATATATATATATATATATATATATATATATATATATATATATATATATATATATATATATATATATATATATATATATATATATATATATATATATATATATATATATATATATATATATATATATATATATGGAAAAAATAATTAAACGCTGAAGTCCTCGGTTGCACTTATCATTTTTTTTATTACTACTCACTGAAACGCCAACCAAAAATTTACTACATTAAACCCAAACCAATAATATAATCAATCAATAACTAAATAAAGAATGCCAAAGGAATAACTAAGTGAGGTTTCAGGCTATCAACAGAAAAATGGGAAGTCGGTATTCTGAGGTGGCAACGTTTTGCCTTTAGTGTGAGTCAACTGGGCCCCGCAAGAAACCCTGAAGAAAAGAAAAAAAAAAAGATTTATCTACTGTTGACCTAATTAATTACATTTCAATTCTCATCTTAAAAAACATTACACACAACTGCAAATTTAATACTAATATGTCACATCATAACAAGCACACAGAAACACATCAACACTGACAAACAATAAACGCATACATTGTCTCATGACTGTCATGTTGGTTGCCCTCTACGCCTCTTTTGTGTGTGTCACGTGATACGCACAAACAGGCCGAAAGATACGCAATCGTCAGACCTCGATTGGTGCTTTAACAACACACTTCCCTCGCAAGTCTTTCTAAGTCTGTCCTTATTACAGATCAAAACTTAAAATTGCAAATCCATTTTTAGACCTCAATCGTGAGTTATATTGTTCAAAGTATCTTATTACTAATACATAAAAACAACTACAGACACAAACAATTCCACATAAAGACTTAAGACTATGTTTATACCGGAAGGTGCTTTCCCAAGGAAACCCTTTCCGGCGATGACGTATACCACGCGAGGAAAGCCTCATTAGCATATTTGGCGCACGTGGCGTCCGCGTGGTCGCAATGCTAAAAAAGGCTGTCTGACTCAGCAGTCCGGCCCAAAAAAACAACCACACCAGAGTAAACTGAAAACACGACCTATGTGCAGACAGGCAGGAACTGCTCTAAAGCTAGAGGACCCGCTGGCTAAGTGGCAACCTAAGGCCGACTAAAAATTTCTGGACTATATATATATATATATATATATATATATATATATATATATATATATATATATATATATATATATATATATATATATATATATATATATATATATATATATATACAGGAACTACGTTTTGCAGGTGCAAGGGTATGGGAATTTCCTAGAAACCCACAGGCTGTGAGTACCAGTGGAAGAATACATACTTATAAAACAAAACATTTTTTATTCTTAATATGCTTTACATTACTTGTTTTCTTCAACTTTTCATAAATAACAGACTAACTTGCGTTATATTTTAGACTGGATCAATCTCTGAATTTTGAGTAAAAAAAAAAAAAAAAAGACTTAAAGGGAAATAATCACAAATTGAATTACCGCAACAATTTCAGCGGTTGCTTCCCTTATTCTGCTACACATTCTAGTCTAAACCTTTACAAGTTTGGTAACAAGAAACTGTTAAAAACAGTGGCGGTTACAATAAGATAAGCGCATTATAAATACCTTAATTATTTTACTATAAGGAACACATGGAGAGAGAAAAAAAACAGCGCAAAATAGCAGCCAGTAATTATAAGGTAATCGCCTGGATCATACAATTGGCCTCGCTTTGAATATTATGTTCATGATATTATATCTGTATTATCTGATTTGAGTTCTCGAGTGAGTATCTTAGATGTTACACGATGCCGTGCCTGCATATGATATCCAGTTGTATAAAACAATTAATTTTTTATAAACACTCTACTTCGGTCATAACAAGGTTGATTGACCAAAATATTTATATTTCTGAGTACATTACTTTGCATAATAGTAGCAAACTTCTGATATAACATTACAACAAGAAAAATTGTGTCCCCTTGCATTTTGTTATATCCAAAGTTTACTGTACCAGGTTTTTCTTAAGCTGCGGTGTTTGACTGAATGACCTAGTTTCACATTTGTCCAGCTGATGGTCTGCAATTATCTGCATGTGTGCAGAGCCTTCATCGAGTGAAACTGTTGTGTGCATACTCAATATGCCGACAGCATTCTCTGCTGACTCTGCAAGGCTTCTTTCTTCTGCATTACTTTTTCTAGCCTGGAGTTTGATACAACCCTGCATTAAGGGTGTTTTCATAAAGTGACGTCACCGCGGCGTGTCAGAGACAATGAAGGCGGTGGAGGATGCAAATTAAGAAACTGCAATAAAAAAAAAAAAAAAAAAAAAAAAAAAAAAAATAGTGTTTCCATATGTGTGACGCGACAGTAAGCGGTGCGACAGGCAATATCTGCGTGACAAAATTGTATTTTCCCCATGGAGCGATTAAATGACCATTTTGACGAGATTCTTCCTTGAAGAAAGCGTGACATTCAGTATGCGACAATAAATTGCAACAATTGAAAATAACAGATAGAGGTGCAATTCCGCCTTGGCGCCGCTTTTTGGAAACACACAGAGTGTAACGCACGCAGACTAGCCCACAGTCGCACGTACAGACTCTCACGCAACAGACGCCTACACCGCCACTGACTCAGACGGGCGCATTCATGCGGTAAAACTCAACACACGGGCTCCCTTCCTAAAGTAACTTTTATACAATATAAAAGAAAAGAAACACTTAAATGATTATCAAACTATACACCCTTCACCTTCCCCACTACATCCAACATCACATACACATCACACAATAGCACGGCCAGGCTAGGCATTAGTTTCTCACTGTCTCCAACCTGTCTGATGTTATTGCCTGGTTACGTTGGTCCTTCTCACGTCTAGGCGTGCAAGTCCTTCGTTGTACGCTCTTCGAGTCGTCCTGTCTCTTGTATCACGGACGTCCTCGTTACTCGTACCGTAGCGCAGTTCTCGCTGTGACTCGGGTATCTCGGTCCCGATCGCTTCACTCCCTGAGTGAAGAGCTGGAGGGATGACCTCACGTTAGGTCCCTGGTGACTGACGTCTCGGCGTCCGTCGCTCCACTCTTTACAAGCACTCTAAACAACAACAAAAGTCCCAAACGTAACACTTGCTAAACACACAACAAATTGGATGACATGAGAAACCTTACGTAACCTGGCCGAAACAAATAACTCACACGTTCATTCACACACACGTGCTTCATAACCCGACTACTTCCGTAACACCCACATACTGTCACTACCTTGAAACAGATTATAACCTAACACTCTCGCCACACTCTTCTATACACTGGAAAAGACTACGCTTAACCAACCACGTACTACCTTCATAACGACTTAGGCATACACACCCCACATTCCTTTAGTTATCCAACTCGGTAAATAACTGTATACGCAAACCACTGGTTAGCTCACTGACTTCCAACCAACATAGCTGAACCAAACCAGACAACGCTATACAACCACATTACTCTTACCAACGCATACTATCCTTAACACAAGTAACCATCACTAATACATATATAGAAACATACCTGAATCCTAGGTTTCAGAGTCTTGGAATACGGGCTAGGTATCTCAAACACATCTGATCCCTCTGACAAGAAAGCCCGTACTAACGTATTACTGCTCTGACAGACTAAACTTTCGCCTAGAACTCACTATAACAGAACTCACTAAAACTCCCCGTGTTAAACATGTCCTAAAGATTTCACGTGGATCTCGGCCTCACGGACTATCGGCACAAAACAAACCGTTAACAAAAACCGTACCGTATTTAACCTAATGTGTGAACACTATGCATGAGCATAGAGTTTCATCACACAGAGCGATTTTTGGCCCACAGATCAAGTACTTTTTTGCCATGTCACCTACCACACTGCTGTCGAGTAGCTATATGGATTTACACCCTTTAGGAGTGTTTCCATATAGTGGCGTGACGAACGGTGGCGATAGCGACATGAATCAAGAACATAAGAAATAAAACATGAGTGTTTCCATATGTGTGATGCGGCAGCATCATGATTGCTGTGCAACAGGCGACTGCAGCGTGACAAAATCGTATTCCTCTATTGAGAGACTCCAAGCTGATCCGCTGTGAAGGGAATGCGATTTTTCAGTACAAGTGAGACAACAAATCCTAACAATTCTAAACAACTTAAATAGAGATGTGATGCCGCCTGTTGCGTCACTATATGGAAACACATGAAGTGATTTTCTGCCTGCTTCTCATCCCCGTTTTGTCATTTTGCCTACCGCGCCGCTGTCACATATAGAAGCACACCCTAAGCTGTATTTCCAAATCGTGACGCTGCAGCGGCATGACAAAAAGGTAGCTGGACGGCAGGCGGAAAATCGCTTTGTGTGTTTCCATATATGAAGCGATTCAAAGGCAAATCAGCCACGACTTGGAAGTCGTGGCTGATTTGCCTTTGAATCGCTCCATGGAGTGATGATAGTATTTTGTCGTGCCGCTGTCGCTTGTCACACTACAATCGCGCTGCTGTCGCGTAGCACATATGGAAACGCTTCTTCTTTATCTCTCTCTTCTTGATTCATGTCGTTGTCACCACCATTTTTGCGTAGCTGATACGCCGCTATATGGAAACACCCCTTTACGGTGCACAATCTCCAGAATGTCTTAGCTTATTTTGCTTTTTGAACCGTTTGGCGACATAATTCAGTGTTTTGGTGTGACAATACAGTAAAGTAAGCCTAATATGAATGCCTTTGAACCATCGGGAAGGATCGTGTTTTTGTTTTGTTTTTGACATCATGAAGCTTTAGCTGGAATTTAACCTTTGATTAGTGGCAGCAGTCTTCAGACTAAAAAGTTAAAACCACTGGTTACGCGGCGTTATTGAGGTCTCACTGAATACGTTTTACATAATTTATGTAATCTACTTTTCCAGTTAGTTTAGTGTGTGAGCGTTACATTTGGAAGTTGACTTGCTCTGTATCTAAATGTGACGGTTTGTTTTGCTAATCTTGTCTTTGAGTCGTATCAGTCCTTCTTCCCTTCAGTTTTATGGTCAGTAATGTGTTGTCTGTTGAATTACTGAAAATAACAAGATAGCAAGACACTAAGCCACCACAAAGCAGAACTTTGTGTCTTTGACCTTCGGCTCCTCTACTATCGTCTGATTGGTCGAGTAAACATGGGTGTGACCTCATGTGGAATATTTGTTACAGAACTATGTTGGACAAAATGATACTGTCCAGTCAGATGCATAAACAGCTACTACAAATTTATTAAATGCTGCTAACACTGAAAAACTTCAATTTTAACGGCATTCATAATTAGAAATTCCTTGCAGATAAAACCGAGCACACCGTACTGTGACGTAGGCCTGCACCCTTACCTCTTTCACCCTTACCTCTTTCACCCTTACCTCTCTCACCCTTACCTCTTTCACCCTTACCTCTTTCACCCTTACCTCTCTCACCCCTACCTCTTTCACCCTTACCTCTTTCACCCTTACCTCTTTCACCCTTACCTCTTTCACCCTTACCTATTTCACCCTTACCCCTTTCACCCTTACCTCTTTCACCCTTACCTCTCTCACCCTTACCTCTTTCACCCTTACCTCTTTCACCCTTACCTCTCTCACCCATACCTCTTTCACCCTTACCTCTTTCATCCTTACCTCTTTCACCCTTACCTCTTTCACCCTTACCTCTCTCACCCTTACCTCTTTCACCCTTACCTCTTTCACCCTTACCTCTTTCACCCTTACCTCTTTCACTCTTACCTCTTTCACCCTTACCTCTCTCACCCTTACCTCTTTCACCCTTACCTCTTTCACCCTTACCTCTCTCACCCTTACCTCTTTCACCCTTACCTCTTTCATCCCTACCTCTTTCACCCTTACCTCTCTCACCCTTACGTCTTTCACCCTTACCTCTTTCACCCTTACGTCTTTCACCCTTACCTCTTTCACCCTTACCTCTTTTACTCTTACCTCTCTCACCCTTACCTCTCTCACCCTTACGTCTTTCACCCTTACCTCTTTCACCCTTACCTCTTTCACCCTTGCCTCTTTCAACGGTTAGCAGTGGACTTGTAAGTAATATGATACCAGTTACTGCCTAGCAATATGTTATTGCAAGTATTTATGTAGATAGCATAGAAAGGTATATTTAACCCTTATCATTCGGAATACACCAGTGTGTGAAAAAAGTTTGACTAAAATAGTTCAAGGGTAGTGCCAGAATAGCTTGGCGCCTCTAGGCGCCAAGCTATTCTGGCACCACCCTTGAACTAAAGCCTTTGGTCTCTATCCTTATCTGTAAGTACTATAATGTAGCTTGCATACGGCAGTGTACACATTTGAAGCTTTTAGCCTCAGTATGATATGGGCTAATATCGCGCATCGTCTGTCACTACGGATCAGTCGTACGCCGCTAAGCGCTTATGACGTCATGCGCGCGGCGGGAACCGCCGGAGCTTTCCGAAAACAGGTTGCTATGTCAGTGCCTTTGCAATAACAACATTTTGCGACTCGGACCCGACCCCTCCCATTGACTCCAGTGAACAATGAACAATGAAGTTGCCCGTCGGACAAGAGTCGTCACATTGCCTAATAGTCTGATCGCCTATGGCCGTTGTCGGAGAATACGTTACAGTTGTCAAACACAGACCCTTCATTGACATCAGTATATTTGCGTTACGGCAGAAACACAACTGCTTAACTCATTCTACCCCAACACCGAAATCCTTACATTTTGCCGTTTTCCTCTGAAGACTGCATTGCAGTGCACGACACAAATCGACCATGATAGTTCAAGGGTGATGCCAGAATAGTTTGGCGCAGATAGGCGCCAAGCTATTCTGGCATCACCCTTGAACTATCATGGTCGATATCTTCCTGTGGTGTGTTTGGGGTAGAAGGATTTAAAAGATGAACAAGTTAATTTGTACAGACCGTGTTTTTGCTTCATACGGTTGCCATGACAACCATATTTATACTTGAGAAAAATGTTTGTAAGCATTGCTACATTCGAGGATAAATTTATATGGAAAGTGTAATCATGAAAGATCCAAATTGTTCTCTATGCTATCTGAGGTTTGCCCAAACCATAATGTTCGGTTCTGACTGTTGCCAACCGCTGGCCGCATTGCTAATTCCGTTAACACTTTTTGTAACAGTCATTTAATCCGATATTGTTGCTTACTCTTCACAAGGAATGGTCTGAATGGTCAAATTTATGAAAAATAACTCCGCTATTTAGGGTAGGAGACCCTATTATGAAACGGTGCCTATTATGAAACACCTTGCTCCCGGTGAAACGGAATAACTCACGGTATCTTGGTGTTCTTCATATTTGGAGCTCTGTGCAGAGCAGCAACTTGTCATCACCAACACTACTTTCCAGCAAAAAGACAGTCGAAAGACCACCTGGATGCATCCTCGCTCCAAGCACTGGCACCTTATCGACTATGTCCTAGTGCGTCAGAGGGACCGCAGTGACGTCCTCCTCACCAGAGTGATGCCCAGCGCAGAGTGCCACACTGACCACCGCCTTGTTCGCTGCAAACTCAGGCTCCGCCTCAAGCTGAAACCCAAGAAAGGCCCCCCCCCCCCCCCCCCCCCCAAGAAAAAGCTTGATGTTGCCAGCCTTCAGCGTGACGACAAGAAAGCTGCCCTTCAGGCCGATTTACAGCGCATGCTCAAAGACACAGTTGATCCAGCAGACTCTTCCCCTGAAACACTCTGGGAACAACTGAAAACTGCTATTGTAAAATCTTCTGTGGAAGTCTTGGGCTTTGCTAGAAAGAGGAACAAAGACTGGTTTGACGAAAACGACGTAGAGATCCAGGAACTTCTAGCAAAAAAAAAAAGAGCCGCCCACCAGGCCCACCTAGCCCAGCCTTCCTGCCCTGTGAAAAAGTCTGTCTTCCGCCTCATCTGCAGCAGTCTCCAGCTCAAGCTTAGAGAGCTCCAGAACGAGTGGTGGTCCAGACTCGCACAGAGGACCCAGCTCTGCGCTGACAACGGTGACTACAGGGGCTTCTACGAAGCACTGAAAGCAGTGTATGGCCCTAGGCACCTGGTACAAAGTCCCCTGCGAAGCGCTGATGGACAGGCACTCCTCACAGATAATACCTCCATCTTGAACCGCTGGTCGGAATACTTTCAGGGCCTCTTCGGCGCTGAGGGCACTGTTCAAGAAACAGTCATCCTCCAAATCCCACACCTTCCACTAAAGGTTGAATGGGACGAACCGCCCACCGCCGAAGAGACCCTCACAGCCATCCACCAGCTCAAGAGTGGCAAAGCAGCAGGCATTGACGGAATCCCGCCAGAGATCTGGAAACATGGAGGCCCAGCACTGCACAACAAGCTCCACGACCTCTTTCTCTGCTGCTGGGAAAAAGGAACACTACCAAAGGACCTCCGTGATGCAGTCATCATCACCCTGTACAAGAACAAAGGAGAGAAGTCTGCCTGCTCTAATTATCGTGGAATTACCTTGCTGTCCATTGCCGGGAAAATTCTCGCAAGGTTGCTCCTGAATCGGCTGGTACCTGCCATCGCTGAAGACCACCTCCCAGAGGGCCAGTGTGGCTTCAGAGCCAACAGGAGTACCACCGACATGGTCTTTGTGCTGAGACAGCTTCAGGAGAAGTGCCGCGAGCAGAACAAAGGGCTGTACGTAACGTTTGTCGACCTAACAAAAGCTTTTGACACTGTGAACAGGCAAGGTATGTGGCAGATCCTGGAGCGACTAGGCTGTCCCCCAAAGTTCCTCAACATGATCGTCCAGCTCCACGAGGACCAGCAAGGCCAGGTCAGACTAAACAGTGACCTCTCAGAACCATTCCCCATTCGCAACGGCGTGAAGCAAGGCTGCGTGCAGGCACCGACCCTCTTCACCATCTTCTTCAGCATGATGTTGAAGCAGGCCACAGTGGACCTCGACGATGACGACGCAGTGTACATCAGGTATCGTCTCGATGGCAGCCTGTTCAACCTCAGACGACTGCAGGCCCACACGAAAACCCTAGACCAACTGATTCGTGAGCTGCTCTTTGCTGATGACGCTGCCCTCGTTGCACACACAGAGAGAGCCTTGCAGCGCATTACGTCCTGCTTCGCAGATGCCGCCCAGCTCTTTGGACTTGAGGTCAGTCTGAAAAAGACAGAGGTCCTTCATCAGCCGGCACCCAAGGAAGAGCATCGCCCTCCCCACATTACCATCGGCGAGTCCGAACTGAAGTCTGTACACCAGTTTACCTACCTTGGCTGCATCATCACGTCAGACGCCAAGCTGGACAAGGAGCTGGACAACAGGCTGGAAAAAGCGAACAGTGCTTTCGGGCGACTATTCAAGCGGGTGTGGCACAATCAACAGCTGAAAAAAGGCACCAAGATCAGCGTGTACAGAGCTGTCGTCCTCACCACCCTGCTGTACGGTTCCGAGTCCTGGGCCCTCTACCGCAGCCAACTACGACTCCTCGAACGCTTTCACCAGCGCTCCCTGCGTACCATCCTCAGCATTCACTGGAGTGACTATGTCACCAACGTCGAGGTCCTTGAACAGGCGAAAACTGTGAGCATCGAGACTTTGCTGCTGCGGACACAGCTTCGCTGGGCGGGGCACGTTTCCAGGATGGAGGATCATCGCCTACCCAAGATCACTCTGTTCGGCGAGCTCGCCACTGGACACCGAGACAGAGGGGCACCAAAGAAGAGATACAAAGACGGTCTCAAGAAGTCACTTAGTGCCTGCCAAATCGACCACCGCCAGTGGTCTTCGCTTGCTGCGGACCGTGACACCTGGCGCTCCACCATTCACAAGGCAGCCGTCTCCTTTGAGGACTCTCGCAGAGCTAACCTTAAGGACAAGCGGCTCAGAAGAAAAAACAGCTGACCAGACCTTCCCCTGCAGCCACTGCGGTCGAACCTGCCTGTCCCGGATTGGCCTCCGCAGCCACGAAAATGCCTGCAGACGACGTGGGCAAGCCCTATAGAATCTTCGTTCGCGAAGTCAAGCCAAGAGAGAGATCTTGGTGTTATTATGAAACACAAAAAGCACCTAATATGAAACGTGTTTCATAATTAGAACAGTGTTTCGTATAAGGAGCAGTGTTTGTCTAGCGTATATATCGGAAACCATCCAGCCAGTTTGTTCCAAATTTCAGATGTTGATACTTTATCTCAGTACAGAGTATCCCACACCAGGATCATGTCACTTTGGTCAAGGTCAAGGTCACAACAGCTACATTTATTATGTATGCCATTTTCTAGGCAATGTTACTGTAAACACCGACACAATGTGATCCAAATGGCAAATTTTGTGATATTTTGTGACACAGAGTGTTGCATACCAGAATCTATTCAATGCCGTAAAGGCCAAGGTCACAACGGTCATATTTGTTTTTAGGAATTGTGTGCTAGGCAATATCTCACTAACCATTGGGTCTATTCAATCCAAATTTTAGATTATAGTATTTTACCATATCACACATTGCCATCAATCTTAGCTGTGCCTCTACCTCAAGGTCAAGGTTATAGTTGTCATATCTTTCTTGCAGATTATTGAGTAGAGAATACATCTGAAACCGCTGTACTGATTTGCTCTGAAATTTTAGGAAAAGATGCTTTACCCTCATATGTGATGTTTTTAACAGAATGAATTGACGACCTGTAAGGTGAAGGTCACAGAGGCCATATTTGTGTGAGCCTTTGTACAGGCAATATCTCTTAAACCACAGGCCCGATTTTTTTCCAACTTTTGTTTCATGATATTTGAACTTAAGCCCGTCACAGCCGAAAAACTCTCAATAGGATCCGTCTGCAAAACACATAGATCCTCATAAGCCTCGCGCGATCGCGAGGACTCCTGGCGATTTTGGCTCTTGCTGACACAACTGACATATTTATTTGACGTTTGGGGTTATTGGAACTGAATTAGGAATGATTTCAGAGCAATATTTGCGTCTAGTGTTAGTGAAGAGAATAAAACAGATATGTCCAAAACCAGGTTTATGTCGCTACATCACTTCAAGATGACGCGCACTTTCAGACAGACAAAATGGCCCATTACTGTCTGCCGGGAGGGGGTGGGGCTAAAAAGTTGTTCCAAGAGCAAACCTTGTTGACTTAGGTGTGACAGCAAATGTGAAACAGTATAAATGTAGTCACCAATCGTCCATGCAACCGCTCTTCAGCCGTCGTGTGTGTATGCGTGTGGTTTGTATAAGGCAATTTCTTAAGAGCTATACCATTCACAGACTTTAAACTCGACACAACTTTAGTTTACAAGAACAACTTTACCTACATATTTCACCTGTACAAAAGGTCAAAGTCATCCCAGGTCGATGTGTTTGTAAAGATTAGTCATTTTTTGCACACATTTTCTTAAAATTAACTTTGGGAGCAAAATTTTAAATGTACCTAAGTATGATTTGTATTTTATACCACGAATACTATTGCGACTGACCCCTCTTTAAGGTATAGGGCAGTTTAAAAAACAATAACGTGCGGGAGATTCCGTAGACCTTTTCGTGGGAACTCTTCCTGTCGGCGGAGTCACAGTTGCTGAGAATGTGGAAAGGGTGAGGGACTACAAATGCGCCACTTGTTGACTATCAAACGAGGGGCGGGTGGTGCTGGTGTTAGTGCGGGTGGGAGGTCGCGAGAAGGGGGAGAGAGGTCTGGAGACCTTTTCACCAATGGGCTAAAAGTCACACGACGGACCGTTTACAATTTCCAAGAAGAGGCGCTGGAGGATGTGTGTTTGGGGGGGGGGGGGGGTCCAAACTCCCCAAAATGGAAAATTACACATTAACAAAATATCCTGGGAGCCGTGCACCTTGGAACACCTCTGATTTGCTTCTGAATATGCCGTTACATAAAGCTGTGTCGATAATACTAGCTAGTATCAAGTTTTACTTCTGAGGTGGAAAAACTAAATACAGTAGCTTTTATTCCCCCATACATAGAACATTTTTAACACTTGCTGACGTGCCTGCCCTTTGACCTTTGAAAGGAGCCAATAAAATCAATATGCATAGACAGTTTAACCCCTAACAAAACGTTTCCACTGGGGTCTTATTGCAAAGTTCACATACGAACTACCTATAATAACAACAGCCTAAAATAAGAGCCTTCTTACTTCTCGTGACCTTTGACCTTAACGAGAGATTAACTTAGTAGAGCTGGAAACAAAAGTTGTATCATCAGTTTTCTCTTTGGAAAGTTTTGAAATAAGATTAAAACTATTTTCTTTAAAAATTGCCCGATTATTGACCTTTGTAACCTTGACCTTTCATGGAGGTTAGCGCAAGTGACAATCAAAGCTATTGTCAGATATGATCACTGTGCCGAATTAGAAGTCTGTGGCTCAGATGGTCTCTCAGAAATTCAAAATGATAACATCTGTCACACTTGGATATACACAGGATGATGGATGGATGTACCAATAGTGGACCAGTGGTAGATGACTCCATATATTTAACTCACTTTTAATATTAAATGAACCTATAATGTGTGCTAACCATCCCTCATGCCTTAATTTTCCAACAAAATGTAAGAGAAACTTGAAAAAAGGACATAATCACACTGTATCACAATAGGAGACCTAGTGTTTCATATTAGGCAAATGGTGCCTAATATGAAACAATGTGTCACTTTTTTCAAACTATAACTGCTTCTGCATCGATTTGAGTTTTGAAATTTGACTTTGTCCTAAGATGCATCAATATAATATCTATCAAACCCTGGTTTCGGATCGATTCTACCTTTCTTTGGACGGTCGCGCGAGACGTTTATGCTTAAGTGTTTCATACATGGGCCTCCTCCTTACAATAGAACGTATAAACAAAAACACGGCTTAGCCCTTCCAAATGTAAAGAAGTACCCAACGGAGAAAAAAACACGCTTAGAAAAGACGGGTACAACACAATTTATTAATATTTCGGGTAAATACTCTTTGTCAAAATAGACAAACAAACAGAGAGATTAGCCGCTACTTATCTTCATTCGCAGAAGAAATGTGGTTAATCTTAAAGCAATTGAATCTTTTTTACGAGAAAAAAAAACATTCTTCTCATTAATAATCGCATGATTTTTCGTATACGGTATTTACATAAGCCTACCGTTTGTCTCAGCTGTCGGGTACGATTAGGTCAATTGTGACCTGTATGCCTTAGGTGTGAAAATCTGATAATTTTCTGCACCACCTTTTCGGAGTCATTTGTAAATAAGCTAACATAACTTTATTTTTTCTTTTACGAAAAAAACTATCTTCTCATTAATACCCGCATGATTTTTCATAACAGTGTTTGCATAAGCCTGCTGTTTGTCCCGGCCCTGGGGTAGGATTGGGTCAAAATTGTGACCTGTAAGCTCTAGGCGTAAAAATTAGAAAGAAAATTGCAAAGTTCATTCTCTGATACGTCAAATGTTAGTACTGCGATGCGTGACGTATGACATCGAGTCGTCACTACGAACACGGCGTCGTGGGACTAATGATGCCATGACGTGAAGCTTAAAGTGACGTCATTTCGCTGCTAGTGCTATTCTTCTTCTTCAGAATAGCTATGCTACGCCAGACCACAAAACTTACGAATGGCGGGAATTGCAGTGTGCCCGTCTTTATTTTTGTGTGCCAGTGTGTGTGGATCAGAGGGTGGGTTAGTATAGAAGGAGATGGATCCCTGTCGCTACACGAGCCCACAGAGCGTACTAATGGTGAGAAGCGCCGTATGTCCGTCTTTATTTGTGTGCGTCGACGTGTGTGTTGATAAGAGGTTGGCTTAGAGAGGAGGGAAAAGGATCAGCATAATAAGAATAACAATTCTGAATGTTCCTAAATGATAAACGCGTCTGAGCTCCAAACAATAAGGTAGACTTTGAGATGAAATCCTCTTCTTGTTTTATGTCCATAACCAACTGTAATGATGTTTTGAAGGCTGTTTCTAGAATCAGTATACTTAGTTGATTCCAATTGTAGTAGTTGGTAAATAGTCATTAACAAGACGGACTGTGATATTTAAGAGCAGCATGTCTGACATGAAGGTCAAGGTCGCGGCCTGTATCTATTAAATATATGGACTTAATCTGATTCAACAACATTTTCTCTAAACCGTTCTTCAGACCTGCTTCCTGATGGTTCAAGTGATTGATGTTGTTGAAAAAAGAACATGATATGTCACACTAGTGTTTTTTACTTCAAGGTCAAGGTCACAGTGATTCTAACATTGATGTATTTTCAGGAAATTTTCTGAAAGCTGTTAGACCGATTTATAACAAACACTATGGTTTAATATTCTGTAAGAAGCACACGTTTGCAATAACATTATAAAATCCTTGACATTGATGTCAAGGTCATCTCCCAGACTCGATCAGGGTTGGGCAGAACAGTGTCCCCTTTTCCGAGTCGGCCCGTAATTTTGGTGTTATCTTTGACAATAGGCTGACCATGAGAGAACATGTCAATAAGGTTTGCCAATGTTCCTTCTTTGTATTGAGAAAGATCAGTTCGATTCGATACCCTCTCACTACCGAAGCAACTAAAACGCTTGTTACCTCCCTTGTTCTTTCGCGCATTGATTTTTGTAATTCCTTTTTGGTTGGTGTTCCTCAGAATCTTCTTGATAAACTTCAACTAATTTACAGAGTAACAATACATGAACACATAACACCCTTACTTGTTGCCCTGCACTGGCTGCCTGTATCTCAAAGATTTGTGTACAGGGTCTCTGTTATTTGTTACAATGCTATTACCGGTTCTGCTCCCCCATATTTGTCCGACCTGGTTCATATTTGCACCCCCCCCCCCCCCCCGGGTCTGCCCTGGGGGACTTGGGTAGGGTTAACAACTTTTTAGTTCCCAGGGTCACCCTGGTCAGCCCCACAGGGTGGGGGTTCTCCTCTATTCTGGGGCATGTGTTTCTGTCCACCCTTAGTCCATTCACCTGTATTTTCCTTTTTTAATCGCTCCCTACTATCTGCGCTGCCTGTAGCTCTTGATATTGGACGTGTGTTGCTAACTGGTCTTAGCTTTATTTAGGCCCCATGTCGTAGGTTTATTTAACGTATTGGGCCGGCTGGCGCCATGCATTCAATATTTTGTTTAGTTTTTGTTTTTTTCACAAGCAGTGCAGGCACGTCCTGAGAAAGTCTTGTTGCTGTCGGGACGTTAAGCAATGTACAATCAATCAATCAATCATATTTGCACGCCTACAAGATCCCTCCGTTCAGCATCAGACACGCGTATTTTCAGGGTTCCTAGGCAAAAGAAGTCTAGCCAGGGCCAGCGTGCCTTTTCTTATTTCGGTCCAGTCACCTGAACGACCTTTCAGCCCATGTCAGACATGTCCCAACTCTGTCTGCTTTTATTTTACATCACTGCTCAAGACCTATCTGTTTTCTTATGCATGTAGTTAAATGCATTTTCAGTGCGTTAGCAATCTTTCGCAGTAACTGTTCTTGTAAAGGTGTGTGTGTATGTGTGAGTGTGAGCTTTTGATATGTGTCACTTCAGTTTTTGTAACATTTATTGTAGCGTTTTCTTTCTTGTACTTTTTGTTCTGTGATTTTTGATCTTGTAAAGCGCTTAGAGCACCATTCATTTGGAGGTTAAGCGCTATATAAATGTACACTATTATTATTATTATTATATTATTATTATTATTATTATTATTATTATTATTATTATTATCTCTATTTTATGTTTCCCATTGATTCTCTTAATGATTTTTATCATATTTAGACCGCTTTATTTTAGATTGTGCGTGAAATGACTTATTACTACAAAGTTTAGTTTCAACAAACGTTACGCCTTCTGCTTCGAGGTCAAGGTCACAGCAAGGACAATTTTATCGTCATTTTATTACAATTTCGATCGAAAGTCTAATCGGTTTTTAAATATAAATGTGATTGATGACAGTGATATGTATTACATATTGCATATGTTTTCTTTGACAAAGAGCAACGCCACAAAGATTAAGTTTACGACAATTCCATTGTGTCTAGCAGTGTTTCATGCGCACACACTCCATCACATCTTTCTGCCAACAGCCAACAGAGAGCTGTAGAGACACTCATACTAACAGTGTATAAAGTGAGCGCTAGCTACACAAAGAATCCGACAGTTTTAGTAAACATGTTAAATGGCGATTAAAAAAAACAAAAACAAACAGTGAACGGAAAAAGTACAATACAAAATGGCTGCAACGACCGCCAACAGCCCAAAGAGAGCTGTACAGACACTGATACTAACAGTGTATGAAGTGAGAGCTGGCTACACAAAGAATCTGACAGTTTTAGTAAACATGTTGAAAAATTGAATGGAAAAAGTACAATACAAAATGGCTGCAACGACCGTGACCTTACATCGTAATGATACATTTCTTGCACTAAACACTTTACACCTATAACAATTATTACCATGCCAATCTGAAGCAAACCGGTCAAACTCTTTTGGATATAATTATGGTCTAGATGGATCGTAAACAAATATGACTGCTATAGCCTTGACCTTGCACGAAGTAACCTAACTGCTTATCACGACACTACACGTTACCAAGGACAATCATTTTAGTAATAAGTACTATCACTGGCTCATGTTTCAGTCAAAGCCAGTTAACGGTTACAATAATTATGGTCCTGAGAAGAATACGCATTGTGAAACAAATATAATTGCCACGGCCTTTACCTTCACAGAAATGGCGTCACTGATGCACAAAACGATGTCCATTACTATAGTGTATTGCTATCTCAAGTCTGGAATAAATTTTTTTTCTTCAAATATCTCGCTTGAAAAGACCAAAAACATTGCCACCGTGACCTTGACTTTGACTACAACGGCTTGATTTTGTTAACTCATTCTACCCCAAGACCGAAATCCCCAAATTTTGAAGTCGTCCTCTCAAGACTGCGTTGCAGTGCAGGACACAAATCGACCATGATAGTTCAAGGGTGATGCCAGAATAGCTTGGCGCCCATAGGCGCCAAGCTATTCTGGCATCACCCTTGAACTATCATGGTCGATCTTTATCTTGCTGTGGTGTGTCTGGGGTAGAATGAGTTAAGTACACTTTCGTTTATCAAAGACTATCACATTGTAAGGTGTGAGTCATATCAGTCCAATGGTTCTAAAGATATTGCCCTAAAAAGAATACATGAATTAAAAACAAAGCTGGCCATCACAACTTTTACCTGACACATACCGATCCTTTTCTTGCACATTAACATTTTTGTGTTTAATATCTATCATTTCACCTAACTTGAATCAAATCGGTCGAATAGAATCAGAGACTTTGCATAAGCAGACTAAAACCAAGTATGGCCGACGTGACCTTGGCCTCACCAGTAGGGATTAGCAGTTCCTCTTACATGGAACAATTTAAAGATGTGTTTGAGACAAGTCATTGAACGTGTTTATTGATATCGCCTAACAATGGTACCTGGAAAAAATACATTGTATAAATTTAGGTATTTCGATTACGTATGTTGGCCCATGACCTTTCCGAGAAATCTACCAAAGTAGTATGCTTGAACATATCTTATTATATCATAAAATCTTATTATAAACTATTTGTATGTAAAATTTGATTAAAACTGATTAAATGCCTGAGATCCCTAAGTTTGTCTGAAAGCAGGCATTATTATGTATGTGTTGACCTCTTGTTCCCTTGACCTATCAGACCAGTTCACAAACCAAGCACGCACAGAAATGCCTTCAAAGCTACCTGTGATCCATGTTTGACCTCTTTATGTATAAAACTGTAATAGCATCTGAACAAATTAGAAAACTGGTGAATTATGTCCTTTGTTTTCGTCTTTATGTTTTTGACCTTTGAGAAAGGTCAGCCAAAATGATATATTTTTAAAAGTCTTACCTCAAACTATTCTTGTCAAGTTTAAATCTCTGGCTTTTATAGTTTACGAGTGTATTCCGGTGTTAAATTTTTCACTACAGTATGTATTGCATTTAACCTTAGTTTGACCTCATCATTGATCAGTAGCGGTTGTTTGATATGTATAACGTCATCTTACATGTCCTGAGACACAAGCATGACCTGCTTTTGTGAGCAGTTGTTGTGTGTAATGTATTGCTGGCCGTTACAGGTATTTAAACACTACCGCGACATTTGACCTTGCCTGGACATATGCAAAACGCAGAAAACAGTTGCTAAAACATACTACTGAACTGGTATCTTCACAGGCAAACACAGCCGCTCAAAAGTATCTCTCACGATTCTGACTATTGCGCATTAAAAGGGCAAATATGCAAGTGTACGAACAAACAAAATTAATGCACAAGCAACAAATTATGCAAATAACCGATTCTGCCTCAGCTGAACACTCAAACAACAAGTTTTGTAAATTTATTATAAAATATTTTCAATTGTTTATGCGGTATGATCAGAAAACTAAATCTCGCAAGGTTTAAGCGACTTTATTGCAGTGCGGTTACCATGGAAACCAAACTGAATCCGCGATGCCCCGAGTGTCAAAGACGCTCATCGGATGGAGGAATACAACTGTGCAAAATGTCGTAAAGACAACTTCAGAATGCACAATTAGCGTCTAATTCTGCTCTAAGAGATCGGACTATAAGTCGGTGCATCGCCAAAGTATGCGCTTTCACAGCAGTGCGGATTATGTTTGGCACGTTGAGGGAAACTTGACGCTGACATCGAAACAGCGATGCCCGACATCCAGAAGAAGAAACTCATTGATCTTTGCCGAACCCTTTGGTTTGAAAAGCACAATGCTTTTGCGGCATTTGCATCTGTACAAGTGGTGTACGACTGTCTTGGCCAAATGACATGATCACCCCAACAATGGGATTCTGACACTATGACTAAGGCTTAGACGCTTTGCGGCTTGGGCTCGGCGCTTTGCGCCTTCAGCAGCATGCCCCTCAAGTGAACGTGTCCCCCCCCCCTTTACCTCCCCCCGCCCCCGCCCCCAGGCAACCGATCCGCCCCTGCACACACCTGCTACCAAAGTATCAGTTACGTATTTGTTTTTATTCCTCAGCCATATTCGTAAACGTAGTCAAATTGATCAAATTTCGAAGTGGTGCGGCTTTCGATATTGTTAACTTGAATACATGTTCTGACCGAGCACCTGCAGTTGCAAGGGGGCTTTTGCTGGCAGCTCGTCAATTTCAGTTTGACTTTTGGAAAGAACGTTACGCACCGCACTGTCTACATATTGTCACAGTAATGCGATTTAATAGCGAGTGTGTCCGATTGTTGTTCATTAAAAAGTTTAGAAGTTAATATTGGGCGTGATAGTGTGACATTGAACTTGGCGCGTCATTTTCGATCCGGCGAAGGCCTATTCAGTTTTTAGCTTCGGGCGTTTCGTCGGAGTATACTTATAGTGTTGATAATTGGATGCCGTCGTCTGAAAAACTAAATAGAGTGCATATATACTAATGATCAAAACGTAAGGGCCACCTCACGTTTTTGTGTCATTTTTTGTTTATCGTTGCAAGTACGCTAATAAAATACAATGTTCTTTCGATCCAAATCGGTTAAAAGTTGACCTTAGACAGTCCACTGTACAGGGAACACTAGACAACAATTCATCAATTTCCACGAACGTGTCAAATGCACGTGAAAAATCGTCAGTTTTTGTAAAAAGCTGTGCGATATTGGCAAGCGTACCAAAGGCAGGCAGGTGGGAAAACTCGTGAAGTCGTGATGCACGTGCTAAAGGGGTCAGTCGTGACGCTACAAATACCGGTACAGTAGGGGCATAACTGTCACTTTCCTAACCATGCCACCACGACGAAGCCTACCGCTAGTAGACCAAAGCCGGGCGCTAACATGGCTGCAGGTTGGAATTCCGAACGATAAGTTGGGAGACGTCTTGGGGTGTCCCATTCAGTGATCCAGAGGCTGCTGTCACGATTCCAAGAAACTGAAAGGACAGAACGACGAACCTGCTCAGGACGCCCGCGCTGCATTAGCAGAAGGTAGGACAGATACCTGTGTGGCGGCCCTGCGCGACCGAACTGTCAAGTCAACCACTCTGCGACGTCAACTGATGCAAGCTGCAAACGTTAACGTCTGTACGAAAATGGCCTCACTTCATGCAGAGCAGCAGTGAGAATACCCCTCACTCAGTCCAGCTCATCGCAGAGCCCGTGTTTCCTGGCGTCGTCAACATGTGAGGTGGAACAGACCCCAGTGGACTCAGGTTCTGTTTACTGGTGAGTCACGGTTCCCTGTGTCCTTCAACGACGGAAGGGTGAGGGGCTGGATACGCCAGGTCGAGCGATTTACGGATGGATGCGTCCAAGAGGTGGATCGCTATGGAGGAGGGTCAGTCATGGCAGGCTTCAGCAGGCGGAAGCAGGACCCCACCTCCACGTCATCCGAGGCACCATGACTGGACTGCGCTATTGGAACGAAATTGTGCAGCCCCTCATCCAGCCAGCTCTCCAAGCCATAGGCGACAATGCTGTTCTGCAGTACGACAACGCTCGACCTCATCGTGCCCGTGTGGTGGATGAGTACCTTGAGCAACGGGGCATCATGAGGATGGAGTGGCCAGCTCGTTCACCTGATCAGGCTCCCATCGAGCACCTCTGGGACGTGCTGGGTCCACGTGTAGTCAGCAACCACCCGCCCCCCTCCACCTCCCCCACACACACTTCAAGGCGTCCCCCAGCTGACTCAGTTCCTGCATCAAGAGTGGAAAGCGACCCCACAACATGTTCTCCGAACCCTGGTGAACTCCAATCGTCAACGCTGCATTGAATGCTTGGCTGCAAACGGTGGGTACACACGCTACTGACTGGACCAGTCTTGTGTTACTTTTCAAATGAGGGGTTGGTGAACATTCTGACGTACTGCTGTTGTTACAATCGCTTGATTTACTCAAAACGTAAATGAAATTGTTACTGAATAAATTAGCAAAGTACTGACTCCAAGTATTGTTACATTATTTGTGTGGTGTTGTCGGTGCGTCTGCGATAAAAAGTGACCCTTAAGGTTTGATCTTTAGTATAGTTTCGAACTATGCTAAGGCGCTTTGTTGTTTTGCTCGTAGTTTTTCCCTTTTCTTGTCCAACAAAATTGGTACTTTATCGCCGCATGAAAGTCCCCCATTAGTCGGTACACGGGTACTTTGCAGCGAGGACACGTGGTAAGGTTTGCGCCAAAAGGACCGGACTGGTCGTGCGATGTATGAATGAAAACAATGTTTCTTATAGGCGTACATTTTTTCTTACAATTTTTTTTATGTGTACAGTCTTTCAAATGATGTGGTCCTTTGCCCTCACTCCCCTTGCCCCTCCTACACCCCTACCCTCCCCCCTGCCCCCCCTCCCCCGCTCCCTAACAAACAAACACACACACACACACACACACACACACACACACACACACACACACACACACACACACACGCACACACACACACACACACAAAAGAGTTGACGCACACCGATCCACATATCCCCAATGTATTATACAAAGGCGGGACGACGTACATCTGTCAGAATGGTTGCCGTTGCACTGTCAGTTGATCACAAACTTATAAATAGGACGGTTTTCTTTGCGGGGATTTCGTAAACCTCTATGTATCGTTGCTGTGCGTTTTAACTGAGTGTTGTTTATGTGTGACCAGGTCGTGACCTGCAGTACCGTGACACCATCATTCTGTGTATCAACCCACTTGCCAAGCTGCCTGTGGTCACCCGTCTTCGTGAGCGTGGCCTGCTCGTGCAGGTGGTGACGTCAAATGACGATGAAGCTGCCATCCGTGACGTGGCGCTGGCCGTGCACGACACCGTGATCGTGACAGACTGTAAGGTGGCCAGCGGACTGGAGAGGCGGATGGTGGTGGTGACTGTAAGGTGGCCAGCGGACTGGAGAGGCGGATGGTGGTGGTGACTGTAAGGTGGTCAGCGGACTGGAGAGGCGGATGGTGGTGGTGACTGTAAGGTGGCCAGCGGACTGGAGAGGCGGATGGTGGTGGTGACTGTAAGGTGGCCAGCGGACTGGAGAGGCGGATGGTGGTGGTGACTGTAAGGTGGCCAGCGGACTGGAGAGGCGGATGGTGGTGGTGACTGTAAGGTGGACAGCGGACTGGAGAGGCGGATGGTGGTGGTGACTGTAAGGTGGCCAGCGGACTGGAGAGGCGGATGGTGGTGGTGATGGGGATGGGGAAGATGTTTGTTGATTATAAGAGACTTTACGCCGTGTCACTATGCACCTCCCTTCTGGTCTGTGCTGGTGAACCTCTATTGTCTGATGATCATGATGATAATGATATGTGGTAGATGTTGGTGAGAGACTTTACGCTGTCAAGCTGCAACTCTTCGTTGATGACGATTATGCTACTTTGTGAAAGTTCACGAGTGTAGTATATACGTGCACACTGAATCGTAAACAAGCGGCAGTTAAGGCAAGGAAATTAATGATCTCATGCGCCATATTTTTATTGGCTCACGTGCGAAGCAAAGGTGAGCGAAGTTTGCGTAACTAGACATGACGTCATTTTAAACTTGTTATTTCCCTGTCAGTCTGAGACCCGCCCGCCCTAAAAGTCATTTTCATGCTACAGAGCGCGCTCCGACCAGCCCCTTTTTCAATACGGTAGACAACAAGATGGGATGAACCATAACCTACAAAGTCTGTTCTATATGAGAGCTGTCCTCGGTGTCAAAGGTCTCTAACTACTGTCTTTGGCTTGATTCTGATGCTGATATAACGCCTATTGAAAAAGCCACGCAGCTTTGCCTATGCCTCAGTGCGCTTTACAAGGGGCATAGTGCATACGCGTCACTAGTTTAAAAAAGTCATGACATAATATTAGTTTTTACGTAATTTTAGAATTTAAGTGATAAGAGTTTCACTTTAGCTTCTAGTCTTGAGACAAAATTAATGCGGAAATTCCAGTCTCGCTGTATTTTTTTGTGAAGTGAGGTTGACTTTGCATGATACATGCACTACAGGCATGCTCGTCTGACAGTATGTCGACGCGCGCGTGTTTGTATATGTGCGCGTGTGTATATGTGTGTTAGAGAGAGAGAGAGGCAGAGCGAGACACGTCATATATAAATCATTGCGTCTGCAACGCACGCAGACTCTCCCCAGTCGCACGTACAGACTCTCAGCACAACAGACGCACGCACCGCCACTGACTCAGTCGGGCGCATTCACGCGGTACAACTCGAACACTATTTCTATTTCTTCTATGCACTTTTACTTCTAACAAACAAATAACATAAACTTAAAAGATTCTTTACACTACACACTTCTCACTACAAGCACATCAACACCGCATACACATATGCAACGTAAAAGCCAGGCTAGGTAATTGTCCTCACAATCCAACCTGTTTCACTGGTGTTATCGTTCTGCAACGTTCTGTCCTTCCACGTCTAGGCGTGTAGCTCCTCGCATCGCAGGCTTCTGAGTAGCCCCCGTTTCTCGTACCGTGGACGTCCTCCTGATTTGCTCCCGTAGCGCAGTCTCTGATGACCCGGGTGTCTAGGCACCGGTCGCTCACTCCTCGAATGGTGAAATGACCTCACAATAGGTTCTCTGGCGGCAGCCTCCGTTGACTGACGTCTCGGCGTCACGTCGCTCCGCTCCACACAAGAACTCTGTACGATATAATCCTAATATCATAACACTTGCTAAACACACACATGTTGGATGATATGAGGTACCATACGTAACCTGGCTGATACAAATAACTCTCACGTTAATTCGCACACACACGTGCTTCATAACACGAAAGGCTATTTCCGTTATGCACCATAACTCTGTCACTACATTAAAACAAACTATAACCTGACACTCTCGCCATACATTTTTCATACATTGGAAAAGACTATACTTAACCACGTACTATCCTTCATAAACGACTTAGGCATACACACCTCACACTTCTTAGTTATCCATCACGGTAAATAACTGCATAGGAAAATCACCGGTTATCTCAACGAATTCCAAACCGAAATAACTGAAACATATCAACGCTACAACCAAACTACGCTACTCTAGCGCATATTAACATTAACTCCGTAACTCTCAATAATACATAAACAAACCTGAAATCTAGGTCTCAGAATCTTGGAATACGGCTAGCATATCTAACATACATCCGTCCTCGATGACAGAATAGCCGTACTAACAAATCTAGCGCTCTGGTTAGACTAAACTCCCGCCTAAAACCCCTTGCAAAACGCTTCCCCTATGATTGCACGTGGCCTCGTGCATACACGGGATATTTGTCACACGACAAACCGCTGACAAGACCGTACCATACCAAAAATCCTGTGTGAACTCTATGCGTGGGCATAGAGCTTCATCACAGTGTCATCTTTATGCGGTGACGAAATTGCTGCTTCTACGTCACCGTCACTCTAAAAGCCGAGTTTTTTTTTTAAATTAATTTTTAAGTCCCTTCTATTATAGAAGGGACTTTTGAGGACGGGTCGCGGTGGGGCGAATTTAATAGCATGCCCATGATGTCAAAGGCGGGCAGGCTAAACCTCTAACAATTGAAGTAACAAGATAAAAATTACGTCATGTCTACTTACGCTAACCTCGCTGCTGAACGAAGCGCCGTATGTGCCTATGTATGTATGTATGTATGTATGTATGTATGTATGTATGTATGTATGTATGTATGTATGTATGTATGTATGTATACATATGTATGTAATATGTATGTGGGGTCAAGGGGTCTCTGCCTGACTCAAAAGGTGGGGGCCCCAGGGGACGAGTTGCGTTGGTGGTGCGAGAAGTGGGGAACTCTTACAGCGCCTCCCCCGGGATCACCCTAGTCTAGGGCCTCTTGGCCTACGTGAGGCACCCTCGTGTGTAATCCCTCCGGGCTAGCATAGCATCCCTCTATGCCAAGACCGCCCGTGCGTGGTCCCTGGCCACATCCACTCCGAGGTGACCCCAAAAACTGGGCAGTACGAGCCCCCAGGCTAAACACGGCGGATCTAGAGGAGAGAACCTCGAAAATTAATCATTGTCCTGCTGCCTTGCTGGCCTGGCCGCTTGGCTGCGGAAAGGCTAAAGGAGGAAAACCCTGACATCAAAGCCCCCATGTCTCCGGGGAAGGATTTTTGCTGGTGTCTCAGTGGGAGGCGCATGGACATGATGCGGTCTGAGTGACCCGTTGGTAGGTTTTCCAGCTTAGTCGCAATGGAGGTCTTGACCATGAAACCCACGCCTGAGAGCCGTCTTTCTGATTCAGGCCTGCCTGACCAGTAGAGGGTGTACCCAGCGCCAAGTTTTTGGAGGCTGCCTTCGTCCGGAAGGCGTACTTCACTGAGCGCGGCGATGTCGATGTTTAACCTCCGCAATTCATGGGCAATGAGGGCGGAGCGACGTTCAGGGCGTCCGCTGTCTGCTGTGTCGAGCATGGTTCGGATGTTCCAGCATGCTACGTTGCGTCCTGTCGTGGTCGTCATGAGAGTGGATCCGTTATTCATTCTTGTTTTCTGACCGCAGTAGAAGATGCCCGTTGACCGCGGCTAGCCACCTGGGGTTTCGAGGGGACGAGCTTTGGTTAGGCTACCTTTTCTAGGCCCCTCTCCGTGTGAAGCAAGCAGTGCTGTCCCTAGAGAAGGCTGCTTGGTCGTTCAGGGTGTGCCGAGTGACGTTGTCATCCCCAGGTCAACATCAGGTGACCAATATCCTGAACCGCCTGCATGCAGGTTTGAGACTGCGGCTTCCAGTGACATCTTTCACCTGCCGTTTCGGCCCTCGCCCGTCGCTACAGGACTTGGAATGGTCGGTGTCATGGTCCGTGGACGTTTCCTAAAGCCTGCGCGGTGGAGCTTTTTGGTGGAGTGCAGTGTGCGCAGTACTGGCCCCGCCCCTTAAACCCTTGGTTTGTCTGCCATGGCCTAGCAAGCTGGGACGATGGCATCGAGGTCTTTGGGTCGTAGGTTTTATATCAGACTGTCCTTGTCCTAGTCTCTGGCACAAAAACCCTACCCGGAGACGCGGGGGTTTTGATGTCAGGCTTTTCCTCCCTTAGCCTTTCCGCAGCCAAGCGGCCAGGCCAGCAAGGCAGCAGGACAATGATTAATTTTCGAGGTTCTCTCCTCTAGATCCGCCGTGTTTAGCCTGGGGGCTCGTGCTAATAATAATAATAATAATAATAATAATAATAATAATAATAATAATAATAATAATAATAATAATAATACCGTTATTATATAGGCGTCGTGCTGCCCAGTTTTTGGGGTCACCTCGGAGAGGATGCGGCCAGGGACCACGCACGAGCGGTCTTGGGATAGAGGGATGCTATGCTAGCCCGGAGGGATTACACACGAGGGTGCCTCGCGAAGGCCAAGAGGCCCTAGACTAGGGTGATCCCGGGGGAGGCGCTGTAAGAGTTCCCCACTACCCGCACCACCAACGCAACTCGTCCCCTGGGGCCCCCACCTTTTGAGTCAGGCGGAGACCCCTTGACCCTTGTAGTACTAGTACTGGCGCTGTTTCTGGTGACTGTTAAGCCCTTACCTGCCGGACAAAGGCGAACGCTACTTGGCTGCAAGAGACATAAACCCTCACGAGCCCCCTCTGTCGCGGGGGCTTATGTGGGTTTAGGTCTCTTTTGAGTCCTGTGTTCTTTATGCCTGTCTTTTTGGTCTCATTTACATCGGTATTTTTCACGCGAGTGTCGATTGGTGTGTAGTGGTTTCAGCCGCGCGGTTCGTGATGACTGTCGTGGAAGGGGTTAACTGGTGACTGTTATTTTGATAACTGTTAGATGTACATATTCAGATTCAATTACGTCAGTCCTTTGGAATAGATGTTTTAATAATTTGAACGTACGCCGCGGTTCCGAGTCATCACAATGCATTACTTACTTAATAATAATAATAATAATAATAATAATAATAATGAGTATTTATATAGCGCTTAATCTTACTCAAAAGCTCTAAGCGCTTTACAATCTGTACACAAAAATAAAAATACAATGACATATGCACATAACAAACAAAGCACAATGCCCGAACACACCACTTTTACAATAAACTAAACAATAATACATACATAATAATTTATATTCTAATTTATATTCTATTCCTTGTTTAGACTGAATGTTAATTACTTACTTACTTATGCCTTGCACCCCTACTGGGGCATAGGCCGCCTACAAAGGATCTCCAAGAGTCTCTGTCCCGGGCTCTCCTTTCCAGTTGGTTCCAAGTCATCTTCATGGTCTTAAGGTCTGCATCCAGTTCCCGGCGCCATGTGTTCTTATCTGCCTCTTTTCCGCGTGCCCTGTGGATTCCATGTTAGGGCTTGCCTGGTGATGTTGTCTGCTGGCTTACGTAAGGTGTGTCCTATCCATCTCCAACGTCTTTGTTTAATTTCGTCTTCTGCAGGTAGCTGATTGGTTCTATTCCAGAGTTCGTTGTTGCTGATGGTCTCTGGCCAATGGATAGTTAGGATCTTGCGCAGGCAGTTGTTAATGAAGACTTGTATTCTCTTTGTGATGGCAACTGTTGTTCTCCAAGTTTCTGCTCCGTATAGTAGAACTGCCTTGACATTGGTGTTGAAGATCCTGACTTTGGTCTTGGTTGATAGTTCTTTGGATCTCCAGATGTTTCTCAATTGTATAAATGCTGTTCGTGCTTTCCCTATCCTTTGTTTGACATCTGTATCTGAGCCTCCCTGTTTGTCGATGACGCTACCCAAATAAGTAAAGGCATCCACCTCCTCCAGTGCTTCTTTGTCAAGCGTAATCGGGTTAGTGGTGGCTGTGTTTGTCTTGAGTATCTTACTCCTGCCTTTGTGAATATTGAGGCCAACCTGTGCGGAGGTATCTGCTGCTCTGGTTGTCATCTCCTGCATCTGCTGCTGAGTGTGTGATAGTAGGGCCAAGTCATCTGCGAAGTCCAGGTTAGTTAACTGCTTCCAAGGTGTCCACTGGATTCCATTTCTTCTCTGAGCTGTAGAAGTCTTCATAATCCAGTCAATCGCCAGTAGAAAGAGCAATGGCGAGAGAAGACATCCTTGTCTGACGCCTGTCCTCACCTGGAATGCCTCGGTGAGTTGCCCTCCATGTACCACTTTACAACTTAGATCCTGATATGAGTTCCTGATAATGGTGGAGATTTTTTCAGGTATCCCATAGTGCCTTAGGAGCTTCCATTGGGTCTCTCTGTCCACGCTGTCAAATGCTTTCTCATAGTCAAGGAAATTGATGTACATGGGTGAGTTCCACTCTAACGACTGCTCAATTATAATTCGCAGCGTTGCAATCTGGTCAGTGCAGGATCGGTTTTTGCGAAAGCCAGCCTGTTGGTCTCTAAGTAGGGCGTCGACTGGGCCTTTCATTCTGTTCAGCAGAACATCACAATGCATGGGTGAGACTAATTAGAGTTCGCGTTCATAAATGCCTTGTAAGCCTCGCAATTTCAGACCCATGCAGAGGCTCTAGAATGACCTCTGTGAGCTCCCTACGGTCCCAGCTCTTCACTAGTCACAGTGCCTTCTCCGCCCAAGCTTTCCTAACACCCATTATTGTCGTTTTAACAACGTAAGTACAACCCTTTTTTTTAGCTTAAGACAAAGAAAATTACAAAGTGCATCTACATTAAGAGGGAAACGAACCTTCACCGCTTTACCCTCCACTTCCACACAACTTTAAAAAAAATGTAAACTGTACTTGCTCCTTGACAAAGTCATAAAATTGGCTTCGCTAGGCTTTATGTAAATGGTGTGTCTCAAGTAAATGTGACAGAACTCTGGCTGCAGTTAGCAGCAGTCTTCGTCCCTTGTCTAAATTTAAACAGCTTCAGCACACCCGACCGAAATGTAGACCCTGTGGTGAGATAGATGAAGAAATTCATGGCCGAGCTGATCGTGTCCAGTAGAGCGAACACACTTCCAAGGGCCATAACCAGGTAGTGCCCGCGTTGAAAGACATCCAAGCCGGGAACAAATCTGCGGACAAGCGGGTAGAAAGTGTGGAGGAGCGCCAGCAGGATGAACAGAAAGGAATAAATCATCACGGTTCTGGTCACAGCCTTCTGCTGCTTGTCGCTGGTCGACCCTTCCAGTTTTCTGGTGCTCTTTTGGTTTGTATATTTGCTGACGTTCTGATCCGGGTATGAAACAATGTTACTGTCTCCGGCATCACCATTTTGTTTAGAAATTGATCCAAAAGTCGGCATTTGCCTGTTGCTTCCACTCTCCGCCCCACCAAATCTTCTTTTCATGTCACGAGAGTGCCTGGCGAGAGAGACAATCAAGAGACCGTTGAAGAGAGCGAGCAGACATAGCGGCGTGTACTGGAAGAGGACGCTGGAGGTCAGAGCAATGTCAAGGAACAGCTGACTGTTTTCCAGAAAGGCCGTTGTAGGAACGATCCTGATTGTGTTCACCTGAATGACAAACAGAGCAGTTCTAACAATGGGACGTGCCTACCAGCTGCAGACGACGCAGAGAGCACCACGATTAGTTCCGGAGGTCTGCTGTCCACTGCAGTAAAATGCTGTCATTACCCAATGCGCAAAAGGCTATCGGGCCCACGTCGGCCACCGTTGGTCCGCGCACGGCCGTGCGCGGGACAACGGCGTCCGACGTGGGCCCGATGGCCTTTTGCGCATTGGGTAGTGTCCCTGCAGTAAAACGACGACGCCATTTTACTGCAGTGGTTAGCAGACTTCCGGGAAGAGTTGTGGTACTGTGTATAGTGTGTGTGAACGTCCCATAATAAAAGAGATTGTGAACATGTGAGTTTTCGTCGCCCTCCGTCTCTTCCTCTTTGGACACGGCGTCAGACGGGGACTGAAACTTGTTGAAAGATGGAGAAAACGTTTGCTTGCGAAACGAAGATGGAATCATTGGATGAATGAAATCTGCCCACGATAGAGAACAATAACTCGAACTAGTTACAGATACCAATGATGGTGCGCGCGCGCGTGCGTGCGTGCGTGCGTGTTCGCGTGCGTGTTCGCGTGCGTGCGTGCGTGTGTGTGTGTGTGTGTGTGTGTCGATATACGATCTTGATAATGCAATAACGTAATAGACAGACGGAGAACTAGCCTGGTGTCCAGCGGCATCCAGTGTGGATGTCACGATGACCTTGTTCTTGAAAGCCAGGTTGACGTCTAGCGCGAAGACGATGACCGCCACAATCAGCGTGTACAGGCGGGGACGCCGGAGGTGCTGCAGCGCGCGGATTCTGACGTGAACAACACACAGTCAACAATATTATAATAGTCCTTCAGCCAGTCAGTTCCTCCCGCAAGAGACCCCCCCCCCCCCCCCCAGTCGCAGGTGCTCAAGAAATTCTGTGTTTCTTTCTTGCCGAGACTGACCAAGTTTCCCTTCCTCATCTTGCTGACTTGACTTGACAAGGACTGAAATTAACCCATTTAGCCCCGACGCATTACAGCAGGAGATGGATCGACCATGACCAATCAAGGGTAGTGCCAGATTGGCTTAGCGCCGGAAGGCGCCTAGCTAATCTGGCACTACCCTTGAATTATCATGGTCGATCCGTCTCCTGCAACGGGTACATAGGCGTTAGGTGACACCTCCAACATTTGAGAAATGCGGCCTGGGGGCTAAATGGGTTCAACTTCATCACATCTACAAGGAGCAGAGGGGACGAAAGAAGGTGGACGCTGGTCAACTTCATCACATATACAAGGAGCAGAGGGGACGACAGAATGTGGAAGCTGGTCAACTTCATCACATATACAAGGAACAGAGGTGACAAAAGAAGGTGGACGCTGGTCAGACAGTATGGCGCGATGTCGAATGGAGCTCTAGAGAGACCTCTGAGGGGTGGTGGAGCGCGTATGGGCTTTTCCGAGCGCAGAGTCCCCGTCTTAACTCGTTGAGCCCGGCGCACGTATTTCCCAAATTTTTTAGGCGTCATCTAACGACTATGCACCTGTTGCAGTAGAAGGATCGATCATGATAATTTAAGGGTAGTGCCAGATTAGCTTTACTCCGACAGGCGCCAAGCTAATCTGGCACTACCATTGAATAATAATAATAATAATAATAATAATAATATAATAATAATAATAATAATAATAATAATAATAATAATAATAATAATAATAATAATAATAATAATAATAATAATAACGGTATTTATAATGCGCTTATCTTAGAGGGGTGTAGAGTGTTCATGGAGAAGTAGTACCTTTGACTTTTCAGCCAGCAGCGCCTCTTGGGGCAGGCGGGAGCACTGGTCTTCACATGGCACTCAACTCTCACAGCTGGCTCCAGGTCCTTTACCTAGCCACACCCCGGTAACCGCTTCTGCTGGCGGGCGAAACGTTGTGAGGGGCTGACGCGTCTCTCAGTCAGTTGAAATACTTGGAGAGGAGACGGGCGCCGCCAAGTTCGCCTAAGCCCATTGAAAGGACTGATGGACAAGCAACAGAATAAGAATAACATGCCGGATCGGTCGGGGCCCGGATCACCAACGACCGCGCACCCCATTGGAGGTGGGGGCGACAAGTGTGTTACTGGAACCAAACCCACCATCAAGCTGCCCACGCAAGGAATAACTATCGGAACTTGGAACGTTCGCACACTCTACCAGTGCGGCAAAGTGAAGGAACTCACCCACGAGTTGAAGCGCTATCGCTGGGACATTGTAGGACTTGCAGAAGTTCGATGGACAGGCTTCGGAGAAACAACAACAGATGAAGGCCATAAAATCTGGTTCAGCGGAAAAGAAACCAAGCACGAACATGGCGTAGCTTTTATCGTAAGGAAAGAGGTGGCTGGAACTGTCATCAGCTGCACCCCCGTGTCAAGCAGACTAATCTCCATCCGCATCTCCGCCCGACCGCACAACATCACTATCATTCAAGTATACGCTCCAACAGCAGATCATGATGATGAAGAATTAGAAGAATTTTACGAACAACTGGACAACATCATCAAGAAAACACCTAAGAAAGACATTCTGACTGTCCTCGGTGACTGGAATGCAAAGATCGGCCCTGACGCCTACCAACAATGGGCAGGAACAGCTGGCAAGTTTGGCCTTGGAGAAACAAACGACAGAGGCCTGCGACTTTTAGAGTTCGCACAGAGTCACCGTCTCACCGTTGCTAATACCCTCCATCCACACAAGAAGTCAAGAACAGTGACATGGCAATCGCCAGGAGGCCTGGTCCATAACCAGATTGACTTCATCTTGCTGCCTCGACGATTCAAATCCAGCGTTAACAAAGCACAAACGAGGTCCTTTCCTGGCGCTGATATTGGCAGCGACCACAACCTCGTCCTTACTAGCCTCAAGTTGAAGCTGGCATTGAAACGAGATAGCAAGAGCCCTCGCATCAGATTCGACCTCCAGAAGCTAAAAGACCCGGAAGTAGAAGAGCTCTTCCAAGCCCAGGTGGGAGGCAGATTTGCAGCCTTGGCTACTTTGGACTGCGACGTAGACACCCTTGCTGGAAATATAAAAGAGGTGTTACTTTCTACAGCAGAAGAAGTGCTGGGGAAGCAGAGGAAGCGCAAACAGCCCTGGGTCACCGATGACATCCTCGATCTCTGTGATGAGAGGAGAGCCTGGAAGAAAAAGAGAGGCCAAGACCTCACATCAGCAAACAAGTACAGACTTGTCAACAAGAAGATCAGGAAGAGGATGAAAGAAGCCAAAGAAGATTGGATTGAAGACCAGTGTTGTAGCGTGGAAGAGGGCATGGCAAACGGCAACAGCAAGAAGGCTTATGAAACGCTAAGGACCCTCACCAAGACTCAACAGCGAACAGCCACAGTCATCGAAGACAGCAGCGGCCAACTCCTTACGGAAAACACTGCTGTACTAAACAGATGGACTGAGTACTGCCGAGACTTGTATAACTACAAGGCTGAGCCAGACACCAGCATCCTCCAAAACAACCAGGCTGGGGCCAGGAAGGCTGAAGACCTGCCAGTGTTAGCTGAAGAGGTGGAAGCAGCCGTACGCGGCCTGAAGGGAGGAAAGTCTCCAGGTATAGACAACGTACCTGCTGAACTGTTGAAACATGGAGGAGAAGTAACAACGAAGGTCCTCACTACACTCTGTCAAAAGATCTGGGAGCAAAAGAAATGGCCAGTAGAATGGACACAGTCTCTAGTGATCCCGCTCCCCAAGAAAGGAAACCTGAAACAGTGCCAGAACTACAGAACTATCAGTCTGATAAGTCACCCTAGCAAAGTAATGCTTAGAATCATTCTCAACCGCCTCAAAACTTTCGCCGAGGAACTGCTGGCAGAAGAACAGGCTGGCTTCAGAGTTGGAAGAAGCACTGTAGAGCAGATTTTCAACTGCCGCGTCCTGATCGAGAAACATCTGCAGCATCAGCGCGAACTCTACCACAACTTCATTGATTTCAGGAAAGCATTTGATCGCGTCTGGCACGACGGACTCTGGCAAGTCATGAGATCGTTCAACATAGAGGAGGGACTGATCCAAATGATAGAAGCGCTTTACAAGAACGCCTGCAGCGCGGTTCTACTTAACAATCAGTCAGGCGAGTTCTTCAGGACGACGATCGGTGTCCGTCAAGGATGCCTGCTCTCTCCTGTCCTTTTCAACATATTCCTGGAGAAGATCATGCAGGAAACCCTCCACGACCACCATACTTCAATCTCTATTGGTGGCAGATCCCTGTGCAATCTTCGATTCGCAGACGACATTGACCTCATGGCAGGCAGCAATAGTGAGCTCCAAAACCTGACAGACAAACTTTCAAGTAGCGCAGGGTCTTATGGCATGGAGATCAGTACGGATAAAAGCAAAGTGATGATCAACACCACAAGCGACAGCAGCAGCAATATTCACATGAATGGCCAGAAGCTAGAAGAGGTCAATAGCTTCAAGTACTTGGGAGCCACCCTGTCCAAAGACGGTAGTTGCATAGCAGAGATCCGTATCAGGATAGGTACAGCAACATCCGCAATGGCCAGGCTGGACAGGATATGGCGAAGTAACTCCATCAGCTTCACCATCAAGTACAGGCTTTACAAGTCCCTCGTAGTGTCTATTCTACTCTACGGCTGTGAGACTTGGACACTGCTTGCAGACTCAGAAAAGAAAATCCAGGCCTTTGAGAACAAGTGCCTGAGGAAGTTGCTCCGCATCTCGTACCGCGAGCACAAGACCAACGAATATGTACGGAGCATCGTCACTTCCCTGGTGGGCCCACATGAACCCCTTCTGGCAACTGTGAAACGGCGCAAGCTTGCTTGGTTTGGCCACGTGACCCGACACAACACCTTGTCCAAGACTATCCTCCAAGGCACTCTCGAAGGAAGTCGTCGGCGAGGTCGTCAGAGAAAGAGTTGGGTCGCAAACATAAAAGAATGGACCGAACTCGAGATGCCAGACTTGCTTGCCACCGCCCAAAATAGAACTCAGTGGAGAGCACTGTCTGTTGCTGCTGCCTTTCAGTCCCCCCAACGCCCAGTTCGGGCAAGGGACTGATGATGATGATGATGATGATGATATCTTATAATAATTATAACTCTAAGCGCGCACTCACAACTCGCGCACGCATGCGCACGCTTTAGACAACGAATCACGTGCCACAAATAAATTACGACAGTCAGCTTGGGGTGGGGAGTGTGTTGGTATAGTGCTAGAACTGTTGAAAGAGGTGAGTTTTGAGGGAGGACTGGAAGGAGGAGAGAGAGTGTTTCTGACGGAGAGAGAGTGGGAGAGTGTTCCAGGTGGATGGACCGTATACTGAGAAGGAGCAGGGGCCGAAAGTGCTGAGTTTGGTGCGGGGGATGTGGAGGCAGGAGAAGGTGGAGGCGGTGCGGAGGGAGCGGGAAGGAGTGTAGGGGTGAAGTAAGTTGGAGAGATAGGCGGGAGCGCAGTTGTTCAGGGATTTGTAGCAGAGAGACAGAATCTTGTAATGGATGCGTTGTGGGATGGGAAGCCAGTGAAGGAGTTTGAGCAGCAAGTTTGGTGGCAGCTTCGGTAGTGAGGTATTTTCTGATCTGACTGATGGTCGACCCATCTCTTGCTGAAGTGCGTCAGGGCTGAATGAGTTAAAAGTGAAACTGAAATAGCAAATCTCGTGACATGGATTGTTTTGTCATTAACTATTTGTTTTATTCTTCGCATGGTGCTTCATCTGCAAGATTCACAGATGGCTGTGAGCCTGGTAGACAATGAGTCTCATTAGGTTCTGTGCTATTCCTACTGCTCCAGTTTGTATATCGGTCCTTCAAACAGAGAAGTCATTGTACGTATAGACTACGCTAGGTTCACGGTGTTAGACTCTGTGATATGCCAGGCCATTTGCCTACCCTCTTGTATAATACAGTATGGAAATAAGACTTACCTGACGGGAAAGGCGATGATGAGGTACCTGTCCACACTCATCATCATGGTGACGCACACGATGACCTTCCGCAAGGCTGGTGTGACGTAATTAGACACATACGTCACGTAGTAGATGTAAAACGCAACCCGAGCTGTCTCCTCGACTAACACCAGACTGACGAACACGGTAGGCGCCACAGAAATTAAGTACATAATGTCCAGACCGGAAGCCAAACAAAAATAGGTCGAGGTCACGCTACTGGGCATGCGCAGATAGACCAGTATTGCCAGCGTGTTGGTGATGATTCCCATGAGCAGGATAGGCGCCACCGCCATCTTGACAGCGTAAACAAGACGCAGGTAGTCGTCTTCTGTGAAAAACCCGAGTGTCTGCGCCAAATAGGCAGGGTGATTGGGTGCAGTTTTCCCTGCTAATGTGGTGTCCTCTACGGGAATCCCTGGAGTCTCTGCCGTGTAAGTTGGGAGGCTAGGTTCAGTCTGTGCTGACACCGCTGTGGCGTTTTCGGGCATGGTTGTTGTTGAGAAGCGTATTCTGCGGCCGTTATTGTCACGACCTATAGACAAGCAACACGTTTCCTCGCAGTATCTATTGACAGTATCAACCCAATGCCCACAAGGTCATCGGGTCGCCGTTGGCCCGCGCAGGTGCGTGCGCGGGCCAACGGCGGCCGCCGTCGACCCGATGACATGGTGCGCTTTGGGAAGACTTCCGTTCTACTATCATCTGAACAAAGTAGGACGTCCCCTGACAGACAGATAGTTCTTTTCACTCATCAGTCTTGGGTTGCTCAGCAAGATTGAATTCATGACCGAACGGAGCAAACAGCTAAGTGCTGATCTCCCTTCGTGATCTGTCATGTCACGTGGACTGAGCAGGAGAGAAAGTTTCAGAGTGCGAGGTTTGTCTGCTCACAAATGCTTAACCGTTGGGCGTCGTCCTTGAACATGTTCAGGTAGGCCTGTGTCTGGTTGGTACAGATCAACGTTCAGTGTGGTGTGCCGGACCCCTCCCCCCCTCCCCCCCCCCCCCCACCTTCTCCCCACGACATCAAGAACGTGGATTCACTGTACATGATATTCAAATTCATTACCGAGGTCTGATTAGGACTGCACTTTGATTATTCGTTTGTTCTGTGTACACTGCTTCACTGGACCAATTTTTCAACAAAGACTTGCGCATGTAAGGCAATGTGGAGTTGACTTCGAATCTAATATTATTATCTCCCCCGTTCATCTGTTGCAGTTGAGAACGGTGTTTTTCACGTTTTCTTTCCATTAACAGTAACCTCTTTAGTGTTTCTGCCGTTAAAAAAAAAAGTTTTCTCGACCGTATTCTGCAAGACCGCTGTTTCTAGAATTTTGAAATACGACCGTTTAACCCATTCAGCCCTGACGCACTACAGCAGGACATGGATCGACCATGATAATTCAAGGGCAGTGCCAGATTAGCTTGGCGCCTGTCGGCGCCAAGCTAATCTGGCACTACCCTTGAATTATCATGGTCGATCCATCTCCTGCAACAGTGCATAGTCGTTAGATGACGCCTCAAAAATTTGGGAAATAGGTGCGTCGGGCGGAATGAGTTAAAAACGTGTGCACTGTTCGCACAGCACCATGCAACAAAATTCCTCATAAAGCGCCATGTACTTGAACTCAATCAGCCCCGACGCACCACGACAAGATATGAATCGACTATGATAGTTCAAGGGTCGTGTCAGAATAGCTTGGCGACCACTGGCACCACCTTTGAATTATCATCATCACCTGATTTGTAATAAAGTGTTCAGAGGACAACTCAAAAATTTGGGAGTTGAATTTCGGCCTTGGGGTACAATGGGTTAATACTTAGTATTTATCTCCTTCAGTTTAATAATAATTCATGTATTATATATTTTCCTTAATTTTATGCACAGGCATGCGCAGATTTAAAAATTGAAAGTTAGTGTTGATTAATTGTGCATACACAGTGCGTAATCATTAATAAAAAGGTCATTAAGATCACACCTAAAGTAAACTTATGATGACTGACTCTCTCACCAGAGTTGTTCTGAGAAGTTCATTTTTACAGTCGCTCTAACTAGAGTAGGTCAGTCATTACAGTCATCGTGTTTACGCTAACGGCGATCATTGCAGCCATCATGTATACGCTAACTACAGTTGTTCGATCATTTCAGTCATCGTGTTTACGTTAACTACAGTTGTTCGATCATTTCAGTCATCGTGTTTACGTTAACTACAGTTGTTCGATCATTTCAGTCATCGTGTTTACGTTAACTACAGTTGTTCGATCATTTCAGTCATCGTGTTTACGTTAACTACAGTTGTTCGATCATTTCAGTCATCGTGTTTACGTTAACTACAGTTGTTCGATCATTACAGTCATCATGTTTACGCTAACTAGTTGTTCGATCATTACAGTCATCGTGTTTACGCCAACTACAGTTGTTCGATTATTACACTCACAAACCAGATAGGTGAGGCTAGCGCTGGTAGAATTATTACAGTCATCGTGTTTACGCTAATTACAGTTGTTCGATCATTTCAGTCATTGTGTTTACGCTAACTACAGTTGTTCGATCATTTCAGTCATCGTGTTTACGCTAACTACAGTTGTTCCATTATTACAGTCACCATTGTCACTCTGTTCAGAGAGTTTTTTTTTTAGAAGTTAAGCTCAGAACTGCCATCCTGCGTGCGTAGACTGAATGGCAAATGTGACATCTAAAGCTTGTTGTTCAAAATATTGTAAAAATGGCTTGTGTGTTTTTGCTTGCTATGTGAAAATGACTTGGTATTCTTGGCTCATTTTTTGGAACAGTTTATGAAGCGCTTAGAGCTTTTGTTTATGATTCTGCGCCATGTAAATGTCTGTTATTATTATTATTATTATTATTATTATTATTATTTTATTATTATCTTCATCATCACCATCATGATTATTAAGTTCATTCCAACAGGTTGCCAATGTTTATATCAAAATGTGACTACTAACTGGAAATACACACCCTTAACTCATTCGTGACGTGCCGCGTACGGATACGCGGCTACTTACCGCGTATGCGTATGCCACGCGTGTCGAACGCGTTTACTGTCACTTCTTGAAAGGTCGACACCGAGTATCTGGGCTAAGTTACACGAACTATCCTGGCTGTTTTTCATTGTAGTTGTGCTGGTCTTTACTGCGATCTGGGCAGAAAACAGAATCGTCCGCGTCCACTCTCAGTTGTAGTTGCCACCCAGTGCAATAAAGGGCCATCGGGCCGACGTAGGCCGCCGTTGACCCGCGCACGACCAACGGCGGCCGATGTCGGCCCAATGACCTTTTGCGCATCGGGAATCACAGAGTCGGCGTGATTCGGGCGGTGTGAACTCCATCGCGGAATAGTTCAGCTGACACAAGCATGACAGGCAAGTGTGACTACGACTTTGTACCCTCTTGTCTGCCGACAAAAAGGGAACGCAAACCAAATGCAAGAGACGTAGATCCTCATGAGCCCCCGCAGTTGCGGGGGTTCATGAGGGTCTATGTCTCTTGCACGTTCCTGGGACAAATTGAGGCTCCTTAGCGCTGGATTAACGAAGCCATTTCAGAAACACAATCTGCGTTCACTCATTGGCAATGAAGAGGTCGCGAACTGGCTCACTTTAAAACAACACCTGAAATGCGAGGTTGTCCTTGGTGTGTTGTTGAGGCTTGTCAGGAGAGTCAATAGTCAAACCCTACCAAAGTATGCAGGCTTGTCTTACACCAGTACTGTTGAAACAGTAACAGAAAGGACCTTCCCGGCACTGATTTGCTCGTTTCTGACTGCTCCGCCGCGCAGCTTCGCAATTGATGTGAACACTGATACAT
Source organism: Semisulcospira habei (assembly GCA_036245525.1). Classification (NCBI taxonomy): domain Eukaryota; kingdom Metazoa; phylum Mollusca; class Gastropoda; family Semisulcospiridae; genus Semisulcospira; species Semisulcospira habei. The sequence goes on from BTPG01000005.1 coordinate 9,467,189, forward strand.
GTATCTACATGTGAGCTTTCATACCTTTGCAGTGACCAGCATTATAGTTAGTCGTAATGTAGGCTACTTTTATATTCTCCGTATTGGATATTTTTTAACTGAACAAAGACTCGCAAAAAATAATGTTTACCCAAGCGCAATTTGTGTGCACTTACGATCATTGATGATTGAAAACTATTGTATTCAACGAGAATAAAATCTGGTTAAGACTGAAATTCAAAAGCAGTTATTTGCTCATTAGTGAAGTAACTTCAAAGAAAAATGTCGTTTACCAAGACAGTAACTGAAAAATGTCTTTTTCAAACATTGCTCATAATCTATAAACACACCTTCAGTATACACATTAAAACTGATAATCACTTCATATTATTAATTGTCTATCCTAACCACAATAATGACTGTCAATTGTGTAAAATGAAAAGAAAGAAAGGAAACATTTTTTCAAAAGACGAGCACAAAACTTGTTTGGTGCTCGTATTTTCAGGGCGTGTTTTCTTCTTTGTTGAGTATGTCAAACTTTACAAATTTGTTCTGCTTTAGCTCAAAACACAGTTATCTTTCATTTACCGTTTGTATTTTTCAAAATGTTAGATATTCCTTTGCTCTTTAAAAAAAAAAGTCGAATTGAATGAGAAAACACAACAGAAGCAAATTACAGTTTGCGCGCATTTATAAATGAGAAGAAAACAGGCTCTCCAGAATTGAATACTTGAGGGAAGAACATGAGAGTCTGATAATTAAATAACATCACAAAGTTTACAATATTGATTTTTTTTTAAAATATAATTTGAAGGCCCACTACCGCCGTAACTGTTTAAAGATACACTTCTGTAACAAAAGGTTACGAAACGCTACACACAGGTCTAGTTATGATTCATTTAGACACAGGGCAATCCCGTTCAGCACACGTCGTCTTAATATCAAGTAATCTGACAATGACTCCACTCCTTTATACAAATACAGTGCTCTCAGTACGAGAAACAACTAAATATATTTTGAAACGCTAACGGCACAGAATAAATAAGTGCGATTGCGAATGTGTTGTTGCTGCCTGTCCAAACTGCTGTTGAAGTTTATTGGGTGTGTCGACAAGACATAACAAACACAACTGGTGCAGAAACGTGTCTTCATATTTATGCGTAATGATACTTTAACTGCCGGAATTAATTGTCTGTGTTTGTGTACTTTCCAAATTCAGACACAAGGAAAGAGTCTTGCAAAAGATACCCGTCCTAACCCATTTCACCCCACGACCCTTTTTCCGAAAGTTTGAAAGTGTCACCCAACGACTATGCACCAGTTGCAGGAGATAGATCGACCATGATAATTCAAGGGTAGTGCCAGATTAGTTTGGCGCCGCAGGCGCCAAGCTAATCTGGCTCTACCCTTAAATTATCATGGCCGATCCATCTCCTGCTGTAGAGCGTCAGTTCTAATGGGTTACCTTGAAATCTTGCTGTTATTTTTCGCGTTTAACGTCAAGGTCAACACTAAGATTTCTTGACATTCATTTGTTACTACATTTGTCTTTTTTTTCCCCTTAACATCTTCCCTGCCGCAGTGCGAACGCCACCTACCTGCAAAAGACAAAGAGCCTCATGAGCCCCCGTATCTGCGGGGGCTCATGATGTTTGTCTTTTGTCGGGCCTGTTTTGCATCTGTATCTCATGAACGGGTGTGATTAGGTTGTATTGAATGTACAAAGATTTCACATAAACCAAAATTGTGGCCACCGGACTGTTAAAGAGTTAACTCATTCGAGATATGCCGCGCACTTTATTCATCACGTCCTGAATGAGTTAAGTGCTTCGAAGTAGTGATAAGCAACAATGATGAAGTGAACATGTGACTTGTAATTGTATTTTGTACATTCGTGTTTCATGATTACTATATTAACGCAGGATGTCCTCCTCCTGACGAGGAACACGCATCTCGATGGAGACAGCAATGAACATTGGTTTGTTATTAATCCTTTGGCTGTCGGGAGCACTTTTTGTGCAGGAATCATCGCGACAAAAAGTGCTACCGACAGCCAAAAAGTTAACTTTGTCCGTGCTGCCACGGTGCTGTTAACAGTCCTGGTAGCCGTGATTGTAAACATACCGTCTGTATCTCCCAACCGTTTGCAAGGCGCACAGATTTTCATGTACATTAGCAGTGACAGTCATTGCTACGGTACATGAGGGTCTATGCTCCTTGCAAACGAGTGGAATTTACACTGAGCATGCCTGTTTTACATTTTACGGTCAATAATTATGTGTTAATAATTGCAAGAGATGTTATTTTCATTGGCAAACAAAGTCAGTGAATTGCTGTTTAATTGGGTATAACCTTTCCAGAACGAATCTTTGCGAAACAGCAAGGAAAGGATTGATTTAAAATGAAGATGTATTCGTAAACTGAATTGCAAAACTTGTTTGTGTTATTTTATGTGCATTCCTATTCTTGCGATATTTCTTGATTGTTAAGGGTCCAAAGACCTACTTGCTGGATTCGTGTTTCGCTTGTTATTGTCAAGCTAGACGAGGACATTTTCCTAGTAAGCACAGGTCCTCGGGCCCACAGCGGCCGTCGTCAGCCCGAAGACGTTTTGCTACTGGGGCTGTCAGGATAATCATGATGATGTGTTACCATGGATTTAGCTTTTTAACGAGAGTTTCATAGTGTGTGTGCGTGTGCGTGTGCGTGTGTGTGTGTGTGTGTGTGTGTGTATGCGTGTGTGTGTGTGTGTGTGTGTGTGTGTGTGTGTGTGTGTGTGTGTGTTGTGTGTGTGTGTGAGAGAGTGTGTGTGTGTGTGTGTGTGTGTGTGAGTGTGTGTGTGTGTGAGTGTGTGTGTGTGTGTGTGTGTGTGTGTGTGTGTGTGTGTGTGTGTGTGTGTGTGTGTGTGTGTGTGTGTGTATCAGTCCTCCATACCTTTATATTATGTGTCATGAATGAGAACCATGGTAACAGTAGACCTTGCCTGCTGTATTCATGTGCTATTTCTTTGTTGTAGCAGAACACAATAATAAGACATAATTATGTGTATTAAACCATTCAGCCCTGACCCCCTACAGCAGGAGATGGGTCGATCATGATAATTCAAGGGTAGTGCCAGATTAGTTTGGCGCCTGACGGCGCCAAACTAACAAATGCATGTCTGATGTATACCTATTTAGTATATAATATAAGTTATTGGTCGGAGGGGTTCGCTACACGGACCTTTGTAGGCCTGAGGGAGGTCAAAGGAATCATTGTACCAGGCCTTCGGGGTACAATGATTCCTTTGACCTCCCGGAGGCCTACAAAGGTCCGTGTAGCGAACCCCTCCGACCAATAACGTATTTGTTTTCCTTCCTCCGTTCATTGTTTAGAAAAAATCCGGTTTATGAAGACGGCCACTTCTGTGGCGGATAGGTGACACCATTGAATATACATGTTCTGCCGGGGATTCCCAGACTGTGACGTAGTATGATTCTGTGTCAGAAGCGCAAGTTTCGCGAGTAAAAAGCTACTAATCTTGGCTTGTGTACAGAATGATTCAAGCTGCAACGTCTACAAAAGGTCGTTAAAGTATGACAGTGACAGTGCTTCTTGACTGCTGTGTGATTCAGAAAAATTAAGAACTTATTGATGAAGCGATCGGCATTTGACCACTGTCCGATATGACAGCTTGTGCAAGTTAGCATGGTGCCTCGTGCTCAGTTTTAGATTCAAGATGACTGAAAGGGATGCTTCAAGTGTGCAGCAGATTGTCGTTGTTATATCCTAAAGTGTCATGTGTGTTGGGGTATCTGGAAAAAGGAATAAAAAAAAAAAAAAAAAAAAAAAAAAAAAAAAAAAAAAAAAAAAAACGCTCGTTGTTAACAGCAGGACTAGTGCAGAGATGGATTTTAAGGTAAGATTTTATTTTACAGCGTTGACATGATGTCAGATAGTCTTCGAAAATTCGTGAGATGTTTTTCTTCAGATAGTCCCGTACTGAGTGACGTGAAGAGAGAACTTTGGCAATAGCGTGCTTTGTGTATACTGTTGCTGGGTGTGTATTTTCGTTTTAGTTCTTGAATTCATGTTGCTCTGTGCTTTGGTGAAATTGTGGCATGTTGGTGGGAGAGCAGACGACAGTGTGTTGCCGGGTTGGAAGGATTGCTGTCTCTGATTGGTTAAAAAAACAAACTCGGAAGCTATTTTTGTTCCGTGGTTTCCCGAACTTTGAAAATGTCTCCGTGCATGGCGATGAGCAGATGGATTTGGCGAAGGCTTTTGCTGTTTGCGCTGTGTAATTAGGGGTGAAAATATTGTTTAAGTTGGCTCCTCACGTCGTAAAAAATAAGGCAGATGGTGTGTATTACGTCAAATAAGACTAGTTTAGTGCGTTTTTTCTGCTATTTTGTCGAACCGAGTTGCTGTTAAGACTCGAAAACGAGGTCCTATCGCGTCATCGAGAGGGCTATAAAACGTCCGCCATTTTTCGCTACAGTGGTTTTTATATCACGGTCACATGGTACAGTTTGCGCTAAAGTGACTGGTCGTGTGACGTAGGGAGGAAAACAAAAGTCTTTATAACTTTGTATTATGTAGCATGAATGAGAACAATGGTAACAATCGACCTTGCCTGCTGTATACATGTGCTACTTCATCTTTTTTGTAGCAGAATACAATAATAAAGGCCCCGCCACACATGCCAGATTGTGCTCCGATTTGTAGGCCGATTCCGATCCGATTGCGATTGGATGACGTCATATATCCGATCCGATCCCAATCGGCTGGGATTCGTGTGTTTAGAACCTGCTCTCATTTTTCCAACACGAATCGGCCCCGATTGTAAGCTTCAACCAATCAGAGCGCGTCTCGCAAAGCACTTCGTTTCAGTTTGAAAATGGCGGAAGATCAGAACCACCTTCGTTGCCGATGTTTCGCCCGCCGCTTCCCGAATATGATGCAAAACTGCTGATAATGTAAGCACATCATCATCACTGTCAAAACTAGCAGCCATTTTGCAAAATAGGTACGACCTTGATCTTCGGTTCAAACCGGTCGGCTAAAAAAAGTCGGGGAATGTGATTAATTAGTTCCGGGTTTAACGTCCACGGCACCGAAGTGATAATGGACGGCCCACACGGGCGGTTTATGGGGGACAGGGAAATCTATTGCCTATGGAGTACGACCTGAACACTGATCAACTCAGGCGCACTCCAACTGTGCCACTTTGATTTACCAGGACCTTTCAACGGACATGCAATTGAACAAATCCGTCTTTACCCCCTGGATCGTAAGTCCAGCTACTGGAGCCGGGACGGGATTCGAACCCACGACCCGGTGATTCCTATCGCTCTCCTGCTCCGACGTTTAACCGCCTGAGCTATTTCGGACTCTACAAGCCTGAGGGGGAATGTGTGGCAGTGCACACGTTTTTGTAGTCCGGCCCGATCACACTCCGATTCGAAACTGCTCGAGAATCGGCCTCAAAATCTGCATGTGTGGCGGAACCTAAAGACTGTGTCCATATATTCATAATCAAAGTGCGTTATTGAGGCCCTTTAAACCAAAGTATTAGCTAATCTGGCTTTACCCTTGAATTATAATAATAATAATTATTATATTGATAAAGTGCAAACCCCCTGCAGTGCAGGCTCTAAGCGCTGTACAATGCAAATCAAAGTTAAAACCTAAACACAAATCAATAGACAGCAACGATGTTGCGATGGTCGTTTGTGCTTTGGGTGTGTTTATGTGCTGTTAATTTCAGAATTTGTATTGTAATATTTGTATTTTGCGTTGTTGCTGTCTCGATGGCAGCCTGTTCAACCTCAGACGACTACAGGCCCACACGAAAACCCTAGACCAACTGATTCGTGAGCTGCTCTTTGCTGATGACGCTGCCCTCGTTGCACACACAGAGAGAGCCTTGCAGCGCATTACGTCCTTCTTCGCAGATGCCGCCCAGCTCTTTGGACTTGAGGTCAGTCTGAAAAAGACAGAGGTCCTTCATCAGCCGGCACCCAAGGAAGAGCATCGCCCTCCCCACATCACCATCGGCGAGTCCGAACTGAAGTCTGTACACCAGTTTACCTACCTTGGCTGCATCATCACGTCAGACGCCAAGCTGGACAAGGAGCTGGACAACAGGCTGGCAAAAGCGAACAGTGCTTTCGGGCGACTATTCAAGCGGGTGTGGCACAATCAACAGCTGAAAAAAGGCACCAAGATCAGCGTGTACAGAGCTGTCGTCCTCACCACCCTGCTGTATGGTTCCGAGTCCTGGGCCCTCTACCGCAACCAACTACGACTCCTCGAACGCTTTCACCAGCGCTGCCTGCGTACCATCCTCAGCATTCACTGGAGTGACTATGTCACCAACGTCGAGGTCCTTGAACAGGCGGAAACTGTGAGCATCGAGGCTTTGCTGCTGCGGACACAGCTTCGCTGGGCGGGGCACGTCTCCAGGATGGAGGATCATCGCCTACCCAAGATCACTCTGTTCGGCGAGCTCGCCACTGGACACCGAGACAGAGGGGCACCAAAGAAGAGATACAAAGACGGTCTCAAGAAGTCACTTAGTGCCTGCCAAATCGACCACCGCCAATGGTCTTCGCTTGCTGCGGACCGTGACACCTGGCGCTCCACCATACACAAGGCAGCCGTCTCCTTTGAGGACTCTCGCAGAGCTAACCTTAAGGACAAGCGGCTCAGAAGAAAAAACAGAGTTGTCGTAACTCAGAACCCTGACCAGACCTTCCTCTGCAGCCACTGCAGTCGAACCTGCCTGTCCCGGATTGGCCTCCGCAGCCACGAAAATGCCTGCAGACGACGTGGGCAAGCCCTATAGCATCTTCGTTCGCGAAGTCAAGCCAAGAGGCTTGTGACATGTACGTGTGAATGAAGATGGGCGATTAGAAGAGGTGCTTGTTGGACTGGCTGAATGTTGTGCACGCAGGTTAACTCGTTCGAGACGTACCGCATCCGGATACGCGGCATGAAGCACCGTCTCGAATGTGTTAAGTAAACGGAAAGGGGGGGGGGGGGGAAGGGAGGGGGGGGGGGGGGGAATCGGGTGAGTGTGTGCTGTGTGAATGTGAGACCTTCCTGTGATTAATGTACAAAATCTGTTTATTGTTTGTAAATTGTTGAAAAGGTGACTTGCTGTGTTTGTATATATTTTTAATTACTTTGTAGATTGCGGGGCAAGCCATTATTTCTATGGAAGCCATGATAGTGGTTAAATTTGATTTGGAATGGTTTGGTTTGTTTGTATTAATTTGATTTCATTTCACTTATTTCGTTTCATTTGAGATTACTTAGTTTTATTTCAAATTGCTATATACTGACTTCCATTAAAAACGCGAATTTTTTACCATAGCGCTTTTCTGCGTAAATATGCTTTAAGCCGGGTTATTTTGACGTCATGTATTAGAAAATGTTATGAAGAGTGTGTTATGTCGTGTGCAAATAGAATATTTAGTCTTAAAAATCGCACATCGATGACTTATGACGTCATCAGTGACACTACCATCACAGGATATTGAAAGTAAAATGGGGAGCATCTGCAGAGGACACAGGTGAAAGCCAGCCAATGTGCAGGCCAAAGAACACAGTGCCGTTTCCGTACTGTCCAGTCTCTTAGCCATAGTTAGTACCAGTCATCCCCTAATTTTTCAATCCCCTAAAAAACACTACCGTACACAAGCTGGACATTTGCCATGCACAAAATAAAATAAAACAGCACATTGACAGTCTCATTTCTTGGCTATGAACCTGATTCCTTACCAACCCCACACCCAAGCACAGCTGAAATCAGCGTGCCCCTCAAATCGCTACGTCAACGGCAACTCAACATAGGCCCACAATTGTCCACTGGATAAGCTTAGAATGGTATGAATGAAAGCACCAAACATGTCTCCTCTCATCTAAACAGAAATTTCCAGCAAATTCCAACATTCAGCCCTACTACAAATTTTCAAACAAGGCAAAAATTATTTTTAAAAACACCGGTCCTTGCACTGCCTGAACGCCCCAATTTGAATATGTAATATGACCTGAAAGAGAAACTCTCCCACCTGAAAATCATTCAATCTGGTATCAGTGCAATCCTTAGACACTAGCTAAGTCAAACCAAAAGTGACACCATTGAATGTGGCAGCATCTTTATGTTATGGCCCATTATGTGAAGCGCTTTGTTGTGGCGTTCACTATGCTGTTGATGTTTTGGATCATGCATATCTGATGCCATGAAAAACAGACTAGATATGGTCAGAATGCCTCTAAAATTGGCATGTACATCAAGTAATATATCTGATTTTTCGGAAATGTTGCATTTGAGACACAGGCACATAAAAGTTGTTTTTTTCATATTTTATTCATTACCCACCCCCCTACTTTTTCTGTTTTTCCAAGTTTACATACACATGCAATACAGTCAAACTGACTTCTGGTTGGCTGGAAACTGAAAAATGTTACCATGACACTGACATTGATGAAAAATGAGCTTTCAGACCCAAGGCGGAAGGCCATTTTTTTGTGTTTCTCAGGGCAACCAAAAAGACAACGCCCAGGCATCCTCATTGACCCTGTTGTCTGGAGACAAGAAGCAGAAAGAGGCCTGTAACCAGCTGCCATGCCCTATATGCTGCATGCAATCTTTTCCTCAGGCAAAAGGGTAATGAAACAGCTCTGCAATTTAAACATTAACTCTACTGAGCTAACCCACTGACAAAGACTACACAAAACAGCCCAAAACTATGCTAGGTGGAATACACCGCATACCCAAACAAGTGTCTGGAGTGCTTATTTAGGAGGTAGCAGAGCAAAATAGTTATGTACAGTTCATTTTTATATAAACACACTTCTCATAGTCTCAAAACACCTCAACTCATGTTGTAAATGCAGCAGGCATGTGTGTGACAAACCTGTCAACACTCCTGTAAAAGCCTGTACTGGTGGCCGCAACTGCTGATCCCATAACAATGCACTCAAATGAGCTTTACGCAGTGTAAAAGGGCTTGTGTTTGGCTCAGAGTAGACACCAGAGACATCCCTCATGACAATTACAACAAAACGACACCTCAGATGCAGCCAGTGTAGCTGGATCATGCAAAAAATCTTCTGCATGTCACACTATTTTGGAGGCTTATTTCACTCTGAGGTCAGCTGTCTGATGAAATGAACATGCTGACACTGTTTCATTGTAGTTTTGATCTTAACCTTTGACCTTAAGCCCTCCCCACACCTCCAACACAACCCCCCACCCATCCCACACCAACTCACCCCACAACTTTAATAACTGAGAGAGTGCAATTGTTTTACGCATTTATCAAACTGAACGCCCCAAACCCCACCCGGTCAAGGTCACAGCTCAAGGTCGAAGATCAGACTCATGACTACCTGTAAGACAAAACATACATGAACAAACAAACTAAACATAGCTCACAGTGCAGGTTAACAGTGTGTTGCGACGCAATACATGCAAAAACGCCTATAAAACTGCAAGCGCAGCGATTTTGGGTCAAAATTTAAATTTTTCCTGATTTTCTCAGTTTTCCAACTGCAAAAGTCCAAACTCAATGATATGGTTACATTAAACCAGTTTCCGGTCTATGTCACATATGGCATGTGGTGCCCCTGACAGGCCAAAGAACACAGTGCCGTTCAGTCTCTTAGCCATAGTCAGTCCCAGTCATTCCCTAATTTTTCAATCTCCTAAACAACACTACTGCCCACCAGCTGCACATTTGCCATGCACAAAATTATTTTTTTTAAAAAACAGCACATTGACAGTCTCAATTCTTGGCTATGAACCTGATTCCTTACCAACCCCACACCCCAGCACAGGGCTGAAATCAGCGTGCCCCTCAAATCACTACGTTAACGGCAACTCAACATAGGCCCACAATTGTCCACTGGATAAACTCAGGATGGTATAAATCAAAATACCAAACATGTCTCCTCTCATCTAACCAGAAATTTTCAGCAAATTCCAACATTCAATCCACACAACTTGTGTGTTAAAACATATCACAGTTAACTTGCTTCACAGAGTGTGTCCAGTTTTGCTTATTTTCACCACTAATGAAACCCTGTGTCCTCCAAGGTAGCCATGGGCGATAACTCATCTAATTTTTGTGTGAAGGTAACTCAGATAGTAGGCTGAACATCTGAAGTAAGCAACAAATAAAATGTTCTTGTTTTGCTGAAGGGGGGGGGGGGGGGCTCTTTGTTTGCGGGTACACTTACAGACACATTTCGCGTTTTTAATGGAAGTCAGTATATTATATTGTCTGTAAAAGCCTAGCGTTGTTCATAATTTGCCTCTAGACGTGCTTTGCTTTGGCATATTTTGATTGTAACTTTTCAAGTAATTTTTCATCTTGACGCACCAATGGATTCGTACTGTTGCTTGTATTACATTGTAAAATCAACTTTGCCGGGAAGCCCTTTTTTTATCACACGTGTGTATCCTCGTGCATTTTATTGTTTAATTGTGCCTTGTGGCGTTATATTAATATCGTCTGTCGTGCACTGCATGTGTTCAATGAAAGGAGCTGTGTCGGCCCGGGATTAGTATGTACATGAAACTGGACTAAAATTGTCGGCCTGGGACCAGTTGCAAGAGTGAGCTGAGTCCTGCGCCAGCCATTCATCAAGGTGCTCCGCTATTTCGGAGCACCTTGCCGATTGACTGAAGCAGGACTAAGCCCACATATGCAGTTAGTCATTCTCCTGCGCCAGCCACTAAGCAAGGTGCTCAGCTATAGCGGAGCACCTTGCTTAGTGGCTGACGCAGGACTAAGCTCACTCATACCACTGGCCGCCGGTCTATGCCACAATTCTCGGCCTGCTGTCATAAACGTAGGCCATGGCTTATACACCAGGCCGACGGTTGCAGTCCGCTTTCACACATGCTGTTCCTGGAGTGGTCTCTGTCTGGCGTGGTACCACGTGGTTCGGTCCAGCTCCTTCATTTGCGCCTTCTATCCGCAGTTTACTAGTCCAAGGTTCAAAGTATACTTTGAACTTTGTTGTAACCGGCCTACCTCATTATTTGATATATGTATGTCACCTACGAGTTGATGGATCCCAACCACGGCATCGACCCAACCTCGGCCGGAGTGACCTATAATGCTAAAAAATAGTAAGGTACAGTAACTTTTTAGCTTGAATTACAAAAAGTTCTCAGAATGGGTATATTAACGGTTATATCAGCGATTAGCCATCCCACTGGCCTACAATTTCACAACATTGGTGTGACGTACATGTATAGTGCTCACAAGAAGAAAGTCCCGTCATAATTTCAGCTTGAATTACTAAAATGTCGGAAAACGCCTTACATCTGCAAACTGAAGTCACCTTTTTGATCTGCTTAATGTTTAAACTTTTGGGGACATTGTAATAATTCATGCAAAAAGTAATACGCCCAATACTTTTGTGTGAGCAGTATATGTCACACCAATGTTGTGAAAGTGTAGGCCATTGGGATGGCCAGTCACTGATATCCCCGTGGTATACCGATTCAGAGGACACACCAGGATAGTTCGATAAGAACAATGAAGAGATCAACAAGCTACTGGAGCAGAAGCGCAGTGCCTTCATCGAGTGGCAGAATGACATCAACTCCATGTCCAAGAAAGACTGCTTCAAACACCTCCAGAGAAAAGCCCCGAGAGAGCTCCGCAACATGCAGGACACCTGGTGGGACAGCAAGGCAGAAGAACTTTAACACTTTGCTGAATCCAACACCTCCAAGGAATTTTTCAGAGCTATGAAAGCTGTCTACGGCCCTGCCAGACCCAGCACAACCCCTCTCTTTTCTTCTGACGGCTTCACCTTGCTGAAGGGACAAAGGCAGCATCAATGAGTGCTGGAGAGAACACTTCTCAAATCTGCTCAACCTGTCGACCCCGCGGCCCTGGAAATGATTCCTCAGAAGCCGACACTGGATGACCTTGACCTCCCGCCCACCCTGGACAAGGTCAAAAAAGCGATCAACCAGACTAGCTCCGGCAAGGCTGCAGGCATGGACGGCATCCCCGCAGAGCTCTTCAAAGCAGCTGGATCTGAGACCATTGATGCCTTCCTCAACATTCTGACATGCATTTGGGCAGAGGAGAACATGCCACAGGAATTCAGAGATGCTACAATCGTCTCCTTGTTCAAGAACAAGGGCAGCAAAGCAGACTGTGCCAATTACCGAGGAATCTCACTCTTGTCCATTGCTGGCAAGATCCTCGCGAGAGTCATCCTCAACCGCCTGATCAACTCTGTATATGAGAAAGCACTTCCAGAGGCTCAGTGTGGCTTCAGACCCGGCCGCAACACAGTCGACATGGTCTTCTCTGTGAGACAGATTCAGAAGAAATGCATTGAGCAGCACATAGACCTCTACGTCGTCTTCATAAACCTGACCAAACATTCGACACCGTGAACAGAGAAGCGCTTTGGGTCATCCTCGCAAAGCTTGTTGCCCCAGGAAGTTCACCAACATCATCCGCCTCTTCCATGAGGAATGGAATGACAACTCGTCCAGTCAAACGGCGACACATCCGCACCCTTCGACATTTCCAATGGTGTGAAACAAGGTTGTTTTCTTGGCCCCTTGTGATGTTCAACCTGTTCTTCGCGTGTATCCTGGCCCATGCAGTACGCGACCTTGAGAAGGGAGTGTACCTGAAGTACTTCTAGATGGCTCTCTCTTCGACCTCCGTCGACTGAACGCCAGGACTAAGACCATCGAGAGACTGATCCTTTAGGCGCTGTTTGCCGATGACTGTGCGCTGATGGCGCACACGGAGTCTGACCTCCAGACAATCGTCAACAGGTTCACGGAAGCCTCTCGACTATTTAGCCTCACCATCAGTCTCAACAAGACCGAGTTCCTGCACCAACCAGACCCAGGCACAAGAGCACCCCCACCCAAAGTGTATATTAAAGGCACAGAGCTGAAGACTGTCGACCAGTTCAGATACCTGGGGAGCTCTTCTGGCGGTACTATCGACAATGAAATCGCAGCTCGCATCAGCAAAGCCCTGGGTCGTCTGCGCACTCGTGTGTTGAACAACAACGTCAAGCTCTCCACCAAGATTATAGTCTACAAGGCGGTAGTCCTCCCCAGTCTCCTCTACGGCTGTGAGTCATGGACGCTGTACAGAAAGCACCTCAAGCAGCTTGAACGTTTCCACATGAGATCCCTGCGCTCACTCATGGGCATCAAATGCCAAGACAAGGTGACAAACCTGGAAGTCCTGGACAATGCTGGCTTAGTGAGTGTTGAAGCCTTGATCTTAAAGACACAACTTCGCTGGACAGGTCATGTCATACGCATGGATGATTCTCGCATGTCACGCCAATTCCTGTATGGCGCACTCTCAAAAGGCCACAGGAAGCAAGGGCGGCCAAAGAAACGCTTCAAAAATTGCATAAAAGACAGCCTCAAGCCGGTAAAGGAACTTGAAGCGCAAGACAGATCTAGTTGGCGTGCCGCAAACAGGAAAGCCTGCACGCTCTTTGAACACAATCGGCGTGAAAAGATCGCCAGTGCCAGAAAGACAGCGTCGACTCTCTCCACAGCTACGTTCCAGTGTCCCCATTGCCCTCGTAGGTGTGGCTCCAGTGGCCAGCCACACCCGCACCCACAAATAAAAGTCATGCACAATGACGACATTATCGGCTTTCGATGTCTACCCATTCATACCGATTCTGAGAACTTTTAGTAATTTAAGCTGAAAAGTTAGTATACCTTACTATTTGTGAGCAGTATATGTCACTTTGGCCGAGGTTGGGTCGACGCGGAGGCTGGGACCCAACAACTGACCACCTGCACTGACGACATATTTTACGGCGTTTAAGTACTGCGCCAAGAGCTCCGCTTGTGTTTCGGTGTGTAGAGGATTGTGTGTACATACGCCTTTGTTTAGCGTTATTCTGTTATCAGCACTTTTTGCTTTTTCAATGTTATGGAGCCAGAAGCCAGCTATCCATTTTTGTGGACAAATAAAGTAATTTTTTCTGTCTATCACTGTCTTGTTTTTAGTAATAAGTACATATGCATATCATTTTTGTGTTGTATTTTCTTGTATTGTCGGGTGTCTTGTCGTGTTGTGTCTTGTCTTGTCGTGTCTTCTCTTGTCTTGTCAATTGTCATGTCTTCTCTTGTTGTGTCGTGTCTTGTGTCGTGTATTATGTCGCGTCTTGTCTTCTATTGTCGTGTCTCGTCTTGTGGTCTGTGTCGTCGTGTCGTGTCGTGTCGAGTTGTGTATTACCACTGGTAATCGATGAGAGTTGTGTGGTTATTCTTTAAAAAAAAAAAAAATAAATAAATTTTTGTTAAAAAAAATTAAAAACTTGTCGAGGTATGGCCTTTGTCGCCTGCTCGGCGTTATACCCAAATAACCCACTAACCAGCTGGTCTAAAAAGAAGACAGCCTCTGCTGTCAGTCTAGTTTCAGATATTCTGTGTCGCTAAAGTCGAGGCATGAGCCACAGGTCCTCGGGCCAATGTCGGTCGCTGATGGGCCGCGCACGCACGTGTTCCTTGATTTTTTTGTGACTAGACTACGTGTACACCATATATACTGAGCCACTTTAGAAACTGACCACTTTATTTATTTCCGCCATTTTGTTGTTCTCTACCAGTTTGCTTTGATACTTCAGTGACTGAACTCATTCTACCCCAACACCGAAATCCCCAAACTTTGCCGTTGTCCTCTGAAGACTGCATTGCAGTGCAGGACACAGATCGACCATGATAGTTCAAGGGTGATGCCAGAATAGCTTGGCGCCCATAGGCGCCACGCTATTCTGGCATCACCCTTGAACTATCGTGGTCGATCCTTATCTTGCTGTGGTGAGCCTGGGGTAGAATGAGTTAAGTCATACAGAGTTACTACACAACTAGTGCAAAATTAGGTCACGATCGCCGCGCTGTTAATGAGCAGCGCGTGCAACGTGCAGCATGAATTTTTTTCGACCAAAGGTGAACGGTCGCTCACAATTAGTTTTTCTTGCCGTCAATAAAGAGTGTGTATTCAGAGAGACATGCCGCGACTTAATGCGCAAGACAAAGAGCAATTGGAATCCTGGCCGCGGGTTTATCCCGTACGCAGAGTAATGCAGCACATTCATGTTCCTCAAACCGCACCGGAATTGACGCAGGCCCTGGTGGAAGAGTGGAATCAGCTGCGTCAGCCATTCTTTCAGCGTCTCGTGGCTTCGAATCGGCGGCGCTGCACAGCCTACATTGCTGCTGGAGGTGTGGCTACACACGGTACTAAAGACCATACCCCTTCTTTCAATAAATTGTGGAACTGGAACACGAAAATGAAAACAGTTTTTTGAAAGGAATCATGAGCTAAAAACCAGTCTGAAGTTTTATCTTATGGTTTTTCTATTGATGTTGCGTGTTTCTCTGTGTGGTGAGTTTCTATAGTGGCTCAGTATATTATTCAGTTTATATCTAGGTGTTATGGTAGTGCGATCCAAATCAATATGGGACGCTTGTGTAACCCCATCGGTCGACACTATCCATCTGCAAGAGGCACAAATCAGGACCGGATCCAGGGGGGGGGGGTGCTTTGGTACTACAGCACCCCCTCCCCCGGCTTAAAAAAAAAAAATTCACTGCCAGTCCACATGGTCTGAGAAGGAGGAAGAACAGTTTCGGTTGTGGTGTTTTGATATATACTAGACCCAGGCAATAGATAAAAGAAAAGTTCAGCCCCCCCCCCCCCCCCCCCCTTGAAAACTGATTGATCAAAAAGAAATGTTCAGCACCCACCCACCCCTCTCTTGAAAACTGATCCGGCCCTGGATCCTCAAAAGCCGCCGCAGATGCGGGAGCTCTTGAGGATCTATGTCTCTTGCTCACCCATTGACATCGGAGTTACTCAGGTGGAATAGGTCTTTGTGCTATTGGTCGGTTGCTGTCGATAAAATAAGCAGAGCGTCAGTTTTCGGGCCGTTTCAGTCTAACAATAGGCCCTTTAATAAAAGAAGCCGTACTGTTCTCCTGAGCACTGTGATATAGTTTCCAGGAATGAGGACGCCAATAGACCTGAAGACTTTAACTCATTCGCGACGTGCCGCCTCCGGATACGCGGTATAAGCCGCGTATCCGGAGGCGGCACGTCTCGAATGAGCTACGGCGACCTACTTCAGGTAATAAAAGTTTGACAGATCGCAAGATTTCCTTTATAACTGTTCTTAGAATGTCTCACAATGAAGATGGACAAAATGGCCGACTTAAATCATACAGTTTGAAAGTCGTGAAATGAAGCGGATTGCTCTAATGAGTCATTTCTTTGAGGAGTTTTTTTTTTTTTTTTTTTTTTCCGTCGTGGAGATTATATTGAAAGCCCTGTGGTTGTCTAGAGTAATGTCCCTCAGTGAGCTTTGAGGAGTTTCAATTATCTTTATTCATGTTTCGATGTGAATTTACTTTCTCGGCAGCTGGATATTAGTGAAAATACATTCATCCATACAATAAGTTAAAATGTAGCGAAACGCAAATATTAATATGTTTCATTTTCGCAAGGGATCATCGCGACAAAAAAGCGCGGCTACTGACAACTAAAGGGTTAACATTAGCTTCGACAAAGATTAGAAAGTAACAATGGACTTGTAGGCCCTAGACACACATTGTGTCGGTCCGCCTATCCTGCTTGATTTCCGCCACCCCGGCCACCCCCACCCCATCCGTCGTTCTCATAGTTTGAATTTTTATAATGAGTTGGACACATATAATGCCCACAAACCAGATAGGTGAGGCTAGCGCTGGTAGAACTGTACACATACCAAGGGGGATTACTCAGCGCTGGACAGACAAACTGTTAGATCCCTTGCCCCCGCCTATCAGGCACCCAATCGACGGTCCACCCAGAAAAATACGCAGGTATAGAACAAGGCCATCATCTACGTGTCCAGCGCTGGGTAATTCCCTTTGGTATGTGTACATATAATCAAAGACAATACATTATAAGACAAATCACTCGCCCCGAGAGTGCGAGGGCGCGCTTTGACAGTTTTCTCCCTTGTAATCGTGTTGAATCGTGGCTGACCGAAGGAGGCAAGGGTCTGACTTTTGCAGCGCAATTTCTTGTTCGAACGACAGCTACAAGCCAAGTTTCACCGGCATATCATTTTTCCTTTTTCCCAATGAAGAAACAAGGTAAGCTGATTACTCTGTGGTCTTATCTTTGAATAAATGCATAAATTTACGACCGTATAATAATTTCATGGCGCAGAGGATGTCTCTCTCGAAAATTTTCGATTCTGAATTAGAGTTGCCAAGGCGAACCTCAGGCATAGGTCCCTTGTGTGATATGCATCTTTTGGTTCAAATCTGGGAGAGCGGAAAACTGATACAACTGCAAACAGACCCACGCCGTGAATTCCGAGAAATGTCAGTGGAAAAGTGGTCTAACGACCATTTAGATCCAGAGTAATTATAAGTTTCTAGTAATTTTGTTTTCAAATGTAGAAGAGAGCCATAGACCAGTTTTCCTGTCCCATTGTATCCACTTAATGGTGGACTAACTCAAGTTAAATATAGTCGTTTGTGCCACACGTGCTTAACTTGGGCGAGGAAAAGTATTCTTTAGGCTACACGGACCTTTCCCTTTCGTTAAGGCAATACGACTGATAGGGAGAAGCCTGTGTAAGTGTCATGTTTTTAATCGAGTTGTTTTAAGACCGATGTTCCGATCAAAAAGAGGAAAGTACTGGTGAGAAATTAAGCAAAGAAACCTTGAGTTGTAAGGTCGTTGATAAAATTCAGTCATTGCAAAGTTATTCGCTTTCATTGCCGGTCTATCAAGACTTAGAATACAAAAGTATAAAAGGTCATGCAGAACTCTGTCCACTGTACTGTTCTCACGAACTACGCCTACAGACTACAGTGTTTAGCTGGTGGTGTTTAGTACTTGTTTTAAAGTCTTTGTTATTCTCCCAACAGATGTCTGGGTGCAGAATTCGCGCAGGGAAGATCTGTTGGGACTTTCACCTGCTGAGCTGTGTTCACGTTCCTGTGCAGTGCCCATTTTGAAAACAGCCAGTTCACGTGTGCCGACTGTGTTTTCGGTGCCTAACCCACCCCCACAACTAACAGAGACAGCCACCCAGGACGAGGGATACTGCTACACATTCAGAATCGCCGCCTCACAAGCAGGCACGCATGTCACTGCAACCAGGTACTTTCAATGAATAAATATGAATCTGATTTATAATTTGTAAGCTAAAAATTTTAATTTATAAAAAAAATTACCCAAAAAATGACAGCACAAAAGATCAGTTGTGTGACTTGTTTTCACAACTGTGGTCGTAAAATCTGTTGACTATTAAAATCAGACGAGCAGATTTTAAATTTGGATGAATTTTCCATGACCTTTTTGTGTGTGTTCGCGCCTGCATGTGTGTGTGAAAATACTCTTGTCAGTCAGATGAAATGTGAATTGATTTTTTTTTATCTGAGTAAATATGCTGTGGATTATCATGATATCGTTAATGATTTAATGCATGGTTGCTTGTGTGTGTGCAGATGAGTCCAGTGGAGAAACTGATTTGGGGGAAACTGCAGCAACAGCTGGTGGTCAGGACAGCGATTCACCAAGAAAGCAGGCTTTGAAGAAAAGCGGTCTCAAAACTGTGCACAACAGATTGTACTGCCTGCAGAAGAAATGTAATTACGACAGAAAGACGGCAAACAAGGAAAGAAAAGACATTAACACTCAAAGAGAAAAAGGGTGCAGCAGCGAAGAGCCGCTTGGCCCACTTTTTGCCTGATTCGTGTGTTCAGTTTATTTCAGCACAGCTGCGTGAAATACACAAAAAGAAACAAGGCCGGAGATGGACGGAGACAGACAAAACAACAGCTTTATCTTTGTTTCATGCAAGCCCCAAGGCATATCGTATGCTTGCAAAAATCATTGTCCTCCCCGCGTCAGTTTCAACCTTACAGAAAACTATACAAAAGGTTTCAGTCTGCCCGGCTTTAATGCCAAGATTCTGAAAGCGCTTCGGATTAAAGTGTCTGTACTGCCGCCAAAGTCAGATCTGTGTGCAATAGTACCAGACGAAATGACAATAAAAGAACAAGTCACCTACAACAAAAACGTGATCAAATAGAAGGGGCAGAGAATTTTGGGGAGGATAAAAGGAGGATGAGAGGACAAAGCTTGTGGCAAACCATGCGACTGCCTTTGTTGTAATGGGTTTAGTTTCCCACTGGAAGAAGCCGAAGGTCTGGTGGGAGAGGAGGGGGTTGTTGGAGAACATAATGCTGATCGGTGATGATATTTGTTTATCTGTTTACCTGGTAATGACTTTTAGATCTAAAGGGCGGTGGGCATGTGACTGAAGGTATTGTCTGTTGTACGTCTTATGATAATTCAGCCTATTGCGTATATTCATTACACCATGGGACGCAACTGCTACACTGACCTCGCTTTTTCAGTAAGCCTTATGAAGGAGTGATCTGTCTTATAATGTATTGTCTTTGATACGGTGCGGATAAACAGGCAGATGTGATTACGAATCAAAATGTCCGAGTCGTATGACGAGGACATTTTGATCGGATCAAGTAATTACATCTGATCTGTTTATCGGCACTATATCAAGCAAATTGTTGCTCAATATAATGTATGTACCCAGTCCAAAACAAAACTTTACCAGAGTCCTCCCGCCATTGGTGCTGAAGTGGTCAATTTCGCTATATTATGGACATAAAACGTCCCAAGCTTGACAACTACTAACCGAAATGTACTCAGAGCGCAACATCCACCCACCAGGCGTACATCTACACAGTGCAATGTCTCTCCTCTGATTTCCAATTATTTTTAGACCTATATAAACTCATCGTGAATCGTCACAACATGATTCCACCCAGCATAAATCGACAAAGGCTTGAAATTTACTCAAATAAAAAATATCTCATGCCGAATAGCGACATCACACATTCACACTGGATAGATTTGCGCCCAGTTTAATTTAGCTGTTCAAACTTCTGTTGGATATTTTCACGTATTTATAGATTTTGCGCTAAAATTTATCGAAACTTACCCCTTCGGCGCCACTCTGCTACTGACACTGTGTGTGTACTACACCGTACTCGCCACAAAACTCTTGAACGTCACAATCTAGGGCCTGGAAAGTGTGGAGTTCACGTCAGACTTTTCTGAAATGTTGCAAAAGAGGTGAAATGACGTAAAGTTGACAATGCACATAGCTGAAGGAACATTTACCGTCCAACACCAAATGTATGCATCAAACATAGAGAACCCAGCAAATCTGAACGCTACTGAACATGTTTCATCGCGCAAATTCCCTCTCGCATGCCTCCGATGTTGGAGAAAACTAGCAGATAAGCTACCTTAGGTGCGACCAACAGACATTAAAGCTGAGGTACAATGAGAAAAAAAAAAACGCCCAGCGCGTGTTTTAAAAAGACTCTACATGACCCAGCTTGGCCCTGCCCCTAAGTGGGTCAAATCGGTTTCGTAACTCAGTTGAAACGGAGTTGGCAACTGCGTATCCCGAGCTTGCAAAACTCACGTCGGGAAACGACAGACCACTTCCTATTGCACGGAAATCATACGCGGATTAGCAGATCGTGACAACAGCAGGACGATTCTGTGACACTTTTGAAACTGACCTGCAGCCACGGATTTTTACGCGCTGGGGATGATGGCAAAATGTACGGCTGTACAAGCTGTAAGTATGACTCCTGACAACTTTGTACTTGTGAACGAATTTTTTCAACACCCTACATCCAGTCCATGATATTGCTACATATAGTGCAGGTGTACCTAGATATAATAACAAACACCAACCACGACAAATAACCCCTCCATCCTCGCCCTGTCCGATATCAAATAAAGCTTTCAGGCTGTACTGTGTAACTTACGGATAGCTCGGCCTGGTCCATATACAGTTTTGCGTCGAGGCAAGACACACAATTTTATGGCCTGCTCTGTCCGTCGGGTGGTCGATGTCGTCTGCTACTTTTGCTATCAGTAGAAATATCGCTGATTTACATCAGTGAATGCGGTTCCCACTCCCTGCATAGTACAGGAAGTGGCCTGGTCTTTTTCACGGGAGTTTTGCCAGCACGACAAATGCAGTTGAAAACTCAGTCAACTGAGTTGCAAACCGGTTTGGCCGATTTAGGGGCAAGTTAGCCGAACATTCACGACAAGGCCCTCGCTGGGTCCTGTAAAGTTTTTTTAAAACACGTGGCGGGGCGGAGTTTTTTGACTGTTTCTCAGCTTTTAATAACTATGTCTATATATGAAACCAAGGTGTGATACTTCCGATGTGTGTTTGTCTCTGTCCAAATGGTGACCCTGTTGTGTGCCCCCGTTTTGGACTGTCGACTGACTCGGCGGGGAGATTTCGTGTGACTGTTGTAGACATCAGTGCTTTCCATGTATAATCGTGCGTTGTTGAGTAAAGTCTACTAGTAATTAGAACACGGATAATGGCGGAAAATGCCAGCAGTTTTGTTTATTTTGTCCTTTTCTAAGGTTGTCACTATCACTAGCGGACATCAGTGTCGTCAATCTCAATAGTATGGCGATTCCATTCGTGTGTTCGCTGCTGTCTATTCTCCGTTTATGTTTGTGTATGAGAAAGTAATTTGGAGCGTGAGCGTGCGTACTGACTACTAGTGAGCATAAGGAGCTTGCTAATGTCCCAGTATGGCGCATATTTAGGCGTTTTTGCATTGCGGACAGGCAAGCATCAAGATTGAATCTTTCTAGTGGTCTGCAAAGGATTAAGGGAAGGAAAGCATATCAGCCAGCTTTTGAATATTAATTTGCTTGTTATACAATATACCAATGCATGTGTCAAAGAAGGGGAAATTGTATTGAGTGGGTACATACGTATATCTTTTGACGTCCGTCATGCATGGCGTGATCCAACTTGGAATATCTCAGCTTGATTTCTTTTTACGAAAATAGAGGAATGAAAAGAAATACATTATCGTTAGAAGGGTTTGCTGCACAGACCCTTGTAGGCCTGAGGGAGGTGAAAGGAACCATTGTACCCCTCAGGCATTTTGGGGTACAATGGTTCCTTTGACCTCCCTCAAGCCTACAAGGGTCCGTGTAGCAAACCCCTGCTACCAATAACTTTTAATGTCACATGTTTTTTACTGCGGCAGTCAAATCCACCACGATTACAAAGATATTAGTTTGGGCAATGTAATCATTGCTGATGTTCAAACCCCATTTTCTGCCGGCCCAGGTAACTGTGCTGGCTCAGACGCGCAAACCCGCTCTGATGGTTGCGGGCAAGGGCACCATCTCCCCCGCGCTCCGTCTCGCCTGACATGGTGGCCGGCAGTCGCCCCAACCCCCCCTGGGAGGGGAGCAAAAGGAGGGCATAGGCTTTCCCTCTACTGAGCCCATCTCTCAGATTAATGCTGCGTGGCGGCTGACGACGTAGGCCTGCACTTTTCTCTCGTCGTCTTTTGAACCCTTCTGGTTGGGCGGTAGCGGTGTTTGGGCTCACGTCAGTGCGATAGCAGAAGTGAGTCTGGGTAATGGGCACCACCCTTGAACTATCATGCTCGATCTGTCTCTAGAATTGTAATAGTCTTTCAGAGGGCAACTAGCGCAATTTGGGGATTTGGGTCCTGGGGCAGAATGTGTTAAGGTTGGAGACTATTTAAGCATCAGACTTGAAACTTGGCTCAGTGGTACTTTGTGGAAACAACTTTTTTAATATACCGATTTCAGTGACCTCTCTCAAAGGCCAAGGTCACAGGGGGTCCAGAAAAGGGTATTAAAAACTTTAAAATAAAAATTTAAAAAGCCATATTTTGACATAAATAGTATCATCCGTCCTCAAATACTATTTTCAAACTTCAAACCCAAATTTGGTACAGAGATATCTGATGGTAAGATCTTTCTATGCATACTAATTTTGGATGACCCCTTGGAAAGGTCAAGGGTCACAAGAGAACTGCAAATGTGTGGAAAATGCCAGGTTTTGATAGAATTGTAGTTATTATCAAGTTTTTTGCCAACTTTTAAGTCGATTTGTCACAAATGAAGCTGATGATAAGACCTTTCTATGCATACTAATTTAGTGGTCCCCTCGCAAAGGTCGAGGGTCATGGTTGGAGGGGTCAAACCATATTTTGACAACTGTTTTTTCTCAATACTCTTTTTAACTATCAAACCCAAACTTGGTAGAGAGATACCTGAATGATAAGGCCTTTCTATGTATACTAATCGCGGATGGCCCCTTAGAAAGCTCAAGGGTCACAGGAGGTTGACACTTGCAAAATAAATGCCTGTTTTTGATAGAATTGTAGTTTTTATCAAACATTTCGCAAACTTTTCAGTCAAATGTGGCATATAGTAGCTGATGATAAACACCTTTCTATGCATGCTAATATAGTCGACCCCTCACAAAGGTCAAGGGTCACGGAGGGTTGACAAATGTGTGAAAAAATTGCCAAATCTTTACTTATGTTTAGACACTTGAGCGGCGCTTGCTCATATCAGTGACCGTTGGAAAGGTCAAGGTCACACTTATTATATGGATTGATCATACATACAAGTGAGCCATTAAGGGCTTTGTCTTGTTGTCGCGATGATTCCTGCAGGAATCATCGTGACAAGAACCGCTGCCGACAGGCAAAGTGTCGACCTACTCCGCTGCGCCATGCGGCCTCTGGTAATGTGTACAGTACCACACTCGCCGGTTTCTAGTCCCTGCCGAACGGCTGGCTTGCTTGCTGCGTGCACCCCCTCTACTGCCAGTGTCATGCGCATAGAGGGGTGGGGGGGGGGGGGGGGGCGGGGCACAGACCGTGCTTTTATTGAAATCCGGCATTGTAAAAAAATCATGATATTAACCCTTTTAGCCCCAAGGTCCCATTAACTCAAATTTTGGAGGTGTTGCCTAACGACTATGTACCAGTTGCAAGAGGTGGCTTGACCATGATAATTCAAGGGTAGTGCCAGATTAGCTTGGCGCCTTCAGGCGCCAAGCAAATCTGGCTCTACCCTTGAATTATCATGGTCAAGCCATCTCCTGCTGTAGGGATCCGGAGTTAAGAGGGCAGGTTAAAGAAGGAACAGGAACACAAATAGGCGGAGAGACTGACCTCATCAGTGTGGATCTATACCGCTTCAGTGCAGATGGATCGTGTTTTAGGCGCCGAATGATTTAAACGTCATCTTCGTTTCGTTTCGGAATTTACACTGTCAGTTCAGTCCGGCCGAAACTAAAAATGGTACTGGACATGCACCTGCCGGCGGGTACATAACTGTATTTCTGCTCAGTCACTGCTGCTAGATCTCGGACGGATCTTCCTAATGCGCAAACGGACGGTCGGGCCGCCGTTGGCCCGATGGCCTGTGCGCACTGGTTGGAAATAACAGTCACTAATGTTTATGCTCGGTGTGTGTGTGTCGTGTGTGTGTGTGTGTGTGTGTGTGTGTGTGTGTGTGTGTGTGTGTGTGTGTGTGTGTGTGTGTGTGTGTGTGCGTACGCGTGTGTGTGTGCGTGTGCATGTTCATTTCTGCGACCAGTACCGAGCCCAATTAGAAGATAGGAACCGTGTGGACCAGCAGTTGGCCAAGATGAGCGTGGAGCTCCGACGCCTCAATATGAAGATTGACAAGACGAATGACATCCATGGTCAGGATGTCAAGGTCAGAATATACCCGGCAAGAAGCTCTCTGGCTGAGGTCAGGCCACAGTTGGCACGCGTACTGATGTAACGTCAGCCAGCTTCAGCCGACTACAGCCCAAAGAACTTTAGGCCGACTAGATAAGTCTAGATACATACATGCACACTAATGCTGAATTCCTCCGATAAAATGCCAGCTTTAGCTGTGAGTGTACACTCGCTCTCGATTCCATCGATAAAATGTCAGCTTTAGCCGGCTGTAACTGTCACACTGAGATTCATCGATAAATGTCAGCTTTGCGGCTGTAACTGTACACTGATGCTGAGTTCCCCCCATACTGAAATGCCAGGTTTAGCTGTAACTGTACACTGATACTGAGTTCAGTCCCCCGATAAAATGCCAGGTTTAGCTGTAACTGTACACTGATACTGAGTTCCCCCGATAAAATGCCAGGTTTAGCTGTTAGTGTATACTGATGCTGAATTTCACCCATGAAATGCCAGCTTTAAACTGTGTACTCGTATGTACACTGGTGCATGAAATTAATTTGACAATAATAGTTCAAGGGAGGCGACAGAATAACTTGGCGCCCAAGTTATTCTGTCGCCTCCCTTGAACTATAATGGTTGATCTATCTCCTGATCTTTAATATGGCCTTCATGGGATAATAACCAATTTTTTTTAATTAATGTAATCGGAATGTAATCGGTTAAAAGCCAGACAACGGTACAGACTGAGAGACAGGCACACCTATTTTTGGCTCACGTGCGATCTAGCAAAGTCAGTCTATGTAATGGGCCAGTGGTCGTCTATCCGTCGGCCGTTGTCTGTGGCAAAGCTTTAACGTTGGCATTTTCTCGGAAACTATCCAAGCTACAATCTTCAAATTTGGGCCAAGGGTACCTTGTGGCAAGACCTATCTTAAAGTACCAATTTCAGTGACCTTGCTCAAAGGTCAAAGTCACAGGGGGTCAGAAAATGTCACAAATAGCGAGATTTTCACAAATAAAATGTTGTTTTTTCTCAAATACTATTTTCAGCTTCAAACCTAAGCTTGGTACAGAGATACCTAACGGTAAGACCTTTCTTTGCATACTGATTTGGATGACCCCTCGGAAAGGTCAAGGGTCACAGTATGTTCAGAAATAGGTAAAACAAATTGCGATACTTTGACACCCGAAAAAAAAGTTTTAGCCTCAAATACTATTTCATCATCAAACCTAAACTTGGTACAGAGACACCTGATGGTAAGACCTTTTTATGCATCCTAATTTGGATGACCCCTCGGAACGGTCAAAGGTCACAAGAGGTCGACAGATGTGTTTAAAATGCCAACTGTTGGGGGGACAGAGTTTAGTTTTTCTCAAATTTTTGGATTGGTCAAACACGTGAGCCGTAAGGGATTTGCCATTCTTGTTTGACTTTGCAGAAGATCACAGAAGTCATCAAGCAGGTGCACGGTGAACTGTCGGACCGCATCGACAACCTTTTAGCGGTAACGTTCTATTGTCTCTTTGTGTGTGTGGTGTGTGGTGTGTGCGTGTGTGTGCGCGCGCGCGCGCACGTCGCGTCACGTCAATAACATCAGGACAGTGCCAGATTAGCAGTACAAGAAAACCGGTTTTCAGCAATCATATTTTTGCAAGAAAAAAAAAATTGCTTCTAACCACCTTGGTGTCGAGAAAAAGTGAGCACGATCCATCCGCAAGAGACATAGATCCTCATGAGCCTGGGCTGATGAGGATCTATGCCTCTTGCCGAGACCAATTTGTATCCATATTTCTTGGACGGTGTAGGCATTTGGGTCGTTGAATGAGCCAAGATTTCCGAAACAAAAATGCACGTACAGCGGCAAGGGAAGGAGTTCACCCTGATCATTCGGAATACACCAGTGTGTGAAATAAGTTTGACTAAAATAGTTCAAGGGTAGTGCCAGAATAGCTTGGCGCCTCTAGGCGCCAAGCTATTCTGGCACCACCCTTGAACTAAAGTCATTGGTCTATATATCCTTATCTGTAAGTGTAAGTACTGTAATGTAGCTTGCATATGGCAGTGCACAAATTTGAAGCTTTTAGCCTCAGTGTGATAGGGGTTGAACTAAAGCCACTGGTCTATATAGCCTTATCTGTAAGTACTGTAATGTAGCTTGCATATGGCAGTGCACAAATTTGAAGGTTTTAGCCTCAGTGTGATATGGGTTAAGAGACCGAAACTTTGTCAAGAGC
This sequence comes from Semisulcospira habei, assembly GCA_036245525.1. NCBI lineage: Eukaryota > Metazoa > Mollusca > Gastropoda > Semisulcospiridae > Semisulcospira > Semisulcospira habei. The sequence goes on from BTPG01000005.1 coordinate 9,494,025, forward strand.
GTTTGTTGAAGAGCAAAACGTTATCTGTGTTATTCGAACGTGTAGAGAGGGTTACAGCCACTAACTTGGTGAACGTGTAGAGAGGGCTACAGCCACTAACTTGGTGAACGTGTAGAGAGGGCTACAGCCACTAACTTGGTGAACGTGTAGAGAGGGCTACAGCCACTAACTTGGTGAACGTGTAGAGAGGGCTACAGCCACTAACTTGGTGAACGTGTAGAGAGGGCTACAGCCACTAACTTGGTGAACGTGTAGAGAGGGCTACAGCCACTAACTTGGTGAACGTGTAGAGAGGGCTACAGCCACTAACTTGGTGAACGTGTAGAGAGGGCTACAGCCACTAACTTGGTGAACGTGTAGAGAGGGCTACAGCCACTAACTTGGTGAACGTGTAGAGAGGGCTACAGCCACTAACTTGGTGAACGTGTAGAGAGGGCTACAGCCACTAACTTGGTGAACGTGTAGAGAGGGCTACAGCCACTAACTTGGTGAACGTGTAGAGAGGGCTACAGCCACTAACTTGGTGAACGTGTAGAGAGGGCTACAGCCACTAACTTGGTGAACGTGTAGAGAGGGCTACAGCCACTAACTTGGTGAACGTGTAGAGAGGGCTACAGCCACTAACTTGGTGAACGTGTAGAGAGGGCTACAGCCACTAACTTGGTGAACGTGTAGAGAGGGCTACAGCCACTAACTTGGTGAACGTGTAGAGAGGGCTACAGCCACTAACTTGGTGAACGTGTAGAGAGGGCTACAGCCACTAACTTGGTGAACGTGTAGAGAGGGCTACAGCCACTAACTTGGTGAACGTGTAGAGAGGGCTACAGCCACTAACTTGGTGAACGTGTAGAGAGGGCTACAGCCACTAACTTGGTGAACGTGTAGAGAGGGCTACAGCCACTAACTTGGTGAACGTGTAGAGAGGGCTACAGCCACTAACTTGGTGAACGTGTAGAGAGGGCTACAGCCACTAACTTGGTGAACGTGTAGAGAGGGCTACAGCCACTAACTTGGTGAACGTGTAGAGAGGGCTACAGCCACTAACTTGGTGAACGTGTAGAGAGGGCTACAGCCACTAACTTGGTGAACGTGTAGAGAGGGCTACAGCCACTAACTTGGTGAACGTGTAGAGAGGGCTACAGCCACTAACTTGGTGAACGTGTAGAGAGGGCTACAGCCACTAACTTGGTGAACGTGTAGAGAGGGCTACAGCCACTAACTTGGTGAACGTGTAGAGAGGGCTACAGCCACTAACTTGGTGAACGTGTAGAGAGGGCTACAGCCACTAACTTGGTGAACGTGTAGAGAGGGCTACAGCCACTAACTTGGTGAACGTGTAGAGAGGGCTACAGCCACTAACTTGGTGAACGTGTAGAGAGGGCTACAGCCACTAACTTGGTGAACGTGTAGAGAGGGCTACAGCCACTAACTTGGTGAACGTGTAGAGAGGGCTACAGCCACTAACTTGGTGAACGTGTAGAGAGGGCTACAGCCACTAACTTGGTGAACGTGTAGAGAGGGCTACAGCCACTAACTTGGTGAACGTGTAGAGAGGGCTACAGCCACTAACTTGGTGAACGTGTAGAGAGGGCTACAGCCACTAACTTGGTGAACGTGTAGAGAGGGCTACAGCCACTAACTTGTGAACGTGTAGAGAGGGCTACAGCCACTAACTTGGTGAACGTGTAGAGAGGGCTACAGCCACTAACTTGGTGAACGTGTAGAGAGGGCTACAGCCACTAACTTGGTGAACGTGTAGAGAGGGCTACAGCCACTAACTTGGTGAACGTGTAGAGAGGGCTACAGCCACTAACTTGGTGAACGTGTAGAGAGGGCTACAGCCACTAACTTGGTGAACGTGTAGAGAGGGCTACAGCCACTAACTTGGTGAACGTGTAGAGAGGGCTACAGCCACTAACTTGGTGAACGTGTAGAGAGGGCTACAGCCACTAACTTGGTGAACGTGTAGAGAGGGCTACAGCCACTAACTTGGTGAACGTGTAGAGAGGGCTACAGCCACTAACTTGGTGAACGTGTAGAGAGGGCTACAGCCACTAACTTGGTGAACGTGTAGAGAGGGCTACAGCCACTAACTTGGTGAACGTGTAGAGAGGGCTACAGCCACTAACTTGGTGAACGTGTAGAGAGGGCTACAGCCACTAACTTGGTGAACGTGTAGAGAGGGCTACAGCCACTAACTTGGTGAACGTGTAGAGAGGGCTACAGCCACTAACTTGGTGAACGTGTAGAGAGGGCTACAGCCACTAACTTGGTGAACGTGTAGAGAGGGCTACAGCCACTAACTTGGTGAACGTGTAGAGAGGGCTACAGCCACTAACTTGGTGAACGTGTAGAGAGGGCTACAGCCACTAACTTGGTGAACGTGTAGAGAGGGCTACAGCCACTAACTTGGTGAACGTGTAGAGAGGGCTACAGCCACTAACTTGGTGAACGTGTAGAGAGGGCTACAGCCACTAACTTGGTGAACGTGTAGAGAGGGCTACAGCCACTAACTTGGTGAACGTGTAGAGAGGGCTACAGCCACTAACTTGGTGAACGTGTAGAGAGGGCTACAGCCACTAACTTGGTGAACGTGTAGAGAGGGCTACAGCCACTAACTTGGTGAACGTGTAGAGAGGGCTACAGCCACTAACTTGGTGAACGTGTAGAGAGGGCTACAGCCACTAACTTAGTGAACGTGTAGAGAGGGCTACAGCCACTAACTTAGTGAACGTGTAGAGAGGGCTACAGCCACTAACTTAGTGAACGTGTAGAGAGGGCTACAGCCACTAACTTAGTGAACGTGTAGAGAGGGCTACAGCCACTAACTTGAACGCATTCAGCCCGACGGCCGTATTTCCCAAATCAGTGAGGGCGTCATCTACTGATTATGCAACAGTTGCAGGAGATGGGTCAACCATGATAATTCAAGGGCAGTGCCAGCTTAGCTTGGCGCCGACAGGTGCCAAGCTAATCTGGCACTGCTCTTGAATTATCATGGTCTACCCATCTCCTGCTGTAGTGCGTCAGGGCTAAAGGGGTTAAGTGGTAGTCCTTAAAGCGAGCTGCTCCATGGCCGGGATTTGATTGCTGTCGGAAATTCGCCTACCCATCGAGTTCTCAATGTTGTCTTGCCTATCCGAAGTCTCTTCCATCCTTCTCTTCACAAACCGTGTGAGCAGGCACACTTGCCAGAGCTTGTTCACAGCCTTCTGAACGTAGCGGAAGCAACTCTTCTCGGTGTACAAATCGGAAGAAGAGCAGAAAATCTGTCAGTTTACCGCGACAATCAAACTTCATATTTAATGTTTAGCTTTGTGTCCAGCACTTATTATTGTCGGGGGACTTGGGTGGGGATTAACTACTCTTTAGTTCCCGCCCCACAGGGTGGGGGTTCCCCTCTGTTCTGGGGCATGTGTTTATGTCTACCCTTGGTCCATTCACCTGTATTTTCCTTTTTTAAACTCTCCCTACTGTCTGCGCTTTCTGTAGCTCTTGGTATTGGATGTGTGTTGCTAAATGGTCTTAGGTTTATTTAGCGTATTGGACCGGCTGGCGACTTGCATTCAATATTCTGCTTAGTTTTTTTTTTCACAAGCAGTGCAGGCACGTCCTGAGAAAGTTTTGTTGCTGTCGGGACGTTAAGCAATGTACAACCTACTTATTATTGTCAGATGTACTAAGATAAGTATAACAGTTATAAAGGAGATATTGTGGTCTGTTAACTCGTTTAACTCTGACACGTCGCGGCCAGACATGGATCGAGCGTGATAGTTCAAGGGTTGTGCCAGAATACCTTGGCGCCCATAGGCGCCAAGCTATTCTGGCACAACCCTTGAACTATCACGCTCGAGCTCTTTCCAGAAGTGTAATACAGTCTTTAGGGGCAACTTCAAAATTTGCGTATTTCGGTCCGGTCCTGGAGCAGACTGTGTTAACCCTAATCAGACTTGAATAAGGGTGCCTTGTTCATAGTGGTGTTCGCTCAGATATGTTCTGCTGTCCCACACACATATCTTTCACCATAATAGACATACAAGTTTGTGCACATTCCTTCAGAGAGGCATGCTGCTGTCAGCTTGCAGAATAATGTTTAGGTCGTTTGACGTCGGAGCGCACGTTTTTGCCAAATATCTTTGCAAAAAAATCACGTTTTCTATACGAGTCTTGGAACAAATATCATTCAGTGACAGTTGACCTAATACGGTTTACTTTCAGGAAACTTGAACAATGTGTCAGATTTAATGTACAGTTGTAAAAGTTTGGAATTTTTTCACGAAATGATTTTGCATCCCTAAATGTGCCCCAGGTATAATAATCAACACAGCATAGGAAAGATCAGTTTTCACGTGAATGAGTAAATCCGGCGACCAAGTTTTCAAACCTTACATGCGCAGGCATATAGGGCTCGGGAAGCTGACGTCATCACGCCAGTCATGGCGGCCATCTTGTGAGGATACAGGACTAAGCGCTCATAAGGAAATCGCTGGGGTTTTTTAATGTCAGGAAAGTCCTGACGTACTATAAGCAATAACAGCAAGTCTTGCCATCACTGTAGGAAACCGCTCACCAGGATCTGTTTTTGTTGGTTTCCAAAGAGGAAGGAAAATGAAGAAAAACGTGTTGAAACACTATTTCGCTACTATACGATGACTATGGTATCCTCTTAAGATGGCCGCTGACGCGCCGACGCTGCTAGGCAACGCGGGGAACTTCCCGAGCCCTATGCAAAGTCTGCATGCTTGATCTCGACATTCAAATTGTCACGACCCCGCTTCCGGGGTGCGAACTATGAGTGCTGCCACTCGAGACTCACCCAACCCACACTAACACAAACCTAACACAAACACCAGAGGAACAATGACGACGACATTTATTACATATAACCCTAACAATAACCAGCTATATACCCTTACTCAATCCTAACCACGCATTCACGCGTCACATTCACCCGCACTCACGTCCAAACTCCCAAAACCGATTAACCACTAGACACAATACAAAATAACTAAATATATAATAAACGAAATGTCCCTAAAATACAAACGAACAATATATAAGTAGTAAATATCTCTAATACAATACGAACAGATTTAACTAAACTAATATACGATAACTACTATCCTAAATACAAACGAAAACTCAAAAGCTTAAACCCAAAACTACACAAAAGCCACCGGACCCCGACGGAAGCACAAGCGTCAGGCGCTAACGCCAGTATACCAACGCCTTTGCTTCCGCGAAGAGTCCTTCAACAGCACGTGGCTCCTTAAGTAACTATAGTATGGCAAATAGCACCATATTAAATATATGATCAACCAAATATATTTACTAATTCACAAATGAAGATTGAGAAAAAGGAATATTGTTCATAAGCTACTACTACATCTCAGCGGGAGCACGAACGACAAGTTCGACTCAACTAAAGTTTTCCACAAACAAGACATTCCCAGCACAAGGCTACTTTAAACTAGCAACGTTCCAGAATACACAAGGCTCCTTTAACTAACAACGTTTCAGAATACACAATATCACGTATACCGTGGCAAACGTCCTTAAAGTCTAACATGACTGAAAGTTAGTTGAATAAAATATATTTCACGTCACGGGACCTTCTCGCCGGAAGCACAACCGTTAAGCGCAGCTCAACTCGACGCTCTTGCTTCCTCCATAAGGTCGTCCGCAACACAGTCTGCTTTTAAATCAATACAATAACTCCAAATGTCACTGTGACAAAGCTCCTCTCACAATACAGTCACGAGGAGAATCTCACAATGCTCTTTACAAGATTATACGCGAACAAAACTTCGCTTAAACAGGTTAGAAAATAATGAACGGTACGACCCGACCTGACTAACACGAGGTGCGCCGCGACACTCGCAAAGGCACTCAGCGCGTCGTAGCCCCACAAGGCGGAGTGACAACGTCAGCCTCCACTCTCAGTACACCAATGGATTAGGATAGGAACCAGTCGGAAATAGGATGCACTAAAATACAGGTGCAAAAATGCACATATAAATAACTAACAAAGGAAGATAAGATAATCACATCACCCTTCCCGCAACTTTAACTGCCGTCTCTTATATTCCCTTCACCACTCTCCCGCAACAATAAATTCAATCTCAACATATTCCCTTCACCTCTCTCTCGCAACAAAAAATTCAAACTCAACAAAATACATATTTACACGTCACCACGTGACTCACTTCCGAATACACCCTCCGACGCTAATTACTGAGACGACCTCAGTCGCCTACTCGGCGTTAAATCCCAGTAACTAAACCGCCGCCCACTACTCTAGAAACTACAACAGATGGCATTCCCTTCTACATTCTATTCTCTATTATACACCTCCCCCCCCCCCCCTTCCAATACATTAGTAGCCAAAATAATAATAACAGAACAAGCAAACACAAACAACAACCCCCCCTCCCCCCCCCCCCCTCGAGCAAATGGCCACTAGAGAATTGTTACGTGTACTCACTGTCATCCGTGAAGACAAAGACGAAGACAAACAAGACAAGCCAGGGTAAAGTCGTCGCAGCTCTCTCTTCTCTCCTTCCTCGGACAACGGCTCCGGGACGACCAGAACCGTATCGCAGGGCCGATACACAAGACCGACACAGCTGCTTGTGGCCTCCAGCAAATGGCGAACCACGCCTGGAAAACCACCCTCGGAGACTTGCTGGTAAAGCGACTGACTCGTTCGCTGGTGGAAAAGCGACTCCCTAAAATTTGGATAAGGTTAGGTTGGCAAAAAACTGCTCCCTACAGTGAAACACTAACCACCCGGTCGCGTTCAGACAGGGCGGCCACGTGTTTTACGCCGCCCACCAAACTCCCACACGGCAACAAATACTCGTGTACAGGCCAAATACAACACACCTACGCTATGGCTACCCGGTGACTAACTGAATCCTGTCACCCCTCTAAACTTACTCCCCTACAAAATTAGACGAAAAAAAACCAACCGTGTCGTGACACAAATCTGTTTGCTTCCTGCCCGGGCTCTGTGAGGCTATTGAAAACTGCTTGTTCTTGTCTTTTCACCAAATTTGTACGCGGGCTGTACAGCAAATCAGCAAATCACAGAAGTTAAGTAAAAAAAATATATATATATAGCCCACATTAGGTCAGTTTACACTAAATGATGTTTGTTCTTAAAGTGTTACAGAAAATTGTTTCTTTGCGGATATAAATGGAAACGACGTGCGCTCCTATTCAGTCAAACGACCTTTGAGCGCATTCTCGAATGTCAGTCTTGGGAACCTCTGACCAGAAGAATGACACTATGACGGGCAACACGTGGTATACAGAAATCCGTAAAATTGACACGCGCACTTACGGAAATTCCCGTGTACTTTCACACAATCCAACTCCTTACTACTTTAGCAGTAACCCATTCCTCAAAGGCCATCGGGCCGCCGTTGGCCCGCGAACGGCCGTGCGCGGGCCAACGGCGGCCGAATTCGGCCCGACGGCCTTTTTCGCATTGGGAACAGTGGAGATTTCGCGTCTGTGTATCAGGGATTAGAAGCCAACAAAAATCGACACGGTGCAAAACCCCAGGCGCGTGTGTTTTCTCTGGTTTTACACAGTTACCGCTGACACTCACTCGCTGCCGACACGTGTCTCGACGCCGAAAACTGTGGATTAAAAGCCCGGACAAACATGCGGCCGCATGTTTGTCAGGGTTTTTAATCCACTGTTTTGGTGGAAACTATTGTGCTTAGACCTACGTGTGTTTTCAGCGCATGGACAAGGGTGGAAAGGCGGGGGCGAGTTCACCCTCTAAAACTCAAATCGGCGGCACTGCACAGCCGGCCACACAGAGCCCGGGGCCGCTCTCCGACTCGGTGCGTGCAGAGCTGTTCTCTCACATGGCCAACGTGGTGGCGCGCTTGGAAATGATGGTTCGTGTCACCGTGTGCCCTTGTCAGCGACCCTTTGCCCCTCAGTCAGGAGTAGGTCAGAAACAGTGGAATACAACCTTGGACAAAAATGCGGTCGCCTGTTTGTCCAGGTTTTTATTCCACCGTCTGAGACAACAGACGATTCAGTTTATTTTTTCCCGACTTCTGGTCGCCGCGTGTTGGGCCGGACTTTGAATTGTCCAAAGATGCTCTGTTTTTGACTTGCTTGCGAAACGTGTAAGTGGCCTGTGTGGTCTGTACGTGTTTGTGGCTTGTGTTGTCTGCACGTGTGTGTGGCTTGTGTTGTCTGTACGTGTTTGTGGCCGTTGTGTTGTCTGTACGTGTATGTGGCCTGTGTTGTCTGTACGTGTTTGTGGCTTGTGTTGTCTGTACGTGTATGTGGCCTGTGTTGTCTGTACGTGTTTGTGGCTCAGTTGTGTTGTCTGTACGTGTATGTGGCTTGTGTTGTCTGTACGTGTTTGTGGCTTGTGTTGTCTGCACGTGTGTGTGGCTTGTGTTGTTTGTACGTGTTTGTGGCTTGTGTTGTCTGTACGTGTATGTGGCCTGTGTTGTCTGTACGTGTTTATGGCTTGTGTTGTCTGTACGTGTTTGTGGCTTGTGTTGTCTGTACGTGTATGTGGCCTGTGTTGTCTGTACGTCAGTGTTTGTGGCTTGTGTTGTCTGTACGTGTTTGTGGCTTGTGTTGTCTGTACGTGTATGTGGCCTGTGTGGTCTGTACGTGTATGTGGCTTGTGTTGTCTGTACGTGTTTGTGGCTTGTGTTGTCTGTACGTGTTTGTGGCGGCTTGTGTTGTCCGGCTGTACGTGTATGTGGCCTGTGTTGTCTGTACGTCAGTGTTTGTGGCTTGTGTTGTCTGTACGTGTTTGTGGCTTGTGTTGTCTGTTCGTGTATGTGGCTTGTGTTGTCTGTACGTGTTCGTGGCTTGTGTTGTCTGTACGTGCATGTGGCCTGTGTTGTCTGTACGTGTTTGTGCTTGTGTTGTCTGTACGTGTATGTGGCTTGTGTTGTCTGGACGTGTTCGTCGCTTGTGTTGTCTGTACGTGTGTGTGGCCTGTGTGTGTTGTCTGGACGTCAGTGTATGTGGCCTGTGTTGTCTGTACCTGTATGTGGCCTGTGTTGTCTGTACCTGTATGTGGCTTGTGTTGTCTGTACGTGTATGTGGCTTGTGTTGTCTGGACGTGTATGTGGCTTGTGTTGTCTGTACGTGTATGTGGCTTGTGTTGTCTGTACGTGTATGTGGCTTGTGTTGTCTGTACGTGTATGTGGCTTGTGTTGTCTGTACCTGTATGTGGCTTGTGTACGTGTATGTGGCTAGTGTACGTGTATGTGGCCTGTGTTGTCTGTACCTGTATGTGGCTTGTGTTGTCTGTACGTGTATGTGGCTAGTGTACGTGTATGTGGCTAGTGTACGTGTATGTGGCTAGTGTACGTGTATGTGGCTAGTGTACGTGTATGTGGCCTGTGTTGTCTGTACCTGTATGTGGCTTGTGTTGTCTGTACGTGTATGTGGCTAGTGTACATGTATGTGGCTAGTGTACGTGTATGTGGCTAGTGTACGTGTATGTGGCTAGTGTACGTGTATGTGGCCTGTGTTGTCTGTACCTGTATGTGGCTTGTGTTGTCTGTACGTGTATGTGGTTAGTGTACGTGTATGTGGCTAGTGTACGTGTATGTGGCTAGTGTACGTGTATGTGGCTAGTGTACGTGTATGTGCCCTGTGTCTGATGCGTAGTGCTCCCAGAAAGAAAACAGACATTTTGTGCGTGTGTAAAAAGCGATATTTTCTCTTTAATACAATGTAGATCGCGCTTTCAGTTTCACACACATGGACTCGCTGTGTCTTTTGCCTTTCACAGTGACCTCCGTGAGATGGCCTTAGTCGCCTGCTCGGCGTTCAACCCTAATAACGAACGAACCCGTTCAGCTTTGCTACAATACAGCAAGATACGGCCCGATCACGGTAGTTTAAGGGTGGTGTCAGAATAGCAGGGCGCCCTCACGCAGTCTTGATCTACAGCAAAATATACCGACCATTATAGTTCAAGGGTGGTGCCAGAACAGCTGAACCTATCCAGACAAGTCTGCAGAATGATCTCCGACTCCAAACGCAAACACCTTCAAAACAAAATCCTGGAATCCACTTCTTCCAAAACCCTCTACGCTACCATGAACACACTCCTAGGCACTTCTAAAGACTCTCCTCTTCCCAACACACACAGCAAAGAAGAACTTCCGTCCGCCTTTTCCTCCTATTTCTCCGACAAAATCCAAACTCTGCGCAACACACTCGACACTCTGCCTTCTTCGCCTTGCCTCCCTGACACCCCCTTTTCCGGCACTCCCCTCTCGTCCTTCCGCCCCGTCTCTCAGGATGAAGTCCTCAAGACCATAAAGTCCATGCCTTTCAAAACCTGCGAACTAGACCCCCTCCCAGCTTCCCTCTACCAGGACGGCCTCCCAAAACTTTTGCCCTTCATTACGGACATCATCAACATATCTCTAGAAAATGGCTCCGTCCCCGATATCTTCAAGTCCGCCATCGTCCGTCCTCTCCTCAAAAAACACAACCTCGACCCAAACGAACTCAAGAACTACCGCCCAGTCTCCAATCTCTCTTTCCTGTCCAAGCTTCTTGAGAAGGTCGTCCTCAACCAACTCAACCTCCACCTCGCCGACAACAACCTCCTCAGTCCCTTCCAGTCTGCCTATCGCAAACATCACAGCACTGAAACTGCCCTTCTACATATCCTAAACGACCTGCTTCTCTCCACTGACTCGGGCAACATCTCCCTTCTTACGCTACTCGATCTCTCTGCCGCCTTCGACACCATAGACCACTCTATCCTCCTCCACCGCCCTCCACCACTCCTTTGGCATCACTGACTCTGCTCACTCCTGGTTTCTCTCCTACCTCTCCGACAGACAGCAGTCCGTCACCATCGACGGCGTCTCCTCCAACCCAGTCAGGCTCTCCTGCGGCGTTCCTCAGGGGTCCGTCCTGGGCCCGGTCCTTTTTACACTCTACATCTCCCCACTGTCCAACATCATCCAGTCTCACCACATACACCACCACCTCTACGCTGACGACTCACAACTACTAGACAAAGACAAACTCGACAACACTCAAACACTACTGACTCGCACGGCTGACTGCTATGAGGACGTGAAAAACTGGATGACAGCAAACAAGCTCAAACTGAACGACGACAAAACGGAAGCCATGCTGGTAGGCACTCGCCAGAAACTTTCCCAGCTCTCTCCCTCTCTCCACCTTCAACTCGACAGCACCCCCATCTCCCTCTCTGACTCGGTCAAGAACCTTGGCGTTATCCTCGATTCCTCTCTTTCCATGACCCACTTCCATGACCAGCTTCGTCTCCGCCACGGCCCAGGCATGTTATTTCCACCTCCCGCCGCATCAGTCAGATCAGAAAATACCTCACTACCGAAGCTGCCACCAAACTCGCTGTCCTCTCTCATCTTATCTCGCATCGACTACTGCAACTCTCCTCCTTTCTGGCCTTCCTCACTCCACCACTCTCACTCTCCAGCGCGTCCAGAACAATGCTGCCCGCCCTCGTCCTCAGAAAGAAAAAATCCGACCACATCACTCCCCTGCTCAAGCTCCTTCACTGGCTCCCCATCCCCCAACGCATCCAATACAAGATTCTGTCTCTCTGCTACAAATCCCTGAACAACTACGCTCCTGCGTATCTCTCCAACTTACTTCACCCCTACACTCCTCCCCGCTCCCTCCGCTCCGCCTCTGACCCTCTCCGCCTCCTCATCCCCCGCACCAAACTCAGCACTTTCGGCCCCCGCTCTTTCTCAGTATACGGTCCAACCACCTGGAACACTCTCCCACTCTCTCTCCGTCAGAAACACTCGCTCTCCTCCTTCCAGTCTGCCCTCAAAACTCATCTCTTTCAACAGTTCTAGCACTATATCACCACACTCCCCACCCCAAGCTGACCGTCCTAATGTATCTTCACTATTTGTGTTACGTGAGTCATTGTCTAAAGCGTGCGCATGCGTGTGCGAGTTGTGAGTGCGCGCTTAGAGTTATAATTATTATAAGATAAGCGCATTATAAATACCGTAATTATTAATTATTATTATTTACAAGCATTATGGGTTATCTTTTTCGTTTCACATTAGTCAGTTCTAATCATCTGCGACTCAGTGAGACTGTCATTAGCTAATAGAGTCTCGCCGCAGTGTTTCACCGCCCGTGATAATGTCCCCCGGGGCATTGCCCTCTGTAAACGCACAGTGTTTTTTGGCTGTCGACAGGAGGAGAATTTCAAGGACGGTGACGGCGCCATACTGAAGAGGTGGGTCTCACGTGTGTCGCGCTGACCCCACTGTCTTTACACGCTCCGCTCTGTGTTGGTCATATAGACTGACATCGGAGCGCCGCACAACCGTTTTCCCACATATCTCCGCAAGGAAATACCCTTATGTACCACTTTAACTCATTCAGCCCGAGGGCCGTATTTCCCATATTTGGGAGGAGTCATCTAAGGACTATGCACCAGTTGCAGGAGATGGATCGACCATGACAATTCAAGGGCAGTGCCAGATTAGCTTGGCGCCGACAGGCGCCAAACTAATCTGGCACTACCCTTGAATTAACATGGTCGACCCATCTCCTGCCGTGTAGGGCGTCAAGGCTGAATGGGTTAAGCACAATATCATTTAATGTCAGTTGACCTAATATGGGCTATTTTTACTTAACACCAACGTTTTGTTGATAATGCTCTCAGTCGTGGAAAAAGTGGTGAAACTAACAAGAACACGCCATTTTCAATGCCCTAATAGAGCCCCCGCGGGAAACGGCCAGATTACAATATTGAGGTCAAGAGACTTCATGTATGCTGCGCTGTTTCCGGTTTGAAAACTTGGCCAACTTACTCATTGACGTGAAAATGCGTCTTTCTTATACAGGGCTGAATATATCAGGGGCTCGTTTAGGGATGTAAAATCAGTCGTTTCATGAAGAAGCCGAAAAATCCGAATTGTTACGATGTACCGCAAAACTGACTCATTGTTCTAGTTCTTTGAAAGTAAAATCGTATTAGGTCAATCGGCACTAAATAATATTTGTTCCAAGATCGATATAGAAAAGTGGTTCTTTGCGAAGATATTTGCGAAAAACGTTGTGACCTTTGATGTCAAACGACCTGTATATATATAGTATTATCCACTGTAAAACCATCAGACGTGGGATACAAGGACACTTTGACTCCTTGACTAACAATAACCGTTGGACATTACATTCTGATGATGGATTTTATTTAGGTCAGTGTCACAGTTCTGGAAGCCGATCGACCATGATAGTTCAAGGGTGGTGTCGGAATGGCTGGGCGCCTACAGGCGCCGAGCTATTCCGACACCAACCTTGAACTATCATGGTCAGTTGATCCATATCTTGTCGCAGCGTTCAGGGGTTTATGACGGGTTGATAAGTTGTTGCGTTGTGTTGTTGTTGTTTTTATAATGGGCCTTCGACGCTTGAATGTCGTCTGTCATCCGTCGTTGGTGGTAAACTTTAACGCTGGCACTTTCTCAGAGAATTTTCAAGACTTCAAACTTGGCCAAAGCATACTGTGTGTGTAAACATGACCTCGTGTAAAGGTCAAGGTCACTGCGTCAGCCGTTCTTGATTTTGTCTTGTCCTGTTGAGTCCATACCCGCCAATGGGTAAAACGTCACTTGCATGGCCATTGTGCGTGCCTACTGCAGCCAGCATGAACCCGCTGATCTGTTTCATGCTTGCCGCCACATTGATGTGCATGTCGTGTGTGTCGCAGACCGCTGATCCATTGCTTCCAGTGTCTGGCATGCGACAAGCCGGTCAAGGTCATCCACACCACGCCGTGAGTACCGGACACTGCCCACTGCATGCTCAGTCTTGAAGTCTGTAGACAGCGGTCAACGCTCCAACATAACCTTCCCACATTTCAACAATCCCTCATTTTCTCTGCCCTCTTTCTTTCCGCAAGTTTCTACTTCTGTGGACAACTAGTACTCTTCAGCCACTTTAAACAGCGACTAACTTTTGACACACAAGTTCTGGCTCCGAGGCTGTGCCTCGGAGCCAGAACTGTGCGTCAAAAGCAAAGTGGAGGCTCAAATTCATAAACCATCCCCATCCATTTAACGTATTTATCCCACTGTAGTATGATCCTTGTTTCATATCAAGCGTATTTATTCCACTGTAGTATGATCTTTGTTTCATATCAAGCGTATTTATCCCACTATAGTATGGTCCTTGTTTCACATCAAGCGTATTTATCCTTTTATAGTATGATCCTTGTTTCATATCAAGCGTATTTATCCCTCTACAGTATGATCCTTGTTTCATATCAAGCGTATTTATCCCGCTGTAGTATGATCCTTGTTTCATATCAAGCGTATTTATCCTTTTATAGTATGATCCTTGTTTCATATCAAGCGTATTTATCCTTTTATAGTATATCCTTGTTTCATACAAAGCGTATTTATCCCACCACCGATATGGTCTTTGTGCTGAGACAGCTACAGGAGAAGTGCCGCGAGCAGAACAAAGGGCTGTACATAACATTTGTCGACCTAACAAAAGCGTTCGACACTGTGAGCAGGCAAGGCATGTGGCAGATCCTGGAGCGACTTGGCTGTCCCCCAAAGTTCCTCAACATGATTGTCCAGCTACACGAGGACCAGCAAGGCCAGGTCAGACTCAACAATGACCTCTCAGAACCATTCCCTATTCTCAACGGCGTAAAGCAGGGCTGCGTGCTGGCACCGACCCTCTTCACCATCTTTTTTAGCATGATGTTGAAGCAGGCCACAGTGGACCTCGATGATGACGATGCAGTGTACATCAGGTATCGTCTCGATGGCAGCCTGTTCAACCTCAGACGACTGCAGGCCCACACGAAAACCTTAGACCAACTGATTCGTGAGCTGCTTTTTGCTGATGATGCTGCCCTCGTTGCACACACAGAGAGAGCCCTGCAGCGCATCACGTCTTGCTTCGCAGATGCTGCCCAGCTCTTTGGACTCGAGGTCAGTCTGAAAAAGACAGAGGTCCTCCATCAGCCGGCACCCAAGACAGTGTATCGCCCTCCTCACATCACCATTGGCGAGTCTGAACTAAAGTCAGTGCACCAGTTTACTTACCTTGGCTGCATTATCACGTCGGACGCCAAGCTGGACAAGGAGCTTGACAGCAGGCTGGCAAAAGCGAACAGCGCTTTCGGGCGACTTTTCAAGCGGGTGTGGCACAATCAACAGCTGAAAACAGGCACCAAGATCAGCGTGTACAGAGCTGTGGTCCTCACCACCCTGCTGTATGGTTCCGAGTCCTGGGCCCTCTACCGCAGCCAACTACGACTCCTCGAACGCTTCCACCAGCGCTGCCTGCGTACCATCCTGGGCATTCACTGGAGTGACTATGTCACCAACGTCGAGGTCCTTGAACAGGCTGAAACTGTGAGCATCGAGGCTTTGCTGCTGCGGACACAGCTCCGCTGGGCGGGGCATGTCTCCAGGATGGAGGATCATCGCCTACCAAAGATCACCCTGTTCGGCGAGCTTGCTACTGGACACCGTGAAAGAGGGGCACCAAAGAAGAGATACAAAGACTGTCTCAAGAAGTCACTTAGTGCCTGCCAAATCGACCACCACCAGTGGTCTTCGCTTGCTGCGGACCGTGACACCTGGCGCTCCACCATTTACAAGGCAGCTGTCTCCTTTGAGGACTCTCACAGAGCTAGCCTTAAGGACAAGCGGCTCAGGAGAAAAAACAGAGATGCCGCAGCTCAGAACCCTGGCCATACCTTCCCCTGCAGCCACTGCGGTCGAACCTGCCTGTCTCGGATTGGCCTCCGCAGCCACGAACAAGCCTGCAGACGTCGTGGGCAACTCCTATAAAATCTTCGTTCGCGAAGTCAAGCCAAGAGAGAGAGAGTATGGTCCTTGTTTCATATCAAGCGTATTTGTTCTACTGTAGTATGGTCCTTGTTTTATATTAAGCGTATTTACCACACTATATTATGGTCCTTGTTTCATATCAAGCGTATTTATCCCACTGTAGTATGATCCTTGTTTCATATCAAGCGTATTTATCCCGCTATAGTATGATCCTTGTTTCATATCAAGCGTATTTGTCCCGCTGTAGTATGATCCTTGTTTCATATCAAGCGTATTTATCCCACTATAGTATGATCCTTGTTTCATATCAAGCGTATTTATTCCACTGTAGTATGATCCTTGTTTCATATCAAGCGTATTTATCCCACTGTGGTATGTCCTTGTTTCACATCAAGCGTATTTATCCCACTGTAGTATGGTCTTTGTTTCATATCAAGCGTATTTGTCCCACTGTAGTATGGTCCTTGTTTCACATCAAGCGTATTTATCCCACTATTGTATGATCCTTGTTTCATATCAAGCGTATTTGTCCCACTGTAGTATGATCCTTGTTTCATATCAAGCGTATTTATTCCACTGTAGTATGCACCTTATTTGATATCAAGCGTATTTGTCCCGCTGTAGTATGATCCTTTTTTCATATCAAGCGTATTTGTCCCACTGTAGTATGATCCTTGTTTCATATCAAGCGTATTTGTCCCACTGTAGTATGGTCTTTGTTCCATATAAAGCATATTTATTACACTGTTGTATGATCCTTTTTTCATATCAAGCGTATTTATCCCGCTATAGTATGATCCGTGTTTCATATCAAGCTCTCCCACCCGGGTCTGCCCTGGAAGACTTGGGTGGGGTTAACTACTTTTTAATTCCCAGGGTCACCCTGGTCAGCCCTACAGGGTGGGTTCCCTTCTATTTTGGGGCATGTGTTTCTGTCTACCTTTAATCCATTCACCTGTATTTGCCTTTTTTACACTCTCCCTACTGTCTGCACTGCCTGTAGCTCTTGATATTGGATGTGTGTTGCTAAATGGTCTTAGCTTTATTTAGGCCCCATGTGTAGGTTTATTTAACGTATTGCACCGGCTGGCGAGCAGTGCAGGCACGTCCTGAGAAAGTCTTGTTGCTGTCGGGACGTTAAGCAATGTACAATCAATCAATCATATCAAGCGTATTTGTCCCACTGTAGTATGGTCCTTGTTTCATATCAAGCGTATTTGTCCCGCTGTAGTATGAACCTTGTTTCATATCAAGCGTATTTATCCCACTATAATATGATCCTTGTTTCATATCAAGCGTATTTATTCCACTGTAGTATGATCCTTGTTTCATATCAAGCGTATTTATTTCACTGTAGCTATGGTCGCCTTGTTGTTTTAAACATATCAAGCGTATTTATCC
>BTPG01000005.1:9525790-9588290 GCA_036245525.1 Semisulcospira habei
TGAAAGAACTAAACACGACTGAAAATGTACACAATGGAAAACCATCAACTTTGTTGAGATGCTTACCAACTGGAACTGCACCCTATTGTGAAATTGTGGTTGTTAGATTTCCTAATTTACAGTTTAAGAAATTAGGTTCTAGTTTCTTTGAGTCACTGAGTATATCTGTAACTAATCAGAATGGTAAACCAGTTGTGATGCATGATTTTAGTGTTGTGTTAGAAATTAAATAATTTTATTTTTGTTTATAAAAAAATGAGTGGTCTTGGTCCAAAGCCTAGAATCATACCAGTTGCATGTCCAGTAACAGAGTTGAAAGATTTGGCAGACGTACAGGATTTTGAGAAGGAAGGGGAAATTGGAGAAATATATGGTTTTGAACTTGATTCCTATGGCATGTACAAGAGAAAAGTAATTGTTGACATAAAAGACGGTGAAAAACAGATTCCTAAACTTGGTCAGCTACGTGATGTTACTGTACCTACTCCACCTGTAAATAATGTGCCCTACAACTTAATACATGTGGGTACTAAATGGGTTGTTTCACCTGTACCGGCACCACCACCCACAATTGACTGGGACATAAAGATTGAATTTATTAGTCCTTATGTATACACTGATGATGAAGGCGCCTTAGTGTTTAGGAAGGTTGTTAATTCTGGGCCGCTTATTGTAAGCCTTGTTCCAAGTTTTGCCCTAGACAACAATAGCAGAGAAAAACTGAAAGTTGAAAATTATGAGAAACGAAGATATCTTCTTACAACTAGAAAGGGTAGATCAGATACTTCTGTTGTGTTTATGCCAGCAAGCTTAGTCGTGGCTAGAGAAGCGACAATAGTATTTGAAATTATCATGAAATCTGTTGCTACTGCAAAAGAGGCTCAAATTGCACAAGGAATTAAACTTACATGGAATGAAGCAGTAACAGAATCATCAAAGGTCTTTATTGCTATTACAAAAAATAATGATGTTATTAACGTTTCAAGCAGTATTCCAGCTGTCAAGGTGGTGGTTGACAAAACAACTTTTGTTCGTCTAACTTACATAAACCTTGAACACATTGATCTTGTTGCATTTTATTATGCCAGCAAATTGTATACTTTTGAAGAGTTGCAAAATGTAATTGCTGATTAAAAAAATATTTGTAAATAAAAAATGGTGAACTTGTATCCACAAATACCACCTGAGCCTATTGAGCGTGATAAAACATTAAAGGCAGATTCATTCCGTTTAATGAATATTACAGAAGCGTTGAAGTATTTGGAAGAAGAACAAGCAAAATACTCGAGGTGTAAACGCCGTTACAATACGGTTTTCAATTCTGTACACAACACATCAATGGCCATGGGGGTGGTTTCAGCCGGATTATCTGTAGGAGGTATAACTCTTTTTGCAACGGGGGTGGGAAGTGTTATAGGAATTGCTGTTGAAGGTATTGGTCTTGTCACAAGTCTAGCATGCTTTGGTATGGAAGCCCTTAACAAAAAATTTTATACTAAGTTGCAGAAGCATGAAGCATTAAGTACGCTCGCAGCAGCTAAGCTGACGAGTATGAAACTTATTATTAGTAAATCTTTGGAAAATAATGAAATTGATGACGAAGAATTTAAGCGAGTCCAGGATGATTTGGCTAACTATAAACAACAAAAATCTGAAATACAGAATAAGATGCGTAGTCAGGCTGTAAATGTTGAAGAGCTAAAGAAATCTTTTTTAGAACAAGGAAAAAAGATAGGCGTAGAAGAAACTATGAAAAAAGTTTACGGACTGTTAGGCAAGTAAAGATCAGTTTTGGTAATCATTCATTAATTCTGAAATACTCTTCACAAAGAGATGTCATGCCTTTCACGTCTGCCCATCTAACACCATCTGCCCCACCACCAGACTACTATTGAGAAAAAAAAGTTTTCTTGTTGACCTTGTAACTTGGGAAATCTGTCCAAGTATCTTGCTGACTTGCATCAAGAACTTACAAGACACTTATAAGAACTTGTTTTAAGTCACTTATAATTACTTACGCCAACTAACTTCAAAGGTACTTACAAAGTTACTTGCTGGTTTATAAATTACCTTATTAAGTACTTGTAATTTACTTAAAAACATCTAGACAGTAACATAGATAGTAACTTGATAATTTTACCCATGACTTGAACACCAGAAAATAATCTAGACTCAGTAACAACATGGGAGAGAATTTGCTCTGTTCAGTATCAGCATAAGAAATAATAACAGATTATTTCCCTTTGTTCAGTAAAAGGGAAGGAATCACCACCTGTTCAGTAACAAAATTTTAGATTACTTCCCTTTGTTGAATATAAGTTTATACAAGGGAAGTAATTTTGAGAAAATTTTGGTAAGACAAAAAGTTACTTCCCTTGCTTTATTAAATTATGTTTTAATTTTTGACTAAAATATATATATTTTTTCATAAAAAATAAAAGGCAAGATGTGTCAATAATTATGATAGATAATAGTATAAAGATGTTATTATTTGATTTTTGTTTTAAAATGTGTGATTATTGTTGTCTTTTAATACAAATATAATTTTTTTGGTATTACTTTTTTGCTTCACTAGCTTAATTTTTTTAGGAGAATGTAGGGTTATATAAATGAAAATGTTTCTATTCATTGTGGGTCCGTGAGTGGTCCAGTGGCCTAGGAAACAAACAAGGGAGTTATTTGTGCACAAAAACCCGGGTTGTAACTCCCTTGCTTGTTCCAAACACCTCTGGGACATCTACACTTTCGTTTCGGGCAGCCGAGTCTTGGTAGATTCCCGTCTGGGGTGGGCGGAACAAACCAAAACCTAGGCCACACCAAAAGCTCTCACAGGGAAGGCGAATTGTGCACTTGAACCTGGGTTATAGCTGACTCTGTGAGAGCAACTGGAAAAAGACCAGGAGCGGACTTTTACCATTTTTTGGTTCCAGTGCCATTGACCTCATGACCTCTGACCTTGACCTTTGACCTTGACCTTTGACCTTGTGGCTGGTGACCTTGACCTTGGTTTTAACCCTTGACCTGTGACCTTTTGAAGTCAATGACAGCATTAATAATTTAGGTTAGGTGGGGGGTCTGGCTTATGATAATCGCGGGTTGGTAGCTGATCAAAAATCGTTGCTTTGAATGATTTCTGGAGTGGAACTAAAATGGCTAGGAGAGATAGATAATATGAGACCCCCAAAATAATAGATTCAATAGAGTCGCATCCGTCATGCTCATCATTTTTTTAAAATTAAAGGGTTGATTCGGAAATAATGAGGGTGTAATGGGAGGACTAAATTTTGATATTTAAAAATAGCGTAAATTAGCGACGGATGCGGCTTTATTGAATGTATTGGTTTGGGGGTCTCATATTATCTATCTCTCCCGTCTGCTAGCCCACTCAGTCAGGGACTGAGGGGACTACCCACCCACGCCACGTGGAGGCCGGTGCCGGGTAGGCGGATTTAGTTCAAGGGTGGTGCCAGAATAGCTTGGCGCCTAGAGGCGCCAAGCTATTCTGGCACTACCCTTGAACTATTTTAGTCAAACTTATTTCACGCACTGGTGTATTCCGAATCATATATGGGTTAACCCATTCGGTGAACGTTGACTGAACCTGTGTTTCCGCAGTTTTCGTCAATTCAACATCAACACAGAAGCCCTAGCTGTCCTACAAACGTGGATTCAAAGTGGTGTGAGCAAGGGGCATAGATCCTCATGAGCCCCCGCAACTTCGGGGGCTCATGAGGGTCTACACCTCTAGCATTCGGCTGTGTTCAATTTTTCTTGGCACTGAACGGGTTAACAAAACATACTGCGACAAGCGATCGATCGTTCGTTCATACTTTTTCTTGTTCGTAGAATGGCAGAGACGGTGGTGGCGTGGGGGTGGGGGGGTAGGGTGAGGGGGAGAGGGAGGGTGAGGGGGAGAGAGAGAGAGATCCTCATGAGTCCCCGCAACTGCTTTTTCTTGTTTGTAGAATGGTAGAGATGTGTGTGTGTCTCTGTGTGTGTGTGTGTGTGTGTGTGTGTGTGTGTGTGTGTGTGTGTGTGTGTGTGTGTGTGTGTGTGTAAGGGGGGTGGGGGTGGGAGGGGGGTTAAGGGGGGGGGGGGAGCTGAAATCGTGATTCGTGATCGGCGTTTTTAATGTTTTCGTGATTGTTGATTTTTCATACTGTTTACCAACATCAACAACCCCCCACTCCCCTCCGCCCCCAGGGGCCCCTCTCACTCCCTCCCGTTGTTAGATTTTTCGTCCGATGAAAGAGGTGTTAGCAAATCGCTACGTTGTCACAGTCTCGTCGTCTCTTGCGTCAAAATGTTTTTTTAGGATTCGTAATTTGCTGCATGAATCGTCGTAAATCAATGATGGTACCCCTCCTCCTCCCCCCCCCCCCCCAATCCCCACCTCTCCAAAGACAGGCCGGCCTAGGTTCACAAAACTTGTACTGACTGCGCAGGTACCAAACCTGCACCGGTGCAGATGACTGAACAGTCCTTGAGCCAAGCCCTACCATCTCCAAAACGACAAAGATCCTCATTAGCTCCTCTATCGCAAGGTCTCGTGAGAATGTATGCCACCTGCTTGCAAGCCTGGCAGGAATCGCACTCACAATCTTCCAGAAAGAAGACAGTCAACAGATTTTCATTCACTGAACCCTAATTTGGGAGTAGCCCTCTGCACAAAAACAAAAATAGTTGAGGAAACAAACCATGATCGTTTAAGGGTAGTGCCAGAATAGCTTGGCGCCAAGCTATTCTGGCACTACCCTTGAACTGAACGATCATGGTCGATCCACATCCTGTTGCAGGGTGTCAGCGCTCAATAAGTTTACCTGTTCATCTATGGCTCAGTATCAGTATCGCACTGGCTGCTTCAGTGTCTGACTCCCATAAATTGTATGATCGTTTGTGTGTGACTTCTTCTGTTGACTTGTGAGGCGCGTTCCGTTTAATTTCCGATCCGCACCGAATCGTTTCGTCACCGTTCCTATTTTTCAATTAGGCGGGCTGTCCCCAAACATGGCGACTGTGTACAGATCAACTTCACAGACCACTTAGCGTCATGGGGAGTTTTATGGCGTGTAAATAGTGGGAATTTATGATGGAAACCTGGTGTGTGCCCCACACAAGTGCCGTAAATCGCTCTACACGTCTGTCTTTTCGCGCTCGATATTTGTTGATAAAAAATAAAAAATTAAAAACTGAACGCAGCGCTGTATTGACTCACCCATTGTGTCGGCCCGGGCAGACTATATGTCGAAATGTGGTCTGATACATGACAAAAACTATGTACAACTTGATAAACGCTGCGAGGTGTGTGTCACGGTGCGTGTGTGTGTGTGTGTGTGTGTGCGTGCGTGTGCGTGCGTGTACGTATGTGTGTGTGTGTTTGTGCGTGTTTGCGATTGTGTGTGTGTGCGTGCGTGCATGTGTGTGTATGTGTGCGTGCGCGCGCGTATGCATGTGTGTGTGTGTGTGTGTGTTTGTGCTTGCTTGCGATTGTGTGTGTGTGTGTGTGTGTGTGTGCATGCCTGTGTGTGTGTGTGTGTGTGTGTGTGTGTGTGTGCGTGTGTGTGTGTGTGTGTGTGTGTGTGTGTGCGTGTGCGTGTGTGTGTGCGTGTGTGTGTGTGTATGTGTGTGACTTTTGGCGTGTGCGTGCGTGTGTGACAGTGAGTGGTGTATATGTTAACCACTTCACTGCCGGGGAAAAAAAAGCAAACGCGATCCAACCGCAAGAGGCACAGATCCTCATAAGCCCCCGCGACCGCGGGGGCTTATGAGGATCTGTGCCTCTTGCTGAGATCACTTTGCGTTCATGCTCTTTGGACAGTAAAAGAGTCTTGGTCGTCCTGTGAACACAAACTTCACAAACAAAATGTTCATGAGGATCTCCGCCTCCTTCTGATACCACTTTGTGTCCACTCTCTTTGGACAGTTGGTCGTCCATTGAACACAGATTTCAGAAACAAAATATACGTCAGTTAGCAGGAAAGGGGTTAAACGTTAAACGTTTAGGACTTAACACTCATTCGTGACGTGCCGCCACCGGATACGCGGCTTTAAGCCGCGTATCCGGAGGCGGCACGTCTCGAATGAGTTAACGTCTTTTGTTCACCACAAAGGTGACTGGTTTCAAAGACTAGGGTCTGCACAGATTTTGACCCCAGCTGGATTCGAACTAGAGACCTTTCGCACGAGAGTCGGACGCTTTTGCACCGAGCCATCTAGCTCCCCGAGTGATGGTATTTGTCGCAAACGCCGCCAATTAAACATTCCTTAAAATATGATATGGCATTCAAAAGTAAGGGTTTCCAGAATGTCAGTTCATACAGATGTTTCGGTGCTCAGAGAAATGAATTCGGGAATGACTTACCAGGTTTTGCGTCACACGAACACAAAACTGCATTATGTTGTTTTGGGACGCCCGCGAACCGTTTCTCTGTGTATGACGTCATGTGGTGATTCTGGCCTGTATCTTGATGCAGCCTTCCTGATGTTTTGAGATCACAATATTTGTGACTGGTATGACTAAACACATGTACAGACAGGCGGGCTTCAAATCTGGACTTAGTCCACCATCCAGTGAACGTGACGTCACTTTGTTCACACTGACGTCAATAAAATGACGTCATGATTGCTACGTAGGCAAAGTTCAGCGATGCCCCGAAGTGCACTGAGTCTACACAGACTTGTTTACAGTGTCCACTCCCGCCTTCGTGATCTTTTCCAGCCGTCCACCAGAAGTGGCATAGATCCTCATGAGCCCCAGCATACGCGGGGGCCGCTCATGAGGATCTATCCCACTCGCCGGCCCGGCCCATTAAAGCCTACGTTTGCATTCTTCGGTTTGGTTTACCGTCAGGTGTAAAGTCGGCGATCACAAATTGCTATCACAAGCTCTTCCCTCAGTCGCCATGTTTAACGTCAGACGCTGAATATTCAGTTTGATAAGCATGGCTCCTCGTTTGGAAGCCACACCGGCGACACGTCAGTGCGAGAGTTTAAACTGAACCGCTAAACCTTTCAAACAAGAACCATTTAAGGTCACCGTTGCTGTCGTGGCTCATGACGATCTATGCCCGTTTAACTGAAAAGGGGAGTGCTTTGTAGATACACGTATCAGAGTACACGCGTTTGCTCCCACCCTTCTGCCGAGGCCTATGGAGATAAGTTACCTCTCTTGGTTGCGTCAATTTGTTGTCACGGTCGTTGTACAAACATTGCACGTGGTACACAAGTGGGCGGGGTTTGAAGCCAGTGTCTTTGAAGTTTATTTGGTATTCGCACATGCTTGCCGTCGTGTTCCCGTCCGGGACAATAAAGTGTGGACGTTTCTCAAATAGCCGCCGCTTCCCTGCCACTGCCGTACGCATAATTTGTTTCATAAATTAATTTTGTATACATTCAACGATCAAAAGCCGAAACCGTCCAAAAAAAATGGATTCAAATTGTTCTCAGCAAGAGACACAGATCCTCATGAGCCCCCGCGAAAGCGGGGGCTCATGAGGGTCTATGTCTCTTGCAGATGGGTCATTTTTATTTTTCTCTCGGCATTGAAGATGTTAAGAAACCCAGTGAGCATGTCACAGAAATGCCATTCGGGCACTACACTGACTGAAAAGTTGTCTACCTTAAAAAACAGTCTGTGGTCAAAATCTGCTAAAGATGTTAAACCTAAGGGCCGCTACTTCTGACAGAACAGAACAGAACAGAACAGAACAACGTTCATTGTCGAGGTGCCCATTAGGGTCAAAGGACACAGAGGGATCGGACTTAACTATCATGTACATTACTTTATATCATCCTTTTAAGCTCATTCAGTTCACACAGAATTTTGCACTTTTCTGTCGGCAGTAAGTCAGTTCATCGCGCGGCGTCTGTGTTCGTGGAGTCCCGTCCATATTCTTCCTGACATGATGGACAAAGCAAATGGACTTCGTAGCAGCTGCTTCATAAAAGGAACACATAGTTTAATTAGATAAACATACAACCCAAAAAATAAATAAAATAAAATAAAATAAAATGCACACAGGATCAATCAGTTTTCAAGGGGAGGGGGTGCTCAACTTTTATTTTTTCTATTGCCAGGGTCTAGTATATATCAAAACACCATATCCGAAACTGTTCTTATGTTTTTGAAAGTTTCTAACTGGTGTTACGTACGGCACTGAAACACAAGCGTTACAACTCAATTTTAAACACTTTTATTTATAGTTTGATGCCAGCCGATAGGGGGTCTGTGGGTGCTGTAGTACCAAAGCACCCCCTGGATCCGGCCCTGCATAGTACATGTAATAATATGTACAGCAGGAAAGTAATGTGCCTTTGATTTTCGACGTGACCGTCTAGGCAAAACGTACATCTAAACAAAGGTAGAACTCCACCAGGGAGGCCCCTTTGGGGGCTTAACTGCCTGTCCCAAGTCAGGATAAAGGAGGAGGGTTAGGCGTGGGGCTAGCGACTCCACCCTGTAAAAAGAAACTTGCTACGGAAACGACAACAAGGGAAAAAGCGACAACCGACGCTGGGAGCGAAGCAGACCAGGAAACTGGACTTATGACGGATGGGGACCAAAGCCGCAAGGACGTCTCCACCCCGATAGCGGAACTCCTGACGCCAAAACGATGGATCAGAATTGGATGCTGGAACGTGCGAACGCTCTACCAGACTGGAAAGCTGGCGCAAGCAGTAAGTGAACTGAACCGCCACAAACTAACCCTCATGGGAGTAACAGAAGCAAGATGGACTGGTGCTGGCAGACAGAGGTTGAGCTCCGGAGAAGTCATCATCTGGTCTGGAAGAACAGACAACGAACACCGAGAAGGAGTTGCTGTCATCATCAATAAGAGCAAGGCCAACACCGTTCTACAGTGGAAACCTGTGAACGAGCGCCTGCTGTACGTCAGGATGAATTCCAAATACGCAAAGCTGTCTATTGTTGTGGGCTACGCACCGATAGACGACGCGGAAGAAGAGGATAAGGATGCATTCTACGACGCCCTCCAAGCTGTTTTGGAAGACATCCCTCGACATGACGTGCTGATGCTGATCGGTGACTTCAACGCTAAGGTCGGCTGCGACAATGAAGACAGAAAGAGGACCATGGGACGACATGGAGCGGGTGTGATCAACGACAACGGGGAGAGGCTGGTCAATTTCTGCGAGGAGAATGACTTGGTCATAGGAGGGACCCTGTTTGCGCATAGGGAGATCCACAAACTCACATGGAAATCACCAGACGGCAAGACCCAGAACCAGATCGACCACATCATCATTAATGGTCGCTGGAGGCACTCTCTGCAGGATGTGCGAGTGATGCGACATGCTGACATTGGCAGCGACCATAGTCTTCTGGTGGGGAAGGTGACATTGAAGCTTAGGAAAGTAAAGATAGGAGACACCAGAAATCGGCGCTACGACGTGGCCAAGTTGAAAGACCCAAAAGTGAAAGAAGAGTTTAGGTTGGCCCTCAGGAATAGATTTAGTGTTTTGGAAGATGAGACAGCGCTGACTATTGAAGATTTCAACAGAGCCATGAAGGAAACAGGAGGGGAAGTTTTAGGATACAGAAAGAGCAGGAAGACAGAGTGGATCTCGGAAGACACGTGGGCTCGCATAGAAGAGAGAAGACAGATCAAGAAGAAACTTTTGGATACCAAATCACCAAGACTGAAGGAAAGAATATCAAGAGAATACAGAGAGAAAGATCAAGCGGTGAAGACATCAGCGAGAAGAGACAAGAGAATGTACACAGAAAGGCTGGCAGAAGAAGCGGAGGCAGCTGCAAAACAGAGAGACATGAAGACAGTGTACCAGAACACCAAGAAGCTGAAGGGCGATTACGGGCAACACCACGACCTTCCAGTGAGAGCTGAAGATGGAACTCATGTCACAGTAGAGGAAGAGAAGCTGAAGAGATGGAAGCAACACTTCGAGTCCATCCTGAACCGCTCAGACCCACCAACCCTCACTGACATTCCTGAAGCGGAGGAGGACCTGGACATTAACCTCGGCAACATTACTATTGCGGAAGTCAAGCAGGCCATTCAAAAGCTGAAGAACGGGAAGGCACCTGGCGATGACGGAGTGTGCCCCGAGATGCTGAAAGTAGAAGATACGGTAACGCCGCAGCTTCTTTGTCAGATTTTTCAAAAGATCTGGGACACTGAGGAAGCGCCGAGCGATTGGAAGACCGGCACCATCGTCAAACTTCCGAAGAAAGGAGACCTGGGGAACTGTAACAACTGGCGAGGCATCACCTTACTATCCCTCACCAGCAAGATCTTCAGCCGCATTCTCCTTGAACGCATTACGACAGCAGTGAATGGCATCCTTCGCCGGGAGCAGGCAGGTTTTAGGAAAGGCAAGTCCTGCATTGACCATATTTTCGTACTGAGACAGATCCTTGAGCAGTCTAACGAATGGAATGGATCCCTCTATGTGGTCTTTGTAGACTTTGAGAAGGCCTTCGACAGTCTGCATCGAGACTCCCTTTGGAAAATCCTGCGATACTATGGAATCCCCCAGAAACTTGTCAACGTCATCAGGTCCCTGTACAAGAATTTTGAGTGCAGAGTCGTCCACAACAACCAGCTCACCGAACCGTTTAAGGTGGAAACCGGAGTGAAACAAGGATGTATTCTTTCGCCAATCCTATTCTCAATGGCAATTGATTGGATCATGCGCCGCACCACAGAGGGAAGGAGGCAGGGAATTCAGTGGACGCTGACCTCAATGCTGGATGACCTCGACTACGCCGATGATATCGGGCTGCTGGCAAGCAGAAACCAGGACATGCAACAGAAGACACAACAGTTGACACAGTCAGCAAGCTCCATAGGTCTCGGGGTCAACATTAGGAAGACTCAAGTCATGAGGAAGAACACCATAGTGGGCGACCCAATCACCATCAATGACCAACCTCTGCAAGAGGTGGACGAGTTCACGTACCTGGGCAGCAAGGTTACCACAGATGGAGACTGCACAAGGGAGATCACCACAAGAATCAGCAAAGCCAACCAAGCCTTCGCAATGCTGAAACCCATCTGGAGGACCACAAGCCTGAGCATCCACACCAAGCTCCGTATTTTTAAGAGCAACGTGCTGAGTGTCCTTCTATATGGGTCAGAATGCTGGAAATCCACTACCGCTACGGAACGCAAGCTGGATGTCTTCCAGAACAAGTGCCTGCGACGGATCATGAAGGTCTTCTGGCCAAACATGATTACAAACGAGGAACTACGGAAGAGAGCAGGCGCAGACAGCATCGCTGAAACCATCGCCACACGGAGATGGAGATGGCTAGGCCACGTTTGCAGAATGTCGCCTGACTCATTACCAAGGGTGGCACTGAGATGGACACCACAGGGGAAGAGAAACCGTGGGCGACCAAAGGAGACGTGGCGCCGAACCGTGGAGCGAGAGCTCAAGAACAGAGGCCTTACTCTGCAAACAGCACCCAAAATAGCAGCTGACAGAGAAAAGTGGCGCTCCCTTGCCGTCGCCTCAAGCACCAGACGGCGCAGAGAGGACTGAATGAATGAAACAAAGGTAGGCGTAGCAAACGGAATGAAAAGAGATTAAAGGTTTACTATCACGAAAGACGAAAGAAATCATTTTAAAAGGAACAATGAGAGGCTGACTTAGCCTATTCAGTGTCGGCAGCTGACTGTTGAAAAAAAGACTTCCGGAACACTTTAGCAGACATATGATGCTTTTTTTTAAATAAAGTTATGTATGACGTATTGTGTTTTTGATTTATGTCGGTTTTACTAGAACCGGCTTCATCGTGAAACACTTTCCGGCTCTCATCGTATTTGGTACATCCTAACTGCAAAGAAAGATTGATTGATTGATTGTACATTGCTTAACGTCCCGACAGCAACAAGGCTTTCTCAGGACGTGCCTGCACTGCTTGTGAAAAAAAAAAATGTCGCCAGCCGGTCAAATACGTTAAATAAACCTGACACATGGGGCCTAAAAAAGCTAAGATCATTTAGCAACACACATCCAATATCAAGAGCTACAGGCAGTGCAGACAGTAGGGAGAGTTTTAAAAAGGCAAATACAGGTGAATGGACAAAGGGTAGACAGAAACACATGCCCCAGAATAGAGAGAGAAAACCTCACCCTGTGGGGCTGACCAGGGTGACCCTGGGAACTAAAAAATACCTAACCCCACCCAAGTCCCCCAGGGCAGACCCGGGTGGGGGACAAAGAAAGAAAACACTTAGAAAAGACAATTACAACACAGTTTATTAACCCATATCATACTGAGACCAAAAGCTTCAAATTTGTACACTGCCATATGCAAGCTACATTATAGTACTTACAGATAAGGATATAGACCAATGGCTTTAGTTCAACCCATATCATACTGAGGTTAAAGCTTCAAATTTGTACACTGCCATATGCAAGCTATATTATAGTACTTACAGATAAGGATATACACCAATGGCTTTAGTTCAACCCATATCATACTGAGGCTAAAAGCTTCAAATTTGTACACGGCCATATGCAAGCTACATTATAGTACTTACAGATAAGGATATACACCAATGGCTTTAGTTCAACCCATATCATACTGAGGCTGAAAGCTTCAATTTTGTACACTGCCATATGCAAGCTACATTATAGTACTTATAGATAAGGATATACACCAATGGCTTTAGTTCAAGGGTAGTGCCAGAATAGCTTGGCGCCTAGAGGCGCCAAGCTATTTTGGTACTACCCTTGAACTATTTTAGTCAAACTTATGTCACACACTGGTGTATTCCGAATGATAAGGGTGAATGTTTCTGGTTAAACCCCTTTTCAAAATAGGTATATACATACAAAGAAGTATGCATTTGATACTTAACTTTCCCGGCGTGATCATCGGAAGCGTCACTTCCGATCACGGAAAGATCAGCAACAAATTGTGCACTTGCTTGTACACATATCTGTTGACACTTCTGTTTTTTTACGACAAGTAGTCATCGAATTGTGGACTTACATTGTTTGTATGTCATTTTGAAAATGGGTTTTAACACGAAATATTATTTAATAAACTGTGTTGTAATGACGGTCTTTTCTAAACGTGTTTCTTTCTTCCTTGGGAAGTTCTCTGCATATTACACACGTTTGGCAGTCACCTTTTGGTCTGGATTTAATAGTATGCTACAAACTAGCTACTGCACTTTTATGCTGACCCGTGACGTTAGTCAGGTTTCAGGTTTGGGGAAGTTGCAGTACCTACGACTGAACAGGGTAGAAAATGGCGGTAAACCCACATCCTGACTTCTGATCGTGAACTCACCGGAGGTGGCTGAGACCACTTGTCGCGGTTCACGCCCAGACCTGTGTTAGCCTTGCTCTCTCAGGTGCAGGCGCCATCTTCGTCAACAGCTTGCCTCGAGTGTCATAAAGCCCAGACACTGACACACGCGCGGCCTCAAGCGAACCATAAAACCATAAACTTGCTCTGGAGTGCCTGTGCTTTCTACTTCAGCCTCTCTGAGAGTCGCACAAGACGGTGCCCAAATTCCAGCTAAAATTGTCCATATGCAAGAGGCATAGATTCTCATGAGCCCCCGCATATGCGGGGGCTCATGAGAATCTATGCCTCTTGCCGCACTCGCATAATTATAGATCTATATTCCTAATGTAAAGGCGTCATTTGGTATTGAGTCCGTTCTTGAATATTCACCTGTAGACGTGGGAAACACAATGACATCCGTACATGACAGGCACAGATGTAAATTAAAACGATCATTTCTAATATCACAATATATATAAGCCCAACTGCATCTTACATGGGGCTATGAGGATGAATGATTCACGCACATGGAAGAAATTCGTCAGCTATGAAGTTGACTTCTCTGAGAGCTCCGTTCCACATTTTGGATCGCCGTATTCTCAAGGTGTACGTGTAGCCAGATGCGAAATGAGACCACACACAAAAAAAAAAGCTAGACGTTCCTCGACCGTAAGAGTTCAAGGGTAGCGCCAGATTAGCTTGGTGCCTGGAAAGATGCCAAGCTAACATGGCTCTACCCTTGAACTGTCACGGTCGAAGAATCGCTAAACTCAGAGGCGGGTCAGTTAGCTCCCGAGAGAGGGGGGTCCAACTGACTTTTTGGGGGGACCTTCATCCTCAAACACTAAAAGGCGTCGGCACAGACCAAATCTAGCTTCCTTCTGGTTTATAATTATGCGCGTAGCGCAGCAGGAACCATCTCTGGCGTGTCCCTGCTCATTTAGATCGAGAAAGGAAGAGTACAAACATCATAGTACGGAGAATCCGCTGTATCGGCCAATTTTAGCAGTCAAAGTCCTCCCTTGGAGCAGATCGCATTTAACCCATTCAGTGCCGAGAAAATATGAACACCACCCAACTGCGAAAGGTATAGATCACCATGAGCCCCCGCAGTCGCGGGGGCTCATGGGGATCTATACCTTTTGCTGACACCACTTTAAATCCATTTCCTGGGACAACTAATTAGTTTGGTTTTTTTTAAAGTCTTGAATTAACGAAGATTGCAGAAAGACAGTCTGCGTCAGCTGGCGCTAAGGGGTTAATGTACACAGTTGTTTTACTTTGGACACCTCTCAGATGTGGGATACTTCGTCACAAGAAACACAAATAATCTTGTCCATTTACAATTTACGAGTATACAAAACACTTGAGCTGTGACTGACTTAGTGACACCACTGGTTGTCTCCTTGGATTCGCTGCCACTGTTCAGTTTCAGCGAAGCCAGAGAGGCAACCAGTGTGACTCTGTGAAAGCCGCTGCATTGACACCAGTCAAAAATGAAAAACTGTACCTGTCCTTAGTACCCTCTGCGTATGTCGGTAGCGGTTTTTCCGCGATGAGGAATCATCGCGTTCTTTCTCCGGGTACTCCGGCTCTTCCTCCCCCTCCACTTTGGTATCAGTTTCAGCCCACTTAATCAAATTTCAAATACAAACGATTTTGAATTTCCAAAAACTACAGTAGCTCGCTTGAGCTTGCCCTTAGCACCACGTGAATGTTCTGTGTTTATGTACAGTGTGTGAGTGAATGCGCGTGATTCACGTGAGCGTGCTTGTTGGGTTCAGTTCGCGGCGGCGCTTTGAGCCGATTTTCAATTGGGATAAAGCGCCTATTTAATGCGCTTATTATTATTATTATTAAAAACCGCTAGCGACACGCAAAGGGTTGAAAAACACTGATTCGGCTGGATGATAGGTGGGTGGGTGAGTTGGTTGGTTGATGGACAGATTAATAGTAGATTGATAGGTTGGTACTACAATACGTGAGTTGTGCGTCGTAGTTTGTTGGTCGGTTGCATGCTGGTATGTTGGGATGAAACTGTTCTGTGAACCACACACGCGAACACACTAAAGCACACACGCACTCACGTATGCACTCACACCTATAACATACGCACACACACACACACACACACACACACACACACACACACACATGCTCGCGCGCACGCACGCACACACACACACACACACACATATTCATATGAAACACTGACGCTAGCAATCAAACACAGTGAAACGTTTAGCTGTACTGAAAAGTGTTTCCCTTTATTGTCGCCATTTGAAAAGT
This sequence comes from Semisulcospira habei, assembly GCA_036245525.1. Taxonomy (NCBI): domain Eukaryota; kingdom Metazoa; phylum Mollusca; class Gastropoda; family Semisulcospiridae; genus Semisulcospira; species Semisulcospira habei. The sequence goes on from BTPG01000005.1 coordinate 9,541,365, forward strand.
TCATCGCTATTAATTCTCGACGAACTGTCTTCAAGATTGGACAATGTCCTTAAATAAACGATCGCATGCCAATTACGGAGGATGGATCCACTATTAAAAAGTCAAGGGTAGTGCCTGATTAGCTTGGCGCCTCCCGGGCGCCAAGCTAATCAGGCACTACCCTTGATCTATTGTCGATCCATTGTCAGTTAGTGCTAAGGGGTTAAATAGTAGGACATGTTTCTCAGTTAAAACGTGCTGACTTCACAGTTACGTTCCTTTCCTTTATGTTGCTTTTTTTTTTGTATAGCATAAATCTCATTTTCTTGACAATTTTTTTTTCAGCTCTTTTGATCCCGGTAGCACTTTTTTTTATCGAGATGATTGCTGCACGAGTCACGTGACCTCGACAAAAAGCGCTTACCCACGTTAACCCATTCAGCCCTGACGCCCTACAGCAGGAGATGGGTCGACCATGATAATTCAAGGGTAGTGCCAGATTAGCTTGGCGCCTGTCGGCGCCAAGCTAATCTGGCACTGCCCTTGAATTATCATGGTCGATCCATCTCCTGCAACTGGCGCATAGTCATTATGTGACGCCTCCAAAATTTGGGAAATACGTGCGTCAGGCTGAATGAGTTAAAACTTCCCTTGAAAGACAGAGGACGTTCAGTCCATTCTTGCGGAAAGCGACATTTCATTGTGTTACGATGAAATTTCGCGCTTTTCACACAAAGAATATGCGTATATGCGACACAGCTACACTTAGTATTCACGTAGTTAACTCATTCAATGGACCATGCATCAATAGCTGCGAAAGTGTCGGCAACGCTATTACCCTCTTTCGCAACTTTTGATGCAGGGCTTCTTCAGTGAGTTATTTGCACTTTATCGGATGATAATGATTGAAATTGAATACAGTGGTCCCCAATACAGCGGAAATCATTCCCTGTGTACAGTGATGAAGTACAAAATGATTCAAGGCCAACGGAATGCAGTAGAAAAGGTTTGGTCAACATTGCAATGTCACACGAAAAACGCACACACGTACAAACACGCACACACACACGCAAACACGCACGCACGCACACGCAGACACACACTGCTGCCTGTGCATATTCATCACACAAAAAGTCTTTGATTTCGAAATGCACATTGCTAACATTGTACCATTCCCGGATTGCGCCAATGTTTTTTAGCATCCCCTGTTTGTGCCAATGTTTTCCCATCCCCCGTTTGTGCCTATGTTTCCCATTCCCCCGTTTGTGCCAATGTTTTCCCATTCCCCGTTTGTGCCAATGGGTTTCCATCCCCCGTTTGTGCCAATGTTTTCCCATCCTCCGTTTGTGCCAATGGGTTTCCATCCCCCGTTTGTGCCAATGTTTTCCCATCCTCCGTTTGTGCCAATGGGTTTCCATCCCCCGTTTGTGCCAATGGGTTTCCATCCCCCGTTTGTGCCAATGTTTTCCCACCCCCCGTTTGTGCCAATGGGTTTCCATCCCCCGTTTGTGCCAATGTTTTCCCATCCTCCGTTTGTGCCAATGGGTTTCCATCCCCCGTTTGTGCTAGTGTTTCTATCCTCCCCCGTTTGAGTCAATGTTTTCCCATCCACCGTTTGAGCCAATGTTTTCCCCAATCCCCCGTTTGTCGTGCCAATGTTGTTACCATCCCCCGTTTTTGCTAATGAGTCGGCTCACGCGCCACGTCTGTAGGCGAGTTTTCTTGACCCTTCTCTGGTAATCCGGAACATACACGAAAGTCTGTGTTGCATTTTAAAAACTAATAATAAAATGATCGTAAATGAAAAATTATGTATACATGTACATCAAATTACAAGTAAACACAACAAAAACAGCTGAAAAGTTAGTCAAAGCAATAAAGTCATATGAGTACATCCAAATAGATTTGGAATTCACGGAAGGCAAGTTTGTGTGGCACTTGCTGAAATCTTTGGTGAGTGTTGCATACTCCCGAAGACAATAAACTGGTAAATATTATTACACTGAAAATCACCAAATGGTAGTGACATTAAGCAGTATAACAAGAGCGTTCAGAAAAAAATATACGTGTCACGTACAAACATATCATGTTCAGTTTGCCCTCCCTCTGTCTCTGTCTGTAATAATAATAATAATAATAATAATAATAATAATAATAATAATAATAATAATAATAATAAATTTATTTCAGTTTTTGCAGGCCATCTGGCCCATATGAACACAAAATACAATTTACAACCATAAAATACAGGAAGGTGGTTGTAAAACACACTCATATAGCATCACATCAGCGCACATAAATAAACAAAAAAACAAGAAAAGTTCAAAGCAAATCCCTCTAATTCCTTAATTTAAGGCAACCTGAAATATACATAGCAACTTTAAAAACCAGTTTATCATGTAGGTTTCCACACAGCAGCTGAACTTTAAGATCGGATGGGAATCTGTAGTAAAACAGTGGAATGTACTTTTTACGTAAAGGGGAATATTTTGGACACTCGAACAGAAAATGACACAAATCTTCAGCCTTATGCCAATCACATGAATTACATTCTGGATTAGTGATGGGTTTTCCAAATCTGGATACTCCGTTTAAAGGTAAACGGTTACATCTAAGTAAACATATTGCCCGCCTGAGTTCACAAGAGTTCAGCTGCCCTATGTAACTGGCTCTAAGTATTTCTGGGTGGTAATGGCAGTATTCTGTGTTTGAGGAAAGGGATGCATGCCAGTCCTGTCGGAAACAATCCATCAGCCGATCTTTGAATATCTGAATGAACAGAGGAGTGTTTCCAACTGACTGCATTTCCCATACATACCCAAACCCGTGCATACACAATAGAGTCTTTATTTGCGTAGCCCAGTTCGATCTACCTGAAGCATCATGCATACATAACATCGTGTAACACTGTCTTGGGTATCTGTTTTCTGACATGGTAAGAAGTCTGCACCAGTACTTCACCATTCGAACATAGGCATCAACATACATAGGGAATCTTCCACACTCACCCAGCGCAATATTGTTTTTTACATCTCTTCCAACACCAAGGACCATTTTACAAACCTTTATATGAACCTGCTCAATTACATCATGTCTCTGGAAACCCCAAACCTCTGACCCGTATAGCACAATGGGTTTAATCTTGACATCAAAAATGTGAAAAACAGTGTCAGCTGGCAAGTTTTGTAATTTAAAGTATAGTCTTTTGATACCTGCAACTGCTCTCCTGGCTTTTCCAGCTAAGTTTTCTACACATCTAGCCCAGTTAAGAGTAGAGGAAAATATCACACCAAGGTAAGTATAACTGGACTCGACTTGAATCTGCTTGTCAGCATAAAACCATTTTTCACAATTTTTCACAAAACCTCCATTTTTGAAGACCACCACTTTTGTCTTGTCCATGTTCACAGTGAGACCCCATTTTTTACAGTATTTTTCTAAACAATTAATTTTCTTTTGGAGATCTGCTACAGAGTCAGTGTCTCTGTCTGTCTCTTTGTCTGTCTGTCTGTCTGTCTGTCTGTCTGTCTGTCTGTCTGTCTGTCTGTCTGTCTCTCTCTCTCTCTCTCTCTCTCTCTCTCTCTCTCTCTCTCTCTCTCTCTCTCTCTCTCTCTCTCTCTCTCTCTCGCATAAAGCGTTATCCTAATAAACGTTTCATCATCATCATCATCATCATCATCATCATCTCTCTCTCTCTCTCTCTCTCTCTCTCTCTCTCTAAAGATAAAAAGATAAAATAAAGATAAAAAGATAAAATAAAGATAAAAAGATAAAATAAAGAATCATTGTCATTGTCATTGTCATTGTCTCTCTCTCTCTCTCTCTCTCTCTCTCTCTCTCTCTCTCTCTCTCTCTCTCTCTCTCTCTCTCTCTCTCTCTAGCGAAGCGGTTAAACAATTAAGCAAAACAAAAAAGGGTGCTACAGTACGGTCATTTATTTTAATTATCAAAAGTCTTATGTTGAAAAGGTCATACGGATTTGATACATACTGACGAGCAAAAGAAATGCAACATTTTTTAACACAGACCAAAACGGTGACTGCCACGCGTGTAATATTTACATAAATAGCCAACAAAGAAGGAAACACACTTTGAAAGGTCGAGCACAACAACTGTTTTGTGCTCGCCGTTTCGATGCTTGTTTGCTTCTATACTGGTTCATTCTTGGCAATTAAACTCAAAGTATGATGGATTCTTCACAACTCACAGAGCAGTGGACTGTACAATCGAGCAATCACAAGCATCACTCACTGATATACTCAACAGCTTGTAAAATGCGAAAGACGTACAGTTGTTTGTTGTGTTTTTTTCAAGACATGTACAAGACACTTCATAACACTAATTTCATACCAAAATGCTCTGTAAAAAATTATTTACTTGTAAAATGCTGCTGTAGCCCAAAATCGCATTTTCAGTGCTGTTCAGTATATACTAATATAAGTAATATTGAAATGTTTCACGTGTTTTCGTGCACTGAGAAGCCAAGGCACAAGTATTGAACAATTTCACAATACAAAACAGAATCACTGCCGGCATGCGGCTGATATAACTGTACAACTCTCTCTACAAGAAGTGCCGTACGCTATTTTGAAACCGTACACACATTACGAGGCGACAAGCTAATCAGTCACGCCGCACAGCCAGTTTAGCAATCGCGGTCGATTCGTGTCCCGTTTTCGGCGCTGAAAGTGGAATGGTTCTTCAACTCATTGCAGACGTGCCCTATACGGATACGCGGCAAATCGCCGCGTATCCGTATACGGCGCGTCTTCAATGAGTTAATTGTCAAAGCAGCGTTTTCTCCGTAAATAGACCTTGTTCGGAAATCAGAAGCAGGCCAAATTTGCACGGGTTTCGACGAAAATAGTGCATTCAAAGCCCCGGACAAATAGTTTGCCTGGGCTTTTATCAAGGGCTAATCCACTGTTTTCGTTGAAACACTTACATGTTTGACCTACGTATGATTTCTGGAAATCGCCTATTGGTGTACGTACAAAACGCATGCTATATATAATATAAGTCAGTCAAATTTGATATCCTCCAAGATTTCGAAACCACACTCTGTAATGCTCAACAGTCTCTACGGAATGGATATATTTTCAAAGCGGGTCAAACGTTCCCTGTCAATTCGTCACAAAAGACACACACACACACACACACACACACACACACACACACACACACACACACACACACACACACACACACACACACACACTCGTGTGTATTTCTCTTTCCTGAGCAGGAATCAAAATGTTCACGGTCCGTTGTCTCGTATATCAAGGTATAAGTCTTCACCAATCTCAGGTCTTCGCCAATTGCGTAAAGCAAATATCTGAATGAGGAGGGAGGGTCCTAGGGGGAAGGGACAACGTGCAATTCCGTTGTGCATTTGCATCTATGTCGGTGCCTTATGCCGCCAGCAGAGGCAAATATGGTAAAGTAAAAAAAGGCAGTTGCTGATTTAGACTTAAGTCCTTACAGAGCGCTGAATTACATCACAGTGATGTAGATCTACAGACTGCTGAGTTAAACCTCAGGCCTGAAGGTCCACAGGCTTCTGAATTAGATCCCAGTCTTGCAGGTAGCCAGCCCTCAGTGGTTCATCTGAAAGTGTCACAGATTCTCATGAGCATATATTCTTATGTTATTTGCAGCAAACAAGTGGTCGCAGTTGCACGATCAGGCGAAGACGGACATCAGGATTCAGTCTTTGCCTGGAGTCAGTCCAGACAAAACAAAGCCCGACTGGCCTGACAACCCAACTCTTGTTTCTGTTTCAAGTCTTGCGTGTCTAGAAATTCGATTGGGATCTATTTGTGTGCTGGTCTGTTACGTTGGACCTTAAGGTCCAAAATCACAGACCAGCACGCATGTTCAGGCCGGCTGAAGTCCCAGGATCGCCAGTCCTTTGACTGCGCACCGCTGACACATAACGGTTGTCTCACTTAATTTCACCGCCAGTCTTCCAACGCATCAAGGTGGACCAAAACATCGGCTTGGTCTAAATAATAATGTCTAGTCTTCCGTTCATAAAATGTCACCTGGGCCTAAACAATAAGCTCTAGTCCACTATTGTGAACAGTAGGCTAAAACGTCTATTTCGTCAAAGCTGGTGTTTTTTTTTTATATTTAGTCTTAACATTATGCACCAGAATCCACGATTTAGATTTAGATGAGCTCTCGCTTTTCTTCAAACACGGGCGTGACGACGTTCTGAGCACGCATGGAGGCCGTGGAGCAGCTGACACTGACAGGCACCTGCATGTGCTGCGACACCGTGGGCGTCGCCGTCTGGGGGAGGGTCTCGTGTCCCCCCACACCCATCCCCACCCCTTGGGACGCATTGGGACTCAAACGGTGGGGGTAGTGCTGCGCTTGCGACACGGGCGAAGGTAGGTGATGATGGACAGCCTCCATCCCGCCTACGGTTCCTGGCATTGGTTGCTGCGACATCACGTGGTGCTGGTTCATGCCCATTCCCATGCCCATATTTGGCGAGTGGGTGTGCGGATGCGCGTGGTGCCCGGCGGTGATTGGCGGAGGAGAGTCGAGGGGTTCCAGCTTGGGTGTGCTGATGTTGCCTGAAGCCCTCATAGCCTCATCGCGTTTCTTGTTCTGCTTGCGCTCCTTGGCACGGCGGTTCTGGAACCAGATCTTCACCTGCAGGCAAATAATGATAATATTCCATCGGCAATACTGGAGGAGGCAGGAAAATTCTGCCTACCTGCAATGACAACCACATTTTACTGTGGTGTCTGCAGGGGCATACATTCCATGCCACCACCTAGAGTTAAATTTCCATGCACCCTAAAATAGAACCTACCAAAAGGGGGGAAGGGGTTGCAGTCGATATTGTAGTAATAAATGAAAAGAAAAGGGGAGACTGCCAGTGCTCATATTTTAGTAGATCTATGATCACTGGTCGATCATGCACATTTCTCTCCCCTAACAGTGCTATAACCTACTTTACTTTGTAACCTTCCTAAAATATGAGCACTGGCAGTCTCCCCTTTTCTTTTCATTTATTACTACAATATCGACTGCAACCCCTTCCCCCCTTTTGGTAGGTTCTCTTTTAGGGTGCATGGAAATTTAACTCTAGGTGGTGGCATGGAATGTATGCCCCTGCAGACACCACAGTAAAATGTGGTTGTCATTGCAGGTAGGCAGAATTTCCTGCCTCCTCCAGTATTGCCGATGGTGTGCTGAAGAGGTCGCCAAGACCGAAACAGCTGTCCACACCGGCTAAATATCTGGACCCCCCCCCTTGGGGGACCTAGATTTAAATTTCCATGCACTGAGTGGCTAGAACAGTGGATATGTGATACGCCCCCCTTCGGGGGGGGGGGGGGGGGGGCTTCCATATGCATTGCTTTCGGTCACTTTCTTAGTGCCCCCTCTCTTTCCTATTTTTTTTTTTTTTTTTTTTTTTTTTTTTGTGCTTTGGCCACAGTAGATCTATGATCACTGGTCGATCATGCACATTTCTCTCCCCTGACAGTGCTATAACCTACTGTACTTTGTAACCTTCCAAGAATAATAATAATAATAATAATAATCCCGCACTGTTTGCGGGTGTACTCTTCAGCCGGGGAGTGCCAAAATTACACTTCTATTCAAACGAGATGCTAAGTATCTCACTTGAATAGAAGTGTACTTGTGGCGTACCCCCCCAGTGGGTCTATCTGGGCAGCACACCAACAACAATACGGGATGATGATGATGATGATGACGAGGATAATCATCATCATCATCATGAGGACAGTCCTTAGCACTTTAAATCTGGAAACATATTTCTGCCTCCAGGTGATATAGGTTTTTTTATCTTACTTAAAATTCATTTAAATATGAGTCACTACTAAAAATACTAATGCATTTTTGTAATTTCTCCACGATGAATACATTTATTTCGCAGGAGAAATGTGAGTGAATTTCATATATTGACAGCATGATCAAAACATTATTGTCTGGTCATGTTTAACTCAAGCAGACCAGACCTGACAGCAAGATTTTCGGTTTCTACTGACAGCTAACTGTTCCTTGCATGAGTAATAATTAATAAAGCAAACATGTGCGTGCTGGTCTGAGATTTTGGACCTTACGTTACGGCTGGAAGCCGTAAGGTCCAAAATCACAGACCAGCACAGAATTTTCCATAAGCGGGGCCTCACTGACCTGTCTTTCAGAGAGCTGGAGCTGTTGCGCGATTTCCGCCTTGCGCCGTATGGTGATGTAGCGCGAGAAGTGGAACTCCTTCTCCAGCTCGAGGCGCTGGTGGTCGGAGTACACCACACGGTACTTGTCCTTCGTCCGTGTCTTGCCTGCAACATACAGGAGATATAGAATAACTGAGCATGTGTTGCCTGTAACATACAGGAGATATAGAATAACTGAGCATGTGTTGCCTGTAACATACAGGAGATATAGAATAACTGAGCATGTGTTGCCTGTAACATACAGGAGATATAGAATAACTGAGCATGTGTTGCCTGTAACATACAGGAGATATAGAATAACTGAGCATGTGTTGCATGTAACATATAGGAGATATAGAATAACTGAGCATGCGTTGCCTGTAACAAACAAGATATGTAGAAAAACTGACCATGTGATGCCTGTAATATACAGGAGATATAGAATAACTGAGCATGTGTTGGAACGGCAGCAGTGGAGCAAATTGTAGACCTGTTCGAAACAAACCTGACGGACCACGAAAACGTGTGTATATTTGAAGGTGCGCTACCGCCGTACCTGTTCAAATATACACAGATGGTCACGAAACGCTACAGTAGGTCTAGTTACGGTTCAGTTAGAAACCGGAGAATCCAGTTCAGCACAGATCAACTTAATTCTTCTATAAATACAACGGTATCAGTACAAGAAAGCTAAAAATAAATTGACACGCTAACGACTGCGCAGAATAAACTGATAAGTGCAAATAAGCGAGTGTGTGTGCTGCCTGTCCAAACTGCCGTTAAAGTTCATTAGGTGTGTCGACAAGGCATAATGAACATAAATGGTGCTAAAATGTGTCTTTAGGCGTGTCGACAAGGCATAATGAACATAAATGGTGCTAAAATGTGTCTTTAGGTGTGTCGACAAGGCATAATGAACATAAATGGTGCTAAAATGTGTCTTTAGGTGTGTCGACAAGGCATAATGAACATAAATGGTGCTAAAATGTGTCTTTAGGCGTGTCGACAAGGCATAATGAACATAAATGGTGCTAAAATGTGTCTTTAGGCGTGTCGACAAGGCATAATGAACATAAATGGTGCTAAAATGTGTCTTTAGGTGTGTCGACAAGGCATAATGAACATAAATGGTGCTAAAATGTGTCTTTAGGTGTGTCGACAAGGCATAATGAACATAAATGGTGCTAAAATGTGTCTTTAGGCGTGTCGACAAGGCATAATGAACATAAATGGTGCTAAAATGTGTCTTTAGGCGTGTCGACAAGGCATAATGAACATAAATGGTGCTAAAATGTGTCTTTAGGTGTGTCGACAAGGCATAATGAACATAAATGGTGCTAAAATGTGTCTTTAGGTGTGTCGACAAGGCATAATGAACATAAATGGTGCTAAAATGTGTCTTTAGGTGTGTCGACAAGGCATAATGAACATAAATGGTGCTAAAATGTGTCTTTAGGTGTGTCGACAAGGCATAATGAACATAAATGGTGCTAAAAATGTGTCTTTAGGTGTGTCGACAAGGCATAATGAACATAAACGGTGCTAAAATGTGTCTTCAGATTTATGCGTAATGGTACTTTAAGCATTTCGTTGATGTATACTGACGAGCAAAAGAAAAGCGACATTTTCGGAATCATCGGCAACACGAAAGTGTATTCGATGATTCCAGAAATGTCGCATTTCGTTTGTTCGTCAGTATATCTGTAAAAACTCTTTTTTTGATACACAAATGTGTGTAAGATTCGGGATTTCCGCAGCTACACCAACGATTTTTTTAAAATGTTATTCTTATGTGTAAAGAACCATGTGAAAATGCATGTACAATGTCAGTCAGTGGGGTTCTTTTATCTTCCATGTCGGTCTGACTGGGCCAGATTCATGCCTACTTTTGACCTATGTGTCAGCCTCAAGCAGTTCACACACGAAAAAGCTTTGAACATTTGAAATGGCGTAGGAAGATCTTCAAAGGAGGTATGGCCAAGTGTTTGAAAAGTCAATCGCCGGAAGGGGTGGGGTGGGGTGAGGTGGGGTGGGATGGGTCGGGATGGGGTGGGGTGGGGTGGGGTGGGGTCGGGTTGGGTGATTCAATATTTTTAAATTGATAACGTCGAGGTGAGGTCTGCATGGAAGAAACAGGACGTATGATCAAGACTAGAAACTAAAACTTGCTGAAAGGAAATGATCCCTCCATACCTGTCCTACTGGGTTCCTACGCAACTGATCTGGTGTTTTACTTGCCAGTTCTTCGGACAGCTGCAAGAGGCATAGATTCTCATGCCCGATGCGACCACAGGGGCTCATGAGAATCTATGCTTCTTGCTCGCAGAAATCAATATCCTTGACTAACTCAGACCTCGTGCGGAGCACCCGTGTCCAAAGGTCCCGCTGAGTCTGTGACAGGTCCGTGACTAAGATTTTGCCTTCTTTGATGTGCTTTGTAGTGCCTGAATTTGGCGTCAGAAGAAGCAATTAGCCACGAGAACACAAAGTAGTGCTGTTGACCTCATCAAAGGCCAATATTAATATTCGCCCACTGGTCCGACTTGGCATTCTCAACACAGCAAACAAACGCGTCCATTTCGTCACTTTTGCGACAATGTGTGAGTTGGGTTGGGTGCGTGCGTGCGTGTCTGTGCGCTCGTGCTGTTGTGTGTGTGTGTGTGTGTGTGTGTGTGTGTGTGTGTGTGTGTGTGTGTGTGTGTGTGTTTATGTGTGCGTTTGAGATTGAGAGAGAGAGAGAGAGAGAGAGAGAGAGAGAGAGAGAGAGAGAGAGAGAGAGAGAGAGAGAGAGAGAGAGAGAGAGAGAGAGAGATGAAATTAAATTAAATTAAAGTTAATTAAATTAAATTAAATTTTGTCTCAAGTATAAATGATAATGACCTTTTTTCAATCATGTCCTTGCACTCACACACGCCCGCGCGCATGCACGCACGCACACACACCCACTGACACACTGACACACACACTGACGGACACAGACACACGCACGCACACACACAAACACACACGAGCAAGAGAGAGAGAGAGAGAGAGAGAGAAAGAGAGAGAGAGACAGAGTTACTACCACTAGAGAATGTCACCACAAATCCATACATCATTTATCTTCATACTGTATGACTCGCAAAATTCAGTTGCAAGCAAAGGTTCTGCCACACAAATCTTCTGACGCAATCTTTGGCTGCAACTAAAGCCGGTATTGATACCCGCAAACTGAACTAATTCCACCTTTCAATTGCACGCCACGCGTTTTGAATTATCCCATTGTCGCCTGCAACGCACGTTAACTCTTTGACTGCCGGATAACGCAGCGACAAGAATATACTATGATATATATGCAAGAGGCATAGACCCTCATGGGCCCCCGCAATTGCGGGGGCCCATGAAGGTCTATACCTCTTGCATTTGGGTGGTAATCACCGTGAGAGTCTGTCCCGGCATTAAAGCAATTAACATTATAAATATTTTTAAAATACCTTAATTAACCCTCTTCTGCATGCAGGCGCCGGTACTTGTGACATGAGACTCATAGTAATCCGTTACTAATAAATAAAGCCAGGGCAGTGCTGGAACAGCTTCGCGTGCGCCTCTAAGGTCGTCAGCTAGTAGCCAACAGACTGGGTCTCACGTCGCGCTGAACATGAAAGAGATAACCCATTGATCCTTCAGACACTTACCCCCCACGCCACAGTGAGAGGCGTTATGTTACGATGTCTGGTCAAATCTCGTGTGAAACTCTGTGACGAGCTTTCCTGATGAGTCCCAAACCCAAAAAAGACGTAACTCCCTGCCAGATTCCAACCTATTTTCACATCTGTATGATGCACAGTTTCTCATGAGCCCACGCGAACGCAGGGGGCTCATGAGAATCTTCTACCTTTGCTGATAGGGACAGAGATTCTTCTCAGACGAAAGACATCGGCGTATATTCAGACTTCGACAGTGGTATAACGATCTGTATCGCACGTTAGACAAGGGTATAACGACCTATAACGCCCTTGTCAGTTTCAGTGTTGAGACAAATCCCATCAACAACCCAGCGCAGTGAAAGAGCGGTTGCTAGGATTGCGCTCATATCCGGTACAGACAGAGTCTTTCATCTGCAAGAGACATAGATTATCTTGAACCCCTGCGACAGCAGGGGCTCATAAGAATCTATGTCTCTTGCTGGTAGAGAGGGGACTCGGTGTTCTTTTCAGGCTGAAGGTCAGTATCGGGATTTGTGCTCGGATCTGTTGCAGATTTTTGTATTTCACTCACACACACATTACTTTCTCGCTACACCTCTGTAGAGCGGTTAGCTGCATGTGTAATGATGACTTTATGTATTAGAGTACACGGAAATATCCCCGAGTCTCTCTGTCACGCAATCAGACGATTACGAATTTAGAATTAAACTGTATGTAATCAAGAGATATCCTCTCCCCCCCCCTCTCTCTCTCTCTCTCCCTCTCTCTCCCCCTCCGTCCTGTACCATGCCTGAGTGTGTGTATTAGTGTCTCTGTTTGTGTGTGATTAACAAAAGTTTCGTCTTTGTGAAAATAGAATACATGTAATAGGGTTATTTGTGACTTAAATCTGTTTTCTTACGGGCGTTTTCGTTTGTTCATTCATTATTTCCTCCGTTTGCCTTTTTGTACGTTTAAGCCAGAAAGCAAGAAAGACTTACTCAGAACGTGCCTATCTGGCATGCGAATTTTCTAACTTACATTCAATATTTTGCCACATAAAATTAGCTTTTATCGGATCTAATAGCAGTAACTCCTCACCCACCCATTTCTCGAACGTCACTCCCCTCTCTTACACCCCCCCACCCCCCCCCCCCCCCCGTCCCCTTTCACACCACCACCACCCCACCACCCTCCACCAACCGTTCCCTTTTCACTCCTTTCATATTCATATTTTGTCACCTGGAAACTGTAGTAAAGTCGAAATCAACAGATTTAACACATTCTGCCCCAGGACCGAAATCATCAAATTTTGAAGTTGCCCTCTGGAAGGACTGCGTTACAATTCTAGAGACAGATCGAGCATGATAGTTCAAGAGCGCTGCCAGAATAGCTTGGCGCCTATGGGCGCCAAGCTATTCTGGCACCACCCTTGAACTATCATGTTCGATCCATGTCTTGCTGTGGTGTGTCGGGGCTGAATGAGTTAAACCCCCGTGTAGCGCCTTGCTGTGTGGTTACGCGTACCTGTGCAGATAGGCGTTTAACACGCGGCGCGACTTCAGGAGAAACCATCAAACACCAACTCCCATACCTGATAGCGTGGGAGAAACACACGCAACTACTCACCAACCGGAGGCATAGATCCTCATGAGCCCCGGCAACTGCGGGGGACTCATGAGGATCTGTGCTTTTTGCAAAATGAAAAATTTCACATCCGGTAGAAAGCGGAAAAACAAATTATCAAAAACTAATACCAACACCTGATAACTTTTCTCTTTTGAGTAACACTGCTCCAGCAAGAGTCATACATACTGAAGAGCCCCCGCAGTATCTTGGTGGGGGGGGGGGGGGGGAGGAGGTCGTGAGGATCTATGTCGCTTGCATTTGGGAAGGTTTAACCGCGCTCTAGCGGACGAAACCAAGCGGCCTCTAAGTTCTTTGGTGTGAAGAGCGCGCGACCGGTTGAGCTTTGATGCGTGTTTGATTGGTGGGAGAAAAGATCGCTGATAAACGATACGGGGGCGACTGTGAAGTTTTGTATGTGAAATATGACTTAGCCGCGGTACAGAACCAGGGCTGAATTGCACTGACGAGTGAGCATATCGCGCAGCACCTGGCTTAGTGGCTTGCGCAGGACTAAGCTCACTCTCATTTACACCTGGGGCCAGTTGCATGAGCGAGCTTAGTCCTGCATCCTGCTTAGTGGCTGGTGCAGGACTAAGCTCGCTCATGCAACTGGCCCCCGATCCCAGGAACGGACAATACTGATATAGAAAGAACTGAAAAGACAGTAAGTTCATTTTTTTTATGAAAAGCCAAATTTTCTTTGTATTACAATGAAAATTTCGCTTTTCACTGAAAATTTTATTGTCTTTTGAATTCGCAGGGCAATCTTGCAGATCGATGGCGTACGTAAGACAATTTGTTTACACAATTCAAAGTAAACCATACATGTGTGGCCAACAAACAAAAACAAAATCTACATCTTGATATGCAATAGTTTTCTCATTGAACTACAACTTTTGAATTACTGTATTAGTATTATTGGTTCAGAGGCTGCGTTAGTGCTCTTTCTGCGAAAGGAATTTAGGGGAGGGCCGAGAAGGGGGGGGGGGGGCGGAGGGGGGGGGGACATTTATTTGATCGATGAAGCAAAAATACTAGTCTACCGCAATCATGTGATGCTTCATACATGTTTCAGGGCTCGTCCCATGTGCTTCGGTATGGGTTTTGTACCGGCGGCGACATACCATGTGTTTCTCATTTTTCAAAAAAAAAGGCCAAACATGGTCAGGTGAATCGGCGCAATTTTACGATTGAATACATGCATGCATGATAAATTAAACAATGAAGGAAAGATGCCGGTTTCTGTGTCCTTAAATTTTGTTAAGTGCGCATGATTTGGTCTTTACTACCTGGAGCCGTAAGTGTCAAAATCACACATCAATACCCATCATGTCTGACTCCCTGAGGAAAAACTACAAGAAGCGAAACTTCCCGGCTTGAGTACTATTTCCGGTCGTGACTTAATACCAGAGGAAACAGCCATACAGGAATTAGAAACTCGGCGTAATTAAGCTATATTTTTTTCTCAGAATGGCTGGCTGTCATATTGCTTCATGAGTATGTGACACTACTATGATGTTTAACTCATTGTGCCCGAGGTACGAAATATCCACACTTTAAAGTTCTCCTCTGAGGACTGCATTACAATTCAGGAGACAGATAGACCATGATAGTTCAAGGGTGGTGGCAGAATAGCTTGGCGCCTGTAGGCGCCAAGCTATTCTGCCACCACCCTTGTACTATCATGGTCGAGCCGTATTTTGCTGTGGTGTGTATGTCGCGGGCAAAATGAGTTAAAATAAATCATAATGAATTCCCCAGTGGAAGAACACGTGTGCGTTGCACAGTTCTATCATCAGTGGCATCTAGACTTCGTTTTCAAGACCCAAAACTTGAGTCAACTTTCTCAGTATTGATGTAGTCATACTTTCGGATAGGAAGGCTGCCGTGCAATATTGACTAGAAAGGGGGATGAATGTTTGCAAATTAAAAGAAACGTGCATTTTTCAAGCTATTAACACCTTGGCTGCAAAGGAAAACTTAACCAGGCCAAACTGCAAGTGACGCAGATCATCAAAAGCCCCCACAGCTGCGGGCGTTCATGATGATTTGCTCCTCTTGCTGATTCCACTTTTTATCCATGCTCATTGGATGAATGGGGCTCTTTGCCGTTGAATTACCAACGACTATAGACACGCAGTTTGCAACCACTGACATTGAAGGGGTTAAATATGTCTCAACAAAAATAAACCGAGTAAACAGTAAATTTCAAGTGTACGCCAGCATTCTACTTCGTTAACTCATTAAACCCTGACGGCAAACAATTTCAGATTTTGGAGCTAGCCTGTGAACCTACGTCACACTTCTGGAGATAGATCGAGCATGATAGTTCAAGGGTGGTGTCAGAATAGCTTGGCGCCTGTAGGCGCCAAGCTATTCTGACATCACCCTTGAACTTTCACGGCCGGTCCATCTCCTGTCATACTGAACTTATCAGAGTTTAATGTGTTTAAGATCGTATGTCTCTGAGAATACCGCGAGCGAACGCTGCTTTTCAAAGGAATCGTAAAATCAAGCCAGCTGTAACAGCTGAAACTTACCGTTCAAAATTTACATCAGGAAGTTGAAAAGAAACATTGCTCTCAGCGCGAAAGACACTCCGGCTGTGTGGACTGAGGCTTCGCCGCACATGGTACCAAAGATAATACAGTCAGTGCTGATCAGGTCTTTGGCGGCACACCACGATGATTTCACACATAAACATGCACGTCTTGAAAGATGTGTACAGCTCCCCGGCGGTTTCCAGAACACAACAATGCATTGTTCCGATGTGTCAGGTAATTGCGTCAGTGCTCTGCAAGTTGTCTTCTTCAGTTTTAAAGATAGTTTGGACACTTGCGCGAAAACATAGTGTTGTGTGCATCCTTGTCGTATACACAAAGTAGTCCATGGTGTATAATGATTCAAAACGGCACTCGTTCACTTTGAAAGCAGAAAAAATCCATGAAATGAAAGTTGTGCTTAAATTCCTCGGGAGAGAAAGCTCCATTCCGCAAATTATTTGGACTAAAATAAATAAGACTTGTGATTGTCTTTGATTTTGGACTTTCAGATCCAAACCAGTTTCAGTAAAGATCCAAACTTACAGACAATACAGTCAATAACACTCGCAGGTTTAGATCCAGCTGACGACTCACGGGATACACAGAAAAAATGTTTGTTTTTTTCTGTATATCCCAAGAACCGTCAGCCGTCAGGGAAAACCATTCGAAGATTGTTTGCTGGCAACGGCGGTCTCACAAATCCATACCACGAAAATCAACTTGGAGTGAGTTTTTCTTTTTCAAAGTTCTTCGAGAGCTATTGTCTTAGAAGTATTAATTCACTTCAGATGATAGGTCTTTTTTTTCAAGCAATGAATTTGTACACGTTTAAAACCAGGTATCAAAATTCACACGTTGTTTTTGATGCCTCTTTTCAAACGTGTTAAAATTGAGCAACGCGCGTTTTTCATCACATTTCTGAATATAGTGATCATCTGCAAAGCTTTAAAAACTAAAGGAATGAATTTAAACTAATGAAAAAGTATCGCAAATTCACACAATAAAACTGAAAAAAAAAATGAATTTTCATTTTGTAACAGACACAAGCATCGCCATTAACACAAATAAAAGGATCGCTTGAGACGGTCTTTTTTTTTTCGATGAACGATTTTGAAACAACCTTCTACGACAGTACGAAATTTTCCAAAACACAAAATTCTCAAATTTTCACACAGACATCACCACCATCCACACACACGGAGGAGAACGCATTGAGTGAATGCGGGGGGACCTCGGTTTTGGAATCTTTTATCTGCTCCAAGTTTTATACGGGTCCGAGAGGATATTGGAGGTCTTGTAAATTTGGGCGCAATTGCTGTTCAACATCTAAATCCAGGCTGTATTCGCTGGCCCTATAAAACAGGTTTATTATGCGGCTATCCTGGAAAGGTCTCGTGCGAAACCCCGGACACCCTCCTATAACTGAGGCCAGAACACCAGTGTAAATCAAGACTGGTTATTCCAGCACACGGATGGGATTTTATGAGATCATATACAAGATGAATAGATCCTCATGCGGCAGTTACAGCTGTGAGGCCACAACACCGATGTAGGCCTAAATCAAAACCGGATATTGTATGACACAAAATACGCAAGAGGCATAGATCCTCATGAGCCCCTGCCACTGCAGGGGCTCATGAGGATCTATGCCTCTTGCAGATGGCACAGTTTGGGGGGAACGCGATGTATCCAATACTAGCGTTTACTAAGGCAAGCTGGTGGCAATAAAGTCGTGAAAGAAATCGCTCGGATCATTTGTAGTGATGGCGGGGATGAAAGCAAAGTGCGCTGATATATGATTGGAGCAATATTTCAAACTGAACCCGTAATATAAAGGCTGGCCCCAAACCTATCAAATCTGCATTTTTACGACGGTCGTAAGCATGAAGCCTACGCAAGTCGGGTATTATCGACGCACACGGTGACAGTCACATTGTTTCAAAATCAGATCGGCAATTTTCTGGACGAGTTCAGTGTCGAACTTCAAGTTTATCAGTTGATGCAGGAAACGTTTGCACAATCTTCACAGCAGGGGTGTAAGTCAACACGAGCGTACGAAGATAAAATGCTTTGTGTTGGTGTGCCCGTGCTGAGATGCTGACTCAGTGATGTGCTTGAAAATAATCACAGGTGTCCAGGTGCTGGTGACTGATCACGACTGAATCGGGTTTGAACCAGAAGATGTTCTCATTTTACAAGGCATACATCAGTAGAAGGGTGGACCCGAATAGGGGTGGGGGTGGGGAGGGGGGAGGGGTATTTCAAGTTCAATGCATATTACATGCCCTGCTTTCAGCCCCCGCCCCTCTCCCCCCCCCCCTCCCCCAATCCGATGGGAAGAAAATGAACTTTAAAAAAAAATAATAACACAATATTCATGGGTGACATACAACTCATTCAGACCGACGGCCGTATTTCCCAAATTTTGGAAGCGTCATCTAATGACTATGCACCAGTTGCAGGAGATGGATCGACCATGATATTTCAAGGGAAGTGCTATATTAGCTTGGCGTCAACAGGCGCCAAGCTAATCTGGCACTACCCTTGAATTATCTTGGTCGACCCATCTCCTGCTGTAGAGCGTCAGGGCTGAATGGGTTAAAAAATGAAATAACTGAAATTGGTCGACGGACTAACTATGCCCCATGATGCATGGCCATCTAGAGACATACATTCTCATGAGCCCATGCGGATGCAGGGACTCATGCACAATGTATGTGTATTGCAGATGGAGCAGGCTGGCTGAAGGGTTGTTCTGTCTGAACCAAAAGGCCGAAATGCAGCTTTCTGGGATTTTGGAGTAAAACCTGAATCAGTCTCGAGGACTGAAGACTGCCACCATGTGCGTAAGTCTAATCAGTCTTCGCTTTGTTGTTGAAGACAACAATGTATTTAATTTCTTTGCTGGTCTGTTTCACAGAACAGCACACGTTCATGGGAAATGAAAACTAAACGCCACAAACCAATAAAAATGCGCTAAATACAACAGGCAAAAGAAACGTTTGGGGGTTGAGGTGGTTGTGGCGACGGTAACCACACAATAATCCCGGACACGTGTTTTCGTGGGGTTTTTTCTTCAGACATATGTTACGGAAAATGATAACACTATAGACCGCAATGCAATCGACCAACAAAACAAACAAAAAACAACAACTGAACTGTGGCGGAGTAAGTAAAAGAATCCACCTTAACCCATTCAGCCCTGACGCCCTACAGCAGGAAATGGATCGACCATGATAATTCAAGGGTAGTGCCAGATTAGCTTGGCGCCTATCGGCGCCAAGCTAATCTGAAACTGCCCTTAAATTATCATGGTCGATCCATCTCCTGTAACTGGTGCATAGTCATTAGATGACACCTCCAAAATTTGGGAACTAGTACGGCCGTCGGGCTGCCGAGTTAATGATTCAAAAAGATAGTTGAATGATCGTGGTCTTAGGCCCACTGCCGAAAAAGAGGGAGACTGGGAGAGGGTGGGGGTGGGGGTGTTACAAAGGAATTTAAATTTATATAGGCACTAGAAAGACACTAAAATCATCCTCGTTCAAGGCGGGTTTGACAGTTCTGACATACTTGACAGCGTCAACAATTTTCTTTTTCCAATACTGCTGAAAACTGTAATAAACCCCGCGCTAATTCTTTAATTTATTGTTTGTCTTCCCGCCCTGCAATAAAATCCCCCTTCTTCCCCTTTCAACAGATCGGTGCAACGCAAACAGTGGCGTCAGCCAATCAAAACCAAGGACAGTTTACGGCGGAACCATTCATCGCCTCGGGCACAACCGACACTTCGGGTGAAGGGCGGCGGGCGCGTTCAAAAGAGTTCATTGTCAGTGGAGAAAGTCGAAAAGTAATCTCGTTCTACCTGCAAGAGGCGCAGATTCTCATGACGGCCCTGCGACTGCAGGGGCTCATGAGAATCTACGCCTCTTGCTTGCAGATTGTGGTGCTCATGTGGATCAGTGTTAATGAATCAGATAATGAAATCTAAAAACTGAGAACGATTTTTACTGACGCGTGAAAATTTTTTTTCATCAAAACGGAATCTGCTGTGGATACTACACTGAAATTCAGTCAATTTATGTCAGCATTAGGGCTTGGGAAGCTGACGTCATCACGCTAGTCGTGGCGGCCATCTTGAGAGGATACGCGACTCATGCGCTCCACTTGGAAATCGCTGTCAGGACAATGTCAGGAAAGTCCGGACGTGCAGTATAGTCAATAACAGCAAGTCTTGCCATCACCGTAGGAAACCGCTAATCAGAATATGTTTTTATTTGTTTTCAAAGAGGAAGAAACATGAAGAAAAACGTGTTGAAACACTACTTCGCTACTATCTGAAGTGTATCGTATCCTCTAAAGATGGCGGCTGTCGCGCCGACGCTCCTAGAGGCAACACGGGGAACTTCCACCGAGCCCTATAGGCATATATTCCTATGAGCCCCTGCAGCTTGTACGGACACACGTAAACATCCATGGTTCTTGCGAATGTGCGAGCAATTTCCCAGTACCACGCTGAAAAACGGTCAAAGTTAACGGCAGAAATTACTTCTGACACCACAAGTTGTGACCCATCCCCCTTCATTGGCAGAACAAGGGGGGCTATTGACGGGCCCCCACTAGCTGCTTAATCGTCTCCCCTTGCAGTAGTCATTGACACAGTTTCGCTAACCAGTCCTCAACTATGCTGATTTCTTTCTACGTCTGAAGAGGAAGAGTGGGTTAAATTGGATTAGGTTAAGGCGCCAAGAGGCATAGAATCTCCTGAGCCCCTGCTGTCGCAGGATCATGAGAATCTATGTCTCTTCCGGCATTGAGATGGCAGCGGGAGATAATTCAGGAACGATAACTGGGGAGAAGGAGTGTGCATCTCATTCAAGCTCCTTCAAAACTCAGCGTGACACGGCCGTGCGCACCGTCTTCAAAAAGAGCAAGATATAGGAATCACAGACGCATCCCCCCCAACCCTGCCCCCTCCCCCCCACCCCCCCTCCCCCACCCACCCCTACACCCAGTGGACACTGAGAACTCAAAGGACCCCCCTCTGCCTTGCCGACCACACCACTCCACTGAAGGCTGCCGGCAGTAAGCGTACGAGAGACTGCAGGGATCAACACGTGCAGACACATTGTTTTCTGAAATAATATTTCAGAAAACAATGTGTCTATATTATATTATCTGACAGCTTGTAGTTTTCACACTGGTTGCCTCCCTCTGTTCGCTGCCGCTTATGAGCGGCAGCGAACAGAGGGAGACAACCAGTTTGCGCATTTTCTTTTGCCGTTTTACGACACAAAAACTGTGAAAATAGGAACAGCAGCGTGATTTTGCGTTTTGCGTTTTGCATCCAAAGTTACAAGTTTTCATTATATCAATAATCTTAATAATCATATATATATATTCTTTATATATATATATATTCTTTACTTTTAACAAAGGCGTCGCCCAAAGCCAAAAAAATGCACTCAATCAGAGTAGCTCCAAGGGACATAATTTTTCAATAAATTCTGAGAATGCTGTGCTAATGCCATGGAAATCCAGGCTGGTAAGCTTGCATTGTGTCATCAGGACATCAGCTGTCCTTTTGTGACTGCATCGCTTATTAGATCTTTTGAGCCTTCCACTGAACACCTACTACATAAAGTAATAGGGACTACCCCCAGGCGCCCCGCAACCCGCTGGAGAATATCCAGTCCTCCCCCCGAGAGGGGAGGCTAGCGCATGAATATTCCCAAACAGATCTTGGACCTGCTGGATAGATTTAAGATTTTGCCGCCTACGACCGGTTTCGACCCAAGGTGGGTCTCATCAGGTAGGCATACGGCGTAACCTGAAATTGCAAACACAACGCATGTACCAGGTGCCGCCTCCAGAATTTGACTGGTAGCAACCACTAGTCCAGCGTGGATTGCATCCCTAAAGCTTTATGGGGTGTTGCAGTGGAAGAAGACTGACTAATTTTGCCTAGGTGTTGCCTTACCAGCCTGGATTTCCATGGCATTAGCACAGCATTCTCAGAATTTATATATATATATATATATATATATATATATATATATATATATATATATATATATATATATATATATATATATATATATATATATATATATATATATATATATATATATATATATATATATATTTAGTGATGATGACCTTCCGACTCCGCCTAAAGAAGGTCAACAAGCAGGGTCCCACCAGAATCAAGTTTGACCTCGAGAAGCTGAAAGACCCAGAGGTAGCGGAAGCCTTTCAGGCAAAGACTTTCAGGCAATGATAGGAGGAAAATTCGCACCACTGCTACTTCTAGGTGCAGAAGACACGGACGTGGACACACTGATTGACTGTGACACATTTAACACTGTTGTAACCCAAACAGCCAGTGAGATCCTTGGCAAACACCGACAAGCTAAGAAACCTTGGGTTACAGCTGACATCTTTGATCTATGTGACAAGCGTCGAGAATTAAAGAAAAAGAAATCAGAGGTAGAAGGAGATAAAGAATACAGAGAAATTAACCAGGATATCAAGAAAAGCATGAAAAAGGCAAAGAATAAGTGGATTGAAGAACAGTGTAAACACGTAGAAGAAAATCTGAACAAAAATAATAGCAAAAAAGCATACCAGCTGGTGAAAGACCTGACCAGTGTAAAACAAGGACGCTCCTCGATCATTCAAGATAGTGAAGGGAACTGTCTTACGGAAGACCAAGACATACTGAAGAGATGGACAGAGTACTGTTCAGATTTGTACAACCACCGAGCTGCAGGGGACCCAGGCATACTTGTCAACCCACCCGTGACCAACAATGGCAACTATGCCATCCTCCGAGAAGAAGTAGAGGCTGCAGTGAAGTTGCTGAAAAAAGGGAAGGCAGCAGGAGCAGACAACATCCCTGCAGAGCTAGTCCAAGAAGGGGGAGAAGACACGATAAGCGCCTTACTAACAATCTGCAATAAGATCTGGCAGTCAGGGGATTGGCCCACACCATGGACCCAATCACTTATAATAACTCTCCCCAAAAAAAGGCAACTTACAGCAATGCCAGAACTATCGCACGATCAGTCTTATATCCCACCCAAGCAAAGTCATGTTAAAGATCCTCAGTTCTGAACAGGCTAAAGCCACAGGCAGAGGAAATCATAGCTGAGGAACAGGCAGGCTTCAGATCAGGGCGCAGCACAACTGAGCAAATCTTCAACCTGAGAGTTCTATGTGAGAGATACTTCCAGCACCAGCAAGACCTCTATCATGTCTTTGTGGATTTTAAAAAAGCGTTTGACAGGGTGTGGCATGCAGCCCTTTGGTCCACCATGAAGCTATACAGCATCAATGCCAACCTGATCAAAGTCATAGCAAACCTTTACAACAAGGCCACTAGCGCAGTCTGCTTCAACGGCAAAATAGGAAACTGGTTTAGGACTACAGTTGGAGTCAGACAAGGCTGCTTGCTCTCAAATACTCTTTTCAACATCTTCCTGGAAAGAATCATGACGGACGCTCTGAAAGATCATGAAGGAAAGATGTGCTTTTCCTACTGTATGTACAGCCTTTGTCCAGCATTATTGCTGGACACTCTGTTTCACATCACGCATACAGTGATGATACACAGCTTTATAAGTCAGGTAGTGTGAGTCA
This sequence comes from Semisulcospira habei, assembly GCA_036245525.1. NCBI lineage: Eukaryota > Metazoa > Mollusca > Gastropoda > Semisulcospiridae > Semisulcospira > Semisulcospira habei. The sequence continues at coordinate 9,565,020 of BTPG01000005.1, forward strand.
GGTCAACGAAATCATCCAGAGCGTGTCACTTTGCATTCTTGATGTGAGGCTGTGGATGTCAGAAAACAAGCTCAAACTGAATGAAGGAAAAACGGAAGCCATGCTCATTGCATCACCCATAATATCTTCTTCTACCGCTTTGCCTCAGCATATCATGATTGAGAACACGACCGTCAGCTTCTCTCAGTCAGTGAAGAACCTGGGTGTTGCAATTGAGCAGGACTTGTCCATGGACAAACAGGTGATAAACATTTGCAGGGCAGCCTATTTGGAGATGCGTCGTATTAGCTCTATTAGACAGTTCCTTACCTCAGAGGCTACAAAAACTCTGGTTTGTTCATTTGTTCTGTCTCGCATTGACTATGCCAACTCACTCGTATCTGGATGCCCGCAGTATCTATTTGATCGGCTCCAGAGAGTCCAAAATTCAGCCTCACGTCTGGTCATGAAAGCGAAAAGGTCAGACCATGTGTCCCCCATCCTGCACGCTCTCCACTGGTTGCCAGTGAAGTAGAGAGTCAAGCACAAAGTCTTGTCCATTTGTCGTGTTTCTCTTTCTGGCACTGGACCCACTTATCTCTCAGAGCTCCTTCACTGTTATATCCCTTCGAGGCAATTGCGCAGTTCGTCTGACAATAAAATGCTTCGTATTCCTACAGTAAGGACTAAAGGATTTTGGCAGAGTTCTTTTTCTTACCAGGGTCCATCAGCCTGGAATGATCTTCCTAAATCATTGAGACACAGTGAGTCTAGTGCCAGTTTTAAACACAGTCTTAAAACCCATCTTTTCCCACTTTGATTATCAGTGTTCATGTATTTAGCCATAATTCTGTTCTTTTGTGTAATTGTACATGTGGCTTTGTCACTTTTTGTGTAATATTTGTATGTTTTGTTCATATGTACGGCGCCTAGAGCATCTTACCATGTATTGGCGCCTTATAAATCTTCCTTATTATTATTATTATTAAGGAACTGTCAGTATTGGAGGCAGAACAACCATGAACTTGCGCTTTGCGGACGACATTGATGGCCTTGCAGGAACAGAGAAGGAGCTAGCTCAGCTGGTGGAAAAGCTGGATAGTACAGCCATTGCATATGGGATGGAAATCAGTGCAGAGAAGACCAAACTGATGACCAATAACGCCAGTGGCATTGGCTCTGAAATCATGGTTGGAGGCCAAAAACTGGAAACAGTTAAGAAATTCAAATACTTAGGAGCCATTGTGACAGATGAGGGATCAAAACCAGAAATACTGTCCAGGATTGCGCAGACAACAACAGCACTGACAAGATTGAAGACCATATGGAAGGACAGAAACATCACACTCTGCTCCAAGATCAGACTGATGCGCTCCTTAGTCATCTCAGTGTTCTTGTATGCCTGCGAGTCATGGACCCTCACAGCAGACCTTGAAAGGAGGATACAAGCCACTGAAATGAGACGTTTTCGAAGGCTGCTTGGCATCTCATACAGAGATCACATCACAAACGAGGAAGTGGGAAGCAGAACCAGGCAAGCCATCGGGCTCTATGAAGACTTATTAGCCATTGTGAGAAAACGCAAACTGAAGTGGTATGGGCATGTCACACGTTCAGCAGGGCTTGCCAAAACAATCCTGCAAGGCACTGTGCAAGGAGGACGAAGGAGAGGAAGACAGAGGAAAAGATGGGAGGACAATATCTCAGAGTGGACAGGACTGAAGCTGGGCGATACGCTGAGAATGGCAGAGAACAGAGAGGAATGGAGGGAGCTGGTTGTTAAGTCATCAGTGGTGCCCCAACGGTCGGCAAGACTACGGGATATAGATAGATAGATAGATAGATATTTTATAGAATATTAATGTCATTGAACTTTCAATATTTTACGCACTGAGCTTTGACACAGCACCTATGCGGTACAATGTTCCACACACAAAAAAAGATAAACAAAAGAAAAGAAAGTTATCAAAAAATTAGACTATCAACAAGTTTTTCTTCAGGAAAAAAATATATAATGCGCTGTTGTGCTTGGTATAAACAGAATGTTTTAAATTCAAGTTCAAATTTATTGAAATGTTAACCCATTCAGCCCTGACGCACTACAGCAGGAGCTGGGTCGACCATGATAATTCAAGGGTAGTGCCAGATTAGCTTGGCGCCTGTGGCGCCTGTCGGCGCCAAGCTAATCTGACACTGCCCTTTAATTTTCACGGTCGCTCCATCTCCTGCAACTGGTGCATAGTCATTAGATGACGCCTCCAACATTTGGGAAATACGACCGTCGGGCTGAATGAGTTAACATCGTTATAATAACACCGTAAGGAGCAGAAACCTTATGACGTATCCTTTGTTTTGCAATGATTATATACATTAATAAGCTTTTGTTTATCGTCTTCTGGGCATACATATATATCCATACTCCTTTTCTCCCTTCCGTACAAAACACACCGTCCTCCAACACCCGTTTCTCACACCCCCACCACACCCCATCCTACCCCTCCCCCGCCCTCCAGCCGTTGATTGGTTCAGTGCCCGGTCTCGCCTACCATTCAACACTAAACGCTCACTGATTGGATTTAAACGAGGGCGGCATGGTTTTGAACACAGCCCACCGCCTAATGACGTCACAGTTAAGCACCCTCTGAGAACGCCATCCATGTGCAAGAGGCATAAATTCTCATGAGCCCCTGCTCCGCAAGGGCTCATGGGAATGTATGCTTCTTGCTGGCTCAGTGTCATGTAAAACGCTCTCAGTGCAAAACATAAATCAATAGAAATTTTCGAGTTGGTGCTGGTCTGTGGTAAGATGTCTGCACATGGTGATTTTCTTGAAGACAGCCCCATTGAAGTATGCGTCGATTTTCCCCACGTAGAGGAAGTCATGGGTGGCTAAACCTAAGACTGCCAAAGGGGAATCGATCGTGAATGAAGCGATCATCAGCCAAGCGTGACTAAACGGTTTGACAGTGGTGCATTGTAACTTTGTCAACAACTGGTAATCTGCCGAACGAGCTGCGTCGGATAAGATGTTTCGTTCATCCATTTTCAAGTACGCAAAACGCAGATTGCGCGGCTCCTCCGTATTACTCCATTATTTATGTCTCTTGCTGGGCAAGTTTATGAAATTATGAAAGGCTCGTTATATAAATAAATAAATAAATAAATAAATAAATAAATAAATTGGTGAAAATAAGTCAGAATTTTGCTTACAGCCATGGCGGAAACAGTCATACCAAATATTAATTAAATAAAAAATTAATATCCCCCTCACTGCTGGAAAAATGTAAGCAACTGCAAAATGTAAAGGAAATCATGAACCCCCCAAAACGCCGGTGGCTCATGATGTTGTGTAGCCTACTTTGTTCTCTTCGAAATACTATTGAACCGTACAATTTTCAGCTTACTTACTTACTTACGCCTGTCACCCCTCCCAGGGTATAGGCCGTCGACGAGAGACCTCCAGCGACTCCTGTCCTATGCTTCTCCTTCGAGTTTACTCCAGGTGGTTCCCAGTCTCACTCAACGACAAATGACGTCGGTGGAAGTTGACCTAATTGCATATGACCCCGCAAGTCAATGCGATGCATTTTCTTTTTGAGCACGACTTGTCTATAAAGTTGTTTATCAGAAGTAAACTTGTGAAATATACTCACAATAACAATGAACATTATCAGATGAAAAACAAAAACAGTTTGTGACTAAGTTAACTTTGACTGAATGGACTACATTTTAACCGTTCTGCTTTTCCCGCTTGACAATTTTTGTCAAAATTCGTCTCTCACTGTTTATATCAAATTTGGCCTGTAAATATCATTCGCTCTGGCACAACACTGTGGAAAGTGACTTATTTCGTTCCTTGTTAACCCTTTTAGCCCCACGGGTGGTTTCACCAAATTTTGGAAATATTACTTAACGACTATGTACCAGCTGCAGGAGAAGGATTGACCATGGTAATTCAAGGGTAGTGACAGATTTGCTTGGCGCCTTCATTTCCTGCTGTAGGGTCCCGGGGCTAAATGGGTTAAAAATCGCACGAGAAAGCCCTAGCATTCTGTCCAATCATTGAAGTCACATGGCATCACGTTTCACAGGCTTAGTTGGACAGGTCTGTTGGGAGACTAGATGTCCTGCACATCTTGCTGTCTTAGGTTCGTGCGCTTCCGTTGTATTTGGCCTTGAATTTTCCGTGGTTTTAAAATCATGTATTGTCCAACGAAAGAAAATTTGGGCTGATGTGTCGCCACAATGCAGCGCCACCCGATCTACCTTGAATATTATCCAGTTTTTATATATCAGTATATCATAATTATTCTATGATTATATTTGATTTTGATTAGTCTTGTGTAGGCTTGCAGAAAAAAAGCAACAACACAACTGTATTATCTCGCATGCGACAGGCATGAGTTGTTATTCATCAACCCACCACCCCACCCCTACCCCCCTGTCTCCTCACCCACCCACCCACCCTTCCAGCTAGCCGCAGGGGTCAATCTGTGGGGGCGGGGATGGGAGGGTCTTGTCACACCTACAGTAACGTCCCCCTACAATCATCAAACACTGATGGATTAATTGGCGACTGGACACTACACTGTCATCTTGATATGACACCCAACTCAAGATTGTCATTTTCCCGGGAGAAGCTGGGGTTGATTGATTCATTCGGTTCTTGAACCCTGGGAATATCGGTGTGTCACACTGGTTGTCTCCTCGATTCGCTGCGCTGAACAGCGCAGCGAATCGAGGAGGCAACCAGTGTGCGTCGTTGTCGGCAGACCCTGGTGTAAAGGCGGCCGAAGTGATTGGGATGCAGGAGAGAGGGGGAAAAAAAAAAGAATAAAGGTTTATAGGTTGAGAGCAAGGACTTTTTTGCCCGAAATGTAGTGGTAGTTTCACAAATGCACGAAACTGCCATAAATTTGTTAAATGTATGAACCTAACTTCCGAAAAAGTCGAAGCGGGTCACAGTATGTGATTACCTATGTGAAGACACATTTGAAGCACTTCAAGCCTCACATCCAGCTCTTTGGTTTAAATAATTTATTGCTGTGCAGAATGCGTGAAAGGATATAAAACATTTCCATCAGATCAAAACAAGACACAGGCTTATAGAATGATCTGGACACTGAATCAATTACATTTACATTTGACAAGTTTGACATTCTCAGAGAACGTGTTAGAGTAAAATTTATAAACAATTTCAATTGACTTTTTTTCTTCAAGTCTCACACCCCGCTCTTTTTTTTTTTAATTTATTTTATTTTTAATGGTCTATCGAGCAACTATCGAGAAGGGGTTGTGGGGGAAGGGAGAAAGTGTACGGAGAAGTTCTCACATGCGACCACCCCACCCGTCCGTCAAACCAACCGTCCCCGTGTCATCACCTCTGCACCCTTAATTAACCAGCCTGCTACATGAATTACGTAATCTGTAGGTCTGGTCTGTTTAGGTCAATGTCTACCTTATCTAATTGTGCGATATGCGCGCAATCGAAACCCTGGCGCCTGCGACAGCACGGCGGCAGTAAGGCAAAACAGATGGGCACGTGTCAGCACCTTGCGATACCCCAAACAGCACTTAGCCTCCCTTGGGACGGGTACGCCACCCGCCAAATCCCGGGTGCAGGGGAAAACAGTGGGTAGAGTTCTCAGCACAGCGAGTACCTTATCTCTGTTCTCACCCAGCAAGGGTACCATAGGATTAAAATTTGGCAAGTCACAAAACTTAGTGAGGCTTGAATAGAAAACGACAGCCGTCTGCAAGAGTCAGAGATACTCATGAGCCCCTGCAACTGGGGGGCCCATTAGGGTCTATACCTCTTGCCAGTTTTAGTTACACGTGAATTCTTCAAGATGTGATAGTCACTGAATTGTCATGCCGCGATGAGACACTACAAGCAGGTTAAGTGACACGAGACTAAAACGTTAAGACAAACGCACTTGCAAAGTCGACATCTCCTGTAGTGACAGAGCCTGGCAATACCTGGCATCTAATAATTCTGGCTGTCCTGTGTCGTACCTCCTACCCAATAAGCAGAGGTCTTCGGGCCCACAATGGCCGCAGTGGGCACGGAGACGTTTTGCTACTGGGGTAGTGAGTCATACTTTCGTGAAAGTATGACAAGCGCATATTTAGGGACATGAAATGAAGTTGTCTGGTGACTTTGTTGTATCGCATTTCATCTGAGAGAAACGAGATTTTAAAGTTGACTTAGCATTACAATGTATTTTAATGAGTACTGATTCTTGTAAACTCGCAATGAACCCCATACATTTTAAAGAGAAGAGGAAAGAATCCGTTCGGAAACTGCTCCATAATTAATATATGGGGGGGGGGGGGGGGGGAATACACGCTAATTTATTGGTTGTTTACTTGCAGTGTTCAGCTACGCACATTACTGTACATTAACCCCTTCCCTGCCGAGAATAAAGTGAACACGATCCAACTGCAAGAGCCATAGATCCTCATGAGCCCCGCAACTGCGGGGGCTCATCAGGATCTATGCCTCTTTCTGAGACCAGTTTGTATCCTTGTTTTTTGTGTGTGGACGGTTTTGGCTTTTGGTCGTTGAATGGACCAAGATTTCAGAAAGAAAAGAAAAGTACGTACAGTGTACTATCGTAGCAGGAAATGGGTTAAACCCGACATTTAAAACTGACAATGGGCAACATAACTTGCTTTGTGTGATGTACAGACGACATCCCTTATAACTACAAGGTCGGATATAACAACAGTCGGACATAACAACGCTTTTCTCAGCTTCCGCTCCCACTGTTTCTATATGTAATTTACTTCGCTTATGACAAACATCGGATACAACAAAAGCGTTTGTTTTCCTAAACATTTGTTTTTAATATCCGAAGTTAACTGTATACGGTATGTTTCTTTTTTTTTTAATTCCATGCATGCATTTATCCATCCATACATCTAGCCGCCAGCCAACCATCCGTCCATCCATCTTTGGAAGAAGAGACGCACAACTATGCTAGAAACGCCGGTAGGCGAAAATTCGATAAACAAACTCCAAACAGACCAAGTTGACCCCATGACACCATGGGCGTCACGAGCATTGAAAATACGTCACAAGTCAGGCGCGATCGTGACGTCTGAGCCTTTCTCTCAAGGGACGGACCTGGCGCCGCTCAGCAACAACAAAATTTACACCCCAGCGATCTAATTTTCAAACAAAAAGTGGTCAGACCCAGTGAGGCCTCTTCCAAGTGCCGGGTTTCAACTGCAAGAGGCATAGATTCTCATGAGCCCATGCAGGTACTGGGGCTCATGAGAATCCGTTGCTGATGCAGATGTATCTCTGAAACGAATTACACATGTTGCGCAAAGAGGAATTAGTTATAGTAGGTTTGTTGCTGTCTTTCTGGCGTCAAAATCGGGGTCTGCTAAAAGTTACGACCGCGAAAGAGATGAAACGAAGCGGCGAACACACTATTCTGTTTGTTCCAGCACTCGCATATCTGTGTGGTTTAACCTTGTTACCCCCAAGGTCCCATGTCTCAAATTTTGGAGGTGTTGCCTAATGACTATGTACCAGTTGCAGGAGATAGATTGACCATGATAATTCAAGGGTAGTGCCAGATTAACTTGGCGCCTGAAAGCGCCAAGTTAATCTGGCACTACCCTTGAATTATCATGGTCAAGCCAACATCTGCTGTGGGGATCCGGGGCAAAAAGGGTTACGAAAGTTAGGTAAGGCTACGGAAAGGTCATTTTGGCGTCGTCTGTTGCTCTTAAAATTATGTTATGACGCTAACACAGAACTTTAGAGGAAAAAAAAAAAAACTTAAAAAGATACTAGTTCCTTGCTGTCACATGCGGTCATTACAGTCCACTTTGCTATATACACAAGTCCGTCAGATGAAACTACAGTCGGATATTACAAAATTTCTTCATAGGTCCCGACAACACTTTTTCTGTGTAAATTACTTTGCTTATAACAATTTTAGAATAATAATAAATAATAATAATAATAATAATAATAATAATAATAATAATAATAATACATGGTATTTATATAGCTCATTTCTCATATTTATTATACAACTCAGTGCGCATGCGAAAACGAGACACACACACACACCATCACACACACACACACACACACACACACACACACACACACACACACACACACACACACACACACACACACACACCATCACACACACACACACACCATCACACACACCATCACACACACCATCACACACACACACACACACACACACACACACACACACACACACACACACACACACCATCACACACACACACACACCATCACACACACCATCACACACACCATCACACACACACACACACACACACCATCACACACACACACACACACACACACACACGCACGCACACACACACACACACACACACACACACACACACACACACACACACACGTAGAGCCTGCGGGAGGTGTGTACAGAAATACCGTAGAAATTACACAAAAGTCTGCGAGAAAAAGTAAGTTTTTAACTTTGCTTTGAACTGCGTAAGGGTGGAGGCATTTACAACAAGAAACATTGGATTTGTAATATCCGAAGTTGACTGTGAAGTCTCTCTCGCAGCCTCATCAATCTTCAACAGGCAAAGACTCTCATGCGCGTCTGCAGCCATAGAAGCGCCTGACAATATAATCGTCTGTTGCTTGCAATGCTAGCAAAGGTCGGTTCGGATTAAGTCACGTACAGATAATGTACAGATAGTATGCTCGCAAAATTGCCAGAGATACTCTAGCTTGTTAGTGACTTTGTGGTGCCAATTGCATTATCACGCTCACAGAATTAGACGGGCACTTTCAAAGGTACTTTAACTTGTTCGTAGCCTATTGTCGCTGTTGCCAGAATTAGCGCATATCGCACGTGCCGTCCCCAGCAGCAAAACCGCTTCGGCCGGGCTAGTCACGGCGGCCGCAGTGGGCCCGCGCACAGCCGTGCGCGGGCCCACTGCGGCCGTCGTGGGCCCAAGGACCTTTGCTTACTGGGGTGTCAGTCATTGACACTTCACAATTCTTCACACGCACCCAAGACGAAATGCCACAAAGCGTTTGACGATGCCACGCTAAACCGGTATTACTCTAGTGTCGTCCACACAGTTCCAAAAGAGTGCCAAATGCAAGAGGCATAGATTCACATGAGCCCCTGCAGTTGCAGGGGCTCGTGTGAACCTATGGCCTCTCGCAGATGGACATGACTTCTGCCGGCTTTCTTTGGCAAAAAGTCAAATACGTCCATTTTGGCGAAAAGGCGGATTTTCATTCTATAACAACGAAAATGTCGCTTTTCTCAAATATAGACACACTGACTTGCTGGTATTTATTTAGTTAGTTAGTTGGTTGGTTTTTTAATATATAAAAGCGAGATTTTCATTGCATAACAATGAAAATCGCGGTTTTTTTTTTTAATGGACTCGTATAAGGCTAGACTTGGTCGTTCGACTAAAACGTTTCTGTGACATAAGTGGAGTGTCATACTGAACGTAAAGGTGTTCGCGAGTGGATGCTGGCAGTCTTCAAAACTGCATCAGAACCTCTAGCGTGTCATAAGACTAGCACACGCTCTGATAGCGATCTACAGAATGCTGGCGTAGGCTGATCGTCATGAGCACCAGCAGCCTGTGGGGGGCTCCTGAGAATTTAAAAAAAGTATATCTATTTTTTTCAATTTTATTTTATTTTATTTTATTTTATTAATTATTTTTTAAATTATTTTATTTTTTATTAATATTTTTTGTTTTTTTGTTTCTTGTTTTTAAACTCATTGAATCGGGTATTAATTTGTGATTGCGGTTCTTTGGTTTCGCCTTTCAGTGGTGGCATCTTCTTATGAAACGTCAGTGCAGCCTGGCAAACGTATAATCCCTTCCCTGCCACTGTACGTACACTCGGTACATCTTTGTTTCTTCCGACATCTGTGTTCATTCAACGGCCAAAAGCCAAGAAACGTGGACACAAATTGGTCTCAGCAAGAGGCATAGATCCTCATGAGCCCCCGCAGTCGCGGGGGCTCATGAGGATCTATGCCTCTTGCTTAGATCACTTGGTGTCCGTGTTTTTGGGACAGTTGGGGCTTTTGGTCGTTCAGGGAAACAAAATGTAGGTCGGTTGGCAGCAGATGGTTAAAAGCAGAAGAACAAGAAGCAGAACGGAAGTAAAACTCACAGACGCACAAGCGGCAAAACTCATTCAATTAAACAAAACAAAAACAAAAAACAACAACAAAATACCGCTAGGGTTCTATCAGGCAAGCGAGTCACAAAAAAAGTTTAACATTTTGTCGGTAGGAAGACCTTGTCACTTAAGACTTAAAGACAGTTCTGTACTCCTGGAACATTGAGCTGTGTGCGTTCTAACGACGCAAATTGAACCTTTTTCTCTTGTTGAAGATAAAATAATATTTTTAAAACAGTAAATTTTTTTCATGGTACGACTTCACTTTATTTTTCCGCATGAAACCGGGAAACAGGACACATTTACCCGAAACGTTCTGTGACCAGGTAGCTTTGTCACACCTGTGACGATGACACACGGGCGGTCGAAATCGAATGTACATAGAGTGGAATGAGCGCTGGTCTGTGATTGTGGGCCTCACGGCTGATGCCGTAAGGCCCAAAACCACACACCAGCGCGAATTCAAACACGGAGTAACATTTTGCTGACTAAGTGTTCCGAGAACTAAATTATTTCGACAAAGGAAAAACAAATACGGAAACAAATCGGGTATTGAATACTAGAAACTGTTAAAACCTTTTCCTCTCGGTACACGCACGCACGCACGCACAGGCACACGCACACGCAAAATCCACAGTTGAGAAATACGACCGAACAAGATAAGAACAAATTCATGAACATATAAATGAATAATAATAATAATAATAATAATAATAATAATAATAATAATAATAATAATAATAATATGGTGTCTATAAAGTCTTTATAAGCAGCATTAAGCATTGTTTATTTATTTAATAATAGTAGCCAGTATTAACTGAAGATATTCAGTATATAAATGTCAATCATGATATTTTTGTAAGCAATTTTCTTCCATGTCAACAATATAACATAGAGTTTTATATCGCACATTTTAGACAAACACTTTTCTTCACAACATTTCAAAATTTATTATTCATGTGGGCGGGCATCTCTCTGCCACCACCCTCGCCCCCCCCCCCCTCCCTCTCTCTGTCTGTCTGTCTGTCTGTCTGTCTGTCTGTCTGTCTCTCTCTCTCTCTCTCTCTCTCTCTCTGTGCCTACATTTTTATTTTTTTCCTCTTTCAGAAAATAACCCAACATGGTCGCCGACGCAGAGATCACACCACACGATCCGATCGGCACAACCATGGCTAAATGCAAACAAAACTACCCAGTAAGCAGAGGCCCTCAGGCCAGAGAGGGCTGTTGTTAGTGCACGTCGTGGGACCGAAGACGTGTTGCTACTGGGGTTAGCGCTCACTGGCAGCACTTTTTCCGCGGAAAACTTATTCACGAGGAAAAAATTCTTACGTGTGGGCAGTTTCAATTGATGCGAAACGGTCACGGCATGAAACCCCATCACCACCGAGGAAAAGTCAACACGATCCAAAGACAAGAGACATAGATCCTCCTATGCCTCTTGCTGAGAACAATTTTTGTATTCATGTTTCCTGGCTTTTTGTCCCACGGGTGAACAAAGATTTCAGAAACACAAATGTACTCACGGTGGCCGGCAGGGAGGGGGTTAAGTAAGGTATAGGCGGGCGTACCCTTTCGCTGTCGGTGGCGCTCGCTGTCGACGTGATTCCTGTAGGAATCACGTCGACAGCGACCGCTCCCGACAGACAAAGGGTTAACAGTTGCTTTTCAAGCGAGCCGTGGCGATAAAACATACAAATAAATGAATCATTACTGAATAATTATTACATATCTCGAGGATAGTGCACTTCATTCTCTGGCCCGCCGTGAGATGGCCTTAGTGGCCTGTTCGGCGTTAAACCCAAGTAACTAACTAACTCATGCTATGGCCGATATTCAAACAAAACAAACGTATTCATTTTTAAAGACAAAACAAACAAAACAAACTGAATGACTTTCAGAAACGACAGAGCGCATAAAACCTAGAGAGGATTTTCTGTTGAACTCATTCCAGACGCACGGTAAACGCATACGCGGCTATTTCTGCGAATCCGTATGCCTTACGGCTGAATTGAGTTAATGCTTCTTTTTTTTTTAATTCTTGACTGAATTTTTGTTTAAATCAAAATTATCCGATTTATGACATGCGTCGCATTTTTAAAATAAAATAGTGTTCTACCAATTTAATATTTATTTCTTCTATAACACACACTGCAAATTATAAAAAAAGAAAAAGAAAAAACACGGCGCGCTTTCCAGCTTTTCAATTTTTAGGAATAAAAAAAAAAAAGGAAAATGTTAGACAACTGCAAGTGTCAAGGGATTGAATCACGGCGCCTGTCTGTCTGTCGCCCCTACCCCACGGGCGACCTACCCGGCTCCTCCCCCTCCCTTGAGGAGCCAGGTCAGGCCTGCGGGTACACCCACCCCAATCACAGACATCTTAACTGGGTACCCGGAGAATTAAGAAGATGCGTCAAAACCTGTCATCTATCTGCCTTTTCTAAGTTGATCAACTTCGCTTGACTGAAGGGGAGAGATGTCAGCAGAAAAGAAATGAATGGCGAATCGTACTCTGTAGCACGAGGCATAGATCCTCATGAGCCCTCGCGAATGCGGGGGCTCATGAGGATCTATGCCTCTTGCAGTTGGGTGGTGTTAACTATTTCACGGTGTTGAAATAGTTACTTAATACTAGTGTATCTGTCAACACTGGGATGTGTTTGGCCTCATTGACTCTTTGTGTTTATTGCTGTTTAATGGTCGCTGATTAAGACTGGATTAATGGTCAATGGTGTGTATCGTCAGGAAATCCCTAAGGTAATCTTGTTAACCAGGCATTGGCAAGTCGGTTAACCCTTGCACTGACAGAACGCAGACTGTGCATTTTGCAATTTATTTCAGCGCTAAGGATTCCAAGCCCTAAAACAAAACAAAAAAAAAACAAAAAAAAACAAAAAACACAAAAAAAACCACACACAACAACAACATTAAGACCCGGAACTAAAAATGTATTTACTGGGTCATTTCGGCAGTATATCACACAACTGATATCTATTGACATCTCTCCCCTCAAGCGAAGTTGATCAACTTAGAAAAGGCTCATAGATAACAGGTTTTGACGATTCTTCTTAATTCTCCGGGTACCCAAGTAAGATGCCTGTAATTGGGGTGGAGAGGGGGGAGGGAGGGGATGTGTTGGCTGAGACGGTGGGTTTGCTGGCTGACTAGCTTGCTGGTGATGCAGCCGAAACTATTCCATAACGTAAATCTGCAGTTCCGAGTCGGAAATCTGTTTTTATCACGGCTCACGGAGAATCGGAAAGTCCGACTGTATTCCTATGGTATGGATCAAAGGTGATAGTCATCAAGAAGCATAGATCCTCATGAGCCCCCGCGAATGCGGGGGCTCATGAGGATCTATGCTTCTTGCAGTTAGGTAGCGTATAATTTTTTTTTTTTTAAATCTGCATTGAAGGATTTTTTTTAAAGTCCAAAGAAATGGAAGGTGAGTCATTGGGCGGACTGGCCGCCTCGGTAAACAGGGGTGGGGAACATCCACAACTGAAGAAATGCACGAGAACGGGTAGCATCGCTCGCAACCAAAAAAAAAAAAAAAAAAATCACTCGGTGTGCATAACGAAAAAAAAAATGTTATAAAAAATTAAAGAAGAAATAAACGTGTAATTAACACTTTAAAAAAAGATGCCCACAACATTGATAATGTTGATAAATAAAATAAATCAAGACAGACCGGGCGTATTAAAAATACTTAACCCATTTAACCCCACGGCCGTATTTTTAAAATTTTGTATGTTTTACCTAACAACTACAATCTAGTTGCAGGAGATGGATCGACCGTGGTAATTCAAGGGTAGTGCCAGATTAGCTTGGCGCCTGTCAGGCGCCAAGCTAATCTGGAACTACCCTTGAATTATCACGGTCGATCCATCTCCTGCAGTAGTGCGTCGAGGCTAAATGGGTTAATACACTCGAGAAGTGAACGCACTGGAATACGCGGCATGATGCCGCGTATTCTGATGCGACACTTCCCGAGTGAGCGGAAATAAATTAAGAAAAAAAAATGACCAGTAGAGTGCGAAAGCTGCCTTCTTTGTCTTTGGGTGGCCCTCTGTAAGCGGCAATCTAATTCTTAACTCGTTATGCTCGAGGTACGAAATACCCACATTTTGGAGTTATCCTCTGAGGACTGCATCACAATTCAAGAGACAGATCGACCATGATAGTTTAGTCAAGGGCGCCTATAGGCGCCAAGCCATTCTGCCACCACCCTTGAACTATCATGGTCGAGCCATATCTTGCTGAGGTGTCTCGCGGGCGGAATGAGCTAAAAGTCCGGAACAGTTCGCAAACCCCCTTGTGCATGCAGTCACACAGAACTTCATCAGCCTTTGCAGTCGCAAGGGCTCAGTAGTCGGGAAAATCGATGTTTCTCGCTTGGTTGGTTGGTTAGTTCGGGTTTAACATCCACAGCACCGAGGTGATCATGGACGGCCCTGACGGGCGGGTTATGGGGGACAGGGAAATCTATTGCCTATGGAGTACGACCTGAACACTGATCAACTCAGGCGCATTCCATCTGTGCCAAAGTTTTTCGCTTGTACAGAAGATCCCTATTTACGTAATTAGCCTGAAAAATTATGACGCGTGTAATCCTTGACCAATTACGTCATAAATACCGACGCTCACATTTTTATTGGCTCAGTCTTTCTTTTGTGCAAGGTGTCCCTAACCTGATTTTCTTGCCCCTGCAAGCTTGAAATTATAGCGTAATTTGGGTATCATATAGATCTGGAAAACGTTTGATATAACTATTAAGTACACATACGGCCAAGGGGATTTACTCAGCGCTAGACATACACAAAGTTAGATCCCTTGCCCCCTCCTATCAGGCAACCAATCACCAGCCCACAGAAAAATACGACGGTAAAAAGAAAGACTATTATATACATCCCTTAAATAGGCCTATATTATCATATAATTACCCTTGGTATGTGTACTGTTCTACCAGCGCTAGCCTCACATATCTGGTTTGTGAGAGTGCTATAACTATTAGCTATCTGTGAATAATAATAATAATAATAATAATAATAATAATAATAATAATAATAATAATAATAATAATAATAATAATAATAATAATAATAATAATAATGTTACTATTACTGCTACTACTACTACTAATACCGGTCATTATAAAGGTGATTCACCCAATCATATCGGCCCAAACAAAGCCCGCGAACAAACTGTGATGGAGATACTTTGATTGAAAATCGACTGATCCATCATCAGTTCTTGCACACAAAAAGGGGATGCACCAACAAAGACAGTTCAAGGGTGGTACCAGAATAGCTTGACGCCTCCAGGCACCAAGCTATTCTGGCACCACCCTTGAACCATCATGGTCCATCTGTCTCCTTTACTAGTATGGTAGCTCAGGTGGTACAGCGTTCGACTATCGACGGGAAGGTCCCGGGTTCGAATCCAGCTGGGGTCAAAATGTGTAAGTTCAGACCTTGTGAGGTGTTCTTTGAAATCATCTTCGCAGGGGACACAAGATGTTAATCGCAGCCCTAAAATGTTTAACGTTTTTCCTTTCGTGGTTTGTACTCTTTTATGCGGAAAGCTTAAGTCTAGATTTGAGGCGTTTGACAAGACCTCTAATGTTCACAAGGTTGACATTTTGTCGCATTTGTCAAACGACAGCTGCGATAGAGTATTTTGTATCTTGGACACTGACGAGGGAGACTGGATGGATGGATGGATTGGAGGGAAAGAGACGGTAACAGTGGGGATGTTTTGAGGGAGGGGGTTACTATAGAAATCTGCCGTCTGGAGACAAAAAGTTATCAAGTCTATTTTTGTGAAAAGCGCAATTTTCATTGTAATACACTGACAATCTCGGTTTTCACAGATAATTGACTTGCCGCCTTTTACATTCACACGGCGGCAAAAATAATCAGTATTAGCACGTTTACGGCCGTAGTAAAAGGATCAGCAATCGTGCCACACAATTAGACATGAATTATTGAAATCTAATGATGGTGTCATGAAACTTAATCGAAGATTTTCCCACGAAAACACCTTACGTTAGATGGTTACTACTGGCCTTTGGCACCAAGAAGTCATATAATACTGACGAGCTAAAGAAATGCGACATTTTCGGGACCATCGGAAACACTACAATGTGAAATGTGGCATTTGTTTTGCTCGTCAGTTTATTAACTGTTTAGGGCTTTCGACTGCTACTAACACACGTCGGGATAGGAGGTTTAATGTGGTGTGTAATTTGTTTTGTTACTGCTACAGTAATAAAAGTGTAGTAATTAACATAATGATTGTGTTAGTGCAAATCTCACAATCACAAAACACTAGTCGACCATTCAAAACAATGCTCGCTTTTGTCTTAAACAGACAACATAAATTTCGCCAGTTGCAGTGCGTGACATACTTTTAATGCACGTAGCCAAAGACACGTTTTATTATTTTTAAACAATCATTTTCAAGGCTGTTACTCTCGTCCTTGCATGGTTTCGTAAGACAAGCCTACGAGTACGAAAAGAATGACAGGGAGATAAAGCAGAAGAGAACTTGAACTACAGAGAGTTAAGCTAACCCTCTTTTGCATAATTTCGCCAGTTGCAGTGCGTGACATACTTTTAATGCACGTAGCCAAAGACACATTTTATTATTTTTAAATAATCATTACAAGGCTGTTACTCTCGTCACGATGTAAGCTTGCATGGTTTCGTAAGACAAGCCTATGAGTACGAAAGAATGACCGGGAAATAAAGCAGAAGAGAAATTGACCCACAGAGGGTTAAGCTAACCCCCTTGTGCATGCAGTCACAGGTTGACCCATTCGCTGCCAATGTATGCATATTTTTATGTTTTTGAAATCGATTCAACTTCAACCTCAAAGATCCGCAGCCGTCAAAAGGAACGTGGATACAAATTGGTCTTAGCAAGAGGTATAGATCCTCATGAGCCCCCGCAATTCCGTGGGCTCATGAGGATCTATACCTCTTGCATTTGGCTTGTGAGTTCAGTTCTCATAGGCGGTGACTTGAAGGGGTTTATAATCATTGATAATGATATGTGAGGTTGCTTGTTGTGTTATTGTGGTTATTGTTGATGTGCGTGTATTACTGCGGTACTCACCAGGTTGTGGCTGCATGTTGCGTTATTGTGGTTATTGTTGATGTGCATGTATCACTGCGGTACTCACCAGGTTGTGGCTGCATGTTGCGTTATTGTGGTTATTGTTGATGTGCGTGTATCACTGCGGTACTCACCAGGTTGTGGCTGCATGTTGCGTTATTGTGGTTATTGTTGATGTGCGTGTATCACTGCGGTACTCACCAGGTTGTGGCTGCATGTTGCGTTATTGTGGTTATTGTTGATGTGCGTGTATCACTGCGGTACTCACCAGGTTGTGGCTGCATGTTGTGTTATTGTGGTTATTGTTGATGTGCGTGTATCACTGCGGTACTCACCAGGTTGTGGCTGCATGTTGCGTTATTGTGGTTATTGTTGATGTGCGTGTATCACTGCGGTACTCACCAGGTTGTGGCTGCATGTTGCGTTATTGTGGTTATTGTTGATGTGCGTGTATCACTGCGGTACTCACCAGGTTGTGGCTCCATGTTGCGTTATTGTGGTTATTGTTGATGTGCGTGTATCACTGCGGTACTCACCAGGTTGTGGCTGCATGTTGCGTTATTGTGGTTATTGTTGATGTGCGTGTATCACTGCGGTACTCACCAGGTTGTGGCTGCATGTTGTGTTATTGTGGTTATTGTTGATGTGCGTGTATCACTGCGGTACTCACCAGGTTGTGGCTGCATGTTGCGTTATTGTGGTTATTGTTGATGTGCGTGTATCACTGCGGTACTCACCAGGTTGTGGCTGCATGTTGCGTTATTGTGGTTATTGTTGATGTGCGTGTATCACTGCGGTACTCACCAGGTTGTGGCTGCATGTTGTGTTATTGTGGATATTGTTGATGTGCGTGTATCACTGCGGTACTCACCAGGTTGTGGCTGCATGTTGTGTTATTGTGGATATTGTTGATGTGCGTGTATCACTGCGGTACTCACCAGGTTGTGGCTGCATGTTGGCGGGTTTCATCCACTCGTACGGTGGTCGTAGTTGCTTGGTGCTGGATCCCCCTCCCCCTCCCCCGCTGCCCCCGCTCGGCGGCGAGCTGCTGTCCGTGGACGGCGACGTTTCCACCCCAGGGTGGGGGTTCTGCGGGACCTGAGTACCGTACCCATCCAGCGCTTGAGGTGAGCGGTACGGGTAGTTGTAAGGAGGCTGGTGGGGATGTAGGGTCGTCGTTGTCGTTCCGGTGGACGAGGGCAGAAGGTAGCTCTGGCTCCACTCATCCAGGGCGACGTGTGCCGGGCGTGGGGGACCCACCGAGTACGGCGACGACGACCACTGCCCGTGGGTTGGGGTTCCAGCCCCTCCGCCGTCCTGCTGATGTTGCTGTTGGACCGCATGGTCGCCGTAGCCGTGGACGATGGAGGACGGAACGTGGAACTGGGAGTAGTGGCTGTGCTCGGCCCCGTACTGACTCGGACCCAGGGTGGTGACGTTGCTACCGTTGGCCTGACCCCCCGGGCCATAGTGAGCCCCAGTGTAGTGGCTGAAGAACGTGGGGGACGGACGGCCACTGTTGAGCATGGAGTGAGAAATGTTCTCTTGACACAACGCCATGGAGCCGGTCGGACGTGATAAATTTTTACAAACAGCTGGGCAGTTCAACAATAAACTGACTATAAAACCCTGAAAATCCGGCCAGTCAGCGGAGTCACTTTGAAAACACAGAGATAAAGCACTAAAAAAAAAAAAAATCGACTACAAGAAAATGACACAGTCAATCAATAAGCCACAAAAAGGTACACAAGCGATGCCTGGCAAATACGCTGTCACATAAACCACAGTTTGCACTCACGACTTGAAAGTCAGCTCCCACAGTCGATTACCTGTACACACAACCAGTGTCGCGCACTCGAAAAAGATTCAAGTCTTGGCGAGTTTCTCTTGTTAAAAAATAATAATAATAATATAACCACCTTTCGAGAAACTACGGCAGCCTTGAAATATTTCACAGAAGTCCGCACGTGGTGTCAAAAGTCACTCAAAACCCGAACATGGAGACATAGATGCAGTGCCAAAATAGTTCCGTCGCTCGTCCCATGCACGTGAACACACCGGCAAACACGAGTCCGGCACATAAAATGAGGAAGTTGTAAAGTCTATGGTGGCATCATAAACCACCGCCTTCACTGTTTATGGCCTCAACCTCATGAAAATAGATCCTCTCCGCACGCAGGTAGGGACTGAACTCGAATGTGAACAGGTGGCGGAACGGAAAAAAATCACCCTGGGTTTGCCAGGCAATGTCCGATGGGTATAAATCGCAGGTATTTTCTTCAGATCACAAAGATTACATCTCTTTCAAAAACGGATCAGCGCTAAGGTCGTTTATCAGCCCAGTCTGCCCAGCGTACTCTTGCTGTATTCCGAGGTTTGCAGTGCGATCAGGGAATTTGTTCGGTTCTCTCTCCCTCAGTACTGCACAACCCTAACCTATCGCTAAAACTACAAGAGGCACAGATTCTCATGGGCCCCGGCATCCGCCGGGTCTCATGAGAATCTTTGCCTCTTGCTAAAAAAATCTCAGTCATTTAAATCCTCCTGTTGAGGATATTTTTCGGGTTTTCAACAGCGTTAGCAAACACCTGATACGGGCGACGCAACCAGTTCCGTCCTTTGACCCGTCATTTGCATATAAGCCCCGCCCTCCAGCTGTGACACAATAAGAACGTGCATATGACTCCCTGGCGCATCGTTGTTTTTCGTCGGATCACCGCACACTCAGCGCCCTTCATTTGCATACAGACTCCGCCCACTGCTTGTCGGTGGCCGGGCGGTTGAGAGTGGCCACTCCAAAGCTCCGCCCCGTTTTGACAAGTGTGAGAAGGGGAGATGGCAGAGGGGGAGTGTCTTATGAAGTGCCTGTCAGCGGACGGGGTTAGGAGTCACGGCTAATTGGTTTCAATTGGGGCATGCCGGAACAAGTTTATGTCTATGTGCTTTGACATGCTATAGTACTCACCAGCAGGGACAGAGGCTCGGAGAGAGAGAGACAGAAGAAGGAACTACACGCTTAGAAAAGACAATTACAACAGAACTGTGTTTCTTCCTATATTTCTAAGCGTGTTTCTTCCGTCTTTGAGATTCCTTCGGTATTTTACATCTTACCTGTCTTGGCACAGAGAGAGAGAGAGAGAGAGAGAGAGAGAGAGAGAGAGAGAGAGAGAGAGAGAGAGAGAGAGATGATGATGATGATGAATCTTTTTTTTTTTATATTCAGGATAATGCTATTAGGCAACTCAATGCCTGTCTTACAGGCTGTCCTGTAAACAAAAAAACAAAAAAAAACATAACAGGAAAATAAACATAGCATGCAAATAATAACAACAATAATAAGAAGAAGAAGAAAAAGAAGAGCAAGAAAAACTACCGGGGGAAAACACAATAGGTGAGGTAATGAAAGGAGAAAAAAATGTCATTGGAGAATTTGTAATACAAAAAATACAAAAAGCAAGGGAAATAAATGAGTGCATAGCATTAATATTATACTCAGCTGAGACAGTGTCAAAGAATCCACAGCATCAAGAGCGTATAGCGAGACCGACAAGACAAAAGATTATCACTTAGCAAATGTAAGGAGAAAGAGAAAATATGTGACGTTCACGTGTTATCAACAGTAATACTCTTATAATTTATGGCAAACTGTAAAGTCAGGCTGAATGGAAGTGCGTGTGCAAAGCACGTTTAAAATGGGTTTTACCTGAACATGATTTAATGAGTTCCAGACAAAACTACCTGAAAATAGAAGGCTTGACTTGTAGACATCTATCCTGGAGCGGGGTAAATGAAGCAAGCCATGTCTCGTGTGTAGCTGATGCCTAGGGCTGAAGTGAAATAGTGTGCACAGATATTCGGGGACTTGATAATGAAATATTTTGTACATGAGGACGCATTTGTTAAATTTGTTAAATTTGAGTTGTTCCTTCAGTGGAAGCAGGCCAAGGGATTTTATTTTGTCGTCTGTGGAAGTAGGGTTTGGAATAATTATTTTAACTGAGAGAGAGAGAGAGAGAGAGAGAGAGAGAGAGAGAGAGAGAGAGAGAGAGAGAGAGAGAGAGAGAGAGAGAGAGAGAGAGAGAGAGAGAGAGAGAGAGAGAGAGAGAGAGAACGAACGAACGAACGAACGAAACTTTATTTTCCAAGGATTGAGATATTAGGCGCGCAGGCCTTTCTTACAATCTGTCCTTGCTAAGCTACTTTAAAAAAAAATAAAAAATAAAAAAATAAAAAAGAAAAAAAAAGAAAAAGAGAGAGAGAGAGAGAGAGAGAGAGAGAGAGAGAGAGAGAGAGAGAGAGAGAGAGAGATGATGATGATGATGATGGTGAATCTTTTATTGCAGGATAAATCTATTAGGCAACTCAGTGCCTGTATTACAACCTGTCCTGTAAACAAAACAGTACACCATACAACAGGAAAACCAACAGCACACAGAGAGAGAGAGAGAGAGAGAGAGAGAGAGAGAGAGAGGAGAGAGAGAGAGAGAGAGAGAGAGAGAGAGAGAGAGAGAGAGAGAGAGAGAGAGAGAGAGAGAGACTGAGACAGGGACAGAGACAGAGACAGAGTCAGACAGAGAGAACCTCAACTGGTCTCGTGTATCGTGTATTCAGTGTCCACTCAGGAAATCCTATTTATAAATAGAAAGGAGAACATCTTGACACGCTATGGAATAATTTGGGGTTTAAGCAGGAAATTACGATGCGACAATTGTTGTCTGTATGCGACTTAGATTTAGACATCAATTGTAATTTCTTACATTATGAAATCATTTGTAATTTCTGCGATAAAAAAGACAAGATGGGATGAACCATAACCCACAAAGTCCCTTCTATATGAGAGCTGTCTTCGCTGTCAAGGGTCTCTACCTTTTGTCTTTGACTTGATTCTGATGTTGAAATATCTCCTTTTGAAAAAGCCAATTCGCCCCACCGAGACCCGTCCTAAAAAAAAAGTCCCTTCAATAAACACTGAAGGTACTTAAAACCGAGGCAATAAAAGCACAGCAAAAATTCTTTGTGTGTGAACACTTTCGAAGTGATTATTGTTTTTGTTAGTTAAATTGTTATTACAACCCACACGGCCCTGACACGCAATAACAGATTGTGGATTGACCATGATAGTTTAAGGGTGGTGCCTAGAGGCGCCAAGCTATTCTGACACCACCCTTGAACTATCATGGTCGATGTGTCTCCAGAACTTCAGTTCAACCAGACCTTGGAGAATATCTCCAAAATGTGATAACTTCGTCCTCAGGGCTAAAGCTACGGTTCCTTAAGCACGAGTCCGATGCGAATATGATCCGAACCCGGGCCATGTTGCATGAGTGGGCTTAGTCCTGCGCCAGCCGCTAAGCATGGTGCTCCGCGACAGCGGAGCACCTTGCTTAGAAGCTGGCTCACCACTAAACTCACTCATGCAACTGACCCCCGATGCGGTGATGCAAATTTCCTTCCAAAATTGCGTCACTTTCGTTCGAAGTCAGATGCGAATTGTTTTCCGCATCGGGCATATGGAAACACGAAAAGGACTTGAACCAACTTTTCTGTTTCGCGGACCCGCTTCGGGATTCGGATCGAGTTTGTATCGGATTCGTGTCTATGGAAACGTAGCTTTAGTCAAATAAGTTAAATTCATTTCACTTACGGTTCAGTTTCGCTCAGAAATAACATAATTATGAGCTCCATCCCATCTTTCAGTCGTGTTTATAGAATTTCTGTCCACATAGTGGTCGTACAGACCAAACAGGTGCATGCCATGCGTGTACAATGCACAGAAAAACACAAATCAAAACGGTATATAACGTGTTTGTTTTGTTCTTCTGACATCAGTCTGATTTATCATCAGTGCTATTTATCGTTGTGAACTATGTGGGGGGCAAAAAGTGTAAACGACGACCAGAACGTCCGACCAACAGGAAACTGAGGCTGGCTGAAGTAGGCAGTTAGAGTGCTATACTGAAATGCACATTCCCAGC
>BTPG01000005.1:9593290-9645790 GCA_036245525.1 Semisulcospira habei
GAGCGGGGGGTGGGGTGGGGGGATAGCCAAAGAACAAAAAGTGGGAGTCGGGGGGTTGGGGGGGGGGGGGCGCGGGAGCAGGGGGGAGGGGCAGAGTATCTTCTCCCTTCCTCCTCCCCACCTAATATTCTTGAAGATAAACTTTTTCAGTAGAAACAATTTTTGGATATACAGTCGAAGCCGCTTATAACGAATCGCCGGGGACTATCAAAATCGCTTCGTTACATCCGGCTTTCGTTACATCCGACACGCCGGCTGTAACGAATTTCTGTCAGGTCGCTACGTTATATCCGGCGTCTCTCTCTCTCTCTCTCTTCAGAAGAAGAAAAATAGAACACTGGTTTGTCAAACAACAAACACTGTCAGCCAGAGACAACGACGTCCTACACAAAATGCAAACTTTGCCTCAGATCAACCCGTACTCAAACTTGGAACTTTACAACGGAGCCAATAATCATCTGCGTGTTTTGTCTCAGGTTGTGAGGCACTATCTGGGTTAACTCATTCTACCCCAGACACACCACAGGAAGATAAGGATCGACCATGATAGTTCAAGGGCGCCAAGCTATTCTGGCATCACCCTTGAACTATCATGGTCGATCTGTGTCCTGCACTGCAAT
The DNA here is from genome assembly GCA_036245525.1 of Semisulcospira habei. Taxonomy (NCBI): domain Eukaryota; kingdom Metazoa; phylum Mollusca; class Gastropoda; family Semisulcospiridae; genus Semisulcospira; species Semisulcospira habei. The sequence goes on from BTPG01000005.1 coordinate 9,593,911, forward strand.
GCAGTCTTCAGAGGACAACGGCGAAATTTAAGGATTTCGGAGTTGGGGTAGAATGAGTTAAAGCTGAGGTGCAATGAGAAAAATCCGCCCAGCGCGTGTTTTTAAAAGACTGTACAGGGCCCAGCTTGGGCCCTGCCCCTAAGTGGGTCAAATCGGTTCGTAACTCAGTTGACGGAGTTGGCAACTGCGTATCCCGAGCTTGCAAAACTCTCGGAAAACGACAGACCACTTCCTGTTGCAGGGAAATCATCGCGATTAGCAGATCGGACAACAGCAGACGATTCTGTGACACTTTGAATCTGACCGACAGCCACGGATTTTACGCGCTGGGGACTATGATGGCAGAATGTACGGCTGTACATGCTGTAAGTATGACTCTTGACACTTTGTAGTTGTGAACGAATTTTTTCAACACGTACCTCCAGGCCAATATAGGCTAATATAAATAAATAAAGAAGCATTGAACACAGTAAATTGGATGAGAGAGAGAGAGAGAGAGAGAGAGAGAGAGAGAGAGAGAGAGAGAGAGAGAGAGAGAGAGAGAGAGAGAGAGAGAGAGAGAGAGAGAATCGATTGTTTACATAGATGCAAAAAGATACAAGGTCGCCATGGGTCAAGCTGATTTTTAGTAGCTGCCCTTCGTATGGAGAAAAAAATTTGCTGTAGGCCACTCCAGATGAAAAGATATAACAACAAACACAAAACGACAAATAACCCCTCCTTTCTCACCCTTCCGATATCAAATAAAGCTTCAGGCTGTGCTGTGTAACTTACGGATAGCTCGGCCTGGTCCATATCCAGTGTGCGTCCAGGCAAGACACAAATGGCCTGCTCTGTCCGTCGGGTGGTCGAGTGTCGTCTGCTACTGTTGATATCAGTAAAAATATCGCTGGTTTAGATCAGTGATCGCGGTGCCCACTCGCTGCGATACAGGAAGTGGCCTGTCTTTTTCACGGGAGTTTTGCCAGCACGACAAACGCAGTTGAAAACTCAGTCAACTGAGTCAGTTGCAAACCGGTTTGCCGAAGTTAGCCGAACGTTCACGAAGAGGGCCCTCGCTGGGTCCTGCAAAGTTTTTTTAAAACACGTGCGGGGCGGAGTTTTTTGACTGTTTCTCAGCTTTAAGGGCACAATTTTCGTCTAGGCGTATCCTTTCAGACTGGTGTTTGAAAAACAAACAAACAAGAAAAAAACCCTGCAAAACGAAGAACATACATATGTCAGTGTGTGACGTCAGCGCCGTGGAAACCATGTTGCTGAATAATGTACCCCCCCCCCCCCCCCTTTTTTTTTTTTTTCTCCCCCAGTTGAGTGTACATCTGATTTCAGTTCCCAAAACACTTGATGTTCTGTATCCCTACCCCCACACTCCCCCTTTTGTTATGGGCGTAATGCCTGAAACAGTAAAGAAGTCTGAAGTCTCTCTCTCTCTCTCACACACACACACACACACACACACACACACACACACACACACACACACACACACACACACACACACACACACACACACACACACACACACACACACACACACACATGCGCGCACGCCGGTGCGCATGTCTGCATGCATAGACATGAAACTTGTTTCCTAGGCTGTTGTGTATTTTAATACAAATGATTTTGAAAACATGTTTCGAAAACAGAAACAGAAAAGGATGGTTGTTGCCACACTGGACGGAAAAGAAATCTCTAAAATGTCACACTCTGTAACTGAACAGAAAGGATTGTTGCCAAATCTGGAAGAGAAAAAGTCAATCATAAACAGTGAAAAGACAAATCTCAAAAGGATGATTTTTTTTCCATCCTCGTAACTCAGCAGTCCATATGTTTATACAAAGGGAACGGTATGTGCAGCAGTTCAGTCAAACTTCTCTTTTGGTTCTCCCCATTAGTTCCCTGCACGTGCATCTAAAATGAGTAAAGGAGTACATTTTCATCAGTTGGTGCTTATACCTTTTGATAACTATAATGCTCTTAAAATGATCAAGTTTTAGGTGAACTGCAGGACACCATGCCATCCTTACATATCTTTATAATAATTATTGTATACAGTGTGTACATGAATTTACGCACGTACATGTTCACATCGTGCAATACATATCACATGAAATATTTGTGAACACATAAAAAGGATGCCAGCGAGGCACACAGACCACGAAGTGATTCACTCGCCACTGCTCTGGCCTCTGTTGCTTGCCGAGAGTTGAGGACCACATGACAGCCAGTGGAGATGCTGGAGGACCAGCCAGTGGTGGTTCATTTGGCGCCGACGTTCTGGGACACACCCATCTGTGCAAGTGACGTCTGACGGTGAACCCACCGAACTTGGGGTAGATTGAACGGACTTTGCATTTGAACACGCTGGCCAGTGCATGTATTTGCCAAATGCCCATATAGCTGCCCGGCTGAGATATGTTTTCAATTTCTCTGCTCAAAACGCGTTTGATAGCCGCTGGTGTGAGCACTTGGTCCAGATACTGATCCGAGTACATGGCATACTGTTTGGATAGGTCATCGCCGACATGGTGACCAAGCTGGAGGAAATTATTGTCCAAGTACATGTCAATATGAAATGCGAGTTCCAGTGCAATCTGTATCCGCATTTCGTCGTAGTGGTCCTGCGTTCCATACGCCATCATAGATGCGCATCTCGCAAAGCAGTTTCCATCTCCGTAGATGCGGACAGGTAAGAAATGAGGAGCATCATCTGGGAGCCAATAAGCTGCGTCAGTGTCGACTGTGACGTCTTCCATGTGTGAACGAACTGTCACTGGATAGCTCTCGATCGCCTCTTGATAGCGGACAGCTATGCCTGCGATGTCCTCGACAGTCTTGGCACCTGACAACTCTGATCGAAGAATTCGGAAAAGATCTTCTTTGGGTAGCAGTTCTTGAGGTTTATCGGTTTTCGTTTCGTCTTCTGTCATCTCTGAAAATCCACTTTCTCTCTGTCCTTTCTCAAAATCTTGCCTTTGCCCTGCGTTTTTATCTTGTGTTTGCTCTTTGGTCTTTCCGCTCTCTCTCGACTCTTCAACCCCTGTAGCACGTTTTCCCTCGACCTCGATGTGCACTTTCACTTCCGGTTCCTTTCCTCTGTGTTCTCCTTGTGTCTGTCTCTCATCCCTCGCTTCATTCTCCCCAAGATGCCCCGTCGGGTCACTTTCCTTCTGCTCTCTATTCTTTGTCCCTGAACTTTCCTCAGATCTCACCCCTGCTTGACTAGGGTCCGTCTTAGTCCTTTCTCTCTGTCTCTTGCCTTCTGTCTGAGTTTGGTCTGCCGAAGACTGGCCCTGTTCTTTGTGAAACTTTTCTCCCCCGACATCTTCTGACTTGACACGACTTTCTTGTTTTCTATGTGTTCCGATTTTGGAAAAGAACTGCGTGATTCTTGTTTGAGTGGCCAAACGTGCTATGTGCCTGTCTAGGGTGTCCCTGAATTGGTAGAACGCTTTCATGACATCGCCCTGGCCCTCAGTCTGCATGAGATAGATGTTTGTCTTGTGAACATGTTCCAAAACTTCCTCTCTGGTGACAGTTTCTTCAGCCTCCCCACAATCATCATCGTCACAGTTGCTGACGTTGATTGCCTTGTGCATGTTGCAGTCTCCTTGGGTCCTGACGTCATGATATCTTCGTCAACAGTGAAATACTCGGAAGGTGAAATGTTCCACTCTTTGAGCAGTCTTGACAGAAGAGGTTCTGTGTTTCCACCAGACGATGGGTAACCTGAAGAGCCCGGCGCATTGCTGCTTGTTGACGGCTGTTCTCCTTCATCGCTTGATGTCATTCTGTCTTCCTGTGTCTCATCGTTGGCTGTGAAGCAAGCTTTGCGAAAGCAGTTTTTGATGGTAGAGGCTGTGACCATGTCCCAGGCCAGTTTCAAGTCAGACAAAGCATCAAGCAGTGTGATCTGGAAATCAGCAGCATCAGCGCCCCCATCAGTGTGGCGTAGCAACTTCGTCAGAAGCAGTTTTTGGAAATGTACTTTCAGGTTTTGATTCACTCCTTGATCACAAGGTTGCAATTTGCAAGTTGCATTTGGGGGAAGGAAGAGAAGTTCTGTTGCTTTCAAATGCCTGTCTATCTTTGGGTGGGCTGTGCAATTATCAATCACTAACAGAACTTTGCGATTTTCTGCAGCCATTTGTTGGTCAAAGTTCAACAGCCAGTCATTGAACAGGGTGGAGTCCATCCAAGCTTTTTTGTTTGCTCGGTACTTGACAGGCAAACATTTTATACCTTTAAAACACCGTGGCTTTTCAAACTTGCCGATAGTAAGCAGCGGCAGTTTTTTAGTGCCAGTCATGTTGGTACATACCATGACTGTAATGCGCTCCTTTGATTTTTTCCCTCCGTAGCACTTGTCTCCTTTAAAAGAGTGAGTCTTGTCAGGAAGCACTCTCCAATATACCCCTGTTTCGTCTGCGTTAAACACGTCAGTAGGCCGGTACCGTCCTAGAGTTGGTCTGAGAACGTCATTCACCCACCTGTCGGTTGACGCTTCGTCAACAGACTCTCTCTCTCTCCACATACAGCTTTGAACACTATGTTGTGCTTTTTCTTGAATCGAGTCAACCAGCCATCACTGCATTTCCATTCAGCAATCCCAAGAGTGTGCGCAATTTCTTCAGCTTTAACTCTCATGAAAGGTCCAGTCACAGGAACATTTTGTGATCTGCACAAGAAAAATGCCCGCTTTAGTGGTGCATACACGTTTCAAAGCAAATGCAAAGCACACCAGTTATGCAATACAGGCCGCTAATAGTCTGCCGGCGCACACCCGTGTCTATTTGGTGTGTGTGTGTGTCTCTCTCTCTCTCTCTCTCTCTCTCTCTCTCTCTCTCTCTCTCTCTCTCTCTCTCTCTCTCTCTCTCTCTCTCTCTCTCTGTGTGTTACACGAGTAGTTTTTCCTTTGAAATGTTTTAACAGCTGTGTCATCAATAAATTGTAAACCATTATTCAACTCATTTGTTTCCAAGATCAGAAAAGAAAAAAAATCTTGAAATGTTCCGTAACAACCCTAGTCCAGCGATTCTAGCTCAGCATCACAAAGGCACAGTGTCTACGTGCAGTGAAACTTAACCTTCACAGCTACCCTTGAAAAAACCTACGATTCACGCCTCGTGAGTCGGCAGCTCCCCCGTATAATTTGCATAGGGCGTACACTCACAGGCATGGATGACAAACTACTGATTCACACACACACACACACACACACACACACACACACACACACACACACACACACACACACACACACACACACACACACACACACACACACACACACACACACACACACGAAAATAAATCTAGGCTTATCGATCGATCACATAACACACACACACACACACACACACACACACACACACACACACACACACACACACACACACACACACACACACACACACACAGACATTATGATGATGATGGCTTGATGCACAGATGTACACATGTACTGTATTTAATATTCTTCCACTTTACCTTGTATGCCGAAACCACTCCAAAAGTTGTTGTTCAATGCCCTCGTGCCGTGCACAACGGGTCTTCTGCCGTGCTGCGTCAGTTGTCCTCGCCTCCGAAGTACTGCCTTTTGTATTTTTCTTTGGAAGCCAGGATGGTTGACAGTGTTGAAGATGCAATTTCGTGTTCATCTGCTATTGTCTTCTTCTGTTTTGTTGGATGGTTTTCCACGTCAAGAATTATGTCAATCTTTCGCTTCAGCGTAAGACCTTTCCTATGTCCTCTGGTCGCCATGATGAAAAGGTCTGCGAAATCAAAGCCCGACACCGCGTGCCCTAATTTTTAGGGCCACAGACATACATGTACAACTTAGTGATGCTGACTGCGCGCTAGGGAGCAGGTAAACTCTATGGTCGGCTTCCCGCGCTGCGAATGGGTCTAGACTGGATACATTGTACATGTATTTCTACAAGTGGCGGATTCGTTACACTGAACCGACATGATTCACCCGGCGCTGGGGACCGCAAAACCGTTTCGTTACAAGCGGCGGATTCGCTACAACCGACATGATCACCCGCTGGGGACCGCAAAACCGTTTCGTTACAAGCGGCGGATTCGCTACAACCGACATGATCACCCGCTGGGGACCGCAAAACCGTTTCGTTACAAGCGGCGGATTCGCTACAACCGACATGATCACCCGCTGGGGACCGCAAAACCGTTTCGTTACAAGCGGCGGATTCGCTACAACCGACATGATCACCCGCTGGGGACCGCAAAACCGTTTCGTTACAAGCGGCGGATTCGCTACAACCGACATGATCACCCGCTGGGGACCGCAAAACCGTTTCGTTACAAGCGGCGGATTCGCTACAACCGACATGATCACCCGCTGGGGACCGCAAAACCGTTTCGTTACAAGCGGCGGATTCGCTACAACCGACATGATCACCCGCTGGGGACCGCAAAACCGTTTCGTTACAAGCGGCATTTCGTTACATCCGACTTTGTTACATCCGACGTGTTTTTAGTCATGTAAAGAAGGATTTTTGCCGGGACCAGCCTTTTCACTTCGTTACATCCGGCATTCGTTACATCCGACCTCGTCATAAGCGGCTTCGACTGTATATATCCAAAATTTGTTATATATATATACTGATCAACAAAACAAGACAAACGCGAATTTTTCACCATAGCGCTTTTCTTCGTAAATATGCTTTAATCCGGGTTATTTTGACGTCATTTATTAGAAAATGTTTTGAATAGTGTGTTATGTCGTGTGCAAATAGAATGTTTAGTCATAAAAATCTCACATCGATCACTTATGACCTCATCAGTGACACTACCATCACGGGATAGTGAAAGTGAAATGGGGAGCATCTGCAGAGGACACAGGTGAAAGCCAACCAATGTGCAGTGTCACTTGGGTCCGTGTGCATGAAAATCCGGCCTGTTTGGTCTGGACCTACTAGTCGTTTGTCAAAGGCAACTATATAATCGACATGACCTACAAACATGAACATAATTTTTTTATTTTTTATTATAGGTTAGCGGCCATATTTGCCTGATCAAATCGATATGGGTGTGTTCTTTATCTCTGTGTCAGTCACTGGAGCATAAGAATGGTTTGAAAGTAATTCACATTAAATCAAATAAGATTTATTAAGAAAATGATGTGCACCGTAAGTTCTGGTTCTCTGATGAATTTTTCGAGTCAAATTTTGTTGGAGGCAGTTAATAACATTATAGGCAATCCACACAACTTGTGTGTTAAAACATATCACAGAAAACTTGCTTCACTCCAGTTTTGCTTATTTTCACCACTAATGAAACCCTGTGTACTCCAAGGTAGCCATGGGCGATAACTCATCCAATTTTTGGTGTGAAGGTAGCTCAGACAGGCTGAACATCTGAAGTAAGCAACAAATAAAAATTTCTTGTTTTGCTGTCAGGGTGGCTCTTTGTTTGCGGGTACACTTACACTTTTACAGACACTTTTCGCGTTTTTAATGGAAGTCAGTATATATGAAGGCACCAAGCTAATCTGGCACTACCCTTGAATTATCATGATCAGTCCATCTCTTACAACTGGTACATAGTCGTTAGGCAACACCTCCAAAATTTGAGAAATAGGACCTTGGGGCCAAAAGGATTAATGAGTTCAACATGATGATCTTTGCTCCTGTGTGGCCTGTACATTGCAAAACTAAAGAAAAGAAAAGAACCGACAAATAAATTTAATAAATAAATAAACCACAAGACACAGTTACGTTTTATTATGAAACAATTTGGAGATATAATTTTTTTTTTAATCTAAAAGAAAAATAGCAGAGCGTGGTTTCGATCCACGGACCTCTGGGTTATGGGCCCAGCACGTTCCCACTGCGCCACTCTTCTTCACGTGAAACTACGGTAGTTTTCAACATCCTAATCATTGCAGCCAGTTGTCCTGGGGCTTGAAATAAAAATTAAAAAAATGATTGCCAACACTTACATCACTACTACTTCGTCCTCTAGATCTTCTGACCTAAATTAAGTTGGGAGAGGGCTGGGATTCACTGGGGCGGGGTGGGGGGGGGGGCGTTGGGGTGGGGGTGGGGGGTTGGGGGGGGGGGGAGTTACAACGTTAGCGTATGTGAGCGTGTATGTGATTTTGAACCTGGGCAGTCCAAAATCACAACTGATTCAGCATAGACCGTACCAGTTGTCAGAAGCTCACAACCAGGCCAACACTCACACTGTCGGAACCTGGGGTCAGTTGCATGAGCGAGCTTAGTCCTGCGCCAGCCACTAAGCAAAGTGCGCCGCTATAGGGCTCGGGAAGTTCCCCGCCGCGTTGCTTAGGAGCGTCCCTGCGTCAGCCGCCATCTTAAGAGGATACGATAGACTTCAGATAGTAGCGAAGTAGTGTTTCAACACGTTTTTCTTCATGTTTCTTCCTCTTTGGAAACAAACAAAAACAGATTCTAGTTAGCGGTTTTCTACGGTGATGGCAAGACTTGCTGTTATTGCCTATAGCACGTCAGGACTTTCCTGACATTGTCCTGACAGCGATTTCCCTATGGAGCGCCTGAGTCGCGTCATCCTCTCAAGATGGCCGCCACGACTAGCGTGATGACGTCAGCTTCCCGAGGGGCGCACCTTGCTTAGTGGCTGGTGCAGGACTAAGCTCGCTCATGTAACTGACTCCTAGGCTGAGTTGCACAAGTGAGCTTAGTCCTGCGTTAGCCACTAAGCAAGGTGCACCGCTAAAGAGGCTGGCGCTGAACTAAGCTACGGATTAGCTGCATGAGTGAACTTAGTCCTTTGCATGCCACTAAGCAAGGTGCTCCGCTATAGCGCCACAACACTCACCCCGCTATAGCGGAGCAGCTTGCTTAGTGACGTGAAAAGGACTATTTTCAAATTAAGACTGCAAGGAAAATACACTGTTTTGAAATGGAAAAACGTGAAGATAAATAAATAAATAAATAAATAAATAAAATAATAAATAAGTAAATAGGTAACAAACAAATAAATAAATTTTAGTCAAATAGTGACCAGAAAATGTAGGGTCCAAAAGAAAAAAATGCCTATAGCAGAGCGTGGTTTCGATCCACGGACCTCTGGGTTATGGGCCCAGCACGCTCCCACTGCGCCACTCTACTTCACTACAGCAAGTTGCAAAGTTTAACTGTAAAACTCAATGATTCAGGTAAGCAGCCGCGTTAGACTCATTCTCACGCGCTGCAGCATGGGCAAAAGGCCATAGCGCCGACGTCAACTGACCACTGTTAGCCCGCGCACAACCGTGCACGGGCCAACATTGGCCGTCGTCGGCCCAATGACCTTTGCGCACTGGGCTCGGTAACGGCCCCCTTCCCTCTGACTCCCCCCCCCCCCCCCCAACCTCTTTCTATTTGACTGACATTGTAAATACGTGCATCTAGCCGGTCACTACAAACGTTTAATGTTTTTTTTTTTAAAAATGACCCGTGGACGCAATTTTTCCTGTTTTAAATCTGAAGGTTGTTATAAGCGAAGTAATTTACATAGAAAGAGTGTTGTCGGGATCAGTCTCTGAAAAAGTGTTGTTATATCCGACTTTTGTTACATCTGACCATGTTATAAGCCGAAGTAGAGTGTACATGACATGTATTGGGTTTGACTATGGCGCCCAGCATTCATAGCAACGGAAGTGCCGGCAGCCGCAATAGACGTTATTCACGCGCGGGCACTTCCGGTAGCGAGAACGAGGCGCACCACGCAGACATATGGCTGACGCAACTGTAGAACTGAGCGAGCGTCTCATAAATCGGTCGGCAAAGTGCAATCAAGCAACAGGCACTGCTGTGTTCCTCAGTGTACGAATGACAGCAGATATGATCCTGACGGCCAACTCCCATTTCATTTTGTTCCTAGTGAAAAAGCTCCGGAAAACTATGGCTGTAGAAAATTCGAACGGACCGAGGCCCGTATTTCAAATAATGTCAGGCGTCCACCTTTGCCCAGAGTGATCTATCAAACAAAACAAAAAAGAGGAAAACTGATAAACAAAGAGTTTACATAAACTTTCAGTATAATTATATGGCCATTTACTGTGCATATATTCATTTGTAGTCTGCCAAGCGCTGGTCTGCAATGCAGTGATCGGTTAACTGTTTTGGGTTTTTTGTTGTTGTAAGTTTACTGTTAATTCATATGTGTTCTTTCTGTGGCCTTGGCATGTGCATTGTGCCATAAGTACACGGGCTGCAATGCACGTGACAAACATTTTCAACATGAAAAGTACTGACACTATGCAGTATAACAGTGGCAGTGAATAGGTAAACATGTTCGCATGCATGCTGCATGTTTCCATCAGTCCCAGGACACATACCTATTTAATCTTGAATGTTTTATTACATCTACCCTAATCAGGACCATGGCCTTAATCAAACTTTATCTCAGGCTGTCACAGGTCTTATTTTATTTGCAAAAAAACAGGGCTGGTTGGAAACTGAAGTATCTTTCTTTTGCAATGACTCAATTTGAAACATGTGCATCCCATGAAGTACAGTTTATTTTTTTCTGATCTTGCAAATAGCATTTGAGAATTTGCAAACTTCTGATCTGTGATAATAAGTACTACAACTCAACCATGTTATTATTACTGTCTGTCTGTCTGTCTGTCTGTCTGTCTGTCTGTCTGTCTCTCTCTCTCTCTCTCTCTCTCTCTCTCTCTCTCTCTCTCTCTCTCTCTCTCTCTCTCTCTCTCTCTCTCTCTCTCTGTATCTATCAACTTTATTATTAGTATCATATTTTATCTTATCAACACGTGATATTTATTGATCGATGATCATTGATTCGGATTCTGTATCATGCTACTTTGATCTGTTATCATATATTCAACTAGCATCGTATTTGCACGCTCGAATATTAATGTGTACGTGCGTGTGTGTGTGCGTGATTGTCACAGTAACACATCACTCGAGTAACAGGCATCATGCGTTATCCTTCGCAGGAATATTAATGTGTGCGTGCGTGTGTGTGTGCGTGATTGTCACAGTAACGCATCACTCGAGTAACAGGCATCATGCGTTATCCTTGTGTTGCCTTACGTATGACTGAATGTGTGTATGTATGTGTGTGTGTGTGTGTGTGTGTGTGTGTGTGTGTGTGTGTGTGTGTGTGTGTGTGTGTGTGTGTGTGTGTGTCTGGTGCAACGCATCACTAATGACCGTCTTGCATTACTCTTGCGCTGCAGCAGCATCTGGCACACATTAATGCGTGCGTGCGTGATTGTAACGCATAACTCGAGGAACAGTCATCATGCGTTATCTGACTGAATGTGTGTGTGTGTGTGTGTGTGTGTGTGTGTGTGTGTGTGTGTGTGTGTGTGCGCGCGCGCGCGCGCGCTTGTAACGTATCGAGTAACGGGTGTCTTATATACGTTATGTTTGTGCTGCCTTACAACTAGCACTATGTGTGTGTGTGTACTTCAGTCGGAGTGACAGTAGTGTATGTGTGTGTGTGTGTGTGTGTGTGTGTGTGTGTGTGTGTGTGTGTGTGTGTGTGTGTGTGTGTGTATATGTCAGTGTGAGTTAATATTCTTTCATATAATCTATGATCACTTTTAAGTTTATTTAAATCTAATGTATGCGCACGCGTGAGTATGTGTGCGTGTGTATGTGTACGCGTGCGTGAGTGAGTTGTGACGCATCACTTGAGTAACAGGCACCAAGCCTTACATCTGACTGAATGCCTGCATGTGTGTGTGTGCGTGCGCGCGCCCATCTCTCTACATCGCCTTGCGAAAAACGCGGAACCTCCAATAAACAGACACTCCACTTGGAAGAACTAGTAGCGGTCGCCATCTTCGATGAATCGGCTTGCGTGGCTAGCCTCGTTTGAGATTCAAAATGGCCGCCGCGTGAATAAGGTCTATGCCCAACGCCACTTTCACAGCTATCAACTCATTTTGCCCGCGACACACCGCAGCAATATATGGCTCGACCATGATACTTCAAGGGTGGTGGCAGAATAGCTTGGCGCCTATAGGCGCCAAGCTATTCTGCCACCGCCCTTGAACTATCATGGTCGCTCTGTCGCCTGAACTGTAATGCAATCCTCAGAGGAAAACTCCAAAATGTGGGTATTTTGTACCTCGGCCGGCACAGTGAGTTAATGCGGGGTTCAGTGAATGAGTTTATACGTTATTTTTTTAGCCCATGACAAAAAACAAACAAACAAACAAAATCCAACCAAACAAACAACAACAATAAATAAATAAATAAATAAATAAAAAATAAGTAAGTAAAATAAGAGATAAAAAATTCAGCAGTACAACATTCACAGTGCATGTGTATGTGTGTGTGAGAGGGGAGGGCGGGGGGTGGGGGGGTGGGGTGCTGGTCTCTGAATTTGGACCTTAAAGCTTTAACAGGAGAGCAGAAACTCGCACGTTTTGGTTATATCAGGCCCATCGTATTCTATCAATCACATATATGATTAATTAAGTCGCCTTCGGCCACAATTGATTGCCGCTTGCGATTTATCCGACTGTTAACTGGTAAGAAGACTCACCAGGGGCGACAAACGTGTGGTATATGCATGTCATGGGACAAGAGAAAAACTTCCAGAAAAAAAAAAGGGAGGGGTGAGCAATTTCCCCAAAACACAGGCTTAAAACCTTAGTGATTTTCTCCATCTAAGGAGCAGAAAGATGTAAACTAGTCAATCACCTAACAGCAAGAGGCATAGATTCTCATGAGCCCCTGCGAATCATGAGCCCCTGCATTCGCAGGGGCTCATGAGAATCTATGCCTCTTGCAGATGGTGGGTCAACAGGAATATCCAGCCCTCTCAATTTTGCAGACGTTCCCATGGATGTCACATCGCCAAATGGTAGACAGTCAAAAGAACAGTCGGAAAATCGGTTTCTTAGCCACACGAACGATGCCGCGGAGAGCAGTTAACCAGGACGTGTGTGCGCGTGCGCAATGCGTGACGTGTTGACACGTGACCCGTGACGTGTTGACACGCCCATTGATGACGCGAGATGTCGTCTGCGGGGGCGTCAAAAAAATTATCCGGTTTCGGGACAGCGGTTCAGCGCGGCCGCCCTCTCGCTTTTCACTCAGCCCGCGCTGTACTGATTTCAATAGTTTAAAGTATTAGCGGATAAACGTTTTGCTGTTTGCACGGCGTTGAAACTCAAACAAAAGGACGACAGACGAAGAAAGAATGGATAAACGCTGTTGATAAAACATTCAGTGAACAAAAGATGGCGCGAAATCACGACAGTCTTGCTGTTTTTAGTCGATTGGCTTGAAATGCGATTTACTTCGACTGTCTTTCTGGGGCGGTTCAGCAATTTGATGCTCAGTTTTGTACAGCGGAATACCCGACGGCGGTCTTCGTCGGAGGAACACAGTGTCAAGCGGACTAGCAAGATACATAGGTCCTCATGAGCCCCAGCAATTGCGGGGGCTCATGAGGATCTATGTTTCTTGCTCATCGGAGACGTTCTTGGTCAAGCTAGTCAAAATCGCCTCTCTTCAATCAGAGAAGACATGTTTATGTTGACGCCCCAAACTACTAACTGCTGTGATTTCAACACGCTAGTGACTGTCGATTTTTTTTTTCCCATGGACCACAGACAGTACGTTCGAGACGTGCCGCATTCGGATACGCGGCATAAAGCCGCGTATCCGAATGCAGCTCGTCTCAAAATTGTTGAACAGTTGATGTCTATGTCCGGGCACCGAAAATTCATTGTCGAGCAATCATCTGCAGCGACTGTTACGATGATCTTCGATTTGGAGATGTTGGTCTTTGCGCCAGATGATATATTTTTTTGTATACATTTGTCTCAGACTGAAACAATACTCGGATATAGCGACACTTTTTCATTTGTCTCAGACTGAAACAATACTCGGATATAGCGACACTTTTTCATTTGTCTCAGACTGAAACAATACTCGGATATAGCGACACTTTTTCATTTGTCTCAGACTGAAACAATACTCGGATATAGCGACACTTTTTTCATTTGTCTCAGACTGAAACAATACTCGGATATAGTGACACTTTTTCGTTTGTCCCAGACTGAAACAATACTCGGATATAGCGACACTTTTTCAGAGGTCCCTAGGGCAGTTTTCAAAATGTAATTTACTTCGCTTACAACAGGCTTCGAATATATTAACCCATTCAGCCCGGGGCACGTATTTCCCAAATTGTCTAGGCGTCATCTAACGACTATACACCAGTTGCAGGAGATGGATCGACCATGATAATTCAAGAGTAGTGCCAGATTAGCTTGGCGCCGACAGGCGCCAAGCTAATCTGGCACTACCCTTGAATTATCATGGTCGATCCATCTCCTGCTGTAGAGCGTCAGGGCTGAATAGGATAGGTAAGTAAATAAATAAGTTCAGGTGTGAAGAAAGGCACTACCCTTGAATTATCATGGCCGATCCATCTCCTGCTGTGGTGCGTCAGGGCTGAATTGGATAGGTAAGTAAATAAATAACTAAATATTGAAGTTTAGGTGTGAAGAAAGGTAGCGGACCTTGGCCAGACTTGAAGGACATACAGATCCATAATGAACCAGACCAATATTTACACGAGATATCGACAGGAACTCTGCGAAGACCTCGTTGGCGGCGTGGAGCGCGTAGGGGCATTTCTGAGCGCAGACATCCTATCATGATCCACTCAGGGGTAGATCTGGGAGGGAGGCCCAGGGGTTCCGGACCCCCCTCCTCCGCTCAGACCCAAAATTCTTTAAAATGCTATAAGAGAATCCCTTTCTGGGGTGTTCGGACCCCCCCCCCCCACCCCCTTCCTTTCCTGTTTGATATTTTGGCGAGTGGGGTGAGAGTCGTGATACACACGCGCGCCTCTTTCCCCACACCCGACACTCCTCCCCCCCCCCTACACACACACACACACACACACACACACATACACACACACACACACACACACACTCTCCCCTCCCCTCCCCGTTGTTTGATTTTTCGGCCACTGGAAGACGGTCTAGCGTCAGGGAGGCCTTTTGTGTTAGGTTGAAGGTCCCAAACAAAAAGTTGGTCCCCCCACCCTGGAGGTAACTGATCCGCGCCTGGAACTGAACTAAACTCTTACAGTATATAAACACGCCTAATATGAAAAGCCTTCTCCCGTCGCGAGCAATCTGCAATTAAACAAATGAACAAATCAATCAACCATCATCTCAAGCAAGCAAGCAACCAAACAAGCAAGCAGCCGACAAATAAATATAATAAAGTCGAGCAACCTACATTTCAAGCAAGCAAGGAAGAGGAAGCAACCAACCAAACAAATAACCAGCCAATCAGCCAACACGAAACTAACAGTTTCATGATATGCTCGCGTCCCGGACGGTTTCTCGACCGCAGAACATAAACGGAAGTTGCCGCTCTTCTGGCAAATCAATAACTTGAGCAGTGAATCGTTTTCTTGTCTGAATGTCCCTTTTGAAGAAAAAAGAAGAAGAAGGACTTAACCCGAATATTTAAGAACTGTGTTTGTAATTGCCCAGGGGTGGATCAGTTACCCCTACCTCGGGGGGGGGGGGGGGGGGTGAGGGGGGTCCAACTTTTTGTTTGGGACCTTCAACCCGTGATACAAAAGGCCTCCCCCGACCAGGAGCCAAAAAATCTGAAAACGGAGAGAGAGAGAGAGAGAGAGAGAGAGAGAGAGAGAGAGAGAGAGAGAGAGAGAGAGAGAGAGAGAGAGAGAGAGAGAGAGAGAGAGAGAGAGAGAGAGAGCGAGAGAGAGAGAGAGAGAGACAGACAGACAGACAGACAGACAGACAGACAGACAGACAGACACACAGACACACAGACAGGACCAGAGAGAGAGAGACAGAGAGAGAGAGACAGAGAGAGAAGATGGGGCGGTCCGTGGCGCAGTGGTTAAGGCGCGTGCCACCAATGCCAAAGGTGCGAGGTTCGAAAACGGGTTCCGGCGTCGGACTTTTCTCCTCTGGTAAGTGTCACCGTTAATTCGGGCGGACCGTCGGGGGTTCTTTCTCCGGGTACTCCGGTTCTTCCCCCCCCCCCCATCCCCCCCCCCCACACACACACACTTTGGTACCGGTTTCAGGCCACTTTACAAATTTCAAATACAAGCGATCAAAAATCTCTGTAACTTCAGTACCTGAACTGGCCCTTCGTCTGTCTTGTACTGTGTTTGTCCTAAATCTGTGTCTGTTACGTGAGTGTGCGTGTTGGGTTTCAGTTCGCGGCGCTTTGAGTCGATTTGCCCAAAAATTGAGAAAAAGCGCCCATATAATAACGGTATTATTATTATTATTATTATTATTATTATTATTATGCGTGCGTGCGTGTTAAGACTCTCATCTCTCGCCAAAATATCAAACAACGGGGGAGGGGGGGGGGGGCGAGGAATGGGGAGGGGGAGTCCAAACACAACCCCAAAAAGGACTTTGTTATAGCATTTTAAAGGATTTTGAGTCGGGCAGGGAGGGGAGGGGAGAGGGGGTCCGGAACCCTTGTTACCCCCCCCCCCCCTAGATCCGCCCCAATTGTCCTTTTTAAGCGTTTTCTTTCACTGTTGGGATTTTTTTATGCCCGAAATGGCTTAGCCTCACAAGAAACCTCTCAGTGCCTGTAGGGACTAGCACTGTACAAGCCCAGTCCACGCGGTGGTCTCACTTGACTCACAGGGCGTGATGACAACGAGAGACGCGCGTGTCACGTGCGGCAAGACTGGAGAGCCTCTCGTGCAGTTTACTGCGCCCCAATAAACCTGTCAACACTCGTACACTTACATCCCCATCACTTCATCTATAAAAAGATGTAAAATAGCAGATCTCCCGTAGCAAGAGGCATAGATTCTCATGTGCCCCTGCATTCGCAGGGGCACATGAGAATCTATGCCTCTTGCAGATGGAAGGTTAAGGTGGAGGGATTTTCAAGGGCGACAACAGCCCATTTTGTTTCGAACTTGGTTGCCTTCCTTGATAGTTGATCGTGAGAACTTAGGTAACAGTTTGTTTACGAACTCATTTTAACCAGTGCCGGCAAAACTTACAGATTATTTCTGAGCCTGATTACTTGAGCACGTCCATAGATCCGTAAAAAACAAAGCAAATTTATATGATTATTACAGTCTAAACAGGTCATGTGAATTTGACTTTAATTTATTGTTATTATTATTTTTTAAATTATCATTCTTAAAAAGAAAACACACCGGTCGCCCCACTCGTGTTCTAATGAGTTGCTGACGGACTAAAGTTATGCGAGACAGCAGGAGCTAACTCACAAACCAGATAGGTGAGGCTAGCGCTGGCAGAATTGTACACAAACCAAGAGGAAACCCAGCGCTGAGTAATTCCCCTAGCGGTAGCTAAGTTTTCGAGTTTTGGCATAGTAACACTAAACATCATTTTTTTTGTGTGGGTGTGCTACATCTCAAGTTTTGGTGATTCATTTTCAATAGGGGTATGTAGGCCTATACACTGACGAGCAAAGGCCGAAATGCGACATTTAGTATTTCCGATGATTCCGAAAATGTCGCTTTTTTTCTTCTTCGTCAGTATAGCTACGTTGGCGTGTGAATCCCAGTCGGATACCGCCTTATTGTCGTGTTCACTGGCATAGGATTTTGTTTTCATTAACCCCTTCAATACCGAGAAAAGGTGAATATGATCCAAGTGCAAGAGGCATAGATCCTCATGCACCCCCTCATTCGCGGGCGCTGATGAGGATCTATGTCTCTTGCTGACACTATATACTGACCAAGTTGTATCAGTGACGCCGCCCGGCTGTGGCACTTTGCCGACATAATCTGCAATCTGGCTGTGTATTAGGGATTAATACAAGCCAACGTATAGGGCTCGGAAAGTTCCCCGCCGCCATCTTAAGAGGGTACGATAATCTTCAGATAGTTGTGAAGTAGTGTTTCAACACGTTTTTCTTCATGTTTCTTCCTCTTTGGAAACAAACAAAAACAGATTGTGGTTAGCGGTTTCCTACGGTGATGGCAAGACTTGCTGTTATTGCACGTCAGGACTTTTCCTGACATTGTCCTGACAGCGATTTCCAGATGAGCGCATGAGTCGCGTCATCCTCTCAAGATGGCCGCCACGACTAGCGTGATGACGTCAGCTTCCCGAGCCCTATTGAGTGTCTTACACACAACTTGACTGATAATTACTCAGGCCTAAATGTAAAAGATCAGGAAATAAAAGACAATTTCAGGGTTTTTTTTTTTTTTTTTTTTTTAAAAATAATAAATTCCACATAAAAATGTCGACATCATGATGTACAAAGCAACAAAAATCCAAATAACGTTTCTTTCTATGTCAAGATTTTCT
The DNA here is from genome assembly GCA_036245525.1 of Semisulcospira habei. NCBI lineage: Eukaryota > Metazoa > Mollusca > Gastropoda > Semisulcospiridae > Semisulcospira > Semisulcospira habei. Next base: position 9,612,209 of record BTPG01000005.1, read on the forward strand.
TCTTATTTTTTTTTAGGCGAAGTAAAGCTGTCAATGAAACCATTAACTCATTCAGCCCGACGCACGTATTTCCCAAATTTTTGAGGCGTCATCTAATGACTATGCACCAGTTGCAGGAGATGGATCGACCATGATTCAAGGGCAGTTCCAGATTAGCTTGGCGCCGACAGGCGCCAAGCTAATCTGGCACTACCCTTGAATTATCATGGTCGACTCATCTCCTGCTGTAGTGCGCCAGGGCTGAATGGGTTAAGGTACGGATTAATCCTAGTACATAATCATCTGCTGAATAAGACAACTCCGCAAATGTGGAGAAACATTGACAGGCTTGGCCGACCTTTAAAAAAAAAAAATTTCCGCTCCCCTCCTTTCAGATTTCTTTTCAATAAAATTATTATACCTTTCAATATTTATTACTTTTCAAAGACATTAGTTCAGCCGGAGTCATTTAAAATGATAATGACCATTAACTAGCCAGTCGTCAGCCACGCAACCCCTGAAGCGCAAGGACGTCAACTGGACTGCAGTGATTAGAATGTTGAAAACTACCGTATTCTCACGTGAAGCAGAGTGGCGCAGTGGAAGCGTTCTGGGCCGATAACCAAGAGGTCCGTGGATCAAAACCACGCTCTGCTATAATTCATTTATAAATGTTGCTTTGTATTTGTTTTTCCAAACCTTTTCATATCAAAACCTTATCGTGTATTTTATTTCTTTTTTTCGTAAATATTGTATTTTATTTTATTTTATTTTATTTTAAAGTCATTCATGGCACCCAGCATCAATAGCTGCGAAAGAGTCATACAGCGTTGCCGCCGGCAACGCTATGCGACACTTTCGCAGCTATTGATGCTGGACGCCTTGAATGAGCTAATGGCCGAATCATTGGTCTAGTCTTCTGAAAGTGCGCGTGCGATGTTCTCGGCCAGATAGTTGTAGCGATACAATGCTCGCGTATGCACTGTGCTTAACACAGAAGCCAGATACGATTTTGTTCTTGCCAAAAGTAAGATGCATGAGGAATGAATCTGTTCCCATTAGATTTTCTATGGATGCTACCATCAAAGGCTGTTCTATTGAATCAAAGACCGAGTTTGCAATGTCGCCGAAAGACTTAGTTTCCGGGCATTTCTGCTACACCGTCCAATATCCTTTGCACATGCGTGAAGTCAGTTACGCTTAATGAAAAAGCATCCGTGAACAAGATCTATTTAGTGAACACCAGATGGCTTCCTACATCACCAGAGCTAAAAAGAGGTAAAAGGTGTTCGTCATGTCAACGACAGTGTACATAATAATAATAATAATAATAATAAGCGCATTAAATAGGCGCTTGATCCCAGTTGAGAATCGGCTCAAAGCGCCGTCGCGAACTGAACCCAACAAGCACGCTCACGTGAATCACGCGCGTTCACTCACACACTGTACATAAACACAGAACATTTACGTGGTGCTAAGGGCAAGCTCAAGCGAGCTACTGTAGTTTTTTGGAAATTCAAAATCGTTTGTATTTGAAATTTGATTAAGTGGGCTGAAACTGAAACTGATACTGATACATGTGCCTCTTGCAGATGTAAATCATAGTCATTCACTGAGGGACTGCAACATATTCTCTACGAGTGTTTCTGCTCTGTTACGGATCAGTGACAAGTTTTGCTCAGGGAATGACCGCTTTTGAAGACTACGAACTCTATGAAGATTTTCAGCCCCACTCGGCAAACCCATTTTGTATGCAAGAGGCATAGATTCTCATGAGCTCCTGCATTGCAGGGGCTCATGAGAATCTATGCCTCTTGAGGTCTGAGATTGGCTCCATTTACATCCGCAAATTGTGGTAGTCATCAAGGTGAAATTCATACCGATCCTGATCTACTGTTTCAAGAGCAAGAATTCATTCTCCTTATTCTAATGACAAAGTCATTTCATAAGGAACCTGGGGCCAGTTTTTCCGCCCCGTGTTTCAGTTTCAGGTTTCTTTTAATAAAATTATTACACCTATCAATTTTCATTACTTTTCAAAGACATTAGTTCAGCCGGAGTCTTTTAAAATGATAATGACCATTAACTAGCCGGTCGTCAGTCACGCAACCCCTGAAGCGCAAAGACGACAACTGGACTGGCAGTGATTAGAATGTTGAAAACTACCGTAGTATCACGTGAAGCAGAGTGGCGCAGAGGAAGCGTGCTGGGCCCATAACCCAGAGGTCCGTGGATCGAAACCACGCTCTGCTATGAATTTTTTAGATATGTTGCTTTGTTTTTATTTTTCCAAACCTTTTGACATCAATACTTTTTATTTCGTTCCGGTTTCTTTTTCTTTTTCTTTCTTTTTTAAAATTTTTTTTTTATTTTATTTTATTTTATTTTATTTTAAGTCATTCATGGCGCCCAGCATCAATAGCTGCGAAAGAGTCGTACAGGGTTGCCCCCGGCAACGCTATACGACACTTTCGCAGCTGTGGATGCTGGGCGCCTTGAATGAGCTAATGGCCGAATCATTGGCCTAGGCTTCTGAACGGTGCGCGTGCGATGTTCTCCAGATAGATGTAGGGATCCAATGCTAATTGCGTATGCACTGTGCTTAACACAGAAGCCAGATACGATTTTGTTCTTGCCAAAAGTAAGATGCATGAAGAATGAATCTGTTCCCATTAGATTTTCTATGGATGCTACCATCAAAGGCTGTTCTATTGAATCAAAGACCGAGTTTGCAATGTCGCCGAAAGACTTAGTTTCCGGGCATTTCTGCTACACCGTCCAATATCCTTTGCACATGCGTGAAGTCAGTTACGCTTAATGAAAAAGCATCCGTGAACAAGATCTATTTAGTGAACACCAGATGGCTTCCTACATCACCAGAGCTAAAAAGAGGTAAAAGGTGTTCGTCATGTCAACGACAGTGTACATAATAATAATAATAATAATAAGCGCATTAAATAGGCGCTTGATCCCAGTTGAGAATCGGCTCAAAGCGCCGTCGCGAACTGAACCCAACAAGCACGCTCACGTGAATCACGCGCGTTCACTCACACACTGTACATAAACACAGAACATTTACGTGGTGCTAAGGGCAAGCTCAAGCGAGCTACTGTAGTTTTTTGGAAATTCAAAATCGTTTGTATTTGAAATTTGATTAAGTGGGCTGAAACTGAAACTGATACTGATACATGTGCCTCTTGCAGATGTAAATCATAGTCATTCACTGAGGGACTGCAACATATTCTCTACGAGTGTTTCTGCTCTGTTACGGATCAGTGACAAATTTTGCTCAGGGAATGACCGCTTTTGAAGACTACGAACTCTATGAAGATTTTCAGCCCCACTCGGCAAACCCATTTTGTATGCAAGAGGCATAGATTCTCATGAGCTCCTGCATTGCAGGGGCTCATGAGAATCTATGCCTCTTGAGGTCTGAGATTGGCTCCATTTACATCCGCAAATTGTGGTAGTCATCAAGGTGAAATTCATACCGATCCGGCCTGATCTACTGTTTCAAGAGCAAGAATTCATTCTCCTTATTCTAATGACAAAGTCATTTCATAAGGAACCTGGGGCCAGTTTTTCCGCCCCGTGTTTCAGTTTCAGGTTTCTTTTAATAAAATTATTACACCTATCAATTTTCATTACTTTTCAAAGACATTAGTTCAGCCGGAGTCTTTTAAAATGATAATGACCATTAACTAGCCGGTCGTCAGTCACGCAACCCCTGAAGCGCAAGGACGACAACTGGACTGGCAGTGATTAGAATGTTGAAAACTACCGTAGTCTCACGTGAAGCAGAGTGGCGCAGAGGAAGCGTGCTGGGCCCATAACCCAGAGGTCCGTGGATCGAAACCACGCTCTGCTATGAAATTTTTAGATATGTTGCTTTGTTTTTATTTTTCCAAACCTTTTGACATCAATACTTTTTATTTCGTTCCGGTTTCTTTTTCTTTTTCTTTCTTTTTTAAAAATTTTTTTTATTTTATTTTATTTTATTTTATTTTATTTTAAGTCATTCATGGCGCCCAGCATCAATAGCTGCGAAAGAGTCGTACAGGGTTGCCCCCGGCAACGCTATACGACACTTTCGCAGCTGTGGATGCTGGGCGCCTTGAATGAGCTAATGGCCGAATCATTGGCCTAGGCTTCTGAACGGTGCGCGTGCGATGTTCTCCAGATAGATGTAGGGATCCAATGCTAATTGCGTATGCACTGTGCTTAACACAGAAGCCAGATACGATTTTGTTCTTGCCAAAAGTAAGATGCATGAAGAATGAATCTGTTCCCATTAGATTTTCTATGGATGCTACCATCAAAGGCTGTTCTATTGAATCAAAGACCGAGTTTGCAATGTCGCCGAAAGACTTAGTTTCCGGGCATTTCTGCTACACCGTCCAATATCCTTTGCACATGCGTGAAGTCAGTTACGCTTAATGAAAAAGCATCCGTGAACAAGATCTATTTAGTGAACACCAGATGGCTTCCTACATCACCAGAGCTAAAAAGAGGTAAAAGGTGTTCGTCATGTCAACGACAGTGTACATAATAATAATAATAATAATAATAATAAGCGCATTAAATAGGCGCTTTATCCCAATTGAAAATCGGCTCAAAGCGCCGCCGCGAACTGAACCCAACAAGCACGCTCACTGAATCACGCGCGTTCACTCACACACTGTACATAAACATAGAACATTTACGTGGTGCTAAGGGCAAGCTCAAGCCAGATACTGTAGTTTTTTGGAAATTCAAAATCGTTTGTATTTGAAATTTGATTAAGTGGGCTGAAACTGAAACTGAAACTGATACATGTGCCTCTTGCAGATGTAAATCATAGTCATTCACTGAGGGACTGCAACATATTCTCTACGAGTGTTTCTGCTCTGTTACGGATCCGGCAGTGACAAATTTTGCTCAGGGAATTACCGCTTTTGAAGACTACGAACTCTATGAAGATTTTCAGCCCCACTCGGCAAACCCATTTTGTATGCAAGAGGCATAGATTCTCATGAGCTCCTGCATTGCAGGGGCTCATGAGAATCTATGCCTCTTGAGGTCTGAGATTGGCTCCATTTACATCCGCAAATTGTGGTAGTCATCAAGGTGAAATTCATACCGATCCTGATCTACTGTTTCAAGAGCAAGAATTCCGTCTCCTTATTCTAATGACAAAGTCATTTCATAAGGAACCTGGGGCCAGTTTTTCCGCCCCGTGTTTTCAGGTTTCTTTTAATAAAATTATTACACCTATCAATTTTCATTACTTTTCAAAGACATTAGTTCAGCCGGAGTCTTTTAAAATGATAATGACCATTAACTAGCCGGTCGTCAGTCACGCAACCCTGAAGCGCAAGGACGACAATTGGACTGGCAGTGATTAGAATGTTGAAAACTACCCTAGTCTCTCGTGAAGCAGAGTGGCGCAGAGGAAGCGTGCTGGGCCCATAACCCAGAGGTCCGTGGATCGAAACCACGCTCTGCTATGAATTTTTTAGATATGTTGCTTTGTTTTTATTTTTCCAAACCTTTTGACATCAATACTTTTTATTTCGTTCCGGTTTCTTTTTCTTTTTCTTTCTTTTTTAAATTTTTTTTTATTTTATTTTATTTTATTTTATTTTATTTTATTTTATTTTAAGTCATTCATGGCGCCCAGCATCAATAGCTGCGAAAGAGTCGTACATGGTTGCCCCCGGCAACGCTATACGACACTTTCGCAGCTGTGGATGCTGGGCGCCTTGAATGAGCTAATGGCCGAATCATTGGCCTAGGCTTCTGAACGGTGCGCGTGCGATGTTCTCCAGATAGTTGTAGGGATCCAATGCTAATTGCGTATGCACTGTGCTTAACACAGAAGCCAGATACGATTTTGTTCTTGCCAAAAGTAAGATGCATGAGGAATGAATCTGTTCCCATTAGATTTTCTATGGATGCTACCATCAAAGGCTGTTCTATTGAATCAAAGACCGAGTTTGCAATGTCGCCGAAAGACTTAGTTTCCGGGCATTTCTGCTACACCGTCCAATATCCTTTGCACATGCGTGAAGTCAGTTACGCTTAATGAAAAAGCATCCATGACCAAGATCTATTTAGTGAACACCAGATGGCTTCCTACATCTACAGAGCTAAAAGAAGGTACAAGGTGCTCGTCATGTCAAGGAAAGTGTACATGTGCCTCTTACAGATGTAAATCATAGTCATTCACTGACTTACTTACTTACGCCTGTCACCCCTACCCGGGTATAGGCCGTCGACGAGAGACCTCCAGCAACTCCTGTCCTGTGCTTCTCCTTCGATTCTACTCTTGGTGGTTCCCAGTCTCTTGATGTCTGCTTGGAGGTCTCGACTCCAGGAGTTTCTCGGCCTACCTCTTTTCCTCTTTCCCTGGGGGTTCCATGACAATGCCTGCCTAGTGATACTGGAAGCTGGCTTTCTCAGACTGTGACCGATCCATCCCCATCTTCTTCGCCCAATTTCATTCTCTGCTGTTATCTGCTCTGTTCTCTCCCAGAGTCTGACGTTGCTGATCTTCTCTGGCCAGTGGATTTTCAAAATTCTTCTAAGGCAACTGTTCATGAAGGTCTGTACTCTGTTGACTGTGATTTTTGTCAATCTCCATGTCTCTGCTCCATATAGGAGAACTGCTTTTACAAGTCATTCACTGAGGGACTGCAAAATTTTCTCTAGGAGTATTCCTGCTCTGTTACGGAACAGTGACAATTTTTGCTCAGGGAATGACCGCTTTTCAAGACTACAAACTCTATGAAGATTTTCAGCCCCACTCAGCAAACCCATTTTGTATGACAAGAGGCATAGATTTTCACGAGCGCTTGCATTCTTTAGTGCAGGGGCTCATGATAATTAATGCCTCGTGAGGTCTGAGATTGGCTCCATTTACATCCGCAACTTGTGGTAGTCATCAAGGTGTAATTCATATGGGCAGTGGGCAGATGTTCACATCTGCACGGGACATAGACGACCCCGCCCTCCACGAGTCCCCTGCTGCCTTGCAGGCCTGGCCGCTTGGCTGCGGAAAGGCTAAGGGAGGAAACCCCTGACATCAAAGCCCCCGTGTCTCCGGGGAAGGCTTTTGAGCCAGAGACTAGGACAAGGACAGTCTGATATAAAACCTACGACCCGAGGACCTCGATGCCATCGTCCCAGCTTGCTAGGCCATGGCAGATGAACCAAGGGTTTAAAGGGTGGGGCCAGTACTGCGCACACTGCACTCCACCAAAAAGCTCCACCGCGCAGGCTTTAGGAAACGTCCACGGACCATGACACTGACCATTCCAAGTCCTGTAGCGACGGGCGAGGGGCGAAACGGCAGGTGAAAGATGTCACTGGAAGCCGCAGTCTGAAACCTGCATGCAGGCGGTTCAGGATATTGGTCGCCTGATGTTGACCTGGGGATGACAACATCACTCGGCACACCCTGAACGACCAAGCAGCCTTCTCTAGGGACAGCACTGCTTGCTCCACACGGAGAGGGGCCTAGAAAAGGTGGCCTAACCAAAGCTCGTCCCCTCGCAACCCCAGTTGGCTAGCCGCGGTCAACGGGCATCTTCTCTTGCGGTCAAAAAACAAGAAAGAATAACGGATCCACTCTCATGACGACCACGACCGGACTCAACGTAGCATGCTGGAACGTCCGAACCATGCTCGACAAAGCAGACAGCGGACGCCCTGAACGTCGCTCCGCCCTCATTGCCCATGAATTGCGGAGGTTAAACATCGACATCGCCGCGCTCAGCGAAGTACGCCTTCCGGACGAAGGCAGCCTCCAAGAACTTGGTGCTGGGTACACCCTCTACTGGTCAGGCAGGCCTGCATCAGAAAGACGGCTCTCAGGCGTGGGTTTCATGGTCAAGACATCCATTGCGACTAAGCTGGAAAACCTACCAACGGGCCACTCAGACCGCATCATGTCCATGCGCCTCCCACTGAGACACCAGCAACACGTCACCCTTCTCAGTGTGTACTCCCCAACCCTCCTGGCAGAGCCTGCTGAAAAGGATAAGTTTTACACTGACCTGCGCAGCCTCCTACAGAGTACCCCTGCAGACGACAAAGTCATCATCCTTGGCGACTTCAACGCCAGAGTGGGCCAGGACTCTGAAGCCTGGAAAGGAGTCCTCGGCAAGCATGGCGTGGGGAACTGCAATGACAATGGCCGCCTACTGTTGGAGTTCTGTGCGGAGCAGCAACTGGTCATCACCAACACTACTTTTCAGCAAAAGGACAGTCGAAAGACCACCTGGATGCATCCTCGCTCCAAACACTGGCACCTTATCGACTATGTCCTAGTGCGTCAGAGGGACCGCAGTGACGTCCTCCTCACCAGAGTGATGCCCAGCGCAGAGTGCCACACTGACCACCGCCTTGTCCGCTGCAAACTCAGGCTCCACTTCAAGCCAAAACCCAAGAAATGGGGGCCCCCCAAGAAAAAGCTTGATGTTGCCAGCCTTCAGCGTGACGATGTGAAAGCTGCCTTTCAGACAGATTTACAGCGCAGGCTCAAAGACACAGCGGACCCAGTAGACTCCTCCCCTGAAACGCTTTGGGAACAACTGAAAACTGCTATTGCAAAATCCTCTGCAGAAGTCTTGGGTTTCGCCAGAAAGAAGAACAAAGACTGGTTTGACGAAAACGATGTAGAGATCCAGGAACACCTAGCAAAAAAAAGAGCCGCCCATCAGGCCCACCTAGCCCAGCCTTCCTGCCCTGTGAAGAAGTCTGCCTTCCGCCTCGTCTGCAGCAGTCTCCAGCGCAAGCTCAGAGATCTCCAGAATGAGTGGTGGACCAGACTTGCACAGAGGACCCAGCTTTGCGCTGACAATGGTGACTACAGGGGCTTCTACGAAGCACTGAAAGCAGTGTATGGCCCCAGGCACCTGGTACAAAGTCCCCTGCAAAGCGCGAATGGCCAGGCACTCCTCACAGATAATACCTCCATCTTGAACCGCTGGTCGGAATACTTTCAGAGCCTCTTCAGCGCTGAGCGCACTGTTCAAGAAGCAGTCGTCCTACAAATCCCACACCTGAATTGGATGAACCGCCCACCGCTGAAGAGACCCTCACAGCCATCCACCAGCTCAAGAGTGGCAAAGCAGCAGGCATTGATGGAATACCGCCAGAGATCTGGAAACATGGAGGCACAGCACTGCACAACAAGCTCCATGACCTCTTTCTCTGCTGCTGGGAGGAAGGAACACTACCAAAAGATCTCCGTGATGCAGTCGTTATCACCCTGTACAAGAACAAAGGCGAGAAGTCTGACTGTTCTAACTATCGGGGAATTACCCTGCTGTCCATTGCTGGGAAAATCCTTGCAAGGCTGCTCCTGAATCGGCTGGTACCTGCCATCGCTGAAGACCAACTCCCAGAGGGCCAGTGTGGCTTCAGAGCAAACAGGAGCACCACCGATATGGTCTTTGTGCTGAGACAGCTACAGGAGAAGTGCCGCGAGCAGAACAAAGGGCTGTACGTAACATTTGTCGACCTAACAAAAGCGTTCGACACTGTGAGCAGGCAAGGCATGTGGCAGATCCTGGAGCGACTTGGCTGTCCCCCAAAGTTCCTCAACATGATTGTCCAGCTACACGAGGATCAGCAAGGCCAGGTCAGACTCAACAATGACCTCTCAGAACCATTCCCTATTCTCAACGGCGTAAAGCAGGGCTGCGTGCTGGCACCGACCCTCTTCACCATCTTTTTTAGCATGATGTTGAAGCAGGCCACAGTGGACCTCGATGATGACGATGCAGTGTACATCAGGTATCGTCTCGATGGCAGCCTGTTCAACCTCAGACGACTGCAGGCCCACACGAAAACCCTAGACCAACTGATTCGTGAGCTGCTTTTTGCTGATGATGCTGCCCTCGTTGCACAGAGAGAGAGAGAGCCCTGCAGCGCATCACGTCTTGCTTCGCAGATGCTGCCCAGCTCTTTGGACTCGAGGTCAGTCTGAAAAAGACAGAGGTCCTCCATCAGCCGGCACCCAAGACAGTGTATCGCCCTCCTCACATCACCATTGGCGAGTCTGAACTAAAGTCAGTGCACCCGTTTACTTACCTTGGCTGCATTATCACTTCGGACGCCAAGCTGGACAAGGAGCTTGACAGCAGGCTGGCAAAAGCGAACAGCGCTTTCCGGCGACTTTGCAAGCGGGTGTGGCACAATCAACAGCTGAAAACAGGCACCAAGATCAGCGTGTACAGAGCTGTGGTCCTCACCACCCTGCTGTATGGTTCCGAGTCCTGGGCCCTCTACCGCAGCCAACTACGACTCCTCGAACGCTTCCACCAGCGCTGCCTGCGCACCATCCTGGGCATTCACTGGAGTGACTATGTCACCAACGTTGAGGTCCTTGAACAGGCTGAAACTGTGAGCATCGAGGCTTTGCTGCTGCAGACACAGCTCCGCTGGGCGGGGCATGTCTCCAGGATGGAGGATCATCGCCTACCAAAGATCACCCTGTTCGGCGAGCTTGCTACTGGACACCGTGACAGAGGGGCACCAAAGAAGAGATACAAAGACTGTCTCAAGAAGTCACTTAGTGCCTGCCAAATCGACCACCACCAGTGGTCTTCGCTTGCTGCGGACCGTGACACCTGGCGCTCCACCATTTACAAGGCAGCTGTCTCCTTTGAGGACTCTCACAGAGCTAGCCTTAAGGACAAGCGGCTCAGGAGAAAAAACAGAGATGCCGCAGCTCAGAACCCTGGCCATACCTTCCCCTGTAGCCACTGCGGTCGAACCTGCCTGTCTCGGATTGGCCTCCGCAGCCACGAACAAGCCTGCAGACGTCGTGGGCAATTCCTATAAAATCTTCGTTCGCGAAGTCAAGCCAAGAGAGAGAGAGAGAGAGAATTCATATTGCTCCTGATCTACCGTTTCAAGAGCAAGAAATCCGTCTCCTTATTCTAACGACAAAGTCATTTCGTAAGGAACCTGGGGCCAGTTTTTTCGCCCCGTGTTTTCAGGTTTATTTTAATAAAATTATTACACCAATCAATTTTCATTACTTTTCAAAGACATTAGTTCAGCAGGAGTCCTTTAAAATGTTAATGACCATTAACTAGCCGGTCGTCAGTCACGCAACCCCTGAAACGCAATGACGACAACTGGACTGGCAGTGATTAGAATGTTGAAAACTACAGTAATCTCACGTGAAGCAGAGTGGCGCAGCGGGAGCGTGCTGGGCCCATAACCCAGAGGTCCGTGGATCGAAACCACGCTCTGCTAGGAATCTTTTAGATATGTTGCTTTGTATTTATTTTTCCAAACCTTTTGACATCAATACTTTTTATTTCGTTCCGGTTTCTTTTTCTTTTTCTTTCTTTTTTAAAAATAATTTTATTTTATTTTATTTTATTTTATTTTATTTTATTTTATTTTATTTTATTTTATTTTATTTTATTTTATTTTATTTTATTTTGTTTTATTTTAAGTCATTCATGGCGGCATGTATCAATAGCTGCGAAAGAGTCGTACAGGGTTGCCGCCGGCAACGCTATACGACACTTTCGCAGCTATGGATGCTGGGCGCCTTGAATGAGCTAATGGCCGAATCATTGGCCTAGGTTTCTGAAAGTGCGCGTGCGATGTTCTCTAGATAGTTGTAGAGATCCAATGGGAATTGCGTATGCACTGTGCTTAACACAGAAGCCAGATACGATTTAGTTTTTGCCAAAAGTAAGATGCTTGAAGAATGAATCTGTTTCCATTAGATTTTCTATGGATGCTACCATCAAAGGCTGTTCTATTGAATCAAAGACCGAGTTTGCAATGTCGCCGAAAGACTTAGTTTCCGGGCATTTCTGCTACACCGTCCAATATCCTTTGCACATGCGTGAAGTCAGTTACGCTTAATTTAAAAGCATCCATGACCAAGATCTATTTAGTGAACACAAGGTGGCTTCCTACATCTACAGAGCTAAAAATAGGTAAATTGTGCTCGTCATGTAAACGACAGTGTAATGTGCCTCTTGCAGATGTAAATCATAGTCATTCACTGAGGGACTGCAAAATTTTCTCTAGGAGTGTTTCTGCTCTGTTACGGATCAGTGACAATTTTTGCTCAGGGCTTTACCGCTATTGAAGACTACGAACTCTATGAAGATTTTCAGCCCCACTCAGCAAACCCATTTTGTATGAAAGAGGCAAGATTTTCACGAGCGCTTGCATTGCAGCGGCTCATGAGAATCTATGCCTCTTGAGGTCTGAGACTGGCAACATTTACATCCGCAAATTGTGGTAGTCATCAAGGTGTAATTCATGCTGCTCCTGATCTACTGTTTCAAGAGCAAGAATTCCGACTCCTTATTCTAACGACAACGTCATTTCGTAATGAACCTGGGGCCAGTCAAGTTTTTCCGCCCCGTGTTTTCAGGTTTATTTTAATAAAATTATTACACCTATCAATTTTCATTACTTTTCAAAGACATTAGTTCAGCAGGAGTCCTTTAAAATGATAATGACCATTAACTAGCCGGTCATCAGTCACGCAACCCCTGAAGTGCAAGGACGACAACTGGACTGGCAGTGATTAGAATGTTGAATACTACCGTAATCTCACAAGGAGCAGAGTGGCGCAGTGGGTACGTGCTGGGCCCATAACCCAGAGGTCCGTGAATCGAAAACACGCTTTGATATGAATATTTTAGATATGTTGCCTTGTTTTTATTTTTCCAAACCTTTTGACATCAATACCTTTTATTTGTTTCTTTTTACTTTTTTCTTTCTCTTTCTTTTTTTAAAATTTATTTTATTTTATTTTTTTTTTTTTAAATTTTATTTTAAGTCATTCATGGCGCCCAGCATCAATAGCTGCGAAAGTCGTACAGGGTTGCCGCCGGCAACGCTATGCGACACTTTCGCAGCCATTGATGCTGGGCGCCTTGAATGAGCTAATGGCCGAATCATTGGCCTAGTCCTCTGAAAGTGCGCGTGCGATGTTCTTCAGATAGTTGTAGCGGTCCAATGCTAATTGCGTATGCACTGTGCTTAACACAGAAGACATACGATTTTGTTCTTGCCAAAAGTAAGACACACGAAGAACGAATCTGTTCCGATCATTTTTACTATGGATGCTACCATCAAAGGCTGTTCTATTGAATCTAAGACTGAGTTTGCAATGTCGCCGAAAGACTTAGTTTCTGGGCATTTCTGCTACACAGGGCCGTGAATATCCTTTGCGCACGCGTGAAGTCAGTTACGCTTAATGAAAAAGCATCCATGACCAAGATCTATTTAGTGAACACCAGATGGCTTCCTACATCACCAGAGCTAAAAAGAGGTACAAGGAGCTCGTCATGTCAACGAGAGTGTACATGTGCCTCTTGCAGATGTAAATCATAGTCATTCACTGAGGGACTGCAAAATATTCTCTAGGAGTGTTTCTGCTCTGTTACGGATCAGTGACAATTTTTGTTCAGGGAATTACCGCTTTTCAGTGAAGACTACAAACTCTATGAAGATTTTCAGCCCCACTCAGCAAACCCATTTTGTATACAAGAGGCATAGATTTTCACGAGCGCTTGCATTACAGGGTCTCATGAGAATCTATGCCTCTTGAGGTCTGGGACTGGCTCCATTTACATCCGCAAATCAAGTTGTAGTAGTCATGAAGGTGTAATTCATACCGCTCCTGATCTACTGTTTCAAGGGCTAGAATTTCTTCCTTATTCTAATGACAACGTAATTTCGTAAGGAGCCTGGGGCAAGTCCCCTCTCCCCTCCCCCCCCCCCCTCCCCGTGTTTTCAGGTTTCTTTTAATAAAATTATTATACCTATCAATTTTTATTACTTTTTAAAGACATTAGTTTAGCCGGAGTTATTTAAAACGATAATGACTATTAACTAGCCGGTCGTCAACCACGCAACCCGAGAAGCGCAAGGACAACAAACTGGACTGCAGTGATTAGAATGTTGAAAACTAGCGTAAACTCACGTGAAGCAGAGTGGCGCAGTGGGAGCGTGCTGGGCCCATAACCCAGAGGTCCGTGGATCGAAACCACGCTCTGCTACGAATCTTTTAGATATGTTGCTTTGTATTTTTTTCCAAATCTTTTCATATCAATACGTTGTCGTGTATTTTGTTTCGGTTTCATTTTCTTTCTTTTTTAAATTTAATTTAATTTAATTTTATTTATTTTAAAGTCATTCATGGAGGCCCAGCATTACATACTTACGCCCATCACCCCTCTCGAGAGACTTCCAACGACTCCTGTCCTGTGCTTCTCCTTCGATTTTACTCTAGGTGGTCCCCAGTCTCTTGATGTCTGCTTGGAGGTCTCGACGCCAGATCTTTCTTGGCCTGCCTCTTTTCCCCTTCCCTGGGGGTTCCATGACAATGCCTGTCTAGTGATACTGGAAACTGGCTTTCTCAGACTGTGACCAATCCATCCCCATCTTCTTCGCCCAATATCATTCTCTGCTGTTATCTGCTGTGTTCTCTCCCAGAGTCTGATGTTGCTGATCTACTCTGGACAGTGGATTTTAAAGATTCTTTTATCCCATATCATACTGAGGCTAAAAGCTTCAAATGTGTACACTGCCACATTCAAGCTACATTATAGTACTAAAAGATAAGGATATAGACCAATGGCTTTAGTTCAAGGGCCGGTGGTGCCAGAATAGCTTGGCGCCTAGAGGCGCCAAGCTATTCTGGCACAACCCTTGAACTATTTTAGTCAAACTTATTTCACACAATGGTGTATTCCGAATGATAAGGGTTAAGATAACTGTTTATGAAGGCCTGTACTCTGTTGACTGTGGTTTTTGTCAACCTTCAAGTCTCTGCTCTATATAGGAGAACTGCTTTTACGTTTGAGTTGAAAATCCGGACTTTGGTGTGTTGTGACAGCTCTCTGGAACTAAACACTTTTTTTTTTCAACTGGAGAAAAGCTGCTCTTGCTTTACCGATTCGTGCTCTGGCATCTGCATCGGTGCCGCCCTTTTTGTCGATGATGCTCCCGAGATAGGTGAAGAACTCCACCTCCTTAAACGGGGTGTCAGCAAGCAAGACTGGTTCTTCCCTGGTTTCGTTCAGCCTCATTGTCTTTGTTTTCTGCTTGTAGATAGTGAGGGTCACTTGGGACGAGATGTCAGCAAGCCTCGTGGTCTTGTCCTGCATTTGTTGATGAGTGTGGGACAGTAAAGCCAAGTCGTCTGCAAAATCGAGGTCGTCAAGCTGTGTCCACAGTGTCCACTGTATTCCACTTCGTCTGTGTTCTGTGGTCCTCTTCATGACCCAGTCTATGGCCAGTAGGAAGAGGAACGGAGACAGCAAACACATCTGCCTGACGCCGGTTCTGACCTGGAGCTCCCTGGTGAACTGCCCTTCGTGGATCACGCGACATGTAATACCATCGTAGCTGCTCTTGATCAGGCAGACGAGCTTTGTGGGTACACTGTAGTGTCATAAGAGTTTCCACAAAGTCTCTCGGTCCACGCTGTCAAATGCTTTCTCGTAATCCACAAAGTTGACGGCAAGGTGATTCCTCTGTAGTTAGAACACTTACTGAGGTCGCCTTTCTTGGGAAGCTTGATTAGGTACCCCTCCTTCCTGTCAGCCGGCATCACCTCTTCCTCCCAGATCTTTCCAGACAGTGGGTACAGCAGCTCTACTGTTGTCTCTAGGTCTGCTTTCAGAGCCTCCGCCGGGATGCCATCTGGCCCTGCTGCTTTGCCGTTCTTTAAATATGCCACTGCCCTTCTGATCTCTTCCCGGCTGGGTTTGTCACAGCTGATGGGTAGGTCAGTCTCTGCTGGCTGGATGTCTGGGGGGGAGGGGGGGGGGTCGGGTGGTGTGGGTCTGTTCAGCAACTCTTCAAAATACTCGGCCCATCTGTCGAGTTGGTCTGCTCTGTCCGCAATAGGCTTGCCTTCTTTGTCTTTTACTGGTCTTTCTGTATGGCCATACTTGCCCGACAATCTTCTGGTAATGTCGTAGAGCTGTTTCATGTTGCTGCTGCCAGTTGCCTTTTCTGCCTCTGCTGCCAGGCTGTCTTGTCTGCCCTGATACTCCTCTTCACCTCGCGGTTGGGTTCCGCGTATTCATCCTGTGCCCTTGCTTTGGCTGCTCTTCGCGTGCGACTGTTGTTGGCAACTGCTTTCTTCTGCTTCCTCACTTATCTTCTTCAAGGTCTGTGCTGACAGCCATTCTTTGTGATGGTGTTTCCTGAAACCTACAGTGTCTTTGCAGGTTGAGTTCAGCGCCTCTCTTAACTGCCTTCCGCTGCTGCTCTGTGGTGTCCGCCTCCTCTTCATTTACTAGCTCCTGTAGCACTTGAACCTGTTGGACAGCACCAATTTGAACTCTTCTCTCACTCCATTCTCTCTCAGGAGGCCTACATTATAGCGCTGTCTTCTTGTTGTCTCTGTGCGGCTTTTCTTTAACTTAAGCTTCATTCTTAAGGTAAACAGACGACTTGCGCTTCCCGCCTCACTTGAACATCTTGAAGGGATATCCTAAATTTCTTGCTAATGCAGATATGGTCTAGTTGGTTTTCTGTAGTATGGTGAGGTGAGACCCAAGTTGCTTTGTGTATTTTTCTGTGTGGGAAGATGCTGCCTCCAATGACGTCTGTTTAGAGCACAAAAGTCTACGAACCTCTCCCCATTCTCACTCAACTCCCCTAGTCCATGTCTTCCCATCACCTCTTTATATCCGGTGTTGCCCTCCCCTATTTTGGCATTAAAATCGCCCATGACGATGGTGATGTCTCGTGCCGCACGTTTGTCCACAGCACTCTGGAGTCGGTCGTAGAACTCTTGTTTCTCTTCCTCGTCACTGTCATTAGTGGGCGCATAACACTGGATGACGTTGAGCTTAATCTTTTTCCTGGTTCTAAAGGCTGCTGTGATAATTCTTTTTCCAAGAGGTTCCCAGCCCATCAGCGCTCTCTGTGCATCTGGTGACAGCATGAATGTATGGGGGGGGGGGGGGGCATTTTTCTCTTCGTGTCCGGAATACAGAATCACCTCACCACTTGTCAGCCTTTTCTGGCCAGACTGCGTCCATCTGGCTTCACTGATACCTAGCAGGGCAAGGTTGTACTTTTGCATTTCCGCTGCTAGCTCTGGTACATGGTCTTGACATTCCATGTGCCCATGATTGAGTCCGTGGATAGAGAGAGGCGGCTCGGTCTTGTGGCTTCCGAAGACTTCCGGCTTTCACCGCACGACGTCATAAATCTTCTGGTAGAAAAACCTTCCTCCTCCAGGAAAAGAATTGCTGTTTGTGTATTCGTCGGCGTTTCTGAAGCTGTTTCCTTTGCAGGGTGGGGAAGCTATCCCCACGCCCAACCCCCTTACTAGGAGGACCAGGGGTTTTCTGTCGGGGTCGCCTTCCCTTAGACCATGTTGGTTCACGGCACCTTATTTCATTCGGTGCATCCCTCTCACGAGGGACCCCATATCCACCACCCAGGGGACGCGCCTCACCGCCGTATGGTCCCAGCGCGAGGCGGCCCAGCATCAATAGCTGCGAACGTGTCATATAGCGTTGCCGCCGGCAACGCTATACCATACTTTCGCAACTATTGATGCTGGGCGCCTTGCTAATTGCCGAATCATTGACCTAGTCTTCTGAAAGTGGGACTGGCTCCATTTACATCAGCAAATTGTGGTAGTCATCAAGGTGTAATTCATATCGCACCTGATCTACCTTTTCAAGAGCAAGAATTCCTTCCTTAAACGACAAAGTCATTTCGTAAGGAGCCTAGGGCCAGTTTTTCCGGAACATGCTTTCAAATTTCTTTTAATAAAATTATTACACCTATCAATTTGTATTACTTTTCAAAGGCATTAGTCCATCCGGAGTATTTTAAAATGTTAATGACCATTAACTAGTCAGTCGTCAGTCACGCAACCCCTGAAACGCAAGGACGACAACTGGACTGCAGTTATTAGTATGTTCAAAACTACCGTAATCTTACGTGAAGCAGAGTGGCGCAGTGGAAGCGCCCTGGGCTGTAGCCCCAGAGGTCCGTGGATCGAAACCACGCTCTGCTATAATTCGTTTTCAAACGTTGCTTTGTATTAATTTTTACAAAACTTTTCATATCAATACCTTGTCGTGTATTTTATTTCGTTCCTGTTTCTTTTTCTTTTTATTTTGATTTAATTTTACTTTATTATTTTTTTTTTAATTTTATTTTTTTTTAAATTTAATTTTATTTTATTTTATTTTATTTTATTTTAAAGTCATTCATGGAGACCCAGCATCAATAGCTGCGAAAGTGTCGTATAGCGTTGCCGCCGGCAACGCTATACGACTCTTTCGCAACTATTGATGCTGCGCGCATTAACCCAGAAGTTTGTGGATCTAAACCACGCTCTCCTATGAATCTTTTAGATATGTTGCTTTGTATTTATTTTTGCAAACCTTTTCATATCAATACCTTGTCGTGTATTTTGTTTCGTCCTTTTTTTAAAAATTTTATTTAATTTTATATTATTTTATTTTAAAGTCATTCATGGAGACCCAGCATCAATAGCTGCGAAAGTGTATTAGAGCGTTGCCGCCAGCAACGCTATACGACACTTTTGCAACTATTGATGCTGGGTGCATTGAATGAGCTAATGGCCGAATCATTGGCCTAGGCTTCTGAAAGTGCGCGTGCGATGTTCTCCAGATAGTTGTAGGGATCCAATGCTAATTGCGTATGCACTGTGCTTAACACAGAAGCCAGATACGATTTTGTTCTTGCCAAAAGTAAGATGCATGAAGAATGAATCTGTTCCCATTAGATTTTCTATGGATGCTAACATCAAAGGCTGTTCTATTGAATCAAAGACCGAGTTTGCAATGTCGCCGAAAGACTTAGTTTCCGGGCATTTCTGCTACACCGGCCAATATCCTTTGCACATGTATAAAGTCAGTTACGCTTAATGAAAAAGCGTCCATGACCAAGATCTATTTAGTGAACACCAGATGGCTTCCTACATCACCAGAGCTAAAAAGAGGTACAAGGAGCTCGTCATGTCAACGACAGTGTACATGTGTCTCTTGCAGATGTAAATCATAGTCATTCACTGAGGGACTGCAAAATATTCTCTAGGAGTGTTTCTGCTCTTTTACGGATCAGTGACAAATTTTGCTCAGGGAATGACCGCTTTTGAAGACTACGAACTCTATGAAGATTTTCAGCCCCACTCAGCAAACCCATTTTGTATACAAGAGGCATAGATTCTCATGAGCCTCTGCATTGCAGGGGCTCATGAGAATCTATGCCTCTTGAGGTCTGAGACTGGCTCCATTTACATCCGCAAATTAATGTAGTCATCAAGGTGTAATTCATGCTGCTCCTGATCTACCGTTTCAAGAGCAAGAATTCCGACTCCTTATTCTAATGACAAAGTCTTTTCGTAAGGAACCTGGGGCCAGTTTTTCCGCCCCGTGTTTTCAGGTTTCTTTTAATAAAATTATTACACCTATCAATTTTCATTACTTTTCAAAGACATTAGTTCAGCAGGAGTCTTTTAAAATGATAATGACCATTAACTAGCCGGTCGCCAGTCACGCAACGCCTGAAGCGCAAGGACGACAATTGGACCGGCAGTGATTAGAATGTTGAAAACTACCCTAGTCTCTCGTGAAGCAGAGTGGCGCAGTGGGAGCGTGCTGGGCCCATAACCCAGAGGTCCGTGGATCGAAACCACTCTCTGCTATGAATCTTTTAGATATCTTGCTTTGTTTTTACTTTTCCAAACCTTTTGACATCAATACCTTTTATTTCGTTTCGGTTTCTTTTTTAAAAATTTAATTTAATTTAATTTTATTTTATTTTATTTTATTTTAAGTCATTCATGGCGCCCAGCATCAATAGCTGCGAAAGTCGTACAGGGTTGCCGCCGGCAACGCTATACGACACTTTCGCAGCCATTGATGCTGGGCGCCTTGAATGAGCTGATGGCCGAATCATTGGCCTAGTCTTCTGAAAGTGCGCGTGCGATGTTCTCCAGATAGTTGTAGCGGTCCAATGCTAATTGCGTATGCACTGTGATTAACACAGAAGACATACGATTTTGTTCTTGCCAAAAGTAAGACACACGAAGAGCGAATCTGTTCCGATCAGTTTTACTATGGATGCTACCATGAAAAGGCTGTTCTATTAAATCTAAGACTGAGTTTGCAATGTCGCCGAAAGACTTAGTTTCTGGGCATTTCTGCTACACAGGGCAGTGAATATCCTTTGCGCATGCGTGAACTCAGTTACGCTTAATGAAAAAGCATCCATGACCAAGATCTGTTTAGTGAACACCAGATGGCTTCCTACATCACCAGAGCTAAAAAGAGGTACAAGGAGCTCGTCATGTCAACGAGAGTGTACATGTGCCTCTTGCAGATGTAAATCATAGTCATTCACTGAGGGACTGCAAAATATTCTCTAGGAGTGTTTCTGCTCTGTTACGGATCAGTGACAATTTTTGCTTAGGGGAATGACCGCTTTTCAGTGAAGACTACAAACTCTATGAAGATTTTCAGCCCCACTCAGCAAACCCATATTGTATACAAGAGGCATAGATTTTCACGAGCGCTTGCATTACAGGGTCTCATGAGAATCTATGCCTCTTGAGGTCTGGGACTGGCTCCATTTACATCTGCAAATCAAGTTGTGGTAGTCATGAAGGTGTAATTCATACCGCTCCTGATCTACTGTTTCAAGGGCAAGAATTCCTTCCTTATTCTAATGACAAAGTAATTTCGTAAGGAGCCTCGGGCTAGTCATCCCCCCTCCGCCCCCCCCCCCCCCCCCCCCCCCCGTGTTTTTAGGTTTCTTTTAATAAAATTATTACATCTATCAATTTTTATTACTTTTTAAAGACATTAGTTCAGCCGGAGTTCTTTAAAACGATAATGGCTATTAACTAGCCGGTCGTCAATCATGCAACCCCAGAAGCGCAAGGAGGACAACTGGACTGCAGTGATTAGAATGTTGAAAACTTGCGTGAACTCATGTGAAGCAGAGTGGCGCAGTGGGAGCGTGCTGGGCCCATAACCCAGAGGTCCGTGGATCGAAACCACGCTCTGCTACCAATCTTTTAGATATGTTGCTTTGTATTTTTTTCCAAACCTTTTCATATCAATACGTTGTCGTGTATTTTGTTTCGGTTTCATTTCTTTCTTTTTTTAATTTAATTAATTTAATTTAATTTAATTTAATTTAATTTAATTTAATTTAATTTTAAAGTCATTAATGGAGGCCCAGCATTACATACTTACGCCCATCACCCCTCTCACGGTATAGGCCTTCGTCGAGAGACCTCCAACGACTCCTGTCCTGTGCTTCTCCTTCGATTTTACTCAGTCCAGGTGTTTCCCAGTCTCTTGATGTCTGCTTGGAGGTCTCGACGCCAGATCTTTTTTGGCCTGCCTCTTTTCCCCTTCCCTGGGGGTTCCATGACAATGCCTGTCTAGTGATACTGGAAACTGGCTTTCTCAAACTGTGACCAATCCATCCCCATCTTCTTCGCCCAATCTCATTCTCTGCTTATCTGCTGTGTTCTCTCCCAGAGTCTGATGTTGCTGATCTTCTCTGGACAGTGGATTTTAAAGATTCTTCTAAGATAACTGTTTATGAAGGTCTGTACTCTGTTGACTGTGGTTTTTGTCAACCTTCAAGTCTCTGCTCTATATAGGAGAACTGCTTTTACGTTTGAGTTATAAATCCGGACTTTGGTGTGTTGTGACAGCTCTCTGGAACTAAACACTTTTTTTTCAACTGGAGAAAAGCTGCTCTTGTTTTACCGATTCGTGCTCTGACATCTGCATCGGTGCCGCCCTTTTTGTCGATGATGCTCCTGAGATAGGCGAAGGACTCCACCTCCTCCAACGGGGTGCCAGCAAGCAAGACTGGTTTCTACCTGGTTTCGTTCAGCCTCATTGTCTTCGTTTCTGTTTGTGGATGGTGAGGCCCACTTGGGACGAAATGTCAGCAAGCCTCGTGGTCTTGTCCAGCATTTGTTGATGAGTGTGGGACAGTAACGCCAAGTCATCTGCAAAATCGAGGCCGTCAAGCTGTGTCCACGGTGTTGATTGTATTTCGCTTCTTCTCTGCTCAGTGGTCCTCTTCATGACCCAGTCTATAGCCAGTAGGAAGAGGAACGGAGACAGCAAACAAGTCTGCCTGACGCCGGTTCTGACATGTAGCTCCCTGGTGAACTGCCCTTCGTGGATCACGCGACATGTCATGCCATCGTAGCTGCTCTTGATCAGGCAGACGAGCTGTGTGGGTACACTGTAGTGTCGTAGGAGTTTCCACAAAGTCTCTTGGTCCACGCTGTCAAATGCTTTCACGTAATCCACAAAGTTGACGGCAAGGTGATTCCTCTGTAGTTGGAACACTTACTGAGGTCGCCTTTCTTGGGAAGCTTGATTAGGTACCCCTCCTTCCTGTCAGCCCGCATCACCTCTTCCTCCCAGATCTTTCCAAACAGTGGGTACAGCAGCTCTACTGTTGTATCTATGTCTGCTTTCAGAGCCTCCGCCGGGATGCCATCTGGCCCTGCTGCTTTGCCGTTCTTCAAATATGCCACTGCCCTTCTGATCTCTTCCCGGCTGGATTTGTCACAGCTGATGGGTTGGTCAATCTCTGCTGGCTGGATGTCTGGGGGGTCGGGTGGTGTGGGTCTGTTAAGCATCTCTTCAAAATACTCAGCCTATCTGTCCATTTGGTCTGCTCTGTCCGCAATGGGCTTGCCTTCTTTGTCTTTTACTGGTCTTTCTGTATGGCCATACTTGCCCGACAATCTTCTGGTACTGTCGTAGAGCTGTTTCATGTTGCTGCTGCCTGCTGCCTTTTCTGCCTCTGCTGCCAGGCTTTCTTGTCTGCCCTGATACTCCTCTTCCCCTCGTGGCTGGGTTCCGCGTATTCCTCCTGTGCCCTTGCTTTGGCTGATCTCGTGCGACTGTTGTTGACAACTGCTTTCTTCTGCTTCCTCACTTCTATCTTCTTCAAGGTCTGTGCTGACAGCCATTTTTTGTGATGGTTTTTCCTGAACCCTACAGTGTCTTTGCAGGTTGAGTTCAGCGCCTCTCTAACTGCCTTCCACTGCTGCTCTGTGGTGGCCCCCTTCTTCTTCGATGATTTACCAGCTCCTGTAGCGCTTGAAACCTGTTGGACAGTACCAGTTTCAAATTCAAATTCAAAACTTTATTGTGTCAGTCTAGCCGACAAATTTTCTTTCGTTGGGATCACATGCGCATGTACGGTTTTAGCCACATTATGACAATGGTAAAAGAAAACCCAACAACAACACAACACCACTACATGACCACAGTGTTAGTGGTATAGGGCAGTTTGCAAGATGCCACTGCGACATCTGAGGTGCAAGTTCCTCGACGGCGTCAACAAGGAGAGAGAGAGAGAGATACGCTAGTTAACACACTCTTCATTTAGGAGACGGATGGCCGAGGGTACAAAGCTGCCCTTGTAGCGTTTGGTTTTAACAAGAGGAGCCTTGAACTTACGGCCAGACGGGAGCTTTTGAAGGTGCTTAGAAAGGCAGTGGGAGGTGTCAGCTGCCAGCCTCAGGCCCTTGCGTATCATTCTCGTCCTATAGAGGCCGTCAAGGCTCTCCAACCTGCCCCCAACGATTTTCTCACTAAGCTTGATTATCTTATTCAGCTTCCTAAAGTTCTTTTCGCCCAGGGAGCCGAACCATGAGACAAATGAGAACGTAAGAAGGCTTTCTATAAAGCAGAGGTAGAACTGCTTGAGGATTTGGGGGCTCACATCAAAGGAACGGAGTTTGCGCAGCATATACAGTCTCCCTTGGGCTTTCTTAAAGATGAGGTCTGTGTTGTCGGTGAAGGATAGCCGTGAATCAAGGTCCCTAGGTATTTTTAGACATCTGTGCGTGTGACAAAAGTGCCGTCAATCACCAGGGACTGAGGAGGTGGGAGTGGGCTCCCGGAAGTTGGCCCACTGCCAGGCTTCCGAAAGTCGACAACCATCTCCTCCGTCTTGCCTACGTTCAACTGTAGATGGCTGTTATGACACCATGAGACAAAATGACCCACTTCTGCAAAGTAGTCAGCATCTGAGTTTGACAGATCTACAACTGCAGTGTCGTCTGCAAATTTGACATAGTGAGTCCTGTCGTTGGAGCTGGTACAGTCATTTGTGAATAGGATGTAAAGGACAGGCGAGATCACACATCCTTGGAGCTGCCCACGGACGTGGTGATGACGGAGGACATCAAGTTGTTTACGCGAACACACTGCGTCTTTCCACTAGGAAGTTCAAGATCCATAGGATCAGAGAAGGGCTGACATTCATGTGACGCAGCTTGTCAGCCAGAAGGTGAGGCCTCATCGTATTGAAGGCGCTGGAAAAGTCAACGAAGAGGATTCTGGCAAAGGACTTTGGTGTCTTCAAGTGAGTGAGGATTAGGTGCAGGAGAGTGATGACTGCATCATCCACACCCCTGTTGTGGCGATATGCGAACTGTAGGGGGTCGAGCTGGTCGCTCGTCTGACTGAGTAGTCGACTCAGGACAAGTCTCTCGAGGCACTTCATGATGATAGAGGTCAGGGCAATAGGTCTGTAGTCATTAGGGCAAGAGGGTTTTGGTTTCTTGGGAACTGGACAGATCAGGGAGTGTTTCCAGACTGATGGGATTGAGTTGGACGTGAGGGATGCGTTGAAGATCTGCGTGAACTCTTCTCTCACTCCAATCTCTCTCAGGAGGCCTACATTATAGTGCTGTCTTTTTGTTGTCTCTGTGCGGCTTTTCTTTAACTTGAGCTTCATTCTTAAGGTAAGCAGATGGTGGTCTGAGGCGACTTGCGCTTCCCACCTCACTTGAACATCTTGAAGGGATATCCTAAATTTCTTGCTAATACAGATAATATTATGGTCTATTTGGTTCTCTGTAGTATGGTGAGGTGAGACCCAAGTTGATTTGTGTATTTTTCTGTGTGGAAAGAGTGATACCTCCTATGACAAATCTGTTTAGAGCACAAAAGTCTACGAACCTCTCCCCATTCTCACTCAACTCCCCTAGTCTTTCCATCACCTCTACATATCCGGTGTTGTCCTCCCCTATTTTGTCATTAAAATCGCCCATGACGATGGTGATGTCTCGTGCCGCACGTTTGTCCACAGCACTCTGGAGTCGGTCGTAGAACTCTTGTTTCTCTTCCTCGTCACTGTCATTAGTGGGCGCATAACACTGGATGACGTTGAGCTTAATCCTTTTCCTGGTTCTAAAGGCTGCTGTGATAATTCTTGGCCCAAGAGATTCCCAGCCCACCAGCGCTCTCTGTGCCACTGGTGACAGCATGAATGTAATGGGGGGGGGGGGGGGGATTCTCCTCTTCGTGTCCGGAATACAGAATCATCTCACCACTTGTCAGCCTTTTCTGGCCAGACTGCGTCCATCCAGCTTCACTGATACCTAGCAGGGAAAGGTTGCACTTTTGCATTTCCGCTTCTATCTGGGCGGCCTTGCCGCTCTGGTACATGGTCTTGACATTCCATGTGCCCATGATTAAGTCCGTGGATAGAGAGAGGCAGTTCGGTCTTGTGGCTTCCGAAGACTTCCGGCTTTCACCGCACGACGTCATAAATCTTCTGGTAGAAAACCTTCCTCCTCCAGGAAAGGAATTGCTGTTGGTCTATTCGTCGGCGTTTCTGTAGCTATTTCCTTATTTGCAGGATGGGGAAGCTACCTTCACGCCCAACCCCCATACTAGGAGGACCAGGGTTTTTCTGTCAGGGTCTCATTCCCTGAGACCATGTTGGTTCACGGCACCTTATTTCATTCGGTGCGTCCCTCTCACGAGGGACCCCATATCCACCACCTAGGGAACGCGCCTCAACGACGTATGGTCCCAGCGCGAGGAGGCCCAGCATCAATAGCTGCGAAAGTGTCTTATAGCGTTGCCGCCGGCAACGCGATACGACTCTTTCGCAACTATTGATGCTGGACGCCTTGAATGAGCTAATGGCTGAATCATTGGCCTAGTCTTTTGAAAGTGGGACTGGCTCCATTTACATCAGCAAATTGTGGTAGTCTTCAAGGTGTAATTCATACAGCTCCTGATCTACCGTTTCAAGAGCAAGAATTCCTTCCTTAAACGACAAAGTAATTTCGTAAGGAGCCTGGACTAGTTTTTTTCCGGAACTTGACATGCTTTCAATTTTCTTGTAATAAAATTACTACACCTATCAATTTGTATTACTTTTTAAAGACATTAGTTCAGCCGGAGTCCTTTAAAATGTTAATGACCATTAACTAGCCAGTCGTCAGTCACGCAACCCCTGAAGCGCAATGACGACAACTGGACTGCAGTGATTAGAATGATGAAAACTACCGTATTCTCACGTGAATCAGAGGTCCGAGGATCGAAACCACGCTCTGCTATAATTCGTTTACAGATGATGCTTTGTTTTAATTTTTTCAAAACTTTTCATATCAATACCTTGTCGTGTATTTTATTTCTTTTCGGTTTCTTTTTCTTATTATTTTATTTTATTTTATTTTAAAGTCATTCATGGAGACCCAGCATCAATAGCTGCGAAAGTGTCTTATAGCGTTGCCGCCGGCAACGCTATACTTTCGCAACTATTGATGCTGCGCGCATTAACACAGAAGTCCGTGGATCGAAACCACGCTCTGCTATGAATCTTTTAGATATGTTGCTTTGTATTTATTTTTGCAAACCTTTTCATATCAATACCTTGTCGTGTATTTTATTTCGTTTCGGTTTCTTTTCTTAAATTTTTTTAAAAAAATTTAATTTTATTTTATTTTAAAATCATTCATGGAGACCCAGCATCAATAGCTGCGAAAGTGTAGTATAGCGTTGCCGCCGGCAACGCTATACGACACTTTCGCAACTATTGATGCTGGGCGCATTAAATGAGCTGATGGCCGAATCATTGGCCTAGTCTTCTGAAAGTGCGCGTGAGATGTTCTAGCGGTCCAATACTAATTGCGTATGCACTGTGCGTAGCGGTCCAATGCTAATTGCGTATGCACTGTACGTACCGGTCCAATGCTAATTGCGTATGCACTGTGCGTAGCGGTCCAATACTAATTGCGTATGCACTGTGCGTAGCGGTCCAATGCTAATTGCGTATGCACTGTACGTACCGGTCCAATGCTAATTGCGTATGCACTGTACGTACCGGTCCAATGCTAATTGCGTATGCACTGTGCTCAACACAGAAGACAGATACGATTTTGTTCTTGCCAAAAGTAAGATGCACGAAGAACGAATCTGTTCCGATCAGATGTACAATGAATGCTACCATCAAAGGCTGTTCTATTGAATCTAAGACTGAGTTTGCAATGTTGCCGAATGACTTAGTTTTTGGGCATTTCTGCTACACAGGACTTGAAGTCTGTTACGCTTAATGAAAAAGCATCCATGACCAAGATCTATTTAGTGAACATCAGATGGCTTCCTACATCACCAGAGCTAAAAAGAGGTACAAGATGCTCGTCATGTCAACGACAGTGTACATGTGCCTCTTGCAGATGTAAATCATAGTCATTCACTGAGGGACTGCAAAATATTCTCTAGGAGTGTTTCTGCTCTGTTACGGATCGGTGACAGTTTTTGCTCAGGGAATGACCGCTTTTGAAGACTACGAACTCTATGAAGATTTTCAGGCCCACTCAGCAAACCCATTTTGTATACAAGAGGCATAGATTTTCACGAGCGCTTGCATTGCAAGGGCTCATGAGAATTATGCCTCTTGAGGTCTGAGACTGGCTCCATTTACATCCGCAAATTGTGGTAATCATCAAGGTGTAATTCATACCGCTCCTGATCTACTGTTTCAAGGGCAAGAATTCCTTCCTTATTCTAAGGACAAAGTCATTTCGTAAGGAGCCTCGGGTCAGTTTTTCCGCAACATGCTTTCAGGTTTCTTTTAATACAATTATTACACCTATATATTTTCATTACTTTTCAAAGACATTAGTTCAGCCGGAGTCGTTTAAAATGTTAATGACCATTAACTAGCCGGTCGTCAGTCACGCAACCCCTGAAGCGCAAGGACGACAACTGGACTGGCAGTGATTAGAATGTTGAAAACTACCACAACATCACGTGAAGCAGAGTGGCGCAATGGAAGCGTTCTGGGCCGATAACCCAGAGGTCCGTGTATCAAAACCACGCTCTGCTATAATTCATTTATAAATGTTGCTTTGTATTTATTTTTTCAAACCTTTTCATATCAAAACCTTATCGTGTATTTTATTTCCTTTTTATTTTATTTTATTTTATTTTATTTTATTTTATTTTATTTTATTTTATATTATTTTATTTTACTTTATTTTATTTTTTATTTTTTTGTATTTTTTAAAAAATTTATTTTAAGTCATTCATGGCGCCCAGCATCAATAGCTGCGAAAGAGTCGTACAGGGGTTGCCCCCGGCAGTCATTTCGTAAGGAGCCTGGGGTCAGTTTTTCCGCCCCGTGTTTTCAGGTGTTTTTTTTAAAAATAAAATTATTACACCTATCAATTTTCATTACTTTTCAAAGACATTAGTTCAGCAGGAGTCCTTTAAAATGATAATGACCATTAACTAGCCGGTCGTCAGTCACGCAACCCCTGAAGTGCAAGGACGACAACTGGACTGCAGTGATTAGAATGTTGAAAACTACCGTAATCTGACGTGAAGCAGAGTGGCGCAGTGGAAGCGTGCTGGGCCCATAACCCAGAGGTCCGTGGATCGAAACCACGCTCTGCTATGAATCTTTTAGATATCTTGCTTTGTATTTTTTTCCAAACCTTTTCATAGCAATACGTTTGTCGTGTACATTATTTCGTTTCGGTTTATTTTATTTTATTTTTTTTTACTTTTATTTTATTTTATTTCATTTTAAAGTCATTCATGGCGCCCAGCGGCATCAATAGCTGCGAAAGTGTCGCATCGCGTTGTCGCCGGCAACGCTATGCGACACTTTCGCAGCCGCTATGGATGCTGGACCCCTTTAATGAGCTAATGCCCGAATCATTGGCCTAGTCTTCTGAAAGTGCGCGTGCCCGATGTTCTCCAGATAGTTGTAGCGATCCAATGCTAATTGCGTATGCACTGTGCTTAACACAGAAGCCAGATACGATTTTGTTCTTGCCAAAAGTAAGATGCATGAAGAATGAATCTGTTCCCATTAGATTTTCTATGGATGCTACCATCAAAGGCTGTTCTATTGAATCAAAAACCGAGTTTGCAATGTCGCCAAAACACTTAGTTTCTGAGCATTTCTGCTACACCGGCCAATATCATTTGCGCATGCTTGAAGTCAGTTACGCCGCTTAATAAAAAAGCATCCATGACCAAGATCTATTTAGATGGCTTCCTACATCACCAGAGCTAAAAAGAGGTACAAGATGCTCGTCATGTAAACGACAGTGTACATGTGCCTCTTGCAGATGTAAATCATAGTCATTCACTGAGGGACTGCACAATATTCTCTACGAGTGTTTCTGCTCTGTTGCGGATCAGTGACAATTTTTGCTCAGGGGAATGACCGCTTTTGAAGACTACGAACTCAATAAAGATTTTCAGCCCCACTCAGCAAACCCATTTTGTATACAAGAGGCATAGATTCTCATGAGCCCCTGCATTGCAGGGGCTCATGAGAATATATGCCTCTTGAGGTCTGAGACTGGCTCCATTTACATCCGGAAATTGTGGTAATCATCAAGGTGTAATTCATACCGCTCCTGATCTACTGTTTTAAGGGCAAGAATTCCTTCCTTATTCTAAGGACAAAGTAATTTCGTAAGGAGCCTGGGGCCAGTTTTTCCGCAACATGCTTTCAGGTTTCTTTTAATATAATTATTACACCTATATATTTTCATTACTTTTCAAAGACATTAGTTCAGCCGGAGTCGTTTAAAATGTTAATGACCATTAACTAGCCGGTCGTCAGTCACGCAACCCCTGAAGCGCAAGGACGACAACTGGACTGGCAGTGATTAGAATGTTGAAAACTACCACAACATCACGTGAAGCAGAGTGGCGCAATGGAAGCGTTCTGGGCCGATAACCCAGAGGTCCGTGGATCAAAACCACGCTCTGCTATAATTCATTTATAAATGTTGCTTTGTATTTATTTTTTCAAACCTTTTCATATCAAAACCTTATCGTGTATTTTATTTCGTTTTTATTTTATTTTATTTTATATTATTTTATTTTACTTTATTTTATTTTTTATTTTTTTGTATTTTTTTAAAAAATTTATTTTAAGTCATTCATGGCGCCCAGCATCAATAGCTGCGAAAGAGTCGTACAGCGTTGCCGCCGGCAGTCATTTCGTAAGGAGCCTGGGGTCAGTTTTTCCGCCCCGTGTTTTCAGGTTTTTTTTAAAATAAAATTATTACACCTATCAATTTTCATTACTTTTCAAAGACATTAGTTCAGCAGGAGTCCTTTAAAATGATAATGACCATTAACTAGCCGGTAGTCAGTCACGCAACCCCTGAAGCGCAAGGACGACAACTGGACTGGCAGTGATTAGAATGTTGAAAACTACCGTAATCTCACGTGAAGCAGAGTGGCGCAGTGGAAGCGTGCTGGGCCCATAACCCAGAGGTCCGTGGATAGAAACCACGCTCTGCTATGAATTTTTTAGATATGTTGCTTTGTATTTTTTTGCAAACCTTTTCATAGCAATACGTTGTCGTGTACATTATTTCGTTGCGGTTTATTTATTTTTTTTTTTTTTTACCTTTTATTTTATTTTATTTCATTTTAAAGTCATTCATGGCGCCCAGCGGCATCAATAGCTGCGAAAGTGTCGCATCGCGTTGTCGCCGGCAACGCTATGCGACACTTTCGCAGCTATGGATGCTGGACCCCTTTAATGAGCTAATGCCCGAATCATTGGCCTAGTCTTCTGAAAGTGCGCGTGCGATGTTCTCCAGATAGTTGTAGGGATCCAATGCTAATTGCGTATGCACTGTGCTTAACACAGAAGCCAAATACGATTTTGTTCTTGCCAAAAGTAAGATACATGAAGAATGAATCTGTTCCCATTAGATTTTCTATGGATGCTACCATCAAAGGCTGTTCTATTGAATCAAAAACCGAGTTTGCAATGTCGCCAAAACACTTAGTTTCTGAGCATTTCTGCTACACCGGCCAATATCATTTGCGCATGCGTGAAGTCAGTTACGCCGCTTAATGAAAAAGCATCCATGACCAAGATCTATTTAGATGGCTTCCTACATCACCAGAGCTAAAAAGAGGTACAAGGAGCTCATCATGTCAACGACAGTGTACATGTGCCTCTTGCAGATGTAAATCATAGTCATTCACTGAGGGACTGCACAATTTTCTCTACGAGTGTTTCTGCTCTGTTACGGATCGGTGACAATTTTTGCTCATGGGAATGACCGCTTTTGAAGACTACGAACTCAATGAAGATTTTCAGCCCCACTCAGCAAACCCATTTTGTATACAAGAGGCATAGATTCTCATGAGCCCCTGCATTGCAGGGGCTCATGAGAATATATGCCTCTTGAGGTCTGAGACTGGCTCCATTTACATCCGGAAATTGTGGTAATCATCAAGGTGTAATTCATACCGCTCCTGATCTACTGTTTCAAGGGCAAGAATTCCTTCCTTATTCTAAGGACAAAGTCATTTCGTAAGGAGCCTGGGGCCAGTTTTTTCGCATCATGCCTTCACGTTTCTTTTAATAAAATTATTACACCTATCAATTTTTATTACTTTTCAAAGACATTACAGCCGGAGTCCTTTAATATGAGAATGGCCATTAACTAGCCGGTCGTCAGTCACGCAACCCTTCAAGCGCAAGGACGACAACTGGACTGCAGTGATTAGAATGTTGAAAACTACCGTAATATCACGCTCTGCTGTAATTCTTTTAGAAATGTTGCTTTTTCCAAACCTTCTCATATCAATAGGGGGCCTACCTTATCGAGTATTTTATTTATTTATTTATTTTTAAATTTTATTTATTTTATTTTATTTCATTTTAATATTTATTTATTTTATTTTATTTTAACTCATTCAAGGCGCCCAGCATCAATAGCTGCGAAAGTTGCCGGCGGCAACACTATACGACACTTTCGCAGCTATTGATTATGGGCGCCTTGTAATGGCCGAATCATTGGCCAAGTCCTCTGAAAGTGCGCGTGTGATTTTCTCAAGGTAGTTGTAGCCATCTATTGCTAATTGCGTATGCACTGTGCTTAACACAGAAGCCAGCTACGTTTTTTTTTTTCTTCCGAAAGTAAGATTCATGAAGAGTGAATCTGTTCCGATCAGATTTTCTATGGGTCCTACCATCAAAGGCTGTTCTATTGAATCTAAGACTGAGTTTGCAATGTCGCCGAAAGACTTAGTTTCTGAGCATTTCTGCTACACCATCCGATATCCTTTGCACATGCGTGAAGTCAGTTACGCTTAATGAAAAGCATCCATGACCAAGGTCTGTTTAGTAAACACCAGATGGCTTCCTACATCACCAGAGCTAAAAAGAGGTACAAGGAGTTCGTCGTGTCAACGAGATTGTACATGTGCCTCTTGCAGATGTAAATCATAGTCATTCACTGAGGGACTGCAACATATTCTCTACGAGTGTTTCTGCTCTGTTACGGATCAGTGACAATTTTTGCTCAGGGGAATGACCGCTTTTGAAGACTACAAACTCTATGAAGATTTTCAACCCCACTCAGCAAACCCATTTTGTATACAAGAGGCATAGATTCTCATAAGCCCATGCATTGCAGGGGCTCATGAGAATCTATGCCCCTTAAGGTCTGGGACTGGCTCCATTTACATCCGCAAATTGTGGTAGTCATGAAGGAATTGTGGTAGTCATGAAGGTGTAATTCATACCGCTCCTGATCTACCGTTTCAAGGGCATGAATTCCTTCCTTATTCTAAGGACAGTCCTTTCGTTTAGGAGCCTGGGGCCAGTTACATGAGTGAGCTTAGCCCTGCCCCAGCCACTAAGCAAGGTGGTCCGCTATAGCGGACCACCTTGCTTAGTGACTGGCGCAGGACTCAATACTGATGATCACTCATGCAACTGAACCTTGACCAGTACAGGCTTGGCTCTGTATGTCCGCCTAAATAGCACCTATGTATGACAAAGAGAGGCAAAGAGAGGTACAGATCCTCATGAGCCCTCGCAGCGGCATGAAAATCTATGCGGCGCGGCTTGCATCAATGGTCCAGAGGCGTGAGGCCGGCCGCCGAGATCCTGCTCTCTAGCATTTCGAATACAAGCATCATTCTGGTCAGAATTTTCACGGTCTGATAATTTTATTAGACCGACGCCGCCGATGACCTGAACATCAACATACCATGACGCCAACTACGGAAGAGTCGAACAGTGAAACAACACGCATCCCTCCCTTCCTCTCTTCCTCCCTCCCTCCCTCTGTTCCGACAAAGACGCCGTCCGTGGTTCCGGCGAGTAAGGCATAATATCTATCTGAATGTCAATTTTACTTTAAAGCCAGCTGCAAGAAATACTGGACGGTGACTAAGTCTTGTGCTCAAATTATGTCGGTTCAGGCACTACCCATGGGAAGCTATGGTCGACTCACACTGGTTTTCTACTTGATATGATTGGGGACGAGTCCAG